>CM057459.1:1472596250-1473233500 GCA_016271365.2 Neoceratodus forsteri
GTGATCTCTTTCTAACTTGGGTCTTGAGAGGGCACCATTGGATAATTCCCTTACATAGTACCTCTAAGAGTAGAGCTCTATTTGTGACTGGCCTACGCATGTCAGCCAAGTGGTAGGTCGACTGGGGTTGGGAGATAGTTCCTCAATAAGGAGCAGCTGGAGGATGTTAAGATCGGCCTTCTTTGGGTGTTAAATCAGAACCTATTGGCTGTTAACAAAGATATTAAATTATTGTTTATTGCTTATAACTCAGTATATTAAGTCCGTCTTACATTTTATGATGTAGAGGGGTTGTAGATGTATTAGCCCACAATGCTGTTTAAGTGATTGGATATGTTGGAGTGTATATGAAACTGCTGTTCAGCGTGTATGTATATCTAAATGTGATATTTTAATATTGCTGTGTGTAGTATCTTGTAATGGCTTTTCAGACGAACAATAAATCTCTCTTGTCTTATAAAGTCACTGAATGAATGACTGATAAAATGGACCCGGAAAAGGATACTAAATGCTTGCCTCACTGGGGAATGTTTGAAAAGAATCACCATCTTTTCAGTTAGGATGGTCTCTATCTCAGTAAAAGAGAGAGCTCTGTCTTGGGTTACATTGCTAATCGTTTAAACTAGCTGAATTGTGGGTCAGGTAACTCAGAGAACATTACATATCAATGACAAAACAAGAAAAAACAAATACAGAATTGCTGTATCCAATGCCAGAAGTCTAAATCTCACAAAAATGAGTGAGCTAGGAACAATTCTCAAACACGACAGCTCTGACATTGCTGTGATCACTGACACTTGGTGGGATACTAGCTCTCATTGGTTCAGGGAAAACTCTGGCTACAGGCTAATCTACAAAAATAGAATTGATAAACAGGGTGGTGGGGTCTGCATATATGTTAATAAGAATATAGAGGCATCTGAATACTGATGATGATGATTCTGGTACTAACTTGAAAAGCAGGTGGGTCCTAATAAGGCAGAGAAATGGTAAAGAAACAACTTCTGATTGATGATTTTTACACACCTCCCTCATCTTTGCAGGAATACAACCCCTGTCTGCGTAGCGAAATTTCACAGGCAAGGTAAATTGTATGTATTCAGCGCCCATTCCTGGAGGCTCTGGGTGCCTTACATAAAAGCATAACAAATATGGAGGAGAGCAGTTTCACATAAAAACAATAAAAACAGTACAAACAATAGTGAAGCAACAGTACTAATGCAAATCAGATATCTACTCATGTATTAAGGTATCTAAGTTGTCAGATGTAGCCTTGTTAGTTGATTTCAGCATGCCCAGAATTCATTCAGTGAGACTTGTTTCATTCACAAAGTTGTGAATGATAGCCTACAGTACACACTGCAAGCCCTCTGGACAACAGGATCTCCAATGGGCTTATAGTAGTACAGTAGCTGTCATTCGCAGATGGCTCTGTTGATGGGCAGCCGTGGTGGTATGTGGGTGGGTTGTGCTGCCCAACAATGTTTGAGACTTGCTGGGATGGGGTAAACAGTGTGGGGAGGTGGTGGCTGAGTGGGTGGGGGGGTTCACTGGACCACCAGGGCAAATTTGGACTACAGTTCCTCGGTTCGAGTGGATCAGGACAGGAGGTGGTTCCACTTGACTACCAGGGAGTGTTTTGGGAAACTATTATGGACACGATCAGTCTTTGGGGTGGGAGGGGGTCCACTAGACTACTAGGGAGAGTTTTGGAAAACTGTTACGGACATGATCAGACTTTGGGTTAGGAGGGGGCCCACTAGACTACCAGGGAGTGTTTTGGGAAACTGTTACGGACATGATCAAACTTCTGTTTTGGGAACGATTACAGACACTGTCGGACTATTATGGACATGATTGGACTTTGGGGTGTGAGAGGGATCAGTAGACTGCTAGATATTGCACCACAGTATGATGTCTACTGCCGGGGATACAGGCAGGGAGGGGGGTTGCACTGCATCTACAGGGCTATTACGGGGAGTCAGGTGTGGAGGGGAACACTGGACCACCAGGGATACTGTAGTCCCTGTCGGTATATTTGAGATCAGCTGTGGATGGCTGGGGGGGTCTACTAGACCACCAGGGATGACTGCCAAGTGGTACAACAGTATGGGAATACGGGCATGGTGGGGGGGGGCTGGACTGTTGGGGTAGATGGCTGCCGTGTTACTGTCTGCAGTATGGCAACCTGCCTGTGGGTGGACACCCACTTAACTCTACTTGTTGTAGACTTATCTTTTGGAGACGCATCTCCAGACGTGCTCCAGAGATGTACCTCCAAGTTGGGTTGTGAATTGGGCTGCGCACCATATGAATGGGTACGCCCCCAGCACAACCCCTCCAGATGCACCGCATAACATAATGGGGGATGAGTGGCACATCCCTGCCCTTGCAGAATTGCATTAATGCACAAGTCAGGGATGTGCCGATGCATCTCGGATGCACTGGGTGCATCTCTTTTATGAATCCTGCCCCAGATTTTTTGTTTTCTACTCAGGGGAGGGGGTAGCTGCCATTGTATTGTGCATTCTCTGACTAGTAACTGCCTGCATTTAAAATATTACTTTACCTTTTGTTCTTGGGGCGTGGTAGCTACAAATTAATATTTCACTCAATCCTACTCTGACATTGGTTACTGCCTCCATTCTGAAAATTTTAATTTTTTCTCTGCTGGAAATTTTCCATGCATTTCTGTGAGATTTCCTTAAAGAGCTGATGGCATCTTCTGTTACTCGGGGCAGGCAACTCATGGTCAATAGCTGCCTGCTGCAATACCTAAAACAGACCTCTTTTGAAATTACTTTCTAAGTAATGAATAAATTATTTTAGCCTACAGCAGGAGTGATCCTACTTCCTGGTAGTGCTGAAGCCACTGAGTATCCACTGTAGACCCACCCATAAAACAGTTATTTGATGATGCAAAGTAAGGAAGGGGGTTGCAGAGCTATGTAGAACATTGTAATGCTGTCTAGGCAGTGGTGGCCTTTACATGTAACTTCTGCTTAAGACAGGCAACTATATATGTTAAGGCAGGGCTGTCCAACCCGTGGCTCACAAGCAACGTGTTGCTCGCCACGCCTTTTAGTGTTGCTCGTGATGGGTTTCCAAAATCGACATGTTTTTTTTCTTAAAGTTTAAGCACAATTATTTTTTTTTAAACCGCAATCATGTCTCAGTATTTTTTTATGTTTAAAAATGAGGGCATGCTCCTCTTCTCACTTCGTCTGGAAATTAGGTACTAATGCAGCCGGTGACTATCACGATTGTTATTTTATGCTATTGCATTGCAGCGCAGTTTCAGCTATTGAGGTGTTGATGCGCTGATTATTCACAGTGCTGATGCTGCTTTTAAATAATAATCAGGTGAAACTGACTACCTGGCTGAGGACCTTAAGTACTTAGTGCAACGAATGTTTGCTTGACAGACAGACTGGAATGGAGCTCGAGGTGTTGTTCATTCTGCTGTTAGCACACTGCTGGTTCATTCACACTTCAGCTTTGTTGGAGATTCTACTCTTGTGGATTTAGCCAAAGTTTTGAACCTGAGCATCTGTACATTGCTGGCTGGTTGACAAAGTTGAAGACCTCTGTCAAAGTAAGCTATGTTTTCAGAACACTTTTCTAAAGGGGGGGCACATAGCGCACTCCACAACACATTTCTCTGCATTCTCTGCACAGCTTATTTCGGTCTTGCAGTGCAGTGCTTGTTGTGTGTGAGTGTATGTGGGAGGGGTCAGATTCAAGGATTCCAAAGCTTTACTTTTATTTTTCTAAGGACAGACTTTTAAATAATCATAAAAATGCAAAGTGTGTATTTGGTGGGGGGGGGGATATACAGAGCACTCCACAAAGCACTCCTCTGAGCAGCTTATTTTGGTCTTGCAGTGCAGTGCAGTGCTTGTGTGTGAGTGAATGTGAGAATTGATAAATGTGTCATGCATATTTATTTCTGAAATCAGGATGTTTTTAAAAACATTAAATATTAAAAGTTGATTACATAATTACTGCTGACTGATGTCATTATGTATATATTAAGTGTATATTGTGTATATAATGTATATATACATGTGAATATGTTAAAAATGACAGTAATATGTTGTGCGCGTGTTGAAGGGTACGTCACGTAACATCACACACATTGATGTTGCTCTCCACGTGTTTTCAAAGTACAGATGTTGCACCCATACCCAAAAAGGTTGAACAGCCCTGCCCTATCACTTGGAGTCCTAGAGCCAACTGTCAGCTTCTCTTTAATTACTTTTTCTCCAGTTTCATTACTGCTTTTGGTTAACATGCTCCTCTTACCTTGTTTTATTACCTGTTAACATATCCCCATGTGACTAGGTTTCAACCACTGAGAAGACAGAATTGGTCAGACCAATTCTTTGAACATTATTAATAAAAATAATACATTGAAATGTTGGAGAAAGAACAATGTAAGAACAATGTAATCCAAAGTATTTTAAAACACATTTCTGAGGTTAAAGCTCATGGAAGTTGATGGAGCTCTCAAAATTATTAAAGAAAAGCAGCAAATACATTTGTTTCCTTATTGCAAGAAAATACTAATCAAGTATATATTTTTAGTTGGCAGGAAGTTTGAGTGCAATGAGACTGGTAGCAAGCAATCATTGCATGAGAATTGCCAGCTGAGTCACACAACAGAGAACCCCCATCACTATCCTCAGTACAGGAAGAGTTTCCATGACCTACATCTCACCACTGTACAACAGATTCATGATGGAGAGGGGCAATTTAAATTAACAAAATATCAAAGGAGTTTAAGCAAGCTAAATGCAACTAAATGTACTGACAACAGTGTTACTGTGCAGCATAAAACAACAACAAAGCAAATTTGCAACAAGCCACATAAATGTGCTCAATGTGACAAGAGTTTTGGCCAGAAGTGTACTTTGATAGAACATCAGCGAATTCACTCTGCAGAGAGACCATATAAATGTACTGAATGTGAAAAGAGTTTTGGTCGGAGGCATAGCCTTAAAATACATCAGCAGATTCACTCTGGAGAGAAGCCATATCAGTGTGCTGAATGCAACAAGTGTTTTGGCCAGAAGAAGCATCTGATACAACATCAGCAAAGTCACTCTGGGGAGAGGCCATATAAATGTACTGAATGTGAAAAAAGTTTTACTTCAAAGGCTACTCTTATAAAACATCAGCGGATTCATTCTGGAGAGAGGCCATATAAATGTACTGAATGTGGAAAGAGTTTTATATCAAAGGCTACTCTTATAAACCATCATTGGATTCACTCTGGAGAGAGGCCATATAAATGTACTGAATGTGAAAAGAGTTTTATATCAAAGGCTACTCTTATAAGCCATCAGTGGATTCACTCTGGGGAGAGACCATATAAATGTACTAAATGTGAAAAGAGTTATAGATTACAGAGTACTCTTGCATACCATCAGTGGAGTCACACTGGTGTGAGACCATATAAATGTGTTGATTGTGACAAGTGTTTTGGCCAGAAGGGTAGCCTAAAATTACATCAGCAGATTCACTCTGGGGAAAGACCATATAAATGTGCTGAATGCGAAATGAGTTTTGATCGTAAGCATAGCCTTAAAATACATCAGCAAAGTCATTCTGGAGAGAAGCCATATCAGTGTGATGAATGCAACAAGCATTTTGGCCAGAAGAAGCATCTGCTACAACATCAGCAAAGTCACTCTGGGGAGAGACCATACAAATGTACTGAATGCGAAAAGAGTTATATATCAAAGGCTACACTTATAAACCATCAACGGATTCACTCTGGAGAGAGGCCATACAAATGTGCTGAATGTGAAAAATGTTTTAAATCAAAGAGTGCGCTAATAAGCCATCAACAGATTCACTCTGGGGAGAAACCATATAAATGTACTAAATGTGAGAAGAGTTACAGATTACAGAGTACTCTTGCACACCATCAGCGGAGTCACACTGGCGTGAGACCATATACATGTGTTGATTGTGACAAATGTTTTAGCCAGAAGGGTGGCCTGAAATTACATCAGCGAATTCACTCTGGAGAGAGACCATATGTATGTGCTGAATGCAATAAGAGTTTTTGCCACAAGGGTAACATGATGAGACATCAGCGAAGTCACTCTAGAGGTTTAGAGACAAGTGCAGGTTCTGCAGTACATAATTACAAACAGTGCACATCTCATGGCTGGATGTGAAGTACTCATGGCAGAAGGCCTGTACACTGAAAGACACAACAACTTGGCAAAACTGATACACTGGAAACTGTGCAGACACTATATCATATGAGTAGCAGAGGAGCAGTGGAAACGTGAACCACAAAAAATCAGAGAATGAAGAAGTGATTATCATATTCGATCACCCAATACCAACTGCCAAGAAAGTAGAACCAAGAAAACCAGATATTGTAATACAAGAAAAAAAACAAAGGTAGCATTGTGATTGACATAGCCACCCCTAGTGACTACAGTGTCCTGTGTACAGAGAGACACAAAATCATGACATACCAAGGTATGCAATCAGAAACCAAATTAATGTGGAATAAGGATACACAAATCATTCCAATTGTGCTTGGTACAACAGGACTAATCAGAAAGAACTTTCAGGCACATCTAAATATGCTACCAATATTTGTGACACCTTATGAACTTCAAAAAGAAGCCATTTTGGGGACATTGCATGTGCTGAGAAGAGCACTCTCAGCAAACAGGACAGGAGGATGGCCCATGTGGTGCCCACCCTTAAAAGTGGGCCAAAGGATGAACTAGGGAACTACAGGCCAGTGAGCCTCACCTCGATCATGGGCAGACTCAAGGTCATCCTAAAGGAGAGGCTTGTGAGCTTCTTGGAGGCAAACGATATCCAGGACGACTAGCGTCATGGGCAGATCATGCCAGACAAACCTGGTATAGTTCTGCGACTGGGTGACACGGGAACTGGACAAGGACCAGGCTATGGTTGTCCTGTACTTGGACTTTGATTCAGTGCCACATGGGAGGTTGGGGGGAGAGCTGGAGTATGTGGGGGCAGGACCCAAAATGGTGACCTGGATCAGGAACTGACTGAGGGGGAGACAGCAAAGGGTGGTGGTAGGGAGAAACTCTCATCACTGAGAGCGGTGGTGAGTGGGATACCACAGGGATCTGTGCTGGGACCAGTACTGTTCAGGATTTGCCGGCAGTATAGTCTAGAGGTTAGAGTAATGAGCTGTGAATGAGGTCGGCACATCCAGCACACTAGACCCGGGTTTGATTCTCACAACCTCTACTTGTATACTGTGTGACTCTAAGCAAGTCACTTAGCCGCCCAGTGCTCCCAAATCGCCCCTGAAAACAGACATGTGGGCCTTACTTGGTTACCAAAGACTAAAATAAATAAAATAAAATAAATTTTCATTGCAGATATCTCTAATGGGATCCAGAGCAAAATCAGTCTGTTCATAGACGATACCAAGATGGGAGCTGTGGTAGATGACATGGGGAGGGGGGTTTCAGGAGGACCTGATAAAGCTCTAGGAGTGGGCAGGTAAATGGCAGCTGGGGTTCAACGCCAAGATGTGCAAAGTTCTGCATTTTGGAGTCCGGAACCAGGGGAAAGATTATCACTTAAATGGGATTCAGATGGTTTGCTCCACAGAAGAGAAGGACATATGGGTGATCATAACTGGGAGCATGAACAACTTTGTTCAATGCAAAAGTCTGGTGGCAAAAGCCAACAAAATGCTGGGGTGTATAGCTAGAGGGATCTCCTCCAGAAGTAGGGAGGTTATCCTGCCCTTGTATAGGTCACTGGTTAGGCTCCACCTGGAGTACTGCATGCAGTACTGGTGCCCATTCCTGAGGAAGGACATCAATTTGTTGGTAGGGGGGTACGGTGTAGAGCTACAAAGATGATCCAGGGATTGGAGGGCAAGCCATATGAGGAAAGGCTGGGAGAGTTCAATATACACTCTCTGGAGGAGGGAGGGGCAGGGGAGATATGATTGAGACCTTTAAGTACCTGAAGGGAATAAACAAGATTAATACAGAGAGGATTTTCCAGAGGAGAAAGGGGAGGGACACGAAAAGCCACCAACTGAGATTGGACGGGGGTGGATTCAGAAAATAGATGAGATATTTTTTCACAGAAAGAGTGGTGGACAATTGGAACTCCTTGCTGGGTGAGGTGCTGTCTGCAAGATGGTAGACAACTTCAGGAGGGGTTGGGATAGGGGAAGGGGTAATAGGATGGGGGGAAGAGAGGGGCAGCACTATTATAAGGTGTTAGCTGCACACTTGAGCAAACCCAATAGACCTTGAGGTCTGTTTCTGCTGGCATTTTTGTATGTTCATAAACATCAAAGACTAATACAGTACTGATTTCCTGAGCAGTACAACCTCTCTGGCCAACAGATATGATATTCTACGCACTAGTCAAGATTCTGAAAATATCCCATCAGCAACCAGGATCACTTCATCTCTACTACAAATTGACCAACATATTCAGTCGGGGAATACAAATTCTTCTGATCCTAAAGAGAAACAATTCAGGAGGACATGAAGTTAATTCTCTCTCCTCCCTCCCTCCACTTTGCTTTTTTTTGGGTTGTTTGTTTTTTTTTTACACAACTGAAGCAAGGGGAACAGAAGAGAGAAGTGGGTCAGGGAAGGATCTAAGAGAGGAAATGACATGAAGAAGGAAGAATAAAGGAGACAGAAGGGACCTCTTCATGGCTTTTTTTTTCTCTTTTCTTTCTCCATTATCTTTTTACTTATGGCACCTTTCTGTATTATGTTTTATGTATAGTACTCGGGAGTCTGCAGTACAACAGCTGCCGGCAAATATGGATTTGTTCCATAGCGGCACATCGTTGTTGAGAATGGGGGGGGGATGGGTAGTAATAATGAGCCAATGTATTCATTTGGAATTATGTTTTGGAGATCAAGGACACTATTTCTTTGTATAAAAAAAAATGAGTTCTTCTTTCTTGTATTTTCCTTTCTTTTGTTAAATTCTTGTAAGGGACTGTTATATTTTGGGCACAGGCCTTCTCTCACTCTCCATCGACTGTTATTTGGGGGGGGACTGTTATTTTTTTTTTTTTTCTGTTATAGAGGGATATTTAAGTGGAATCTCGAGAATTAGCCTACAATATAAGGTGTACAGGGTGGAATGCAATGGGTGAACAGTAGGGAACAGTCTGCTGTGGGGGAGGAAGCAAGCTACAGCTCTGGAAGTTTTTTTTGTGTTGAATGGTGTGTATAGCAGGAATGCTGGGGCCAAGATGAAGAGATGGAGTGGGTGCAGTGGAACTGCTGAGAGGTATGGCAAACTCGGGATGGCAGGACTGGGAAAGGTGGCAGAGATGGGGTAGTTGGTATCAAGGGAAGGGATGCTGAGGCAGGAGGTCAGCAGGGTGTCCAGGGGTGACAAGCTGGTGGGCTGCAGTGGCTGTGGGGCAGCCGTATGGATGGGTACATTGTGTAGACTGCGGGAATGTCCCATTTGATGCAGGCTGAGGTCAGCTGGTTGTCTGGAGAGGTAAGATTAAGAGAGGGGATGGGCAGAGCAAGGGTAGGAGAGGCACCACGTCAGGCGTACAGGAAGTCAGAGTTTGAGGTGATTGGTGGGGGGAGAAGCAGAGCCAGGTCCAAAATGTGGGTCCCAGGCCGCTCCGAGGTGGCAGCAGTGACAGTGCCGGTAGGAAGGGGGTAGGGATGAGCAATAGGTACGAGGTTCTGATGTCGGTAGCAGAGGAGGAGGATGGTACTCCCAGGAATGGGGTAAGTGACAGGGCAGGGAGAGTGCTGGGGACAGGAGTCCTGACAGAGGGGGGGGGTGGGTTCAAAAGATAGGGGTAGGGGAGTGGGAGCAGTGTGGGGAGGAGCGAAGGGAGATTTGGAGTGGCAATTGATAGGGTAAGGGGATCAAAGATGGTGTGTTGGACAATGGGAGAAGGACGGCAGGCAAGCGGGTTAATGAGGCCCAGCAGGAAGGGGAAAGGGGAAGTGCAGGGGGGAGGTCTGAATGCTGATGGGCAGAAAAGGGCAAATGCCTAAAGGTGGAAAGGAGTTGCAAGCAGATACAGGCAAAAGGAGGTGGAAGAGGGGGGTGGAGTAGTGGTGTTAGGGGACTCTATACTTAAGGGAATCAGGTGGGGAGGGAGGAACGAATGACACAGTTGGATTTGGGTGGAATCTATACTGGGCTTAACAGCAGGTAAGACTTTCCTTAGGTGTGTCAGCAGGGGAACAGAAAACCTCACGTGGTGCTGCATGTAGGAACTAATGACCTAGCAGAGAGTCAGGTAGAGTTGGTTAGGGAGAGATGTGAAGAACTAGGGAAGTTGGGCATAGAGGTTGGATGCTCAGTGGCCTTCTCAGAAGTGCTTCCAGTACCCAGAGTGAGCAGGTAAGGAAGGACAGGATTGTGGAGTTTAATTCATGGCTGATGAAGTGGTGCCACTCACATGGCTATGGGCTGGTGGGGGACTGGGGGAATGTATGGGTCAGCAGTGATCTATATGCAGCAGACAGGTTGCACTTGAGTAGGGCTGGGCAGAGGGTCTTGAAGCAGAAACTGGAGGAATACATATCTTTCATGTGGTTTTTAAACTAGGAAAGGGGGTGAGTGTAGAGCTAGGGTGCAGGGTCACCAGATAAAGGAGCTGTACAAGCGGAACCCCTAAGACAGAAGAGTTTGTAATGAGAGAGAGCAAAGAGGAAAATGTCAGGTGGAGGGTGTGCAGGGCAAGGAGAAGGGTGCTGGGTGGAGGGTAGTCTCCCTGAATGTGAGGAGCCTGGATAACAAAGTAGCTGAGCTACAGGCTCTCTTAAGCATAGGGATGGTGGACATTGCAGCCATCATGGAGACCCCTAGCCTGGCTCCGTCTGGCGGGGTTGGCACAAGATGTGCAGAGTTCTCTCTTGGACGCTGCATTCAGGGGTCCACCTCTGTTTGACGGCAATGCCAAAGATATTCTTACTGAGCTGAAGGAGAGCGAGTCCCTCTGGCACGTCCGTTCCATGTACTGTTCTGGTCAAAGACAGTGGCAGCAGCCTTTTCATTGCCAATGGAGATGGAACAAACAGAATCAGGGCAGACAACAGGCAAAACACTGTGCCCCTGGTTCTAGCACCCAAACCCCCCAGGCAAAGTTCTCCAAAGCAGCCTCCAGGGGAAAGGTGCCCCTCCCCTCTGCATCCTGACTCACCCCCCTTCTGCTCCCTGTGACCCGTTCGGGGGAACCAGTGGGGGGAAGATTCGGCCTCCACCTGGAAGGGTGGAAGGCCGTCACTGCAGATGCATGGGTTCATCAACTCATCGAAAGAAGTCACTCAGTAGAGTTCCTGGAGAGACTTCCCCTTCCCAATCCACTGGGAAGGTCTTTTTACCCATCAGGCTAACAACAGCTGGTTTTGCAGGAAATACAAGCTCTGCTGCAAAAAGTAGTCATAGAGTGCGTACCTCCAGAGCAGACAGGAAGGGGATTCTACTCCCACTTCTTCCTAGTTCCAAAAAAGACAGTGGATCTAAGACCTATCTTAAATGTCTGCCTGCTCAACCTCTATGTAGAGTACAAGAGGTTCTGCATGCTGACATTCCAGGGACTGCTACCCCTGCTCCTCTCCAACTCTTGGCTGTATTTTCTGGATATGCAGGGTACTTGCATCCGTTGCCCCATTCTCCCAGCCCACCGCTTCCTTCTGTGGTTCTCGTTCCTGGACCTGCATTTCCAGTTCTGGGCCCTCCCATTTGGCCTCTTCTCGGCACCTTGGGTTTTCACCAAGTGCCTAGCGGTGGTGTTGGTGTTCTTATGCCACAGGTGCATCTGCGTGTTCCCTTACCTGGATGACTGGCTCTTTTCAGCCCCCTCCCCAGACAGTCTGAAGGACTCCCTTACCTTCACTCTGGACCTCTTTTCCAGCCTGGGCATTTCTAGCAACCTTCCCAAATCCCAGTTAGTACCCTCCCAGCACCTTTAATTTATTGGAGCAGTGCTGGACATGGTCCAGAGCAAGGCTTTCCTACCAGCTGACCGAGCAGAGATTTTAATCTCCCAAGCTACTCTGGTGGCTTCCTCTCAGTGGACCACAGCACGTTCGTTCCTTCAGCTCTTGGGTCTGATGGTGGCGGCTATACCCACAGTCCCTTTTGCTAGACTGCATATGAGGGTCACCCAATGGTCTCTGCGAGTCCAATGGGATCAGTGCTTGGACGACATGGACCAGAGAGTTCTTATCTCCAACAGTCTTCAAAAGTATCTTCTCTGGTGGAAAAAAAACAGTTTGTTGGTAGGAATTTACTTCCACCCTCCAGCTTCCTCTCAGATTCTCACCTCAGATGCCTCGAACCTGGGATGGGGAGCGCATCTGGGAAACCACTGAACTCAAGTATCCTGGTTCCCCAAGGAGGAGAACCTTCACTTCAGTATCCTGGAGATGAGAGCAGTGCTCTATGCTCTCTAGGCCTTCCAGGCACTCTTGAATCTGGGAACACTTCTTATGCAGACAGAAAACATGACCACTGTCTGGCACCTAAACAAACCGAGGGGCACCCAGTCATACCCTTTATGCAAGGAGGCGATGCGGGTGTGGTACTGGGTGATGCATCATGGCCTGTCTTTGCCAGCAGTCCATGTGCCAGGAGTCCACAACATTCTGGCAGACAGTCTCGGTCGATCAGTTGCCAGGGCTCACGAGTGGGAACTAAAGCAGGAGGTACTAGAAGACTTGTTTTTTCAGTGGGGTTGACCGGATATAAATCTTTTCGCCTCCCCATCCAATGCAAAACTACCCAGTTTTTGCTCACTTGTTCCCGGACAAGGTGCTGTTTGGCGAGATGCACTGTCTCTTTCCTGGACAGGGAGATTTCTGTATGCTTTCCCTTTCTTTCCTATTCTTCAGAAGGTTCTGCTGAAGCTTCAAGCCAAGGGGGCTCACATGATTCTCATTGGCCCCCCATGGCCTCATCAGATATGGTTCCCTTTGCTCCAGCAGCTAACTTTGGAACCTCTGGTACCTCTTCCTCTCTCCCACAACCTTCTGTCTCAGGAGCAGAGATCCCTGGTGCATCGAGCTTCAGATCCCTCCACCTTCAAGCGTGGCACATGTGGACCTAGCGATTTCTCACTTCGGGGTTCCCACAGGGGTAGCTCAGATCTCTAGAAAGCTCCCCACTACATTCACCTATGCCATGAAGTGGAAGAGATTTTCTATCTCGACATCCGCCAAGGGCCTTGACCCATTTTCTTGCTTGGCTTCCCAGGTTCTTGAGTACCTCTTGCATTTGTCAGAGATGGGCCTCAGCTATTCCTCTCTGAAGGTCCATCTCTGTGGTGTCAGCCTGCCACCTCCCAGTGGAGAGCAAAACCCTGGCACAGCTAGAGGTTTCTAAGATTTTCTTGAAGGGGTCCTTCATATTGAACCTCAGTCTGTAATCCTGTTCCTCCCTGGGATCTCAGCTTTGTTGGAGAAGCTCACCTTTCCCACTTTTGAGCCAGCAGCAAATTGTGATTTGCATTTTGTAGCATGGAATACTTTCTTCTTGGTTGCAGTTGCTTTAGCTCATAGAACTTCACAGCTTCAGGCTCTGGTCTGTAGAGAGCCATATTTAATTTTTCACAAGGACTGGGTGATTCTCCATACTAACCCTTCCTTTCTTCCGAAAGTGGTTTCAGAAATGACTCTCAATTAAAACATTAAACTGCCTGTGTTTTTTTCCAGAGCACTCCAACAGGGGGAATATCTCATGCACACCATCGATGTGCACAGGATTTTGAGGTACTACACCTCCCGGACTAAGGAGGTCCAAAAGTCGAATCAGTTATTCATGGCCTTTGCCTCACAGTGTCAGGACAAAGCTATCACAAAACAGACTTTGTCCAGATGGCTATCAAATTGTATTCATTACATTTACCAGAAGTACGAAAACCCCCTTCTGGGGGTGGTCAAGGGCCACTCCATTAGGAGTGTGGCCACTTCCACTGCCCTTTTCAGAAACATGTCCACTGCAGACATTTGTGCAGCGGCCACTTAGTCTTCCATCCGTTACCTTCACTAAACATTACAGGCTGGACATTGCTTCTAGGCGTAGGGTTGGCTTCAGCCTTGCAGTCCTGCAGGTCTTCTGTCTTAGATAGACCTTCAGTTGGCAGACATCTCCTTCTCCTCCCAGAACCTTTTCTCCTACTCCTTCTCATTTTTCCTGACTGCTTGGCATTCAGTCCTATGTGAAGACCTACTGCAGGAACCCTCTCGAAGTAAGAGCAGTTATGTAAAAATTTACTCTAACAGATCTTTGAGAGAGGTTCCTGCAGTAGGTCTAGTTTCCCACCCACCTTTCCCCCAGCTCCTGCGTTTTTCCCTTCTTCCATGCCCAGGACACTAGCTCATCCAGGGCACAGGGTACCAGGAGTCTGTCACGCCTTTTTTCTGCTCACTGTCTAGAGGTCTCTGGTGGAAAAGAACTGGAGGGCGGGTGGGAGACTGCCTCCTTTATAGTCACACTGATGTCATGTCACCTGAAGATGGGGGCTGTCCCTGCTGATGATTGCTAGCTACAAATTTGCCATGTGGTCCTGATGCCAGAGGGCACATCCTATGTGTGAAGACCTTCTGCAGAACCTCTCTCAAAGATCTACTATTACAGTAAGTTCTTACGTAACTGCTATTAATGGTAGGGTCAGCAAGGCTGGCAGAGGCAAAGGTTTGTAGTAAGAGTGGATGGGAGACAGAACGATGGCTTTTGCCACATCAATAAAATGGAGACTATAATTTGCTCTGTCCATTGCAGTAAGTGCATCGAGTCTGTGGTATGCAGGAGAGATGATACTGTCGAATAGTGCTTCCTAAAAACTAGCCTGTACAGGGGTTAGAGTATTGGAGCTAGTAAGGAAAATGCTTGGGACAGACATATGGCAGTTATAGTGGGGTAGAAGGAAGTAGGCTGTTGGTTAACTAGAATCTGCAGCTTATCTAATAGGCAGGGAAATGGGCAGACTAGGTGGGCCAAGCGGTCCTTATCTGCTGTCAAAGTCTCTGTTTCTGTGTTTCTGTTACACTGTATTTCCAGCACTGTTTTTTTTTTTTTTTAAAAACACAAGAGCTACTATGATTATAAAGAATATTAGGACCTCTGGCAGTGTAGCCTAGAGGTTAGAGGAGCGGTGTGAACAAGCTTGATACATCCAGCAGACTAGACCTGAGTTTGAGTCTCACAACCTCCACTTGCATACTCTGTGACTCTGAGCAAGTCCTTAACCGTGATGCCCCAGGTCCCCTGAAAACAGGCCACTCGTGCCTAGTGGCCCACCTGTTACCAAAGACTAAATAAAAAAGAAATAAAAAAATATATATTCTTATTGTACGAGCTAACCCCCCCAAGACAGAAGAGTTTGTAATGAAAGAGAGCCAAGAGGGTAAAGTCAGGTGGAGGGGGTGCGGGGCAAGGAGAAGGGTGATGGGTGGCAGTTAGTCTCCCTGAATTTGAAGAATGGGTGACAAAGTAGCTGCGCTACAGGCTCTCTTAAGCATAAGGATGGTGGACGTTGCGGCTGTCATGAAGACGCCTAGCCTGGCTCTGTCTGGCGGGGTTGGCACAAGATGTGCAGAGTTCTGTCTTGGACACTGCTTTCAGGGGTCCAGTTCTGATTGGCAGTGACGCCAAAGATATAATTACTGAGCTGCAGGAGAGCACCAAGTCTCTCTGGGATGTCCGTTCCATGTGCTGTTCTGGTCAAAGACAGCGGCAGCAGCCTTTTCATCTCAGTGGAGATGGAACAAACAGAATCAGGGCAGACAACAGGCAAAATGTAGTGCCCTAGTTCTGGTGCCCAAACCCCCCAGGTCAAGTATTCCAAAGTGGTCTTCAGGGGAAAAGTGCCCCTCCCCTCTGCGTCCTGACTCACTCCCCCCTTCCAGTCCCTGTGACCCATTCAGAGGAACCTGTGGGGGGAGATTCGGCCTCCACCTGGAAGGGTGGAATGCCGTCACCGCAGATGCATGGGTTCTTCAACTCATCGAAAGAGGTCACTCAGTAGAGTTCCTGGAGAGACCTCCCTCCCAATCCGCTGGGATGGTCTTTTTAACCCGTCAGACCAACAACAGCTGGTCTTGCAGGAAATACTAGCTCTGCTGCAAAAAGCAGCCATAGAGAGCGTACCTCTGGAGCAGACAGGAAGGGCATTCTACTCCACTCCTTCCTAGTTCCAATAAAAACAGTGGATCTAAGACCTATCTTAGCTCTCAGCCTACTCAACCTCTATGTAGCGTACAAGAGGTTCCGCAAGCAGATACTCCAGAGACTGCTGCCCCTGCTCCTCCCCAACTATTGGCTGTGTTCCCTGGATATGCAGAGTACATACATCCATATCCCCATTCTCCCAGCCAGTCACTGCTTTCTGAGGTTCTCGTTCCTGGACCAGCATTTCCAGTTCTGGGCCCTCCCATTTAGCCTCTCCTCGACACCTTGGGTTTTCACCAAGTGTCTAGCGAGTGGTGGCAGTGTTATTATGCCACAGGGCATCTGTGTGTTCCCTTACCTGGATGACTTGCTCTTTTCATCCTCTCCCAGACAGTCTGAAGGAATCCCTTACCTCACTCTGGACCTCTTTTCCAGCCTGGGCATGTCCATCAACCTTTCCAAGTCCCAGTTAGGACTCCCAGCATCTTCAGTTTATTGGAGCAGTGCTGGACATGGTCCAGAGCAAGGCTTTCCTACCAGCTGACTGAGCAGAGATTTTAATCTCCCAAGCTACTCTGGTGGCTTCCTCTCGATGGACCACAGCACGTTCGGTCCTTCGGCTCTTGGGTCTGATGGTGGCGGCTATACCCACAGTTCCTTTTGCCAGACTACATATGAGGGTCACCCAGTGGTCTCTGCGAGTCCAATGGGAACAACGCTTGGACGACATGGACCAGAGAGTTCTTGTCTCCAGCAGTCTTCAAAAGGATCTTCTCTGGTGGAAAAACCCTGCCAGTTTGTTGGTGGGGGTTCAGTTCCCCCTCCGGCTGTCTCTCAGATTCTCACCTCAGATGCCTCGAACTTGGGATGGGGAGTACATCTGGGAGACCACCGAATGCAAGGCTCCTGGTCCCCCATGGAGAATCTTCACATTGGTATCCTGGAGATGACAGCGGTGCTCTATGCTGTCTAGGCCTTCCAGTCACTCTTGAATCTGGGAACACTTCTTATGCAGACAGACAACATGACCATTGTCTGGTAACTAAACAAACAGGGAGGTACCCAGTCATACCCTTTATGCAGGGCGGTGATGAGAGTGTGGTACTGGGCAATACATCATGGCCTGTCTTTGACAGCAGTCCACGTGCCAGGAGTTCACAGCATTCTGGCGGATAGTCTCAGCCAATCAGTCGCCAGGGCTCACAAGTGGGAACTAAAGCAGGAGGTAGTAGAGGACTTGTTTCTTCAGTAGGGTCGACCAGACATAGATCTCTTCGACTTTCCATCCAGAGTAAAAGTACCCAGTTTTTGCTCGCTTGTTCCCGGGCATGGTGCTTTTTGGTGAGATGCACTGTCTCTTTCCTGGACAGGGAGATTTCTGTATGCTTTCCCTCCCTTTCCTATTCTTCAGAAGGTTCTGCTGAAGCTGCAAGCTCGGGGTCACATGATTCTCATTGCCCCCCTGTGGCCTCATCAGATATGGTTCCCTTTGCTCCAGCAGCTAACTCTGGATCCCCCAGTACCTCTTCCTCTCTCCCACAACCTTCTGTCTCAGGAGCAGGGATCCCTGGTGCATCTGAGCCTCAAATCCCTCCACCTCAAGTGTGGCACATGTGGACCTAGCGATTTCTCACTTCGGGGTTCCCACAGGGGTAGCTCAGATCTTAGTAGAAGCTAGGAAGCTCTCCACTAGATCCGCCTATGCCATGAAGTGGAAGAGATTTTCTATCTGGGCATCTGCCAAGGGCCTTGACCCTTTTTCTTTCTTGGCTTCCCAGGTTCCTGAGTACCTCTTGAATTTGTCAGGGATGGACCTCAGCTATTCCTCTCTGAAGGTCCATCTCTCTGCGGTGTCAGCCTACCACCTTCCAGTGGAGAGCAAAACCCTGGCACAGCTAGAGGTTTCTAAGACTTTGTGAAAGGGGATACTTCATATTAAACCTCCAGTTTGTAATCCTGTTCCTCCCTGGGATCTCAGCTTTGTTGGAGAAGCTCACCTTGCCCCCTTTTGAGTCAACAGCAAGTTGTGATTTGCATTTTGTAGCGTGGAAGACTCTTTTTGATTGCAGTTGCTTTAGCTCATAGAATTTCAGAGCTTCAGGCTCTGGTTTGTAGAGAGCCATATTTAATTTTTGACAAGGACCGGGTGGTCCTCTATACTCACCCTTCCTTTCTTCTGAAAGTGGTTTCGGAAATTATGCTTAATCAAAGCATTGAACTGCCTGTGTTTTTCCAGAGCACTCCAACAGGGGGATTACCTCCTGCACACCCTCAATGTACACAGAATTTTGAGATACTACACCTTCCAGACTAAGGAGATCTGAAAGTCAAATCAGCTATTCGTAGCCTTTGCCTCACAGTGTTGGGGCAAAGCCATCACAAACAGGCTTTGTCCAGATGGCTGGCAAGTTGTATTCATTATATTTACCAGAAGTACAAAAAAAACCTTCCGGGGGCGATCAAGGGCTACTCCACTAGGAGTGTGGCCACTTCCACCACTTTTTCAGAAATGTGTCCAATGCAGGCATCTGTGCAGCGGCCACTTAGTCTTCCATCCATACCTTCACTAAACATTACAGTCTGGACATTGCTTCTAGGCATGGGGCCTTGCAGTCCTGCAGGGTTTTCTGTCTTAGATAGACCTTCAGTTGGCAGACATTTCTTCTCCTCCCAGAACCTCATCTCCAACTCCTTCTAATTTCTTCCTGACTGCTTTAGATTCAGTCCTATGTGTGAACCCACTGCAGGAACCCTCTTGAAGTAAGAGACTGCAGTTTCTTAAGAACTTACTGTAACAATAGATCTTTGAGAGAGGGTCCTACAGTAGGTCTAGTTTCCCACCCGCCTTTCCCCCAGCTCCTATGTTTTTCCCTTCTTCCATACCCAGGACACTATAACTCATCCAGGGCACAGGGTACCAGGAGTCTGTCACTCCTCTTTTCTGCTCACTTTCTACAGGTCTCCGGTGGAAAAGAACTGGAGGGCAGGCAGGAGACTGCCTCCTTTATAGTCACGCTGACATCACGTCACCTGATGATGGGGGGCTGTCCCCACTGATGATTGCTAGCTACAAGTTTGCCATGTGGTCCTGATGCCAGGGGGCACTGTCCTATGTGTGAAGACCTTCTGCAGGAACCTCTGTCAAAGATCTACTGTTACAGTAAGTTCTTACATAACTGCTGTTTAATGGCCAGGTCAGCAAGGCCGACAGAGGCAAGAGTTTGTAGTAAGAGGAGATGGGAGACAGAATTGAAACTTTTGCCTGCCAGGTGCCATAGCTTGGAGAGACAGGGAGTGAATCCTCAGGATTGTGGGAGCAGCTGCATGGGGATGGAAGCTGGATGTCATTGTCTACCTAGGGACAAATGACCTGGTTGGGAAAGTTATCAGAACAGTGCAGGAGGAGTTTGTGGAGTTGGGGAGGGGCCTTAGACAAGTAGTACATACGGTAACCTTCTCAGAGGTGCTGTCTGTCTATGGCATGGGTGAGGCTGGGGTGCTTCACACCATGGGATTCAATCAGTGGTTGAAAAACTGGTATAGAGCTCAGGGGTTTGGCTTCATTGGGGAATGGGGGTCCACCTGGAGTGATGCAGGCCTATACTGGCATGATGGTCTGCATCTGTCCAGGAGGGAACCATGATCCTAGGTGATAGATTTAAATGCTTCATTGGCAAGCATTTAAACTAGAAAAGGGGAGGCACTGGAAAGGAGCAGGAAGTCCTAGCCCCCACCAAAAATCATAGTGCGGTAAACACCAAGATTGAGACATCAATAGGGAGAAGGGCAGGGGTACATGGAGAAAATGACAAAGGCAGTAAGGACAGGGTGGGGCAAAAAGGCATAAGACCATCAAGAAATGGAGGGTATGAGTACCAATGCCCATAGTCTGGGCAACAAGCTCCTTGAACTGGTGGCCTTGATGGGAGAGGGATGCTTGGATATTGTGGCAGTCACAGAAACATAGTACACAGAGAACCATGACTGGGATGTTAACATACCAGGGTACACAACCTACAGGAGAGACAGGGAGGGTAGAAGAGGGGGAGGAGTAGCTCTTTATGTAAGGGAAGGGATAAAAGCAACAGAACAAAAGAGTAAACAGGGAGGAGAGGAGGCACAGTGGGTCACCTTAGAGACTGGAAATGGCACCACAGTCCGTACAGGGGTTGTATACAGACCCCCATCTCAGGGGAGGAAATGGACAAGGATATGATAGAAGGTATCCTTAGAATGTCAGAGAAAGGGGACACATTGTTGATGGGGGAGCTGAATATGCCAGATGTTAACTGGAACACCTTTGCTGCAGCCACATCCAAGAGCAGGGCCATTCTCGATGCTCTACAGGGGCATACTCAGACAGCTAATGTTGGAACCCACTCGGGAGGAGCAAATTTAGACCTTGTACTCTCAAATGGGGACAGTGAGAGGATCTCAGCTTTAGAAGTGGGCAGCCATCTGGGAACAAGTGACCACCAAACAGTGTGGTTCATGATAAATTCAGCTGCAGAATCAAGCCATACAAAAATGAGGGTACTGGACTTCAGGAGGGATGACTTTGTCAAAATGGGAGAGTGCCTTAGAAAAGCGCTAGCAAACAGGCAAGAAGGAGGGTGGAGCAACAATGGGGAAACGTCAAAACTGCAATGACAGAGGCAACAAGCCTTTTGTGTAAGCAAATAAATCAAAATGAAAGAAAAAGCCACTATGGTTCTCAAAGAGGATGGCGGGAGGTTAGGGAGAAAAGATAGCATTTTGGAAATATAAGGAAACAGAAGGAGCAGGACAGAGAACTGTACCAGTTAAGGCATAAGGAAGCAGGGAAGGCAGTCAGAATAGTAAAGGCCCAAACTGAGGAAAAGATAGCCAACTCTGTTAAGAAGGATAAAAATGTTATAGGTACATTAGGGTGTAAAAGACAAAGGGAGGGATAGTGAGGCTGAACAGAATGGATGGTGGGTGGGCAAGAGGACATTGAAAAAGCAGGGATACTGAATGAATACTTCTGCTCAGTATTCACAAAAAGAGGAGGAGGAGGGAGGTGCCAAATCCAATTAACAGAAGCACTCTGGATAGGGGATTGATCCTAGTCCTTTCACAGAAGAAAGGGTCCTGAAAGAACTCCTAAAACTGAAGGTAGACAAAGCAATAGGCCTGATGGGATTCACCCCAGAATTCTTAAAGAATTAAGGGGAGAACTAGTGACACCACTGACTACCCTTTTTAACAAATCATGGGAGGATGGTGTGGCACCTGAGGACTAGAGGAGAGCAGTTGTGATTCCCCTTCACAAAAGTGGGAGCAAGACAGAGGCAGGAAACTGAAGACCTGTCAGTTTGACCTCTGTGGTAGAGAAAATGATGGCATCACTTCTGAAGGAAAGAACTGTAGAGTACCTAGAAGCTAGTGGGGCACAGGACCCAAGGCAGCATGGATTCACAGTGGGAAGGTTATGTCAGATTAATCTAATAGATTTCTTTGACTGGGTGACCAAAGTAGTAGACCAAGGAGGGGCTGTGGACATGGCTACCTAGACTTCAACAAGGCATTGACACAGTCCACACAAAAGATTAATAAACAAATTAGCTAGCCTGGGAGTGGGTCCCAGGGTGGTAGCCTGCTAAAACATTGGCTGGACAACAGGACACAGAAGGTAATAGTAAACGGAGTCCACTCTGAAGAAAGGGGGGTTACTAGTGGGTTACCACAGGGTTCAGTACTGGGTCCAGTCCTTTTTAATATCTTTGTAAGTGACATTGCAGAGGGACTGGAAGGAAAAGTATACCTCTTTGCAGATGACACAAAGATCTGCAACAGGGTTGATACATGGGGGGGTGGAAAGGATGAGTGGAGACTTGGCAAGGTTAGAGGAATGGTCAAAAGTATAGCAGCTTGGATTCAATGCAAAGAAGTGCAAAATAATGCACCTGGGAAACAAAAACCCAGGGGAAGAGTACACAATGGAGGGAGAGGTAGTAATAACAAAAATGGAAAGGTACCTGGGGGTAATCATATCAGATGACCTTAAGGTTAGCAAGCAATGTGAGAAGGCAGTAGGGAGGGCTGGGGATACTGGGATATATAGGAAGAGGCATCACCAGCAGAAAACAGGCAGTTGTTATCCCTGTGTACAGACAGTTGGTGAGACCCCATCTGGAGTACTGCATCCAGTTCTGGAGACCCCATCTCCACAAGAACATAGACATGATGGAGGCAGACCAGAGGAGGGCAACTAAAATGGTGCAGGGTCTGTAAGAGAAGCCATATGAGGAGAGACTAAAGGAGCTTAATATGTATACCCTTGAGGAAAGGAGGGGGGACATGATTGAAACTTTTAAGTACCTTAATGGAATCAGCAAAGTCCAAGAGGGTAGCATCTTTCAGAAAAAGAGATGTGCAAGAACAAAGGGACCCAATTTGAAGATAGAGGGGTGGGCGGCTCAGGGGCAATGTGAGTATTTTTTCACAGAGAGGGTGGTGGACGATGGAACTGCCTTCCTGAGGAGTTTGTGGGGTCTAAAACTGGGGAAGATTCAAGAATGCATGGAACAGACATAAGGCAATTCTTGGGGTAGGAAGAAATAGGCTGTTGGTTAACTAGGATCTACAACTTATCCAGTAGGTAGGAAATGGGCAGACTAGGTGGGCCCAAGCGGTCATATCTGCCATCAAAGTCTATCGATAAAAATGGCAGCATGTAATTTGGCTCCTATCCATCGTAGTAAGTACGAGTCTGTGATATGAAGGAGAGCTTATATTGTCCAATGGTGCTTCCTTAAACCAGCCTGGACAGGGGCGAGAGTGTTGGAGCTAGCAAGGAAATGCTTAGGATGGACATATGGCAGTTATAGTGGGGGGTAGGAGGAAGTAGGCTGTTGGTTAACTGGAGTCTGCAGCTTATCTAATAGATAGGGAGATAGGCAGACTAGGTGGGCCACGCTGCTGTCAAAGTCTATGTTTCTGTTACACTGTACAGTATTTCCAGTATTGTTTTTTTTTTTTGGAAAAAACAAACATAAGAAGAGCTACCATGATTATAAAGAAATAAAAAATATTCTTATTAATGGTTGAGTAGGCTGTGGTATTACCAATTTACTTTGCTCTCTTAAATTGTGCCCCTAGACAGTGAAAGCCAAACTCTATCCATATAAAATGCAAGCAGTTTTTAAGCTCTTTGTGTTCACAGTCACAGAGTGGTAATACTATAGTTTTACATGTTAATATTGTACTCTAAAAGGGCTCCAAAGTCACACAGCACCTCGGCCAGGCATGGCAGGGATGTCATCATCTTCCTAATATAGATCAGGATGTCATCTGCATATAAAGACACTTTGGTCATGGTGCCTCCCAGCTGTATTCCTCTGGCATCGTCATTTTGTTTTAATGCCACAGCTAGGGGCTCCAGAGCCAAATCAAACAGTGAAAAGAGGAACACCCTGCTTGGTTCCCTCTTTAAAGTGGAAATGGGGCCAAAATCCATGTATTGGTCCTTACTGTCACCAATGGACTATGGTATATTGCCCAGACCTAGGCTAAGAATTTATCTCCAAAGTCCATTTTCCTCATTGTGCACCAGATGTGGTCCCGTTCAATCCTACTGAATGCTTTTCAACACCAACGAGACCACCTCAGGGCAGTTACTTGAGTCTAGCTGTTGTCAGGCTTGGACCTATTATAGGGTTCTCAAAATCAAGTGGCTCCTCTCTATCCCATACAAAACCTGCTTGATCACATGAACAGTCTTACATAAAACTGTTTCTAGTATTCCTGCCAAACTTTTGCATAAATTTTGGAATTAGAGTTCAGCAGAGATAAGTCTGTATAACAGCCTTACCCCTTGGTTTGTTGGTTTAGGGGTAACTGTTATTCTAGCCAAGGAGAAGGAAGGCATCCTTCTTTGAAGGTGAAATTAATGTCTCATATAATGAGCCCTGTATGGATGCTGCTAAATGTTTATATAGATTAACATGGATGCCATCAGATTCTGGAGGCTTTCTAGCAGTAAATTGACCTATTGCTCACAAAATCTCCTGTTTTGAGAACTGTGCCCAACTGTGACTTATTCTCCTCCCAGACCTGCTCCAGGCCCTCATAAAACACATCCCTATGAATATTTAGATAAATGGCAGGATTACTCTCCCTCTAACAGATCATTTAGAATGGTACACCACAAGTTACTTATTAATTGCTTCCTGGCTAGAGGTCTTTTGGCCTAGTTCTGGTGAGGCACCCACAGTATATCGATGGCCCTGTTCCTGTTTTATCTGGCATACAAGAAGCATCCCACACTTATTACCATTTTCATAAAAGTTTGCCTTCTGATATGTTAATGCTTTTTATTGCTTAGAACATAGTTCATTGTAGTCTTCCCTCTGTCTCACTAATCTTTATATCTCCAGGCCTCTGGTAGCCTTTTGCTTCTTTTCTGTTTCTGCTGTTTTCCTATGCACTTTGTCTCATTGCTTTATGCCACCTTTTAAAGGCTTTAGCCCATTCCCAGATGAAGACTTTCAACGAATCCCATATCATACCTACATCTTCTGTCGTACCTTTATTAGTTACTCAGCATGCTTTAATGTCATCACCTAATTGCTCCAAAAAGTCTCATTATTAAGAAGTATGGGACTTAGTCTTTATTTCCCTGTATTATACAACTCCAACAAATTTGGGTTCCAGACCACCATCAATGGGGCATGGTCTCACATAAGAATATAGAGGTAGTCAGCTGTCTCCATTGTTTTCATTGCGCCCAATGAAACCAACAGCATATTGATATGAGTGTGAGATTGATACACGTGTGAACAGTAGTAGTGGTCTCGGAGGTTTAGATGAAGTACCCTCCATGTATCCACTATTCTCCAGTCTCCCGTCTACTTTTGAAGTAGTTTCAATGCCTCCTGAATTTGATAGGGTTATTATCTCCCAAGTACCAAGTGTTACAAAGCAAAAATATCTATGTTAAAGTGTTCTGTTGTGTGTGTTTAGGATTTATGTATGTGTGTACAAAAATCAACAAAATGGCACTCTAATGTTTATACACAGACTTACTCTATGTATACTTTGTTTTGATTCTGTATTCAGATTCTGTCCTCTTCTCCTTTCCCCAAGATGCATCTGGAGATGAGCTCTTGCTGGATCAGTATGTCTTTTCCTGGTAAAACATTTCCAAATAAATAAATAGAATTGTGTTGAGGGTCTGTCTAAGAATACATCTGATTTGACTTTTAAAATCTGACCTTCCCCAAGAATATCTCTCCGAGGAGGAATTCAAAGTAGAAATAGATCCTGAATAAAATTACAGTCATCAAAACTGGGTGCGTAAACATTTAACAATACAATTTGTTTTCCACATAGCACACCTGCACCATAACCCGGTGACCTTGTGGGTCAGTTTGTGAAGGGGTCAGTTTAAATGGTAGATTTATCTGAATTAAAATTGGTACACTTGTAGCATGAGGTGTAAAGGAAGAATATACCTTACCACCCAGTTCTGTTTCAACTCTTGATTCTCTGGGCCATTTAAGTGCGTCTCTTGAAGATAACCTATGTCTGTATGGTATTTCTTCAGATAACTCCCTCCTCCATTTGGGGGGGAGGTTAATGCCCTTTATATTCCAAGTTATAATATTGATAGTATCTGCCATGGGGGTGCATCACTATAGTTGGGTGGGGGGAATTCTCCTTAATACAGGCCCTATAACTTTGCCCATACCATGCTGAATAAACCATACCTCTGAAATCTGATAAAGAACAATTGCTATTAGTCTGACCATTAGAATGTGTCTAAACTGATATAGCTGAGTTCTGATGGTAGCAACAGCTAACATTAACCCTTTGGTGGAGCTACAGCAATAAACAAATGCTCCAGACAGTGCTGCAACCAGCAGTTGTTCAAAGAAGTAAAACATGACTCGGGTGGTGGGGAACTGGAAGCAGAGAAAGATGTGTGTGTCTGTTAATTAGCCTGCCCCTTTGAAAAACAAGTCTTCTTACTCATGACATTAGATGCACAAGTAGTGAAACTGTCCATCTGCACTCAGAGAATGAATTGATCTTTGTTGAAACACGCTTTGTTAACAGTTCTTGTGGCAAACTAACATTCCCAAAAAATAGTAATTCATATCCGTGATATAATTTATTTATTCATACAACATCTAATAGGCAATATAATCCTTTTTTCAGTCTCTAAGTTCAGTGCAAAGACAGAGCAGTCAAAGTGGTTCAGAAAAATTGCTACTTACCACATTGATGTGCATTGGTCTTCATAGCTCAGTTACCTAATCCTATGCAGTATATGGCCATTGCTTGTAATGTGCCAACAACTTCCATCAACAAACTCAGCTTTTTACATTTCACCCTGGCTAGGGCACTCATCCTTGCTAGGGTACTCTTTTACTCCTTTTTTCTCCTCCTTGAGGCTGCTAGGAGTAACTTGGGGTCAATGGAGGATACATGCCAGTCTCTCTGGGTTGCCAGAGCATCTGTGCACACTTTATTCTTCAGG
Organism: Neoceratodus forsteri; assembly: GCA_016271365.2. NCBI lineage: Eukaryota > Metazoa > Chordata > Ceratodontiformes > Ceratodontidae > Neoceratodus > Neoceratodus forsteri. Next base: position 1,472,622,907 of record CM057459.1, read on the forward strand.
TGTTCCCCAGCCTAGGAGCTACTGTATTTCTTGCTGGTGCTGACCTTGGATAACCTTGCCACCAACATCAAGGAGTACTGACATGTCAGAGTCGGGTGACTCCTTCTTCATAATTGGATTGTCACTGAAGATAGCAAGAGTCTGTCCCCTTATGTCTCCTAGGAGATACATGACACCAGGGGCCCGATTCCAGAAGCCACCTGCATCCGGTACAACTTGCAGCATAAAAGTTGCTGCCTCTGATACAGCTATGGCACATGCAAAAGTTGCTATTCCAGAAAGTGAGCCAGAAGAGGGCAGATTTTCTGAAATAGCCAAAACATGTGGCCCTGCACCAGGTGGAGGAATGCATTCTGAGGATGTGGTGCAGTGCCGGGATGCAGCCCTAGTGGGGGTCAGGGATCAATGAGCAAGGGGGATCAGGAATACCTCTGTGTTTGGAGATGGGGGAAAAAGACTGGGGCCAGGGTGGTACCAGGGTGGCAATGGGGATCCGGGCCACCAGGGACTGGGGGGAGACACCATACTGGCAAGGGCCCATGGGTTCCACTACATCAGGGAAATATTTGGGCACAGGGTGTCCAGGGTCCATGTCAGTGCACCCTGGCACCATGAGGAGCCCTGAGAAATTCTGGGTGGGTTGCCACCACCCAGTTGTGCACCCATCAGGATGTGGTCTGCCCCAGGTACACCCCTACAGGCTTGAAGAATGTAGACCCAATCACCGGATCTTATTTTAATAAGAATTCTGACTATTTTTCAATGAAAAGGGCAATTTATTGCACCATTTATCAACATTATGCAGTTCACACTCACTGCTTCATCCGGATATAGAGTTTCAAACTTCAAATCAAATTACTTATAAATGAATCTTATAAACCAGATGTGTCAAATACACAGTATACATATAGTCATTGATTGTTCCTTACAGAATATAACATTTCTTTTTTTGTAAAATGTAGTGCATCTGAATATGAGACTCAATCAAAGGGGTATGTTTCTATTATATTAAAAAAAAATAACATATGACTGTCACCTTATATTAAAATTATATCGTTTAAGTCATTCCCACCTTAGTGTATTAAATCCAGTATAGTTAGTGCATCCTTTCCAAATCTGATTCTAAAACATAATAAAAAATGAAGTTTTATCATTATTTCAAATAGTCTGTTTAAAATGTAAAACTTTATATCGGTATATCTTTATTACCTATTATGAATTTTTGAAATGGTTTGCGATGCATCGGATATGGAAATCTATTTTTCAACTTCTACCTATAGTTGCTTAGAATTAGATGTGACAGATACAACAATAAAAATAACATAGGAGGTGGAAAAGAAAGAGGAAGAAAAGAGCTTAATTAATAGGTAGGTCTAGAGGCACTCAAAGAAAAACTCATAGAAAGAGAAAATGAAAAATCACCAAACGAATTCCTACTAAAACTTGCAGAATTAGGTTAACTAAACACTATTTTAGATTCGATAACCAATGTGATGGGGTCCTCGATGATGAGCTATGCAAATATAGTGATGGACAAACTCAAACGAGAATTCATCTACAATAATGGCAGTCCATACAAGCTCTTCATAGCATGTTGGAGAAGATATAGTGATAGCTGCTCTGTGTATCTGGAATGGCCTAGTAGAACTCCTAGATACATTCCTTGGATACCTTAATAGCTGTACAGATTATCTAAGATTTGTAATGAGCTTTGACCAACATTCAATACACTTTCGTGACTTAAAAATATCAAATGACAATAATATTCTTAAAACAAATGTATACAGAAAACCAACAGATAGAAACGTATTGCTGTGCACTAAAAGTTTCCATCAGAAGTCTGTCATACAGAATATCCCCTATGGTCAAATGATTAGAATTAAGAGAAATTGTACAAATAGTGATGACTACACAGAAGCAGCTGATGATCTAATAGACCGTTTCAGAGATAGGGGTTATGTCGATAAGGTTCTAACACTACTAGAACCAAATATGATATGAGGGAATGACCAGATTTACTAAAAACAGAGGCTAAACAAGAAAAAGTTACAGATAGAATCACAGTATTGCTGAACTTCTTAGTCTATTTCAATATAATTAGATCTGTTATATTAAAATATTGGGACATTTTAAAAGCTAACCCACAAAGGGGAAAAACCTTTAAAGAAAGTCCTTTAGTTACTGCAAAAAGAATAAAATCACTCAGTGATATACTTTGCCATGCTTTGCATACACAGCCAGAACCAAAACATAAAATATTTGCAGGTAGAACAAGAATAGTTGGAAATTACCATTGTGGTAATTGCCAAAATTGTAATAGTACTAAAAAAACAAGAACAGTCTATAACCCATATAGGGATGAACAAACCAAAATTAAACAGTTTATCACCTGCTAGACTGATCAAGTCATTTATGCTTTAAAATGTCCCTGTGATTTATACTGCATCAGACAAACCTCAAGACCACTAAAAACTAGACTGAAGGAACATAGAGGTGATATTCGAAGAGGTGATCAGGAATCAGTAGTAGCAAAACATTATACAGAGAATTGACACAGTTTATCCTTGTTTAGATTTGTAGGACTAGAAAGAGACAAACACCTCCATAAGGTGGTAACATCCAGAATCTCCTCCTAAAAAAAGAGGCATTCTGGATTGATAGATTTGGAACATAGACGAGATATGGTATCAACGAAGAGATTGTCTGGTCTGAGTTTGTTGAGTGATGGCTGGTTCTGTTTTAAGTACTCAGACAAACAGACTTTGTAGCATTGTGTCCTATTCAGATACTTTGATTTACAGGCTGACCACTTTTGGGAATCGCCAGCATACCACGTGGCATATCCCAGAGTGGCCACCAGTTAATAGTAGTGTGCACACTACAGGTGGGTCGGGACATGGGGCCACAATTTCCTAGTGGAACCTAATGTCCCATTCAGCCTCCTGGTAATTCTTCTCAGAAGGAGAAATTATACACAAATTCATTTTAAACCTAGAAATATGTGAATGTGAGCAAATATGCTGCATTAATGTAAAATAAATATAACACCAGTCTAGGATGTCTGTTGTCCATATTCTGTTATAAATATTGTTTAAATTGAGTTAATAAAAATGTTATAAATGAGAAGGAAGACTACTGATAAAGGAGACAAAAAGAGCAATTTACTAAGTTTGTCTCAAAATGAGTGCTTTGCACATGTCACAAGAAAACTCAGAAGTTTCTACTTAAAAATCAGACATGGATCTTCAAAATTAACTTGCACCAATGAAATACTGCCACATGTAGAATGGGAGATGCCTTAAGCATGAAAATGAGTGCTCTGCACATGTCACAAGAAAACTCAGAAGTTTCTAATTAAATGTTAGCCAGAAATCTTCAAAATTGACTTGTACCAATGAAATGCTGTCACATGTAGAATGGGAGGTGTCTTAACCTTTATAAAGCACTATGTCATACCAAAATGGCACCAATAGCCAGAGAGTGTTTATGCAGTAATCTTCAGGAGAAGCAGGTAAGCCTCATATATTTTACCGTGAGATTTGGAAACTGCTTAGCAAAATGTATGAAGAAAGCTAATGCTGATTTAGAGCAGCTTGAGACAGCCACAGAAAAATTTAAACTATAAGATTGCTTAAGAAAGTAAACTTTAACACATCAGAAAACCAAGTCTGTCTCAGTAAAATGTTTAGAAAAGCAATCAATAAATACATTGTGCAGTATATGTGAGTTAGAGAACTTGTGATATGAAAAAGAGTACACGTGTGAAAAGCACTGCGGGATGTTTATGTTACAAAATTAACTCAAACAAAGGCTGTAAGTAAATCTATTATCTTTCACCAGGTTAAAAAAGAAGCTTGGGGTGTCATAAAAGTGTCATTTTATACAGGTAACTGGAACCTAAATATATATTAGTCAAAGTATTAGAGCGCTTTGAAGTACAAAAAGACAAAATATTAATTAAGCTCTTTTCTTCCTCTTTCTTTTTCCACACTCCTATTTTAGTTTTATTTTTGTATCTATCACATCTAACTCTATACAACTACAAGTAGAAGCTGAAAAATAGATTTCCATATTCGATGCATCGCAAACCATTTCAAAAATTCATAATAGGTAATAAAAATATACCAGTATAAAGTTTTATATTTTAAACAGACTATTTGAAATGATGATGAAACTTCATTTTTCATTATGTTTTAGAATCAGACAAGATTTCGAAAGGATGCACTAACTATACTGGATTTATTACACTAAGTTGGGAATGATTTAAATGATGTAATTTTAATATAAGGTGACATTCATATTTTTTTTATAAAATAGAAACCTACCCCTTTGATTTTCATATTCATATGTATAACATTTGACAAATGTTTTTTATATTCTGTAAAGATCAATTACTATATGCATACTGTGTATTTGACGCATCTGATTTATAAGACTTATTTATAAGTAATTTGATTTGAAGTTTGAACCTCTAGATCCTGATGAAGCAATGAGTGTGAACTGCAAAACGTTGATAAATTATGCAAGAAGTTTTTTTTTCATTGAAAAATTGAAAAGTAATCAGAATTCTTATTAAAACAAGATCCAGTGAGTGGGTCTACATTCTCCAATTTTACAATTTCAGTATTTTGAGGCCAGTTGGAGCATGATCCCTCCCAGAGTTTTCTTTTTATCTTTATAGGTACCCAGTGGGCCTCACTGACGATCAGTGGTTCTCTAGCATCCCTACAGGCCCCTATCCCCCTGCAACCTATTGCCTAAACCCATTTAGACCACCCCAGCTGGTCTAAGTGGTGGCTCCTTCTGTATCAGTTGTGGAGCCTCCAGAAGCCCCAAAAAGGGGATGTGGCAGCCCCACCATGGTGCATGCCCCCTTGCGGCATTGCATCCTAGGTTATTGAATACAACCATGGTGCAAGGGAACTGTGCTGTAGCTGTCCCTGGGTTATTGGATACAGCCATGGTGCAAGGGAATTGTGCTGCAGCTGTCCCTGAGTTATTGGATATAGCCATGGTGCAAGGGGACTGTGCTGTAGCTGTCCCTGGTTTATTGGATGCGGCCATGGTGCAAGGGACCGTGCTGCAGCCGTCCCCGGTTTATTGATGCGCCATGGTGCAAGGGGACTGTGCTGAGCCGTTCCTGGTTTATTGGATACGCCATGGTGCAAGGGGACTGTGCTGTGGCCGTCCCTGGTTTATTGGATACGGCCATGGTGCAAGGGGACTGTGCTGTAGCTGTCCCTGGTTTATTGGATGCGGCCATGGTGCAAGGGGACTGTGCTGTAGCTGTCCCTGGTTTATTGGATGCGGCCATGGTGCAAGGGGACTGTGCTGTAGCTGTCCCTGGTTTATTGGATGCGGCCATGGTGCAAGGGGACTGTGCTGTAGCTGTCCCTGGTTTATTGGATATGGCCATGGTGCAAGGGGACCGTGCTGTAGCTGTCCCTGGTTATTGGATACGGCCATGGTGCAAGGGACTGTGCTGTAGCTGTCCCTGGTTATTGGATGCAACCATGGTGCAAGGGACTGTGCTGTAGCTGTCCCTGGGTTATTGGATGCAACCATGGTGCAAGGGGACTGTGCTGTAGCTGTCCCTGGGTTACTGGATGCAGCCATGGTGCAAGGGGACTGTGCTGTAGCTGTCCCTGGGTTACTGGATGCAGCCATGGTACAAGGGAAACTGTGCTGTAGCTGTCCCTGGGTTACTGGATGCAGCCATGGTACAAGGGAAACTGTGCTGTAGCTGTCCCTGGGCTATTGGATACAGCCATGGTGCAAGGGAAACTGTGCTGTGGCTGTCTCTGGGCTATTGGATACAGCCATGGTGCAAGGGAACTGTGCTTTGGCTGTCCCTGGTTTATTGGATACAGCCATGGTGCAAGGGGACTGCGCTGTGGCTGTCCCTGGTTTATTGGATACAGCCATGGTGCAAGGGGACTGTGCTGTGGCTGTCCCTGGTTTATTGGATGCAGCCATGGTGCAAGGGGCTGTGCTGTAGCTGTCCCCTGGTTTATTGGATGCGCATGGTGCAAGGGGACCGTGCTGTAGCTGTCCCTGGTTTATTGGATGCGCCATGGTGCAAGGGGACCGTGCTGTAGCTGTCCCTGGTTTATTGGATACGGCCATGGGCAAGGGGACTGTGCTGTAGCTGTCCCTGGTTTATTGGATGCGGCCATGGTGCAAGGGGACTGTGCTGTAGCTGTCCCTGGTTTATTGGATACGGCCATGGTGCAAGGGGACTGTGCTGTAGCTGTCCCTGGGTTATTGGATACGGCCATGGTGCAAGGGGACTGTGCTGTAGCTGTCCCTGGGTTATTGGTGCAACCATGGTGCAAGGGGACTGTGCTGTAGCTGTCCCTGGGTTACTGGATGCAACCATGGTGCAAGGGGACTGTACTGTAGCTGTCCCTGGGTTACTGGATGCAGCCATGGTACAAGGGACTGTGCTGTAGCTGTCCCTGGGTTACTGGATGCAGCCATGGTGCAAGGGAACTGTGCTTTGGCTGTCCCTGGTTTATTGGATACAGCCATGGTGCAAGGGGACTGCGCTGTGGCTGTCCCTGGTTTATTGGATACAGCCATGGTGCAAGGGAACTGTGCTGTGGCTGTCCCTGGTTTATTGGATACAGCCATGGTGCAAGGGGACTGCGCTGTGGCTGTCCCTGGTTTATTGGATACAGCCATGGTGCAAGGGGACTGTGCTGTAGCTGTCCCTGGTTTATTGGATACAGCCATGGTGCAAGGGAACTGCGCTGTAGCTGTCCCTGGTTTATTGGATACAGCCATGGTGCAAGGGAACTGCGCTGTAGCTGTCCCTGGTTTATTGGATAGAGCCATGGTGCAAGGGAACTGCGCTGTAGCTGTCCCTGGTTTATTGGAGAGAGCCATGGTGCAAGGGAACCGTGCTGTGGCTGTCCCTGGTTTATTGGAGAGAGCATGGTGCAAGGGACCGTGCTGTGGCTGTCCCTGGGTTATTGGAGAAGCCATGGTGCAAGGGGACCGTGCTGTAGCTGTCCTTGGTTTATTGGAGAGCCATGGTGCAGGGACTGTGCTGTGGCTGTCCCTGGTTTATTGGATGCAACCATGGTGCAGGGGACTGTGATGTAGCTGTCCCTGGTTTATTGGATACAGCCATGGTGCAAGGGGACTGTGCTGTAGCTGTCCCTGGTTTATTGGATACAGCCATGGTGCAAGGGGACTGTGCTGTAGCTGTCCCTGGTTTATTGGATACAGCCATGGTGCAAGGAGGGAAACTGTGCTGTGGCTGTCCCTGGGTTATTGGATACAGCCATGGTGCAAGGGAAACTGCTGTGGTTGTCCCTGGTTTATTGGATACAGCCATGGTGCAAGGGAACTGTGCTGTGGCTGTCCCCGGTTTATTGGATCGAGCCATCGTGCAAGGGAACTGTGCTGTGGCTGTCCCCGGGTTATTGGATGCAGCCATGGTGCAAGGGAACTGTACTGTGGCTGTCCCTGGGTTATTGGATGCAGCCATGGTGCAAGGGAACTGTGCTGTGGCTGTCCCTGGGTTATTGGATACAGCCATGGTGCAAGGAACTGTGCTATAGCTGTCCCTGGTTTATTAGATACAGCCATGGTGCAAGGGAACTGTGCTGTGGCTGTCCCTGGGTTATTGGATGCAACCATGGTGCAAGGGGACTTTGCCATAGCTATCCCTGGGTCGGACACAGGACTCCTTCTGGAATCCCATTTGATGCAAGTTGTGCTGCAAATCAGAACTTGTATCAAACACATTAGCTGCAACTCCCTCATGTCAGGTGCACCCAAGGGAGAATTGGGCGCCATATGCTTAGCAACTTAGTTAAAAGGAACATCTGCTGTTATGACATTGCACAAAATAAATGTTGGTGCCCATACTACCATATTAGTGAACAAATAGTGGCTGAAGTGCATATAAACCATACATTCATTTTAGAGCGATTACTGTGAGACCTGTCAGATCTATTAGTGAATGAGTCACATTCATTTCTGAAAATCGATTTAACTTTGGACTGAGTTATTAAATCCTGAGAATACATTATTGAAAGTCTCCAGTGTCCTAATGTTATAAAGAACTGTCTTCGTTCAAGCCTTGTGGAGAGAGGGCATTTAATTCATGCATACAGTGTGCTTCTTGTGCAACATCACTCTCTGGCCATCTACTCGCTAATCAGAATTTGTATTCTTTCTATGCCCAAGTGTCTTATTGAAGCTGCTGAGCCTTGTTTCGCTCCAAGATAATATTTAACCATGGCATAGTTCAAATTCCCTGCCCTAAAGGCTATTTTATGCTCACTCATCCATGTTTTCAATGCTCACTTTGTTTGCAGTAAGTGAAAAGTTGCATTTCTGAAATCAGAAATAGGATAACCCAGTTTAGCTGAAGCTAATTTTCAATTGGGTCCTACTATGCTAAAATATCAGTTACATACTAAAATTACTTTAACATACACATAAGTGAGCTCATACAAAACCAGTACCAAATACACAGTAAATACAGTATATATCACTTAGGTACAATAATGCTTTGGAGAATGTGCAACATTTTCAAGCCATAATCTTAAAGAGCCCCTGACACCGTTAGAAAAACTTGGAAAAATGTGAGATTTAGACAGTTCAGTTTATATTTCATGTATTTTCTATAATTATTTACCTTTTTCTTTATTACCAAGGACAGCTGTATGAAAGAGGCTTACTGTCCCTTAGACCCTATCTGCTCTTTCTGCTATCCTACATACAGTATGACATCATAATCAGGGTTGCAGCTGGAAATGAGCTTCTGGTCATGGTGCTTTTCCAGGTTACCAACTTTTAAATAAATAAATAAGTAAAATAAATAATCCCCCATTTATGGCATCATAATTATTCCCACAGCAACAGACTGTGATGCCATAAACAGAACTATGATGTCATATGTAGGCAAGCAGCCAGAACAGACAGAGCAGTGATCCTGTTTACATGCAAATGTCCTTAGTAATAAAGAAGAATGAGAAATACAGAAATAATATTAAAATATAAGCTCACTTGTGCTAAATATTACATTTTCTCAAAGTTGTCAATGGTGTCAGGGGCTCTTTAATACATTACATGGTATTTTATTATTACACAACCTTAAGTGGCCTGGTAAGGAATTCCACAGCCTTGGACCCTCATGTACATAGCAATGTTGACCTACTGTTTTCATAGATGGCACCTTGAAATTTATTCCCCGCTAAAAGCAGCCCTTCCTTAATGTTCTGGTCTCTCCAGTAGTTCTATCAAATAACCAGGTACTTTTTAAGATAGCAGCGTGTGTCAAATGTAACGTGGTGTATATTGTGCCATTCCATCAAAGATATCCAATGTAAAGCTCTAGAAAGAGAGCAGTGATGCATCTTCCAGGTGCATCTAGAACAAAGTGTGCATATCTATTAAACATGACATCTAGGAACAAAGTGTGCATATCTGTTAAACATGACATCTAGAACAAAGTGTGCATATCTATTAAACATGACATCTAGAACAAAGTGTGCATATCTGTTAAACATGACATCTAGAACAAAGTGTGCATATCTGTTAAACATGACATCTAGAACAAAGTGTGCATATCTGTTAAACATGACATCTAGAACAAAGTGTGCATATCTGTTAAACATGACATCTAGAACAGTGTGCATATCTATTAAACATGACATCTAGAAGAAAGTGTGCATATCTGTTAAACATGACATCTAGAACAAAGTGTGCATATCTATTAAACATGACATCTAGAAGAAAGTGTGCATATCTGTTACACATGACATCTAGAACAAAGTATGCATATCTGTTACACATGACATCTAGAAAAAAGTGTGCATATCTGTTAAACATGACATCTAGAACAAAGTGTGCATATCTGTTAAACATGACATCTAGGGCAGAGTGTGCATATCTATTAAACATGACATCTAGAACAAAGTGCGCATTTCTATTAAACATGACATCTAGGGCAGAGTGTGCATATCTGTTAAACATGACATCTAGGACAAAGTGCACATATCTATTAAACGTGACATCTAGAACAAAGTGCACATATCTATTAAACATGACATGTAGGACAGAGTGTGCATATCTATTAAACGTGGCATCTAGAACAAAGTGTGCATATCTATTAAACATGGCAGCTAAGACAAAGTGTGCATATCTGTTAAACATGACATCTAGGACAAAGTGTGCATATCTATTAAACATGACATCTAGAACAAAATGCGCATATCTATTAAACATGACATCTAGGACAGTGTGTGCATATCTATTAAACATGACATCTATAACAAAGTGTGCATTTCTATTAAACATGACATCTAGAACAAAGTGCGCGTATATTAAACATGACATCTAGGACAAAGTGTGCACATCTATTAAACATGACATCTAGAACAAAGTGCACATTTCTATTAAACATGACATCTAGAACAAAGTGTGCATTTCTATTAAACAATGCATCTAGGACAAAGTGTGCATATCTATTAAACATGACATCTAGAACAAAGTGTGCATTTCTATTAAACATGATATCTAGAACAAAGTGTGCACATCTGTTAAACATGATATCTAGCCTACCCAATACTCCCCAGTAGCTCCATTATACACTACATCACCATAATCAATTAATGGCATTATCATAGAATTCACAGGTTTTACTCTAATGTCTGATGGAAACAGCCTTTATGTTTATACAACACCCCAATTTCTTCTTTAATTTTTTGATCAGATTGTCAACATGAATATCCCACTTATAGTGGGAGTCTAACCAAATTCCAAGATAGTTACAGTAATCAACAAGGGTCAGGCTATACCCATCCAGAGTTTTTGTATTTAGATTCAGTGACACTTCTTTATCAGAAAACAGCATAACCTGTGACTTTAAGGGATTCCAAACTAGGCCATGTTCCTGAGAATATATTTGCAATATGTCAAAAAATTTTTTGCAACTTTTCCTGTATTTGGGATTTAGTTTCAAAATAAAGCATTGTGTCATCTATATACAGATGGTGTCAGACATCACTCATTAGATGTCCGACACCATTTATATATACATTAAACAAAACAGGTCCTAACATTGACCGCCGTGGTACACCAGATTTGATATTCAAATAGTTAGATACAAAGTTATTACTCAATCTAACCCTCTGCTGTCTGCCATCCAGGTAGCCATGGAACCAATTTAGGGCATCCTGGCTAAAGCCAATAGACATCAAGTTGTCAATTAACACCAGATGGTCTAAGATGTCACAAGTTTTTGATAGGTCTGTAAATATGGCCCCAACCAGGAGGCCCCTATCCATGGCCACCTGGAAGTCCGACACAACTTTAACTAGTGCTGTGGTGGTACTGTGCTGCGCTCTTAAACCTGATTGGTATTTATTGTATTTTTTGCAGCTTTCAAGGTAGCTGTTTAGTTGATAAACTACAGTTTTTTTCAGACATCTTTGAGGTAACCATTTGTTCGATGTACACCATGTCATAACAATATGGGAGCATGTATATGACATTCTCTGTATTGCAATTGTTAAAATCATAAATATGCTTATTTCCAGACCTAGGTCAATGAAAGGCATTGGTGTTCCTTGTACTACTACACTGAGTACAGTTACCACACTAAAAAGTTCCCAGTTGGTGGAGGTGGCACTTCTGGTCTCACTTCTGTTTTCTTCTTTGTACATAGTCTCTACTAATGAGTCTTTTAAATGATGCCCTCTGTTATAAGTGAACTTAGAGATGCTTTCTATGACAGATTGGAGCCATGGCTGCACATTTTAGAAGGTGCCAGTATCAGAGTCAGCGCAGTAAGCTGCAAACTGTGCATTCACACTGGGTCCCAAGGGGCCTAAAAACCTCAGCTGTCCCCGTGACCACATTTCTTGTTAGTCCTCTATTTTCTAATACAAGTAAAGTGGAAAAACTGACACAAAACTAGATGAAAATGAAAATATAGTGGAGGCCATGCTAGGGATGAGGATGTTCCTTGGGGACTTCACTACTTCTGATATGGGGCCCCAGCAAGGACATTCGCACAGGGCACCAGGATAGCTAGACCCGGTCTTGGGTGCCATCTCTGTGGGTCCAGTGACTCTGCTGCATGGAAGACATCTTCCTTTAGACACAATATTAACCTACACGGTAAAGAAATAAACTTTTAAAACTATACTGCACTTTTTTTGTCCTAGCACCATGTTTTCCCATATACAGTGAAGCCCGCTAGGATGAAACAGTGTCAGAGAATTCTGCAGTAGAGTTACTGCAGCAAACAATGCAATTTCAATGGGAGTTAATCCCTTTCGATGTGCAAGAAACCTGTGACACTGTGCTGTGCTTCATCCTGGTGGGCTTCACTGTAGCCCCATGCTACCCAGAGCTTTGACATGAAGTGGCGGTAAACCCAGAAGTCACAGAGAAAGTGACTGCACTGCACATTATTTTTACCACATAAGTTCATCATGAATCCTTACGTGCCCTCTGCTGCCATTTACACTGACACTGCCCCATTCCTCTGGACAAGGCTGTGACTGAGCTTCCCATATTGCCACCATGGCAAGCAAGCTATCGGGTAACAACATACACATGAGCAAACATTTTTCTGTCCCATGTGGACCATGTCAAAACCAGGTTGCCAAGGCTAAATTACACTCACAATGTACTTCCTGCCTTACAACTCTTGCTGGCTTAAATCACCCATCACTAATCCTACTCTGATTGCACTCTGCCCAAAAAATCAGGGTCACTCTCCCTACTAAACATAAAGTGCACTGCCAGCTGTTTCTCCCAGTGACTTCTGGGTCCATTGCTTCTCCACATCACTGGGAGAACAGAACTCTGGGCAGTTTGGGGCATTATGGAAGAACATGGCAATTGGAAGAACAAAAGGCAGTATTTTAAAAGTCAATTTCTTTACTGGGCAACTAAAAAGTATGTCTAAAGGGAGATGTCTTGATCAGGGGCAGAAAAACAGCAACCCTTGACCCAGAAGCATTGGCACCTTTCCTTTAAAACATCCCAACATTTTCTTATAACATTTTTTTTTACCTCATATGCTACATTATATGTTGTACAAAAAGAGATTCCTTCCATAGTAGTGTCAATCTCAGACCTCTCTGATGATAAGAAATCAGATATATTCAATGAATTTACTTTTTGCACAGCTTTCAGAAGAACCTCTGGTTCATAACATCTATTCAGAAATCTTTTAAAGGTGTTTATTATCTCTGTATTTACTGCTAGTGTCAATAATCAATCACTGGTAGAACCTCACAAACTCTGTTATTCACACGTGTAAATAACAGAAGTTCTGTTAATCATCTTTCTTAAAATTCTTAAAGTACTTCTTACTGCAGCCAAGCACCTGTGGCAAGGTTTGCCATCGCACTGGCTGTTCGCCACTCCCTCACAAAACTGCCAGCGCAAATGACAGACTTCTCGGCAGTTCATAGAAATGAAAGCAGGCGCAATTTCTTAATAAAACTGTCACAAAAAACAATAGAAAGTGGCTACTTCTTCATGATTTGTACCACTAGCACAAAGGATTGACTTCTTCTCAACTAAAGCCATGGTGTACTGAAACCCCAAGCTGTTACAAGTGCCCAGGTGATAACTTCTGGTTTTTCATTTCGAGAAGTTGTTCTGGCTGAGTGGATCAGAAAGATCAAGGCAAGTAGGTAAACTGTGGGGCCTAGATATTCAAAAGGGTTGCGCATGGCGCAACAGTGTTGCGCCATGCACTACCCACTGATGCGCCCCGGTGCGATATTTAAAAGGGAAAAGTGCACCGCATAAATCCCAGAGCGCATCAATAATGTATGCAGGCACAGGTAGGGGGGCGTGCCCATGCATAAACTGCACAGCCTGATATTCAGCCTGGGCAGTGCAGAGTTATGCAGGTGCAACTCCTACCTGCACCTGCACAAAGTTACACCTAAAAAAAAGGAACAAGTCGAGGGCCACCCACAGGTGAGCTGCCACATTGCAGGTGCAACACAGCAGCTTGCCACCTGTGGGGTGGTCATCACCTGTTCCTGCCCCATGCTCCCAATCGCGGGCATCAGACATCCCCCAAGTCCAATATCCCTGGTGGTCCAGTGGACCATGATTAGCCCGATCGCGGGCATAGCTATATCCCCGGATTAGCAAGATCGCTGGCATAACTGTATCCCCCCGATTAGCCCGACGTGGCACAACTGTATCCCCCAAATTCCAATATCCCGGCAGGTCCAGTGGACCGCACAGAGCCCGATCGCAGGCGGCATTCCTCACCTCCCAAGTCCGAAATCCCTGGTGATCTAGTGGACCCCACCCCACCCCACTGAGCCCCCACCATACTCCCCGTCAGCCGGCTGGTGGCAGCACTCCACCTGTCTGCCACCCGCTGACTGACAGCTCAGTATGGCTGCATGCCCATTGGTTCAGAGAGCATGGCTGAATGGGCATGCAGCTCATATCAGCATTAGTCAAGTCCAGATATGTGAATGAATTCATTCACATATCTGGACTGACTAGTAAGGAGTTGCTCGCCATTGGCTCATGCTCTGGAACCAATGGGCGTGCAGCCATACCGAGCTGTCAGTTGGTGGGGCGGCAGGTGGGTGGGGTGCTGCCGCCCAGCTGGACGGGTGAGCGGGTGGTGGGCTCAGTGGGTGGATGGGGTGGGGCATCCACTAGATCACCAGGGATTTGGGACTTGGGGGTGAGGAATGCTGCCCGTGATTGGCTCCGCTGGCGGTCCACTGGACCACCAGGGATATTGGACTTTGGGGGATACTGATGCCCAACAATCAGGTTAATCGGGGTACAGTTATACCCATGATCGCTAATCATGGTCCACTGGACCACCAGGGATAGGAGACATTTTTGTGCCTTACGGGACGCCCCATGATCGGGCTGCAGGGGCATGGTCACGATGGCAGCTGCCTGGCAGGGTGCCAGGCACAAGTCATCATGGATCGGCGCACTGCATGCTAATGGCATGCAAATGGCCCCCTCGCACCTTTGCATAAATTATGGCCCCATTTGCATGTCACCCTTGAATATTGCAGGTGCTGTGCATGGCGCAATGGCACTTGCGCCACCACATCTCAATGCTCCACTCTGACCACTTGCGCTGGCGCAGTTCCACTGCACCATGCACAGTGGGGTTGGCCAGGGGGCGATATTCAAAGCAGTTGTGCCATAGCGCAACTTCGTTGAATATTGCCCTGGCCACACCCCTGCACAACAAATTTGAGCGGCGCACAGGCTTGTGCCACAGAATGGCACAGTTTGAATTTCTGGGCCAGTGTGTTTTTTTTTTTTAAAGGGAAGTATCATTCTTTAACTAGAGGTTAATGAGCTATGACTGAGCAGACAAGGAGTAAGAACCAATAGAACTTGCTATTGTCCAACTCCAAAGTGTAGAAGAACATGATATGGGGGTGACACACAGCCAGCCAATGGTCTAGTGCTATTTCATGCCAGCTGAGTAAATGATAGGGTCTAACAATCAACCACTGGTTATAATGCACTCAGTGTTTCAGCCACTTGTGAACTGAATTAGACACTCTACAAACATGGTTCTGATGTTGCTTTCCTGTCTCTGTGACCCAAACACCCTGAGATTTTCCACTGTTTGGTGCTGGAAATGGACTGACAGATATCATGTTCTCAAGGGGCACTGATTGAACCTGCACTTTCTAGCAGGCTTTGCTCATGATTTTTCTGAAGAAAACAAATTTCTCTGCTGCATGGCACCAATTGGCCAAACATACTTGTGGATGTGATAGTGTCGGCCTGCTGTGGTATTGTGTGATAGCAAGCCACATTCACTTACATTCATCAATACGTATTGGCCACAGTGGCAAAAGGGAGCCTAGAAATGTTAGCCACATTGATTTCACTGTAACCATTGGTGACGGTGGCGACCGATTCTTCATGCACATCCAGTGCCAGGAAGAATAAAAATTGCCCCCTATTAATGACTGAAATAAGTAAGGAACAGGACCACTCTCTTTTGTTTCCTTAATTTATATTTTAAAGGGGTTACTGTCTGCTCATTTTGCATCATATTATTTCTAGCTGAAACCCCATCTTTTCTAATTACTAATCTTTCATAAAATTCATCAATGTTGCTGGTTGCTTTATTTGCTCCTCTCATAGTAGAACTGAAGTGCATGCCAGTGGTGTTGATGGCCCCCATCTCAGCACCTCTTATGATCTTATCATCGGATAGCAGTGTGCTAAAGCATGTAACCAGCCTTAAGGATCTGGGAGTCACCCTTGACCCCACACTCAC
Organism: Neoceratodus forsteri; assembly: GCA_016271365.2. Taxonomy (NCBI): domain Eukaryota; kingdom Metazoa; phylum Chordata; order Ceratodontiformes; family Ceratodontidae; genus Neoceratodus; species Neoceratodus forsteri. Next base: position 1,472,639,186 of record CM057459.1, read on the forward strand.
CTATGAGTATCATGTCAATTTTTAATGAAAAAACTAACTCAGCACTTAGGTCTGTTCTACCGCAGTCGTCCACTCCTAACTGAGGCCTCCTGTCAAAACATTGCAATGGCCAGTCTCCTCCCATTACTTGGCTCTGCTGCCCCATTGCTTCTACAAGCACAAACCTCCATTCTCAAATGAATCAGTCAGCTTTACTTGAGGGCAGGGGTGCCTTGCACTCGGTTCTGACTCCCATCTGCACCACTGTAAAGTACTCTCATCCTTGAATTGGGCTCCACTGGAGAGCAAATTCCTGTACTCTACCATGTGTCTTATGTTTAAACTGGTGCACTGATTTACACCACCCTATCTGAGCAACCTCATCAGCCATATATGTAATCCTCGCACACTACAGTCAGTGGCCTTCCCCCTGCTGGTTGTACCCAACCCCAAACTGGCTGTTGGTAGGCGGTCCTTTGCTTTTACAGCAACATCTGCCTGGAAGGCACTCTCACATGGTATTCTGTCCTCCACTTCCCCCACACTTTTCAAGCACAATCTCTCCCACTGCCTTCTCGCCCCTCTACCCTGCGTCTGTTTTCACTGGTTTACTTACCTAAGCATAAGCCCGCCCACATTCCTTGCTTCCTGTACTTGCCCTGTTTCCATTTGAATCAACAGAAGCTCTCTTCTATACGTGTTTACCTGTTGCTTATGCACTTATCCATTTGTTTCATTTTTATGTTGTACTTTTGTATCAGTGCTGTTGTCCACCTGCACTGAATATGAATTAGTAACCTAATGCTAAGACGATATTCCTAACCACCAGTACAATTGTACTTTTGCACTTTATATCTATTTGTTCTCTATTGTATATGAGTTGTTGCTTTAATCTGAATGCATGTAAAATGTTATTACATATTGTCTTGTTTCATGTTCCAGTCGCCCTGAGAAAGGGTGTGTTTTGTTTCAGTGAGCCTACCCGGTTACCAAAATTTGAATAAATAAAATTATACCCAGGGTTGTTTTGTTTCAGATACTTGACTTACTGTTACAGTACACTCTCTGAACTTTAGGAACACCCACAAACAACACAGCAACTCATGATGCCATATTCCTCTCCCCTTTTGCTACTTAATGATGTTTTATTTGGGAAGGGGTCCCAAGTCCAGGGGAGATGCAGTGGGAGTTGTTCAAGGTCTGTAAACAAACATGTTTTGACAAACAAGGACCCAGGGTCATGATTTTAAACTGGAGGGCAGCAGGTTTAAGAGGGATGTGAGGAAATTCTATTTTATGGAAAGGGCGGTGATGCTATAGAACAGCCTGTCAGCAGAGGTGGTGGGCACCAAGACCATAAATGGTTACACTCACTCAGCTCTAGAATAGAATATTGAGTGAGATCTGTATTCCTGTGTAAAAATAGCTGTTTTCCTGAGCAGTTAGAATGTTCTGAACTAATATGTTAACACTCTGACGTGGAGTATAAATAACTAAAAAGGTATAACTCCTATTACAAAACTTACAGCACAAAGTTTACTCACAATAAAAAATCTTTAAAATAAGGGGTCACACATGTTAGTAGCGTTACCTTTTTTTTTTTTTTACAGAGCATATAACAATGAAAATCGATTTTTTTTTCTTTTTTTAAAAAAAAAACTAAAAAAAAAATTCCTTAGAAGCAGCGAATGTCTGTTGTATGATGGTTTTCCATCACACCAACATCTGTGCATTACACTACCATAGTTTAGAGTATTTCTGAGCTGTTTTACATAATAAAACAGACCATAAACTAAGGCATGTGCCAACACAAAATGCCAGTAAACCAACTTACTGTAAATTCGGAAAAATGCACTGCACAACTGCCCACATGATGCATAAACCACTATAACTAAAAAATATGCCTCCAACCCCTAGACACCTGCACAGTAAATGTTCACAATAACAAGAGCTTTAAAATGATGGGTCACTCGTGTTAGTGGCATTTGCAGATATTTTTTTTTACAGTTACTGAAATGATAAAAGTATTTTATTTTACATTTTGCTCCCAAATAAAAACCTACATCATAAAAAGTACACCTCCTAGACCACAGACACCAGCATGATAATTGTCCACATTAAAGAGACCTTTCAAATGATGGTCACACATTTTTAGCATTTACAGTTTTTTTGTTTTTTTTTACAGTACTTGAAATGGAGGAAAATCACATTTTTACACTTTTTTATCCCCAAAAAACTAAAAAAAAATGTACACCTCCTACTGTAGCTCCCAGATATCAGCATGCTAATTTTTCACATACCTGCAATGGAGAAAAATTGCATTTTGTTCACTTTTTAACCCAAAGTAAACCTAAAAAATCTGAAAGGTAGCAAATGTGTCCCAACATAAAGTTGGTATTCAGGTAGGTAGGAATGTTTCCTACTGACCTGCACTTACCAATAACCTTATTCCTGATTGGTTGCTCCAGGAAGTGCGGGCACATATGCACTCTGGGGATAAGAGGAAGAGAATACCCGACACACATATGCGCTATGGGGACTAGAGAATTTTCCTGATGACACACACGTGCTATGGGGCTGAGTGCTAAGGCATGGCTGGATACAGTGAAGGGCTTGGTGTTTTTGGGTCCACAGCATTAAGGAGAGGAGCAGGAGGTGCTCTGTATGGACAGTAGGTCCCAGGGCAGATAGGGGACTCTAGGTAGACTGAATGAACCTTTGGTGCTTTTCTGCTGTCGTTCTCTATGTAATCTTATATGCATTGAGCAAGTGAGAAAATATCAAGGGAACATGTGTGAAGCAATATACTACTCGTAGAGAGGTAACACTATGATAGGTGCATATTGTATAAGATTACTGTACTATGATGATATCCACGTGTATACCAATGTTGAATATGTTACAACATGGGATTTTATTTTCTTTTGTTTTAGATATAATAACCCAGACATTCTCTACACCGTAATAACACACAGACAATGATGCTGCTTACAATTTGAGACCTTGGGTTTTGTTTTAACTTCATTCATTTTTGGGAACTCACTTGTAGCATGGCTGCAATATCAAGCAATTGGTCCAATGCTTCATGCCAGCTGAATAAATGCTATAGTCTAAAAATTAGCTACTGGCTAAAATACACCCAGTGTTTTGGCCACTTCTGAAATGAATTAGCCACTCTTCAGACATGGTGGACCTGTTCAATGCCACCAAGATGGGAGCAGTGGTGGATGACCTAGACATCCTGAAGAGGAACATTAAGTTCCTGGAGGGAGTGCTGCACAGGGCAACAAAGATGATACAGGGACTACGGGATATACCTTGCGCGAGAGCAGGCTGAGGGAGTTGAACATGTACTCACTGGAAGAGAGAAGAGAGGGATATGATTGAAACCTTTAAGTACATGAGGGGAATGAACAAGACACGCACAGAGGGACTATTCAGGTTAAGGGGGTAGGAACACTCAAGGTCACCATCTCAGATTGGAGGGGAGAAGGTTCAGGAGGAAAATGAGAAAACACTTTTTTTATGGAGAGAGTGATGTCTGGGTGAAATGTGTTGCCTGCAGAAGTGGTATCTAGTAGAAAGGTGGGCTGCTTCAAAAGGGGATGGGATAGGGTAAGAGGGAGGGTTAGGGGAAGGGGACAGAGGGGTAGCTGCAGAATAAGGGCTGCTAGCTGCACACTTCGGCAGACTTGCTAGACTGTAAGGCCTTTATCTGCTGGCAGATTCATATGTTTGTATGGTCTGATGCTGTTTTCCTGTCTCTGTGACCCAAACATCCTGAGGTTCTCCACTGTTTGGTGCTGGAAGTGGTCCGACAGATATGTTCTCAAGGGGCAGTGAGTGAACTTTCACTCTCTAGCAGGCTTTGCTCATGATTTTTGTGAAGAAAATAAATTGCTCTGCTGCATGGCACCAATTGACTAAATATACAGATGGATGTGACAGTGTTGGCCTGCTGTGGTGTGACAGCCAGCCACATTCAGTGATGTTCCTCAAAATGTCTTGGCTACAGTGGTGAAAGGGAGCCTAGAAATGTTAGCCACATTGATTTTAGTGGTAATCCTTCATGCACACCAATGCAGAAAAATAACTATAGAGGTTAATCAATCACTCAGTCAAACAAACTTCATTTAACCAGGCTTTTCACCTTTGAGAGCAGCTCATTTGCAAGGGGTTTCTGGATATTAATTACAATGGACAACAATACAATAGTATAGCTATACCGGTACACAACATATACATTTGAATACAGTCGATGATACATTTTGTACATTTTACAGTATATACAGATTACAGGCGCAAATGAACTAAGTACACCCAGTAGACCTGGGTTTGATACCCACAACCTTCCCTTGCGTACTGCATGCCCATGAGTAAGTCACTTAACCAGCCCAGTGCTCCCAGGTTGCCCTTGAAAACAGGCACGTGGGCCTTACCCAGTTACCAAAAGAATAAAAAAATTGATTACACAGATTATTTTGTGAGGCATGTTAGCAGTGAAACACTGCACACTAGTTTTATGACTATTGTGTGAATTTCAGCCAATTCCCTTATGAAGAAGTCTTTATGATCTTGAAATGTTGCCTGGTTTGGAATAAAGAACATTGGCTGATGAAAAATAAACTATACACTTCATGTGAAAATAGGTTTCTTGTCTGATTTCTCAGCATACCTCTCAACCTCTTGCCTCATGAATCAGGGACAAGGCTTAAAAATCAGGGACAGAGACCCAAATCAGGGACATATCTCAAAAACTGGTACTATTAACTCAGAAAACTGATAGATTAAGGATTGAGTTAAGATGCATTTTCTGAAGAAGAACAAGTCTATAACCTTAATGTTTGACATTATTTTGTGCTTTTAATCACTGCTGTTCTATCACAAAAACACAAATTTTACGAGGGACAGAGAAAAATTCTGAGGAAAAATCAGGGACGTCCCTGAAAATCAGGGACAGTTGAGAGGTATGTTTCTCAGTTATACTTAAGTTTTGTCTGGTCTGTTTCTGGCCTTTTAACATAGCATCTGAAATCTGGCGATTCTTTTCTCAGTTAAGCTTTACCCGTAGGAAAGCCCGAGTGACATGACATATTTATGAGCCTAGAACTCATGCAGTAATATAACAAAACTTCATTCTTTGTTGATCTGAGCAATCTGAACCTAACTCCTCATTGGGAAACACTGAGTAACAAGAAAAAGTAGTGCTGTAAACAGACTGGTGAGTGCAGGGATGGTTATAAAAGTCAAATTAGAAGTCCATTAGACATATGGTGAGCTCCTTATTTCTACTGTCGTAGCAAAACATCTGCAGAGCTCCACCCTGCAGCTGTAAAAAGGAACTCTGATTTACGTGTTTAAACTAAAAGCCATTTGCATGCTTCTGGAAACAGCTGATCACCGAGGAGCGAGTGCATGGTGAATTAAGCTATGGAGCCAGCACCACTGAAGCGGCTCATATAGAGTGGCTGTTCCTGAAATTAAATTGTTTTGTTTTTTTCCCCATTCACATTTACTTTCATGGCACTGAGTTGTATAAAGTGCCAAACTTCCTGGAGAACAACAGCAGTGGTGGAGTGGAAGATGTTTGGGAGCAAGCTTTCAAATTACTGGAAACTGCTTGCAACGGAATAAAAAATGCATAACCCAAAGAACCAGTAAATTAAAAAAAACATGGGAAAGTGCTTAAACTCAGATTTTATGAACACTCTCGGTGTATGATGCCCCATAAACCCTAAAGATACCAACAAAGTAAATAGAGAGGAGCTCATTTGTCTCAGTGGGAACAAGGTCACACAGGGGCTCTGCTATAGGCTGGTAGGGGAACATTCAAAAAGGAAGTCAGAAGACTTTTAGTGATGATGGGGTGGAATGAACTCCCAGCACATTTGGTCTCTCATAAGATGATGGATGGATTTAAGAGGGGATGGAAGAGGGTGAAGGGAAGGGTCAGAGCAGGCAGCAAGAGGGGCAGAGCTCACAGTAGTTGCTGCAGAAGGGGATGCACACTTGATCAGACTAGACAGACCATATAGCTTTCTTCTGCTGGCTATTATCATATGTTTTGTATGTTTAAAAGGCTGCTCAGTGAGTTTAGAGCAAGGCAAAACAGGAGTGGTGACAAGGTATCTCCTTGGACTACCCCATGCTGTAACCTGATGGTGGAGATGATGGGAGTGGTGACAAGGCATCTCCTTGGACTGCCCCATGCGGTATCCTGATGGTGGAGATGATGCTGTGCCTTTTTAATGGTTCACCTACAAGGTGGTAGTTTCCAGTTTTCATGGCAATATTAATTACATTTATCAGAATAAGGTTTATTCTGTAGATTCTAGGGATGGGTGAACCAGCTCTGCCACAGTCCACTGACCAGGCCAACTTGTCTCTGACTGGGAAAACTGAACCTTTGTGGCTCGGCCTGAATTTTCGAGTTGGCCCAGTTCAGAAGTGCCATCTGGTCATGGAATGACACTCTCATCACCAGTACTGCATGGAAGAGGTGGGGCAGGGTGCAGAAAGGTGCATAAAATCCCCAAAATAAAAAAGCTTTTTTCCTTAATCTCTGACATTCCCAAGTCCTTGGACCATCACATGATCAATGAAAGCAAACACTCATGGTCCTGTAGCACAGAAGAAAGCCAACTAGTGAGGGTCTCTGTTCTGTGACTGACATGTTCTAGGCAATCCTGTGTGTCATTCACCACAGGCCATCTCTAGGAATCTGTGTAGTGAACACATTTGGCACTTTGCAGTCAAAGGAGACTATCAAGGACGTGTGTGTGTGTGTGCGCGCGCTTGTGCAGAGATATCCCCCCAAAAGATTTCAAAAATGAAATTTTTCATTTTGTTAGGGAAAGTAAAGAGACTAACAAATTCAACAGCAGACAACTGCAGAATGCAGACATTGCAGTAGAGTCCTCTGTAAAAAAGAATTAAATGTTTTCATTAGAAAGAGAGAGAAGAGACCAACAAATTCAGTAGCAGAATGCAGATTAGGCAACAGTAAAGTACAGACATTGCAGACTTCACAGTAAAAAAAAAAAAATAAAAAACACCCATTTTTCATTAGAGATAGAGAGGAAGACCAAGAAATTCAACAGCAGAGTGCAGAAAATAAAGAATACAAAATATTAAGGGGTGCAGAGTTAGACCGGATAGGAGGACTCTGAACTGGTGATAGTGCCTCAGTAATTTTGAAGGTGGCTTAAATTGCCATGCGGGGTGGGGGGGTTCACCCACATCTTAGACTCTGTGTGGCCCATCTCTGTTCTGCCCTGAAAGGTCATCCTACCAAAGACTGTGTTGATCATCTCTGTGAATAAACTGCTACTAGGTCATAGTGCCATACGGATTGTGAAAAGGGGTTAACATCTCAGACTCTGTGTTGCCCATCTCTGTACCTTAGCTACAACTAGGTCATAGTGCCATACAGATTGGGAAGCGGGGTCAAATCTCAGACTCTGTGTTGCTCATGTCTGAGCCTGAACTATTGCTAAGTGGGAAACAAAAACCCAGGGGAAGAGTACACAATGTGGAGGGGTTGAGGTAGTAACAACAACAAATGTGGAAAGAGACCTTGGGGTAATCATATCAGATGACCTTGAGGTTGACAAGCAATGTGAGAAGGCAGTAGGGAGGGCTGGGGGGATACTGGGATGAATAGGGAGAGGTATCATCAGCAGAAAACAGGAAGTTGTTATCCCTCTGTACAGACAGTTGGTGAGACCCCATCTGGAGTACTGTGTCCAGTTCTGGAGACCCCATCTCCGCAAGGACATTGACAGGATAGAGGCAGTCCAGGGGAGGGCAGATAAAATGGTGCAGGGTCTGCAAGAGAAGCCATACAAGGAGAGATTAAAGGAGCTTAATATATATATACCCTAGAGGAAAGGCGGAGGTGGGGACATGATAGAAACTTTTAAGTACCTCAGTGGAATCAACAAAGTCCAAGAGGGTAGCATCTTTCAGAAAAAGAGATTGCAAGAACAAGGAGACACAATTTGAAGATAGAGGGGGATGGCTCAAGGGCAATGTGAGGAAGTATTTTTCACAGAGAGGGCCGCATGAATGGTACAGCCTTCCTAAGGAGGTTGTTGGGTCTAAAACTGTGGGAGAATTCAAGAATGCATGAGACAGGCATAAGGCAGTTCTTGTGGGGGGTAAGGAAGAAATAGGCTGTTGGTTAACTAAGATCTGCAGCTGATCCAGTAGGTAGGGAAATGGGCAGACTAGATGGGCCAAGCGGTCCTTATCTGCCATCAAAGTCTATGTTTCTAAGTCCTACTGGTGTAGCGTAGACTGTGTTTTCCATCGACAGTATGTGCCTGAACTACTACTAAATCATAGTGCCATACAGATTGTGAAAGGGGGTTAACATCCCAGACTCTGTGATGCCTATCTCTATACCTGGACTACTACTGGTCATAGACCATGCAGACTGTGAAGGAGGGTCACGTCTCAGACTCTGTGTTGCTCATGTCTGAGCTTGAACTACTACTAAGTCCTTACTGGTGTAGCATAGACTGTGTTTCCATCTACAGTATGGGCTGGATATTCAAAGGGTTTGCGCCATGCACTTAATGTAAAATTCTTGTGGCACAAGTCTGAAAGTGCGCCATTCTTTGATATTCAGCAGGAGGCAGTTGCGCCACGAACAGGCTGAGCAACAGCGCAATGCAAATGATGGCATGCAGAACCGAAGGGGGTGGATCCCTGCATAAAGAGCGCAATGCGATATTCAAAGGGTTGCGCAATGTGTAACAGCAGAGCAGCTGGAAGTTGCGCCACAGTGGAAATGAGCCAAAATAAAAAGGCTCAAGGAAGAGGTGCAAGAACGCTACAGAGATGCCAAGCGAGACAGACAGAGACAGACAGACAGTGATAGTCCAGAACAGGGCAGGCAAGGGAAGTTGTGTGTGCCATAGGCTGGTGAGGCCAGCGGGGATACCCGGTGCAGTGGAGGTAGCAGTCAGGACAGCGGGGGTAACAGAGCAACATCAGCCAGGGGGTCACAAGCCAGGGAGATGGACAGTGCCAGCTTCCACATGGAAGCTGTAATGAGGGGGGTGAGAATGCATGCTGCAGGGGGACGTGGCCGTGGAAGGGCCCGTCGGCGGTACGCCCCCAACAGGCAGTACCGCGCCTGCATCAGCTTTGAGCTGTACACAGATGTAGAGATCATGGGCCGTACCACCTGAACAGGGCAATACTGAGGACGGCTCTGGAGCTGTGCAGTGATGTGATGCAGGCACCACCCACGGAGTCACGCCTGTCAGTGGAGACCAAGGTGACAGCCTGCATGTGCCTGCTCGCCACGGGCACCTCCAGAGGCCGACAGGGACACCACAGGCATCACACAGTCGGCCACGCCACGCATCCTCACCCAACCTCAGCGCACTGCTGCTACATGCTGCGGAGCACATCTAGTTCCCCAGCACTGCGGCAGAGCGCAAGCAAACATGCAGGAGTTCCACAGGGTAGCACGTATGCCTGGCGTGCTAGGGGCCATAGACTGCACCCATGTGGCCATTCGCACGCCACCTGGCCCCGATGGGGCTGCATATAGGAACAGGAAGGGCTATTCCAGTGTCAACTGCCAGGTGGTGTGATGCCACTGGGCGCATAATAAATGTCTGTGCCACACACCCTGGTGGAGCACATGATGCCTTTATATGGTATCAGTCCGCACTGTGCCATCGATTCGAGAGTGGGGACATCCCCACAGGCCATCTAGTGGGTGAGTACGCATGTAGGAATTGCAAACGTGGGGCAAGGGTGGGAATGCCACAGGTGCTATGGTAGTGGCACACAGGGATATTGGCAATATGGACCTGAACATGATACTCATCTCCACACAGGTGACAGCGGATACCCACTCCGTCCCTGGCTGCTCACACCATACTGGCGCCCCATGACCCCATCGCAGCAACGCTATAATGAGGCGACGCCGCCACACGCAACATCACTTCCGTGAGCAGGCGCTTGGGATGCCTACACGCTTCCGATGCCTAGACACCGGGCGGTGTTCTACAGTACAGCCCCTCAAAGGCCTGTGGGATATTCCTGGCCTGTTGTATCCTGCACAACATGGCCAAAGACTGTGGACAGCCATTCAGGTCGAGGAGGGACAGTGATGGGGACGCCAGCGGCGCGGTGATGATGGTGATGAGCAGCCCCCCCTTGGACGGCGGGACCCCTGACTGATCCGGCAGGCCCAGCTGCACCGGGACACCATCACGGAGGAGCATTATGCATGACACAGGTAAGTCAAGGGGCCATGTGCAACCAACACTGTCCTGGCGCAACCCACAGGCACACAGAGTAACACACCAGGGGTGCATGACGGCAAGGGGCGTGGAAGGGACCAGGCACACAAACACACCATCAGGGAGGGGCAAACAGTCATATGGACACACACACACCAGGCACAAAGCGTACATGGGCAGGTGCACAGCAGAGCAGGAACAGACATGGCAAACACACAGATCCACAGACCACACCCACCACCTGTACTGTCCAAGTACGTGTGTCAGATGCTGGGCACCCTTGAACCTTGGTGTACAGTACAATGCAGGCATCATCATGCACACGCACCTGTGGACAGCAGTCGGGATGGTGTGCAGGTGGTCCGTATGTCGGCGTGATGTGCAGGGCACCCACCAGTGCACTGCCCACCATGACGTACAGTGCACACAGGGCAGCACCAGACAGGGCCCACACTGGGAGAGACAGGTCAGTCATGTTGCACCGCTCCACGGCCACCGCGGATGCGTGGGCGGCCCCACCCGACCCAACAGCACTGGCAGGCTGAGCAGGGTCACATGGGGTGGCACCGATGACCACCGTCCCACTGCGCGATCGCGACCTTGTCCGCACTGGGTCTGTAGTATGCCAAACATACCTGCACCAGGGTGCTCGGGATGCCCACAGCAGAACCCGGCGTCGACAGGCTTGCGTCGACGCGGAACGGGAGGAGAGCGACTGTGTGGGTGCACGGTACAGGGGCACCTGCTTGTGTGCCCAATGCAGCCACGACAGCGACCAATGCCTGGGTCTGCCTATCAATGGTGGCGGTCACATCCATCCGCATATGGACCATCTCTGCAAGGTTCAGAGCACAGTCCCTGCTGTGACACTCCACAGCCATGCACAGTGCCTCCACGGACGTTGCAACCCACCTTTGCTGCTGTACTGATTCCCGCAGCAGGTGGGTGTGCTCTTCAAATGGGTACTCTGCCACAACAGCATCCTGTCCCCAGGGTATGGAAGGTCCTGATGCTAACACCCCTTGAGGGGGGCGCTGTTCACCAGGACCAGAATGGGCATATCAAAGGTGGTGGGCATGTGCCACTGCTGGACACTGTACCCCAGACCTGGTGGGTGACTGCTGCTGCTGCCCTCCAACTGCTGTGCCCCAGGGACCACTCGTTCCACTGCTGTGAGCCGCAACAGTGCCAGACACCTGCACAGCCACTGGTGCTGCCCACCAGTGCTGACAGGCACAGCCTGGGACTGTGCTGGACATGCTGGCACACACATTGGAACCAGCTAGGCCCAGGGGCATGTGCTGGCCTGCTGTGTGTCCGCCATGGGACACACACATAGTCACTGCCCATTGCAGTCCTTGCATCATCAATGGTGCAGGTAGTGCTACAGCCACAGTCACAGCGTGCTGGCATGTTGCATGCCAGACTGCTGAGACACAGGCTGTGCACCCCCCACACCCGATTCACCGACACCAGAGTTGGCAGCCCGGCGTGTATGCTGGTGCAGTGCATGCTGGCTGGTGACAGAGGTGGATGGACCCTCCTCCATGTCCAGCAGGTCTTCCTCACTGCCTGGACCCACCACCACCGTCCCCTGAAGACGAACAGGATCTGTAACAGAAAGTGAGGACATGTGAGTGCATGTGAACAACCTTCCACCCCCCCAACACCACCACCATGTCATACCGTGCAGTGATGGGCTTCCACCTGTCTGGAATCCACCACCTGGTACGCCCTCAATAGCACTCCACTGCATTGATGCAGCCAGTCGGTCCTCAGCCGGGGTCAGCTCCACCACCGCTGGATGGCCCCGCCTGTGCCAGCACGTGCCGCCCTGAGGGCTGCCACCTCTCCTTCACCCTCCTGCGGTCTGTCCCCATCTTCTTTTTGCATTCCTGCACGGAGCGCTGGTGGCTTCCGTGCAGGTTCACTGCCCGAGCTACCCCTCCCATGCAGCCACACGGGCCTGAGGGGTGCCCGCCGTCCACTCAGTAGTGGCTCCTCCTCCAGGTAGGCCTGGAAGAGGGCCTCTGTCTCCGCCGTGGTGAAGTTGGGCCTCCTCCTCCGCCCACCATCCTCACCCTCACCTTGGCTCTGCTCGGTCATGTCGATCTGTATGGGTGGAAGTGGACACCTGTCACTGTGCAGTCTACAGCGTTATCCCATGACCATTGTCCAGAACATCACACAGCATGCAACCCACCTCTCACCTGCAGTAACCGAATCTGGCCAGCGCAGCCCAATGTCGCACATTTATAGTGCAATGCATGCAAATTAAGAGTGGAGCAACTGTAATGAGATGCAAATCGCGCCACGCGCCTTTGAATAGCTGATCAGATGATTTGCATGTGTCGGCTGAATATCGCCATTGCGCTTATGCCAATACGGTTGAGCCGGCTGAGCCAATGGTGCATATCTGTGACTGTGTGGTACACTGTATTGGGCGATGCCCAGGTAGCTACGCAGGGCGTCTGCCGCACTGATGGCGTGCTGTGCGCGATCTGCAATTCAGGCCATGGCCACCATTGTGCCAATGGCGCTACAGTGCTGGTCACCACATGGCGCAGTGGCAGTACTGCGCAATAGTCCAGTGGCACCGCACGCAGGTGTCCAATCGCGCGGGGCGTGTGGGCGTCGATGGCGCTATCGGTAGCCTTGCACCACTGACCCATGACCTTGTGCACCACCTTCCTCTGGCACTGTACGCCTGCTATGTGTACGGCTCTATCGCCTGTTCGGTGACAGCGCGATGTGGGACTGGCTTGCACTGTCCAAACAGCGTGATAGGCAGTGATGGAGTTGTATTGTGCAACATTTCCACATGGGGTTGCCGCGCTGCTGAGCGCCATATTGCCACTGTACAGTTTGACAATGGCACACAGGAGAGCACCACAATGGGGGGCTTTGGAGTTAGCCAACCTGGTGGCTGTGGTGGAGCCCAACTATGGCTCACTGTTCGGGGTGTGCCCTGCAGGTGCCACGACCCATGTGTGGCAGCAGGTCGCCGCTGCCCTGGAGCAGGCCACTGCGGAGGAGGACCCCTGAACAGTGCAGGCACCGCTATGGCGACCTGCAGAGGAGGGGCGTGCTCTTGCGCGCCTCAGGTCGCGTGCCAGGAGGGGCATTGTGCCCAGGCCAGGTGGGTGTGCTGTGTATGTACCGTATTGTCTGCATGGGTGACTGTGTATGTAATCTGCACATGGGTGTGGGTTGGGCTGTGGTTTGCTGTGAGGGTGTTTGCAGGTGTGTGCTGTTTGGGTCTGGATGTGTGGGCAGGCACACTCAATGGGGCAAGGGCTGTCTGCTTTGGGATCTCACTGATGTTTTTCTCTTCCTTTGTCTCCCACAGGCGTGGAGGAGCAGAGGCAGGCACGGGCTGAGGCATGGGATGGCGGTGCCATGGTGGCTGGTGGAGGAGGGGTGCAACAGCCACAGCAGCAGCCGCAGCCGCAGCACCTGATGCAGCGGCTTGATGAGGGTGAGTGTCATTACAACATGGATGCTATTGCATGCTGTGGGGGGGGGCACGGACACCATCCATGGACAACACTGCCATGCACGTGATGTGTGACAGTCAGCACTGTCCAGTGGCACTGCATGTCTATGAGTGCGTCACTGGTGGTCCATGCATGCACTGGGCACATGGCTGTGGCACTACCTTCCCACGACATAGCCACGTCACTGGACAGTCTTGGTTGTGCTGTGCTGGGCATGGGTGGGGTGTGTGTGCAGTGGCTCACATGGCTGTTGCTGCCTGGTTGGGCTTGTCTTGTGCATGGTCACTGTGAGTGGGTGCAGTCCATCACAGGGGTGGGGCACTTGGCTGTATGCCATGCATGTTGGGTGGGCTTCAGGGTTGTGGACAGTCACAGCCATTGATTCTGTTCCCTTGCCCTAGGTGTCCGGGTCCTGCACAGGATTGAGCGGGCTGTCCATCGCCTGCTGGAGGTGTCCACGGCGTCCCTAGACATTCTGCAGGAGATGCACGGAGGTTGTCCGTCGACGGAGGAGGCCACGAGACCAGGGGCAACCTGCTGCTGTGCAGCCTGGAGGACGGTAACTGTCCCACACCTACCCCTTACCCTTCCCTCACACCCTGCCTTCGCTCACCAAGTTCTTCACCCCTGCCCTTACCCACCCCTACCTTGTACCCGTACCCCTCACCCTTTCTTGTATATCTCTCTGGACATAGTTTATTGTTGTGTGTTCGTGTTGATATTCTTTATAAATCTATTTTGTATGAATACTGTAGTGCTCTCTGATTTGCAGCTGGCTATGGGTGCTCAGTTGCAGTGGTGTGCATGGCATCTGGTGTGGTATTGTCCTGGGATTGTGTGTGTGTGTGTGTGTGCATGGGGGTGTCCCTGGTGTGGTGGTGGCTTTCAGCCGGACTGGCCGTGTGCTGCCACACACTGCTGGGTGCTCCTGGTGGGTCTGGCTTGTATGGTTCGGTGGTACACATGGTTGCATTGTGCCGGGGGGCCCTGGGGAGTCCTGCAGTGACGGTCACAGTCACTGCTCATGGGTGGTGTCTTGGGGTCACAGTGCAGGGTGTGCTGTGCACATGGGGGGGCTGCTGGACACTGGGGTGGTCCGCCCCTTTTGTGTGGCAGTCTCAGCTTGCCAGTGGGTGTGCTGCAGTAACACGGCCGGGATGTGCTTTCTTTGCTTGTCCCCATGGGCTGGTTGATATTCCGTCCCTTCCCCAGTTATGCAGTTCTTGGGGTGTGGGGGTGCATTGTTAGTTCTGCAGTGTGTCCCTGTGCCCATCTGTGGCATGGGTGGTGGGTCTCTGCCTACCTCCCTGGTTATGCTGTTCCATTGCTATGCTGCTGGGGGTGTCATTGCTTGCCCTATGGGCCTCTGGACTGCTCAGCTGGGCTGGCCTTGTTGCGCTATGGCACATCGTATCTGCTCAGCTTCCCCTTCCTGGTTGCGCTATGGCGCATCATTTCTGCTCAGCTTCTCCTCCCTGGTTGCGCTATGGCGCAGTTTGTGCGATATTCAGGCGTTGGCTGATTGCAATTTGTCTTGCTCCATGTTTGATCTCGCTCTGTGGCATATGTACATTGACTGTGCTTGCTTCTGCTGTTGCGCACTTTTTGGGCGCAGTTTGAATATCCGGCCCTATGTGCCTGAATTACTACTAGATCATAGTGCCATGCAGATTGTGAGAGGGGGTCACGTTTCAGACTCTGTGTTGCTCATGTCTGAACCTGAACTATTAGGTCATACTGGCATTGCGTAGATTGTGTTTTCCATCTACAGTATGTGCCTGAACTACTAATAGATCATTGTGCTATACAGATTGTGAAATGTGTGTGTGTGGGGGGCGGGATTCGTACCTCAAACTCTGTCACCCATCTCTGTGACTGAACTACTACTGGATCATGCTGCTGTAGTGTAAGCTCTGTGTTGCCCATCTCTGTGCTTGCACTACTAATAGGTCATACAGATTTTGAAGGGGGGAGGTCAAGTCTCAGACTCCTTGTGCCCAAACTTCTACTAGGTCATACTGCTGTACCATAGATGGTGTTTCCCATATCTGTGTCCAAACTACTACTAGAATATACTGCTGTACCATAGCCTGTGTAGCCCATCTCTGTGCCTGAACTACTACTAGGTCATACTGCTCTACCAAGGACTGTGTTGTCCATCTGTGCCCAAACTACTACTAGGTCATACTGCTGCACCATAGACTGTGCTACCCATCTTTGTGCCTGAACTACTAATAGGTCGTACTGCTGTACCCCAGACTATATTGCCCGTAATACTATTAGGTCATACTGCTGTACCATAGCCTGTGTTGCCCATCTCTGTGCCCAAACTACTACTAGGTCATACTGCTGTACTGTAGACTGTGTTACCCATCTCAGTCCCCAAATTACTATTAGGTCATTGCAGGGCCACAGTAATGGGGGGGGAAGTGGGGATGTTGTCCGGGGCCCTGAGCTCAGGAGGGGCCCACCTGAGGAGCTGGCATTAACCCTGGCATTAGCTGGTTTGGGAAATGGGGCCCATTTGAAGTGACTTATCCGGGGCCCCAAAATTCATAGCTGCAGCCCATCATTGTGCTGTACCATAGACTGTGTTGCCTGTCTCTGTGCCCAACCTACTACTAGGTCATTGTGCCATACAGATCGTGAAGGAGGGATTCATAGGTTATCATAGGTTATACAGAGCTAGTAGACCATGGTTCATAATGCTCACAATTATTAATTATATCCCACTATGCATTTTTGTTGCAAATAGGTGTCCAAGTATTTTTTAAATGTAACCATAATATCACACAATACTATTTCCAGAGGAAGACTATTCCAGATTTTGCAGACTCTTATTGTGAACCAGCTACTTCTTTTTTTTGTTTTGCACTGTTCGACTTTTAATTGTAATGGATGTGCCCTAGTTATGTAAATTATATCCCTCAATTCCAGGCCTAATATTTCCCAAAGGTGATCATCGAGTAATGCCTTAAATACTAGACATAAGTCACCCCTCATTCTCATGATACTCCAATGAGTACAGCCCTAGTTTTGAAGTCTAGCATTATAATCCAAGTTACTGACTTCTTGAATTTTTTAGTAGCTCTCTGTTGGATTTTTTATATTGATTTTATAGAGCCTTTATCCCTGGGCCCAAAATTGGGCACAATACTCCAAATGGGGCCTTACCAGTGATGAGTACAATGGGAGCAAAACATCTCTACTTTTACTGCTAATATGTTTGTTTATGCAGTGTAGCACACCAGCTGCCTTCTTAATAACAGCGTGGCAATGCAGTTTAGAACTGAGATCATTGGATACTCTGATACCAAGGTCACGCTCATCATCCACTGATTTTAAGGTTTTTCTACCAAAAATGCATTTAGCTTGAGTGTTTTTTCTTCCAAGGTGCATTACAACACATTTATCCATATTAAAGGACAACTTCTTCTGGGTAGCCCACTTCTGTAGCTCATTTAGGGCATAGTGGAGGGTGATTATATCACCAGTATTTTTGATTGGGTAGCCTAAACGTATGTTGTCAGCAAATTTTGTTAACCAAACATTCGTCGTGGTTTTTAATGATGCAGTATATAAATTGAACAGACATGGACCCACGACAGAACCCTGTGGAACCCCACTAGTCACAATATCCCAATCTGAGAAGGTTCATGTCTCAGACTATATGTTGCTCATCTCTGTGACTGAACTACTATATAGTGCATCATGTATTCTGAGGGGGGTGTCAAGACAAGATTCTGTGTTGCCCATCTCTGCATCCAAATTAATACTGCTAAGTAAGCAATTAAGTTAAACCCCAAAAAATGGATTCAGAATCAGTCTGTCATGCAAATGGAAAATGTGACCAACACCAGCACTATGACTGATATTGGTACACATAGCAACAAAAATATTTCCAGAAAACACATTTGGGAAAGAAAGAGAAAAATCACTGCTAAAGAAATAATGCAACTGTTGAAACTGAAGCAACATAACCAGAAAAAGAAAAGAACGTTGGTGAGTCCTCTGATCAATGTAATGCAGGACCATTGGCACTGCCAGAAAAATAATTAGGTGGCCAAAACAGACCTAGAAAATCAACATATAGGTAAAAGGCTTTATCTAGTACCATTAGACATCACTCCATGATATGCCATTCATGCATATCGGACCCCTTCATCAAAAAGCAATGCCTCTGATGAAGAAGAGGCTGTAAACGTGAAAGAACTAGATCACAATGTGGCACACTTGTGCTCTTCCAAAAGCAATGATTTAGAATGTGAGACTGTCTAATGAAGTAGAGGATGCCACCCTGGTTCCCTCACCCAAAAAGAAAAAGCACATACAGCAAGCATCATCAGTAGCCACAGCCAGTAGTGGAAAACAATCAATAATCATGGTAGCTCTTCTGGGACAGCCACAGTGTGCATGGAGCAGGGTCCGAAACAACTGCCAGCAACATTGCTGCAGCTCCTTTCATGATGACAGCCCATGTTCCACCTCAGTTGTGTGAAGCAATTTTCAGTATAATTCCCCAAATGAATATTTTGTGTCTGCATCTTTTTCATTTGAAAGTTAACAGGTGGAACGTGAGGGACCAGTTCAGGACAACATCACTAAAAAGGCATTTGCAATGAGCACATCCAACCATTCGGGTAGGCTGCAGTGCTGAGCAAGGGGGATATATCTGTGATGAAAATAATACTGCACATAATAGTGATGGTGAAGAGACTGGGCAGGAAAAAATAACTGTTTGACTTCACTGTCAGAAGTATTTGGACAAGCTACAACTTCGGCACTGAAATCACATGGTTTCTGTCCCACTGCGTGAACCAAACAGCAAACCATTACTACGATGCTTGCACAAAAAATTGCCTACAGTAGATCACATCAAGTCACAATAAAAATTAATTGGTTAATAGCTGAATTTATTGCCAAGAACCTGCAACCATTTTCTGTGGTGGAGAATGCTGGTTTTAGAGTTCTTTTAAAAATAGTTTGCTCCATGTTGCAATATACCAAGCCAAAAAATGTTGCTACTGTTTCCATAATGTACAGATTTATGCAAATTAAAATAAAACTGGCTGCTCAAGAGAGTAAATGTGATTCTGTACACCTGACCACAGACATGTGGATGAGTTTTCAAACTACTGCTTATATGTGCATCGCAGTACATTGTGTGTCACAGTCATCTTCAGCCCCCACCACAAGCAGCAGTGTACAGGAAGGCAGGCAAAGAATGGCAGCTCTTTGAGTTAGCATGTTCGCTAAACATTACACCACTGACAATATTTTGGAAGAGTTGTGCGACAAAATGTCTGAGTGGTTGCAACCACTGGCGCTCCATACTGAATTTGTGGTTTCAGACAATGGCGTCAGTATTGTCAATGCATTGAAACATGGTGAATTTACTTACATTCTGTGCTTTGTATACTCATTAAATCTGTTAGCACAGTCTGTCATTTCCAGTGGCAACAGTACTGTAACACTAGTGGGAACTACAAAGAAAATGGGTGACCATGTTAGTCACTCTGTCAAATCATGTTGCATCTGAAATATGTCCAGTGATCCCGATGCAAGGAAGTGTTTTTCCTGGTGTCTGGAAGTCTCTTCCCTCCCTCATCCCATTGTATTATATTATGCAGTCCCTTCCCTGGTGGCCAGTATCCCTCCTCCTCCACGATCCCCCATGCTGTCTACTGTAGTCCCTTCCCTGGTGGTTAGTGATTCCACACTTACCAATTGCCAGCTTGTTGGTGGAAAATATCCCCCTGATGGTTAGTTATCCCGGCCCCTGCTAATTGCCAGCCCAATGAGAAACAAAATCATTCCTGGTGATTAGTGGACCCTTCCCCTGCTGATCGCCAGCCCAAGTACATCAAAATAGTATCCCTGGTGGCCATTGGTTCCACTTCCTACCAGCACCCATGCCTTCTCTAGGGCCAAGATTTCCCTGGTGTTAGTTGTATCCCTGTGGTTGCTGGCCCATTTGACAAAAAATACATTTCCCTCGTGGTCAACTGGATCCCTGCCCACCACCTATGATGGTAGTGACCCCTCACTTTACTCTCCCTCACCTGAACCTAAGCCAGTGACCAGCACAGCCCTCCTCTCAGTACCATGGCTGACCCTGGCTGAGAAGTCAATGAGCATGGACTCTATATAGTACAGTGAACAGCACAGCCCTCTTCTCAGCACCACGGGATGGCTGGCTGAGCTGTCAGTGATCATGTACTCTATACAATACAGTGACCAGAACAGCTCTCCTCTCAGTACCACGGTTGAGCACTGGCAGGGGTATTAGTGAGCATGTACTCTATATAGTACAGTGACCAGCAGAGCCCTCATCTCAGTACCATGGCGAGCACTGGCTGAGCTCTCAGTGAGCATGTACTCTATACAATACAGTGATCAGCACAGCTCTCCTTTCTGTACCACGGCAGAGCACTGGCTGAGCTTTCAGTGAGCATGTACTCTATACAATACAGTGACCAGAACAGCCCTCCTCTCAGTACCACGGTTGAGCACTGGCTGGGCTGTTAGTGAGTATGTAGTGTATAGTACAGTGACCACCACAGCCCTCCTCTCAGTACCTGACTGAGCCCTGGCTTAGCTGTCAGTGAGCATGTACTCTGTGTAGTACAGTGACCAGCACAGCCCTCCTCTCAGTACCTTACTGAGCACTGGCTGAGCTGTCAGTGAGCACGTACTCTATATAGTACAGTGACCAGTGCTGCCTGCCTCTCAGTACCTTGGCCGAGCACTGGCTGAGTTGTCAGTAAGCATGTACTCTATATAGTACAGCGACCAGCACAGCCCTCTTCTCAGTACCATAGTCGAGCACTGTCTCTGCTGTCAGTGAGCATGTACTCTATATAGCACAGTGACCAGCACAGCCCTCCTCTCAGTACCACGGCTGAGCACTGGCTGTGCTGTCAGTGAGCATGTACTCTATATAGTACGGTGATTAGCACAGCCCTCCTCTCAGTACCACGTCTGAGCTGTCAGTGAGCATGTACTCTATATAGTGCAGTGAGCAGCACAGCCCTCCTCTCAGTACCATGGCCGAGCACTGGCTGAGCTGTCAGTAAGCATGTACTCTATATAGTACAGCGAACAGCATGGTTCTCCTCTCAGTACCAGGGCTGAGCACTGGCTGAGCTGTCAGTGAGCATGTACTCTGTATAGTACAGTGACCAGCACAGCCCTCCTCTCAGTACCACGGTTGAGCTCTGGCTGAGATGTCAGTGACCAGGTACTCTGTATAGCAACCAGTGCAGCCTCTCCTCAGTACCAACGCTGAGCATTGCCTGTGCTGTCAGTGAGCATATAGTCTAGAACAGTGACCAGCACAACCTCTTTCTCAGAACGATGGCTGAGTTGTCAGTTAGCATGTACTCTATAGAGTACAGCGAGCAGCATAGACCTCCTCTCAGTAACTGACTGAGCCCTGGCTGAACTGTCAGTGAGCATGTACTCTGTATAGTACAGTGACCATCACAGCCCTCTTCGCAGTACCACGGCTGAGTACAGGCTGAGCTGTCAGTGAGCGTGTACTCTATATAGTACGGTGACCAGCACAGCCCTCCTCTCAGTACCACGTCTGAGCTGACAGTGAGCATGTACTCTATATAGTACAGCAACTAGCACAGCCCTCCGGTCAATACCATGGCGAACCACGGTCTGTGCTGTCAGTGAGAAATACTCTATATAGTTCGGTGACCAGCACAGCCCTCCTCTCAGTACCATGGCTGAGCTGTCAGTGAGCATGTACTCTATATAGTACTGCGACCAGCACAGCCCTGCTCTCAATACCATGGCCGAGCACTGGCTGAACTGGCAGTGAGCATGTACTCTATTCAGTACAGTGACAAGCACAGCCCTCCTCTCAGTACCATGGCTGAGCTGTCAGTGAGCATGTACTCTACATAGTACAGCGACCAGCACAGCCCTGCTCTCCATACCATGGCCGAGCACTGGCTGAGCCGTCAGTGAGCATGTACTCTATATAGTACAGCGACCAGCACTATCCTCCTCTCAGTACCATGGCCAAGCACTGGCTGAGCTGTCAATGAGCATGTACTGTATATAGTACAGTGACCAACGCAGCCCTCCTCTCAGTACCACATCTGAGCTGTCAGTGAGCATGGACTTTATATAGTACAGTGAACAGCATGGTTCTCCTCTCAGTACCAGGGCTGAGCACTGGCTGAGTTGTCAGTGAGCATGTACTCTATATAATACAGTGACCAGCATGGCCCTCCTCTCAGTACCACAGCTGAGCACTGGCTGAGCTGTCAGTGAGCATGTACTCTATATAATACAGTGACCAGCATGGCCCTCCTCTCAGTACCACAGCTGAGCACTGGCTGAGCTGTAAGTGAGCATGTAGTCGGTATAGTACAGCGACCAGTGCAGCCCTGCTCTCAGTACTACGGATGAGTGCTGGCTGAGCTGTCAGTGAGCATGTACTCTATGGAGTACAGTGACCAGTGCAGCCCTCCTCTCAGTACCATGGCCGAGCACTGCCTGAGCTGTCAGTGAGCATGTACTCTATGGAGTACAGCGACCAGCACAGCCCTCCTCTCAGTACCATGGCTGAGCTGTCAGTGAGCATGTACTCTGTATAGTACAGCGACCAGCACAGCCCTCCTCTCAGTACCATGGCTGAGCTGTCAGTGAGCATGTACTGTATATAGTTCAGCGAGCAGCACAGCCTACTCTCAGTACCATGGCCGAGCACTGGCTGTGCTGTCAGTGAGCATGTCCTCTATTCAGTACAGTGACCAGAACAGACCTCCTCTCAGTACCACGGCTGACAACTGGCTGTGCTGTCAGTGAGCATGTAGTCAGTATAGTACAGCGACCAGCGCAGCCCTCCTCTCAATACCATGGCCGTGCACTGTCTGAGCTGTCAGGGAGCATGTACTCTATATAATACAGTGACCAGAACAGCCCTCCTCTCAATACCATGGCAATGCACTGTCTGAGCTGTCAGGGAGCATGTACTCTATATAATACAGTGACCAGCGCAGCCCTCCTCTCAGTACCATGGCCGAGCACTGGCAGTGCTGTCAGTGAGCATGTAGTCAGTATAGTACAGCGACCAGCGCAGCCCTCCTCTCAATACCATGGCTGAGCGCTGTCTGTGCTGTCAGGGAGCATGTACTCTATACACTTCAGTGACCAGCACAGCCCTGCTCTCAGTACCATGGCCGAGCACTGGCTGTGCTGTCAGTGAGCATGTAGTCAGTACAGTACAGTGACCAGCACAGTCCTCCTCTCAGTACCATGGCCGAGCACTGTCTGTGCTGTCAGTGAGCATGTAGTCAGTACAGTACAGTGACCAGCACAGCCCTCCTCTCAGTACCATGGCCGAGCACTGGCTGTGCTGTCAGTGAGCATGAACTCTTTATAGTACAGTGACCAGCACAGACCTCCTCTCAGTACCACGGCTGAGCACTGGCTGTGCTGTCAGTGAGCATGTAGTCAGTATAGTACAGCGACCAGTGCAGCCCTCCTCTTAATACCATGGCCGTGCACTGTTGAGCTGTCAGGGAGCATGTACTCTATATAATACAGTGACCAGAACAGCCCTCCTCTCAATACCATGGCCGCGCACTGTCTGTGCTGTCAGGGAGCATGTACTCTATATAGGTCAGCGACCAGTGCAGCCCTGCTTTCAGTACTACGGATGAACACTGGCTGAGCTGTCAGTGAGCATTTACTCTATATAGTACAGCGATCAGCACAGCCCTCTTCTCAATACCACGGCTGAGCACTGGCTGCGCTGTCAATGAGCATGTACTCTATATAGTACAGTGACCAGCACAGCCCTCCTCTCAGTACCATGGCTGAACACAGGCTGAGCTGTCAGTGAACATGTACTCTATATAGTACAGTGACCAGCACAACCCTCTTCTCAGTACCATATCTGAGCACGGGCTGCGCTGTCAGTGTGCATGTACTCTACATGCTACAGTGATCAGTACATCCCTCCTCTCAGAATAGTGGCTGAGCTGTCAGTGTGCATGTACTCTATATAGTACAGTGGCCAGCACAGCCTCCTCTCAGTACCATGGCTGAACACTGGCTGTGCTGTCAGTGAGCATGTACTCTATATAGTACAGTGACCAGCACAGCCTTCTTCTCAGTACTGTATCTGAGCACAGGCTGCGCTGTCAGTGTGCATGTACTCTACATGCTACAGTGATCAGTACATCCCTCTTCTCAGAATAGTGGCTGGGCTGTTAGTGAGCATGTACTCTATATAGTATAGTGACCAGCACAACCCTCCTCTCAGTACCTGACTGAGCCCTGGCTGAGCTGTCAGGGAGCATGTACTCTATATAGTTCAGTGACCAGCACAGACCTCCTCTAAGTACCATGGCCGAGCACTGGCAGTGCTGTCAGTGAGCATGTAGTCAGTATAGTACAGCGACCAGCGCAGCCCTCCTCTCAATACCATGGCCGCGCACTGTCAGTTCTGTCAGGGAGCATGTAGTGTATAGTACAGTGACCAGCACAGCCCTCCTCTCAGTACTACGGCTGAACCCTGTCTCGGCTGTCAGTGAGCATGTACTGTATATATGTAACCCCTCACCCCAGCCTTTTTGCAAAATGACAGGTGGTATGCTGTTGAAGCACACAGCAGTACCTGGTGGGGACTGAGTTCGGGGAGGATAAGGTTACTCGGCACAGGGGGTCTAGGTTTGGCTACTCTGCACAGGGAGACCCAAGTAAATCCGAACACAGGAAGCAATAACTGTAATATCCAGAACCAGGAATGAGATTCTACAGTGTGGCATTTATTCACATCCAAGCTGAAGAAACAAAGCATAGATGGACCCCCTCGGGGCTACATTCCTGGTAATGCAGATTAGAGACAACAGAACACTTCTTCACGTTTTCAGCCCTCAGGCTCTGAACCCGCCAGGCACACAGACTGGACCTGCACGCAACTTTGGGTACACAGCCCGACTTGTACACTACTTGGGTTTTCCCCACTGGTCCAGCTCCCCATGACCACTTGATCCATGGTCCATTTGGGAAATTAACCAGTTATCCAATTGGTGGCTCCAAACCACCTTAGAGTCTTCGACTCCTAGAGGGAATTTTCCTTCCAATCTCACGTCTGGGTACTTCCCTCATCACTGGCCAAGTGCATGAGGCAAAGTAGAAATCCACACAGCAAATCCGTAGAGGTGGACCTGGTTACTAAAAATGGGGGTTCTCCCACCTCTAGCACCCACAATCCATACCCGGCCATTTCTCTGTAAACTAAACAACTGTTTTCTGAAAGCTTGGCAATGTAGATTACTGGGTAGACATGTGTCACATCTCCTCTACATGTCTTGACTTTCCCTTAAGTGCTGGACTTGAACATACTTTTACTATAGGCTAAGCCTATTACTCTAGGCATCCCACTACTTCAGTAGTCCAATCCCAACTATCACACAAGTCCCAGGATGAAAACATGGGCCCTATAGAAAGAGCAGAAACTCACCCTCCGGTTGCAGGTACCCCACAGGCGATTCACGAAACTTCTTATTTCCCAAAACTCTGGGACCAAATAGGCAGCTTCTCAACTAGCAGAAGCCAGGGGGTTGCCCCTGGAATATGCAGGACAACCTTTCCTGCCCCATCACCTGAGGTATGGAGCACTGAGACTAGAACAGCCATCTCCACCACTTTTAAAACTATCTTCTGTGTCTCTCTTTAGGTGGAAACACACACCTTTTTCCTAAATGTAGCGGTATGTCAGGGCTGAGGCTCCAAATGCCTAACACAGAGCTGCTGTGCTCCTTTCACAGCAAGCTCCAAACTCCAACTGACCTACAGACAACAGTTCAAACCTCCCCACATTCTGCTCCAACTCCCTGCTGCAGATTCCATTGTGGCTCATGCAGCTGTGACAGTTCTATGATGATGTCATCCCTCAGTCTCAGCTGAAACTGAGAACAGAGTGAAATCCATTTAACTGGAGTTTCACAAGCTGCCTTCCCTGCCTACCACTAGGTCTTACTGGGATTCTAGTAACCCTGAGTAACAAGGGGGTTACATGTAGTACAGTGACCAGCACAGCCCTCCTCTCAGTACCACGGCTGAGCACAGCCTAAGCTGTCAGGGAGCACGTACTCTATCTAGTACAGTGACCAGCACAGTCCTCCTCTCAGTACCATGGCCGAGCACTGTCTGTGCTGTCAGTGAGCATGTACTCTAAACAGTACAGTGACCAGCACAGCCCTCCTCTCAGTACCACGGCTGAGCACTGCCTGAGCTGTCAGGGAGCATGTACTCTAAACAGTACAACGACCAGCACAGCCCTCTTCTCAGTACAATATCCGACCATGGGCTGTGCTGTCAGTGTGCATGTACTCTATATGCTACAGTGATCAGTACATCCCTCCTCTCAGAATAGTGGCTGAGCTGTCAGTGAGCATGTACTCTATATAGTACTGTGACCAGCACAGCCCTCCTCTCAGTACCATGGCCGAGCACTGGCTCTGCTGTCAGTGAGCATGTACTCTTTTTAGTACAATGTCCAGCAAAGCCCTACTCTCTGTAGCATGGTTGAGCACTGGCTGAGCTGTCAGTGAGCATGTGCTCTATATAGTACTGTGACCTTTAGCCCTCCTCTCAGTACCATGGCCGAGCACTGGCTGTGCTGTCAGTGAGCATGTACTCTTTATAGTACAATGTCTAGCAGAGCCCTTCTCTCTGTAGCATGGTTGAGCACTGCCTGAGCTATGAGTGAGCATGTACTCTATATAGCACAGTGACCAGCACAGCCCTCCTCGCAGTACCACGGCTCAACACAGGTTGAGCTGGCAGTGAGCATGTACTCCATATAGTACAGTGACCAGCACAACCCTCCTTTCAGTACCATGGCCAAGCAGTGGCTGACCTGTCAGTGAGCACATACTCTATATAGTACGGTGACCAGCACAGCCCTCCTCTCAGTACCACGGCTGAACACAGGTTGAGCTGTCAGTGAGCATATACTCTATATAGTACAGTGACCAGCACAGTCCTCATCTCAGTACCATGGCTGAAAACAGGTTGAGCAGTCAGTGAGCATATACTCTATATAGTACAGTGACCAGCACAGCCTCCTCTCAGTACCATGGCTGAACATTGGCTGGCTGTCCGGTGGTATGTACTCTATATAGTTCAGTGACCAGCACAGACCTCCTCTAAGTACCATGGCCGAGCACTGGCAGTGCAGTCAGTGAGCATGTACTCTATATAGTACGGTGACCAGTGCAGCCCTCCTCTCAATACAATGGCTGAGCGCTGTCTGTGCTGTCAGGGAGCATGTACTCTATACAGTTCAGTGACCAGCACAGCCCTGCTCTCAGTACCATGGCCGAGCACTGGCTGTGCTGTCAGTGAGCATGTAGTCAGTACAGTACAGTGACCAGCACAGTCCTCCTCTCTCAGTACCATGGCCGAGCACTGTCTGTGCTGTCAGTGAGCATGTAGTCAGTACAGTACAGTGACCAGCACGACCCTCCCTCTCAGTACCATGGCCGAGCACTGGTATGTGCTGTCAGTGAGCATGTAGTCAGTACAGTACAGTGACCAGCACAGCCCTCCTCCAGTAGCACACGGGCTGGGCACTGCCTGAGCTGTCGGGGCATGTACTCTAAACAGTACAGCGACCAGCACAGCCCTCTTCTCAGTACAATATCCGACCATAGGCTGTGCTGTCAGTGTGCATGTACTCCTATGCTGCAGTGATCAGTACATCCCTCCTCTCAGAATAGTGGCTGAGCTGTCAGTGAGCATGTACTCTATATAGTACTGTGACCAGCACAGCCCTCCTCTCAGTACCATGGCCGAGCACTGGCTCTGCTGTCAGTGAGCATGTACTCTTTTTAGTACAATGTCCAGCAAAGCCCTACTCTCTGTAGCATGGTTGAGCACTGGCTGAGCTGTCAGTGAGCATGTGCTCTATATAGTACTGTGACCAGCACAGCCCTCCTCTCAGTACCATGGCCGAGCACTGGCTGTGCTGTCAGTGAGCATGTACTCTTTATAGTACAATGTCTAGCAGAGCCCTTCTCTCTGTAGCATGGTTGAGCACTGCCTGAGCTATGAGTGAGCATGTACTCTATATAGCACAGTGACCGGCACAGCCCTCCTCGCAGTACCACGGCTCAACACAGGTTGAGCTGGCAGTGAGCATGTACTCCATATAGTACAGTGACCAGCACAACCCTCCTTTCAGTACCATGGCCAAGCAGTGGCTGACCTGTCAGTGAGCACATACTCTATATAGTACGGTGACCAGCACAGCCCTCCTCTCAGTACCACGGCTGAACACAGGTTGAGCTGTCAGTGAGCATATACTCTATATAGTACAGTGACCAGCACAGTCCTCATCTCAGTACCATGGCTGAAAACAGGTTGAGCAGTCAGTGAGCATATACTCTATATAGTACAGTGACCAGCACAGCCTCCTCTCAGTACCATGGCTGAACATTGGCTGGCTGTCAGTGAGCATGTACTCTATATAGTTCGGTGACCAGCACAGACCTCCTCTAAGTACCATGGCCGAGCACTGGCAGTGCAGTCAGTGAGCATGTACTCTATATGCAACGGTCGACACAGTGCTCCCTCCTCTCAATACAATGGCTGGCTGTCTGTGCTGTCAGGAGCATGCTCTATACAGTACAGTGACCAGCACAGCCCTGCTCTCAGTACCATGGCCGAGCACTGGCGTGTGCTGTCAGTGAGCATGTAGTCAGTACAGTACAGTGACCAGCACAGTCCTCCTCTCAGTACCATGGCCGAGACACTGTCTGTGCTGTCCAGTGAGCATGTAGTCAGTACAGTAACAGTGACCAGCACAGCCCTCCTCTCAGGTACCATGGCAGAGCACTGTCTGTGCTGTCAGTGAGCATGTGTCAGTACAGTACAGTGACCAGCACAGCCCTCCTCTCAGTACCATGGCGGGCACTGGCTGTGGCTGTCAGTGAGCATGAACTCATTACTAGTACAGTGACCAGCACAGACCTCCTCTCACATACCACGGCCATGGCACTGGCTGAGCTGTCCAGTGAGCATGTACTATGAGTACAGTGACCAGTGCAGCCCTCCTCTCAGTACCACAGCTGAGCACTGGCTGAGCTGTAAGTGAGCATGTAGTCGGTATAGTACAGCGACCAGTGCAGCCCTGCTCTCAGTACTATGGATGAGTGCTGGCTGAGCTGTCAGTGAGCATGCACTCATGGAGTACAGTGACCAGTGCAGCCCTCCTCTCAGTACCATGGCCGAGGCACTGCCTGAGCTGTCGGTGAGCATGTACTCTATGGGTACAGGCGACCAGCACAGCCCTCCTCTCAGTACCATGGCTGAGCTGTCAGTGAGCATGTACCCTGTATAGCACAGCGACCAGCACAGCCCTCCTCTCAGTACCATGGCTGAGCTGTCAGTGAGCATGTACTGTATATAGTTCAGCGAGCAGCACAGCCTACTCTCAGTACCATGGCCGAGCACTGGCTGTGCTGTCAGTGAGCATGTCCTCTATTCAGTACAGTGACCAGAACAGACCTCCTCTCAGTACCACGACTGACAACTGGCTGTGCTGTCAGTGAGCATGTAGTCAGTATAGTACAGACACAGGCAGCCCTCTCCCTCAATACCATGGCCGTGCACTGTCACAGGCTGTCAGGGGCATGTACTCTGTATAATACAGTGACCAGAACACACTCCTCTCAATACCATGGTAATGCACTGTCTGAGCTGTCAGGAGCATGTACTCTATATAATGAGACAGCGCAGCCTCCTCTCAGTACCATGGCGGCGCACTGGCAGTGCTGTCGGTGAGCATGTGGTCAGTAGTACAGCGACCGGCGCGGCCCTCCTCTCCAATACCATGGCTGGGCGCTGTGTCTGTGCTGTCAGGGAGCATGTACTCTACACTTGATGACCAGCACAGCCCTGCTCTCCAGTACCATGGTCGAGCACTGGCTGTGCTGTCAGTGAGCATGGTAGTCAGTACAGTACAGTGACCAGCACAGTCACTCCTCTCAGTACCATGGCCGAGCACTGTCTGTGCTGTCAGTGAGCATGTAGTCAGTACAGTACAGTGACCAGCACAGCCCTCCTCTCCAATGACCATGGCTGTGCTGTCAGTGAGCATGAACTCTTTATAAGTCAGTGACCAGCACAGACCTCCTCTCAGTACCACGGCTGAGCACTGGCTGTGCTGTCAGGAGCATGTAGTCAGTATAGTACAGCCAGTGCAGCCCTCCTCTTAATACCATGGCCGTGCACTGTTGAGCTGTCGGGAGCATGTACTCTATATAATACAGTGACCAACAGCCCCTCCTCTCAATACCACGGCCACGACTGTCTGTGCTGTCAGGAGCATGTACTATATAGGTCAGCTCATCAGTGCAGCCATGCTTTCAGTACTACGGATGAACTGGCTGAGCTGCATCAGTGAGCATTTACTCTATATAGCATAGCGCGATCAGCACAGCCCCCCTCCCAATACTACTGCTGAGCACTGGCTGCGCCTGTCAATGAGCATGTACTCTATATAGCATGGGTGCGGACCACATGCCCTCCCTCCTCAGCAACATGGCTGAACACAGGCTGAGCTGTCAGTGAACATGTACTCTATATATACAGTGACCACACAGCCCTCTCTCAGCACCATCTGAGCACGGGCTGCTGTCATGTCCATGTACCTACATGCTACAGTGATCAGTACACCCTCCCAGAATAGTGGCTGAGCTGTCGTGTGCATGTACTCTATATAGGTACAGTGGCCAGCACAGCCTCCTCTCAATACCATGGCGCAGACACTGGCTGTGCTGACAAGTGAGCATGTACTCTATATAGTAACAGTGACCAGCACAGCCTTCTTCTCAGTACTGTATCTGGAGCACGGCTGCGCTGTCAGTGTGCATGAACTCTACATGCTACAGTGATCAGTACATCCTCTTCTCAGAATGGTGGCTGGGCTGTTGGTGAGCATGTACTCTATATAATATAGTGACCTTTAACCCTCTCTCAGTACCTGACTGAGCCCTGGCTGACTGTCAGGGCATGTACTCTATAGTTCAGTGACCAGCACAGACCTCCTCTAAAACACCATGGCAGAAACTGGCAGTGCTGTCAGTGAGCATGTAGTCAGTATGGTGGCGACCAAGCGCGGCCCTCCTCTCCAATACCGTGGCGCGCACTGTCAGTTCTGTCGGGGCAGATGTATGGTACAGTGACCAGCACAGCCCACTCACCTCTCAGTACTCACGGCTAGAACCCTGTCTCGGCTGTCACGTGAGCATGTACTGTATATAAGGTAACCCCTCACCCCAGCCTTTTGCAAAATGACAGGTGGTATGCTGTTGAAGCAGACAGCAGTACCTGGTGGGGACTCGAGTTCGGGAGGATAAGGTTACTCGGGCACAGGGGTCTAGGTTTAGCTACTCTGCACAGGGAGACCCAAGTAAATCCGAACACAGGAAGCAATAACTCAATATCCAGAACCAGGAATGAGACTACACAGTGGCTTTTTATTCACATCCAAGCTGAAGAAACAAAGCATAGATGGACTCCCTGGGCTACATTCCTGGTAATGCAGATTAGAGACAACAGAACACTTCTTCACGTTTTCAGCCCTCAGGCTCTGAACCCGCCAGGCACAGAATGGACCTGCCGCAACTTTGGGTACACAGCCCGGCTGTACCCCTGCCCAGGTTTTCCCCAGGTCATAGCTCCCCATGACCACATGATCCATGGTCCATTTTGAAATTATTGATTATCCAATTGGTGGCTCCTTAAACCACCTTAGAGTCTTTGACTTAGAGGAATTTTCCTTCCAATCTCACGCCTGGGTACTTCCCTCATCACCGGCCAAGTGCAGAGGCAAAGTAGAAACCACACAGCAAATCCGTAGGGTGGACCTGGTTACTAAAAATGGGGTTCTCCCACCTCTGGCTCCCACAATCCATACCGGCCATTTCTCTGTTAAACTAAACAGCTGTTTCTGAAGCTTGGCAATGTAGATTACTGGGTAGACATGTGCCTCATCCTCTACATGTCTTGACTTTCCTAAGTGCTGGACTTGAACATACTTTTCATTGTATGTTTATTACTCTAGGCATCCCACTACTTCAGTAGTCCAATCCCAACTATCACACACCCCAGGATGAAACATGGGCCCTATAGAAAGTAGCGCGAACTCCCTCCGGTTGCAGGTACCCCACAGGCGATTCACGAAACTTCTTATTTCCAAACTCTGGGACCAAATAGGCAGCTTCAACCAGCAGAGCAGGGGTTGCCCTGCAATATGCAGGACAACCCTTCCGCCCCATCACCTGAGGTATGGGCACTGAGACTGAACAGCCATCTCAACACTTTTAAACCATCTTCTGTGTCTCTTTAGATGAAACACACCCTTTTCCTAAATGTAGCCGATGTCAGGCTGAGGCCCAATGCCTAACACAGAGCTGCTGCCTCACAGCAAGCTCCAACCCAACGACCCACAGACAACAGTTCAAACTCCCACACCCTGCTCAACTCTGCCGCAGATTCCATTGTAATCATGCAGCGGACAGTTCTATGATGTCATCCTCAGTCTCAGCTGAAACAGAACAGAGTGAAATCCATTTAACTGGGCTCAAAGCTGCCTCCTGCTACCACTAGGAATCTTACTGGGATTCTAGTAACCCTGGTAACAAGGGGGTTACATGTAGTACAGTGACCAGCACAGCCCTCCTCTCAGTACCACGGCTGAGCACTGCCTAAGCTGTCAGGGAGCACGTACTCTATCTAGTACAGTGACCAGCACAGTCCTCCTCTCAGTACTATGATCGAGTACTGTCTGTGCTGTCAGTGAGCATGTACTCTATATAGTACAGTAACCACCACAGCCCTCCTCTCAGTACCATGGCCGAGCACTGTCTGTGCTGTCAGTGAGCATGTACTCTAAATAGTACAGTGACCAGCACAGCCCTCCTCTCAGTACCATCGCCAGGCACTGCCTGAGCTGTCAGGAGCATGTACTCTAAACACAGTGCAACGACCAGCACAGCCCTCTTCTCAATGCAATGTCGATATGGGCTGTGCTGTCGGTGTGCATGTCTCTATAATATACAGTGATCCAGTACATCCCTCCTCTCAGAATAGTGACTGAGCTGTCAGTGACATGTACCTATATAGTACTGTGACCAGCACAGCCCTCCTCTCAGTACCATGGCCGACACTGGCTCTGCTGTCAGTGAGCATGTACTCTTTTTGATACAATGTCCAGCAAGCCCCACTCTGTAGCATGGTTGAGCACTGGCTGAGCTGTCAGTGAGCATGTGCTTTATATAACCACTGTGACCAGCACAGCCCTCCTCTCAATGACCATGGCCGAGCACTGGCTGTGCTGTCAGGTGAATGTACTCTTATAGTACAATGTCTAGCAGAGCCTTCTCTCTGTAGCATGGTTGAGCACTGCCTGAGCTATGGTGAGCATGTGCTCTATATAGCACAGTGACCAGCACATCCCTCCTCGCAGTACCACGGCTCAACACAGGTTGAGCTGGCAGTGAGCATGTACTCCATATAGTACAGTGACCAGCACAACCCTCCTTTCAGTACCATGGCCAAGCAGTGGCTGACCTGTCAGTGAGCACATACTCTATATAGTACGGTGACCAGCACAGCCCTCCTCTCAGTACCACGGCTGAACACAGGTTGAGCTGTCAGTGAGCATATACTCTATATAGTACAGTGACCAGCACAGTCCTCATCTCAGTACCATGGCTGAAACAGGTTGACAGTCAGTGAGCATATACTCTATATAGTAGATGACCAGCACAGCCTCCTCTCAATACCATGGCTGAACATTGGCTGGCTGTCAGTGAGCATGTACTCTATAGATCAGTGACCAGCACAGACCTCCTCTAACATGCAGGTGGCCGAGGCACTGGCAGTGCAGTCAGTGAGCATGCGCTATATAGGCACGTGACCAGTGCAGCCTCCTCTCAACCATGGCTGGCCCTGTCTGTGCTGTCAGGGGAGCATGTACTCTATACAGGTCATGCGACCAGCACAGCCCTGTCTCAGTACCATGGCCGGGCACCAGTTGTGCTGTCAATGAGCATGTGGTCAGTACAAGTACAGTGACCAGCACAGTCCTCCTCTCAGTACCATGGCCGAGCACTGTCTGTGCTGTCAGTGAGCATGTAGTCAGTACAGTACAGTGACCAGCACAGCCCTCCTCTCAGTACCATGGCCGAGCACTGGCTGTGCTGTCAGTGAGCATGAACTCTTTATAGTACAGTGACCAGCACAGACCTCCTCTCAGTACCACAGCTGAGCACTTGCTGAGCTGTCTGTGAGCATGTACTCTATGGAGTACAGTGACCAGTGCAGCCCTCCTCTCAGTACCATGGCCGAGCACTGCCTGAGCTGTCAGTGAGCATGTACTATATGGAGTACAGTGACCAGCACAGCCCTCCTCTCAGTACCATGGCTGAGCTGTCAGTGAGCATGTACTCTGTATAGTACAGCGACCAGCACAGCCTCCTCTCAGTACCATGGCTGAGCTGTCAGTGAGCATGTGCTGTATATAGTTCAGCGAGCAGCAAGCCTCCTCTCAGTACCATGGCCGAGCACTGGCCGTCTGTCGAGTGAGCATGTACTCTATTCAGTACAGTGACCAGAACAGACCTCCTCTCAGTACCACGGCGACAACTGGCTGTGCTGTCGGTGAGCATGTAGTCAGTATAGTACAGCGACCAGCGCAGCCCTCCTCTCAATACCATAGCCGTTGCACATGTCTGAGAGCTGTCAGGGAGCATGTGACTCTATATAATACAGTGACCAGAACAGCCTCCTCTCAATACCATGGCCATGCACTGTCTGAGTTGTCGGGAGCATGTACTATATAATACAGAGACCAGCGCAGCCCTCCTCTCAGTACCATGGCCGAGCACTGGCAGTGCTGTCAGTGAGCATGTAGTCAGTACAGTACAGCGACCAGCGCAGCCCTCCTCTCAATACCATGGCTGAGCGCTGTCTGTGCTGTCAGGGAGCATGTACTCTATACACTTCAGTGACCAGCACAGCCCTGCTCTCAGTACCATGGCCGAGCACTGTCTGTGCTGTCAGTGAGCATGTAGTCTGTACAGTACAGTGACCAGCACAGTCACTCCTCTCAGTGCCATGGCCGAGCACTGTCTGTGCTGTCCAGTGAGCATGTAGTCAGTACAGTAGCAGTGACAGCACAGCCCTCCTCTCAGTACCATGGCCGAGGCACTGGCTGTGCTGTCAGTGAGCATGAACTCTTTATAGTACAGTGACCAGCACAGCCCTCCTCTCAGTACCACGGCTGAGCACTGGCTGTGCTGTCAGTGAGCATGTAGTCAGTATAGTAAGCGACCAGTGCAGCCCTCCTCTTAATACCATGGCCGTGCACTGTTGAACTGTCAGGGAGCATGTACTCTTATATAATACAGTGACCAGACAGCCCTCCTCTCTCAATACCATGGCCTTTTACTGTCTGTGTCAGGGGAGCATGTACTCTATAGGTCAGCGACCAGTGCAGCCCCTGCTCTCAGTACTACGGATGAACACTGGCTGAGCTGTCAGTGAGCATTTACCTATATAGTACAGCGATCAGCACACCCCTCTCAGTACCACGGCTGAGCACTGGCTGCGCTGTCAATGAGCATGTACTATATAGTACAGTGACCAGCACAGCCCTCCTCTCAGTACCATGGCTGAACACAGGCTGAGCTGTCAGGTGAACATGCACTCTATATAGTACAGTGACCAGCACAGCCCTCTTCTCAGTACCATATCTGAGCACGGGCTGCGCTGTCAGTGTCCATGTACTCTACATGCTACAGTGATCAGTACATCCCTCCTCTCAGAATAGTGGCTGAGCTGTCAGTGTGCATGTACTCTATATAGTACAGTGGCCAGCACAGCCTCCTCTCAGTACCATGGCTGAACACTGGCTGTGCTGTCAGCATGTACTCTATATAGTACAGTGACCAGCACAGCCTTCTTCTCAGTACTGTATCTGAGCACGGGCTGCGCTGTCAGTGTGCATGTACTCTACATGCTACAGTGATCAGTACATCCCTCTTCTCAGAATAGTGGCTGGGCTGTTAGTGAGCATGTACTCTACATAGTATAGTGACCAGCACAACCCTCCTCTCAGTACCTGACTGAGCCCTGGCTGAGCTGTCAGTAAGCATGTACTCTATATAGTTCAGTGACCAGCACAGACCTCTCTAAATACCATGTTGAACACTGGCAGTGCTGTCAGTGGCCATTGGTCGGTATAGTACAGCGACCGTGCAGCCCTCTCTAATACCATGGCGCGCACACTGTCAGTTCTGTCAGGGAGCATGTAGTATATAGTACAGTGACCAGCAGCCGCCCCCTCAGTACTACTGCTGAAACCTGTCTCGGCTGTCAGTGAGCATGTACTGTATATATGTAACCCCTCACCCCAGCCTTTTTGCAAAATGACAGGTGGTATGCTGTTGAAGCAGACAGCAGTACCTGGTGGGGACTGAGTTCGGGGAGGATAAGGTTACTCGGCACAGGGGGTCTAGGTTTGGCTACTCTGCACAGGGACACCCAAGTAAATCCAAACACAGGAAGCAATAACTGTAATATCCAGAACCAGGAATGAGATTCTACAGTGTGGCTTTTATTCACATCCAAGCTGAAGAAACAAAGCATAGATGGACCCCCTCGGGGCTACATTCCTGGTAATGCAGATTAGAGACAACAGAACACTTCTTCACGTTTTCAGCCCTCAGGCTCTGAACCCGCCAGGCACACAGACTGGACCTGCACGCAACTTTGGGTACACAGCCCGACTTGTACACTACTTGGGTTTTCCCCACTGGTCCAGCTCCCCCGCCGGCCACTTGATCCATGGTCCATTTTGGGAAATTAACCAGTTATCCAATTGGTGGCTCCCCAAACCACCTTAGAGTCTTCGACTCCTAGAGGGAATTTTCCTTCCAATCTCACGTCTGGGTACTTCCCTCATCACTGGCCAAGTGCATGAGGCAAAGTAGAAATCCACACAGCAAATCCGTAGAGGTGGACCTGGTTACTAAAAATGGGGGTTCTCCCACCTCTAGCTCCCACAATCCATACCCGGCCATTTCTCTGTAAACTAAACAACTGTTTTCTGAAAGCTTGGCAATGTAGATTACTGGGTAGACATGTGTCACATCTCCTCTACATGTCTTGACTTTCCCTTAAGTGCTGGACTTGAACATACTTTTTACTATAGGCTAAGCCTATTACTCTAGGCATCCCACTACTTCAGTAGTCCAATCCCAACTATCACACAGTCCCAGGATGAAAACATGGGCCCTTTAAAAGAGCAGAAACTCACCCTCCGGTTGCAGGTACCCCACAGGCTTATCTACTGAAACTTCTTAGCTTCCCAAAACTCTGGGACCAAATAAGCAGCTTCTCAACTAGCAGCAGCCAGGGCGCTGCCCTGGAATATGCAGGACAACCTTTCCTACCCCATCACCTGAGGGTATGGAGCACTGAGACTAGAACAGCCATCTCCACCACTTTTAAAACTATCTTCTGTGTCTCTCTTTAGGTGGAAACACACACCTTTTTCCTAAATGTAGCGCTATGTCAGGCTGAGGCTCCAATGCCTAACACAGAGCTGCTGTGCTCCTTTCACAGCAAGCCCAAACTCAACTGACCTACAGACAACAGTTCAAACCTCCCCACATTCTGCTCCAACTCCCTGCTGCAGATTCCATTGTGGCTCATGCAGCTGTGACAGTTCTATGATGATGTCATCCCTCAGTCTCAGCTGAAACTGAGAACAGAGTGAGACAGAGTGAAATCCATTTAACTGGAGTTTCACAAGCTGCCTTCCCTGCCTACCACTAGGTCTTACTGGGATTTAGTAACCCTGAGTAACAAAGGGGTTACATGTAGTACAGTGACCAGCACAGCCCTCCTCTCAGTACCATGGCCGAGCACTGGCTCTGCTGTCAGTGAGCATGTACTCTTTTTAGTACAATGTCCAGCAAAGCCCTACTCTCTGTAGCATGGTTGAGCACTGGCTGAGCTGTCAGTGAGCATGTACTCTATATAGTACTGTGACCAGCACAGCCCTCCTCTCAGTACCATGGCCGAGCACTGG
Organism: Neoceratodus forsteri; assembly: GCA_016271365.2. NCBI lineage: Eukaryota > Metazoa > Chordata > Ceratodontiformes > Ceratodontidae > Neoceratodus > Neoceratodus forsteri. The sequence continues at coordinate 1,472,677,066 of CM057459.1, forward strand.
CTCTGCTGTCAGTTAGCATGTACTCTTTTTAGTACAATGTCCAGCAAAGCCCTACTCTCTGTAGCATGGTTGAGCACTGGCTGAGCTGTCAGTGAGCATGTGCTGTATATAGTACTGTGACCAGCACAGCCCTCCTCTCAGTACCATGGCCGAGCACTGGCTGTGCTGTCAGTGAGCATGTACTCTTTATAGTACAATGTCTAGCAGAGCCCTTCTGGAGACCACTGGCTGAGCTGTCAGTGTGCATGTACTCTATATAATACTGCAACTAGCTTAGCTCTCCCTCAGTTCCAGGACTGAGCTTCCAGCTGTCAATAAGCATGTACTTTGTATAGTACAGTGAGCAGCACAGCCTCCTCTCAGTACCATGGCTGAGCTTGTCAGTGAGCATGTACTCTATACAGTACAGTGTCCAGCAAGACCTCCTCTCAGTACCATGACCGAGCACTGGCTGTTCTGTCAATGAGCATGTACTCTGTATAGTACAGTGACCAGCACAACCCTCCTCTCAGTACCACGGCTAAGCACTGGCTGAGCTGTCAGTGAGCATGTACTGTATATAGTACAGTGACTAGCCCTGCACTCTTTGCAGTACCACAGCTGAGCAATGACTGAGCTGTCAGTGAGCATGTACTCTATATAGTACAGTGACCAGCCCAACGCTCCTCTCAGTACCATGGCTAGGCACTGGCTGAGCTGTCAGTGAGCATGTACTCAATATAGTACAGTGACCAACACAACCCACCTCTCAGTACCACGGCTGAGCACTGGCTGAGCTGTCAGTGAGCATGTACTCTATATAGAACAGTGACCAGCACATCCCTCCTCTCAGTACCACGGCTGAGCAATGGCTATTCTGTCAGTGAACGTGTACTCTATATAGTACAGTGACCAGCACAGCCTCCACTCAGTACCATGGCTGAGCTGTCACTGAGTGTGTACTCTATATAGTACGGTGACCAGCACAGCCCCCCCTCTCAGTGCCACGGCTGAACACAGGTTGAGCTGTCATTGAGCATGTACTCTGTATAGTACAGTGACTAGCCCTGCACTCTTTGCAGTACCACGGCTGAGCAATGGCTGAGCTGTCAGTGAGCATGTACTCTATATAGTACAGTGACCAGCACAACCCTCCTCTCAGTACCATGGCTAAGCACTTGCTGAGCTGTCAGTGAGCATGTACTCAATATAATATAGTGACCAGCACAACCCACCTCTCAGTACCACGGCTGAGCACTGGCTGAGCTGTCAGTGAGGATGTACTCTACATAGAACGGTGACCAGCACATCCCTCCTCTCAGTACCACGGCTGAGCAATGGCTGTTCTGTCAGTGAGCATGTACTCTATATAGTACAGTGACCTGCACAGCCTCCTCTCAGTACCATGGCTGAGCTGTCACTGAGCGTGTGCTCTATATAGTATGGTGACCAGCACAGCCCCCCTCTCAGTGCCACGGCTGAACACGGGTTGAGCTGTCAGTGATCATGTAGTCCATTTAGTACAGTGACCAGGACAGCCCTAGTCTCAGTACCATAGCCGAGCACTGGCTGAGCTGTCAGTGAGCATGTACTCTATATAGTACAATGGCCAGCACAGCCCTCCTCTTAGTACCACACCTGAGCACTTCCTGAGCGGTCAGTGAGCATGTACTCTAAATAGTACAGTGACCAGCACAGCCCTCCTCTCAGTACCATGGCTGAGCACTGGCTGTGCTGTCAGTGGGCATGTACTCTATACAGTACAGCGACCAGTGCAGCCCTCCTCTCAGTACCATGGCCGAGCACTGGCTGAGCTGTCAGTGAGCATGTACTCTATATAGTACAGCGACCAGCACAGACCTCCTCTCAGTACCATGGCCGAGCACTGGCAGTGCTGTCAGTGAGCATGTAGTCAGCATTGTACAGCGACCAGCAGCCCTCCTCTCAGTACCATGGTTGAGCACTGCCTGAGCTGTCAGTGAGCATGTACTCTATACAGTTCAGTGACCAGCACAGCCCTGCTCTCAGTACTACGGCTGAGCACTGCCTGAGCTGTCAGTGAGCATGTACTCTATATAGTATAGCGACCAGCACAGCCCTCCTCTCAGAATAGTGGCTGAGCTGTGAGTGAGCATGTACTCTATATAGTACAGCGACCAGCACAGACCTCCTCTCAGAATAGTTGCTGGGCTGTCAGTGAGCTTGTACTCTATATAGTACAGCGACCAGCACAGCCTCTTCTCAGTACCATGACTGAACACTGGCTGTGCTGTCAGTGAGCATGTACTCTATATTGTACAGCGACCAGCACAGTCATCATCTCAGTACCACAGATGATCACTGCCTGAGCTGTCAGTGAACATGTACTGTATATAGCACAGTGACCAGCACAGCCCTCCTCGCAGTACCATGGCTGAACACAGGTTGAGCTGTCAGTGAGCATGTACTCTATACAGTACGATGACCAGCACAACCCTCCTCTCAGTACCACGGCTGAACACTGGCTGAGCTGTCAGTGAGCATGTACTCTATATAGAACGGTGACCAGCACATCCTCCTCTCAGAACCACGGCTGAACAAAGAATGTGCTGTCAGTGAGCATGTACTTATATAGTACAGTGACCAGCACAGCCCTCATCTCCAGTCACAGATGAGCACTGCCTGAGCTGTCGAGTGAACATGTACTCTTTATGGTACAATGTCCAGCATAGCCTACTCTGTGGCCATGGTTGAGCACTGGCTGAGCTGTCAGTGAGCATGTACTCTAAATAGTACGGTGGCTAGCACAGTCCTCATCTCAGTACCACTAATGAGCACTGCCTGAGCTGTCAATGAGCATGTACTCTTTATGGTACAATGTCAGCACATCCCCTGCTCTCTGTGCCACACTTTAACACTAGCAAGGCTGTCAATGAGCATCTACTCTATATAGTACACAGACGGTTGCAGCCCTCCTCTCAGCATCATGGTTGAGCACAGGCTGGGCTATGAATGACCATGTGCTCTAGTAGTACAGCGACCTGCACATCCCTCCTCTAAGTACTACAGCTGAGCACTGGCTGAGCTGTCAGTGAGCATGCACTCTATATAGTACACTGACCAGCACAGCCCTCATCTCAGTACCACGGATGAGCACTGCCTGAACTATCAATGAGCATGTACTCTATATAGTACAGCGACCAGCACAGCCCCCCTCTCAGTACAACGACTGAATACAGGTTGAGCTGTCATTGAGCATTTACTCTATATAGTACAGTGACCAGCACAGCCCTCCTCTCAGTGCCACAACTGAATACAGGTTGAGCTGTCATTGAGCATGTACTCTGTATAGTACAGTGACTAGCCCTGCACTCTTTGCAGTACCACGGCTGAGCAATGGCTGAGCTGTCAGTGAGCATGTACTCTATATAGTACCGCGACCTGCACAGTCCTCCTCTCAGTATCATGGCTGAGCACTGTCTGAGCTGTCAGTGAGCCTGTACTCTATATAGCACAGTGACCAGCGCAGACCTCTTCTCAGTGCCAAGGGAGACCACTGGCTGAGCTGTCAGTGAGCATGTACTCATATAATACTGCGACCAGCTCAGCCCTCTTCAGTAACACGGCTGAGTCTCGTCAGTAAGCATGTACTTTGTATAGTACAGCGACCAGCACAGCCCTCCCTCTCAGTACCATGGCTGGGCTGTCCCAGTGAGCATGTACTCTATACAGTACAGTGTCCTGCACAGTCCTCCTCTCAGTACCATGGCCGAGCACTGGCTGTTCTGTCAGTGAGCATGTACTCAATATAGTAGAGTGACCAGCACTACCCTCCTCTCAGTACCATGGCTGACCTCTGGCAAAGCTATCAGTAAGCATGTACTTTGTATAGTACAGCGAGCAGCACAGCCCTCCTCTCAGTACCATGGCTGAGCTATCAGTGAGCTTGTACTCTATACAGCACAGTGTCCAGCACAGACCTCCTCTCAGTACCATGGCCGAGCACTGGCTGTTCTGTCAGTGAGCATCTACTGTATATAGTACAGTGACCAGCACAATCCTCCTCTCAGTACCACGGCTGAGCACTGGCTGTTCTGTCAGTGAGCATGTACTCTATATAGTACAGTGACCAGCACAGCCTCCTCTTAGTTCCATGGCCAAGCACTGGCTGAGCTATCAGTGGGCATGTACTCTATATAGCACAGTGACCAGCATAGCCCCCCTCTCAGTGCCACGGCTGAAAACAGGTTGAGCTGTCAGGGAGCATGTACTCTATATAGTACAGTGATTGGCACAGCCCTCCTCTCAGTACCATGGCCGAGCACTGTCTATGCTGTCAGTGAGCATGTAGTCTATATAGTACAGTGACCAGCACAGCCTCCTCTTAGTTCCATGGCCAAGCACTGGCTGAGCTATCAGTGGGCATGTAGTCTATATAGTACAGTGACCAGCACAGCCCTCCTCTCAGTACCACGGCTGAGCGCTGTCTGAGCTGTCAGGGAGCATGTACTCTATATAGTACAGTGACCAGCACAGCCCTCCTCTCAGTACATTGGCCGAGCACTGTCTGAGCTGTCAGGGAGCATGTACTCTATATAGTACAGTGACCAGCACAGCCCTTTTCACAGTACCATGGCTGAGCACTGGCAGTTCTGTCAGTGAGTATGTACTCTATATATTACAGTGACCAGCACAGCCCTCCTCTCACTACCACGACTGAGCACTGACTGAGCTGTCAGTGAGCATGTACTCTATATAGTACAACAGCCAGCACAGCCCTCCTCTCAATACCATGGCCAAGCACTGACTGTGCTGTCAGGGAGCATGTACTCTATATAGGTCAGCGACCAGTGCAGTCCTGCTCTCAGTACCACTGCTGAGGACTGCCTGAGCTGCCAGTGAGCATGTACTCTATATAGTACAGTGACCAGAACAGCCCTCCTCTCAGTACCATGGCTGAGCACAGGCTGAGCTGTCAGGGAGCATGTACTCTATATAGTACAGTGACCAGCACAACCCTCTTCTCAGTACCATGGTTGAGCCGTGGCTGAGCTGTCAGTGTGCATGTACTCTATATAGTACAGGGACCAGCACAGCCCTCCTCTCACTACTACGGCTGAGCACTGGCTGTGCTGTCAGTGAGCATGCAGTCAGTATAGTACAGCGACCAGAACAGCCCTTCTCTCAATACCATGACCGCGCACTGTCTGTGCTGTCAGGGAGCATGTACTCTATATAGGTCAGCGACCAGTGCAGCCCTGCTCTCAGTACTACGGATGAGCACTGCATGAGCTGTCAGGGAGCATCTACTCTATAAAGTACAACAACCAGGACAGCCCTCTTCTCAGTACCAAATCTGTGCACGGTCTGCTGTCAGTGTGCATGTACTCTATATGCTACAGTGATCAGTACATCCCTCCTCTCAGAATAGTGGCTGGGCTGTTAGTGAGCATGTGCTCTACATAGTACAGTGACCAGCACAACCCTCCTCTCAGTACCTGACTGAGCCCTGGTTGAGCTGTCTGTTAGCATGTACTCTATATAGTTCAGTGACCAGCACAGCCCACCTCTCAGTACCATGGCCGAGCACTGGCTGTGCTGACAGTGAGCATGTACTCTATATAGTACAGCGACCAGCACAGACCTCCTCTCAGTACCATGGCCAAGCACTGGCAGTGCTGTCAGTGAGCATGTAGTCAGTATAGTACAGCAACCAGTGCAGCCCTCCTCTCAGTACCATGGTCCACTGTCTGTGCTGTCAGTGAGCATGTACTCTATACAGTTCAGTGACCAACACAGCCCTGCTCTCAGTACTATGGCTGAGCACTGCCTGAGCTGTCAGTGAGCATGTACTCTATAAAGTACAGTGAGTAGCACTGCCCTCTTCTCAGTACCACGGCTGAGCACTGGCTGAGCTGTCAGTGAGCATGTACTCTATATAGTACAGTGACCAGCACAGCCCTCCTCTCAGTACCATGGCTGAGCACTGGATTAGCTGTCAGGAGCATGTACTCTAAAAAGTACAACGACCAGCACAGCCCTCTTCTCAGTACAGTATCCAACCATGGGCTGTGCTTTCAGTGAGCATGTACTCTATATGCTACAGTGATCAGTACATCCTTCCTCTCAGAATAGTGGCTGGGATGTTAGTGAGCATGTACACTATATAATACAGTGACCAGCACAACCCTCCTCTCAGTACCTGACTGAGCCCTGGCTGAGCTGTCAGTGAGCATGTACTCTATACAGTACAGTAACCAGCACAGACCTGCTCTCAGTACTACGGATGAGTGCTGGCTGAGATGTCAGTGAGCACGTACTGTATATAGTACAGTGACCAGTGCTGCCCTCCGCTCAGTACCATGGCCGAGCACTGCCTGAGCTGTCAGTGAGCATGTACTCTATACAGTACAGCAACCAGCACAGCCTTACTCTAAGTACCATGGCTGAGCTGTCAGTGAACATGTACTGTATATAGTACAGTGACCAGCACAGCCCTCCTCTCAGTACCATGGTCGAGCACTGCCTGAGCTGTCAGTGAGCATGTACTCTATATAGTACAGTGACCAGCACAACCCTTCTCTCAGTACCTCGGCAGAGTACTGGCTGAGCTGTCAGTAAAAAATGTACTCAATATAGTAGAGTGACGAGCACAACCCACCTCTCAGTACCACGGCTAATCACTGGCTGCGCTGTCAGTGAGCATGTACTGTATATAGTACAGTGACCAGCACAACCCTCCTCTCAGTACCACGGCTGAGCACTGGCTGATCTGTCTGTGAGCATGTACGCTATAAAGTACAGTGACCTGCACAGCCCTCCTCTTAGTTCTATGGCCAAACACTGGCTGAGCTGTCAGTGAGCACGTACTCTATATAGTACAGTGACCAGTGCTGCCCTCCTCTCAGTACCACGACTGAACACAGGTTGAACTGTCATTGAGCATGTACTCTATATAGTACAGTGACCAGCACAGTCCTCATCTCAGTACCACAGATGAGCACTGCCGGTGCTGTCAGTGAACATGTACTCTTTATAGTACAATGTCCAGGAGAGCCCTACTCTCTGTAGCATGGTTGAGCACTGCCTGAGCTGTCAGTGAGCATGTACTCTATATAGCACAGTGACCAGCACAACCCTCCTCTCAGTGCCACGGCTGAGCACTGGCTGTGCTGCCAGTGAGCATGTACTGTATATAGTACAGTGACCAGCACAGCCTCCTCTCTGTATCATGGCCGAGCACTGGTTGAGCTGTCAGTGAGCATGTACTCTAAACAGTACAACGACCAGCACAGCCCTCTTCTCAGTACCATATCTGTGCATGGGCTGCGCTGTCAGTGTGCATGTACTCTATATGCTACAGTGATCAGTACATCCCTCCTCTCAGAATAGGGACTGGGCTGTTAGTGAGCATGTACTCTGTATAGTACAGTGACCAGCACAACCCTCCTCTCAGTACCTGACTGAGCTCTGTCTGTGCTGTCAGTGAGCATGTACTCTATACAGTTCAGTGACCAGCACAGCCCTCCTCTCAATACCATGGCTGCGCACTGTCTGTGCTGTCAGTGAGCATCTACTCTATGCAGTTCAGTGACCAGCACAGCCCTCCTCTCAATACCATGGCTGAGCACTGCCTGAGATGTTAGGGAGCATGTACTCAATATACTACAGCAATCAGCGCAGCCCTTCTCTCAATACCATGGCCGAGCACTCTCTGTGCTGTCAGTGAGCGTGTAGTCTATATAGTACAGTGCCCAGCACAGTCCTCATCTCAGTACCACAGCTGAGCATGGGTTCCACTGCCAGTGTGCATGTACTCTATATTCTACAGTGATTAGTACATCCTTCCTCTCAGAATAGTGGCTGGGCTGTTAGTGAGCCTGTACTCTATATAGTACAGTGACCAGCACAACCCTCCTCTCAGTACCATGGCCGAGCACTGGCTCTGCTGTCAGTGATCATCTACTCTATATAGTAAGGCGACCAGCATAGTCTTACTCTCAGTACTATGGTTGAACCCTGGCTGAGCTGTCAATGAGCATGTACTCTATATACTACAGCGATCAGCGCAGCCCTCCTCTCAATACCATGGCCGAGCACTCTCTGTGCTGTCAGTGAGCCTGTACTCTATATAGTACAGTGACCAGCACAGCCCTCCTCGCAGTACCACGGCTGAGCTCTGGCTGTGCTGTCAGTGAGCATCTACTCTATGTAGTACATAGATTAGCACAGCCCTCCTCTCAATACCATGGCCGAGCGCTGTCTGTGCTGTCAGTGAGCATGTAGACTATATAGGTCAGCGACCAGTGCAGCCCTGCTCTCAGTACCACTGCTGAGGACTGCCTGAACTGCCAGTGAGCATGTACTCTATATAGTACAGTGACAAGCACAACCCTCTTCTCAGTACCATGGCCAAGCTCTGGCTGAGCTGTTAGTGAGCATGTACTCTATATAATACAGTGACCAAAACAGCCCTCCTCTCAGTACCACGGCTGAGCACAGGTTGAGCTGTCTGTGAGCACGTACTCTATATAGTACAGTGATCAGCAGAGCCCCCTCTCAGTACCATGGCCGAGCACTGGCTGTGCTGTCAGTGATCATGTACTTTATATAGTACAGCGACCAGCACATCCCTCCTCTCAGTACCACGGCTGAGCACTGGCTAAGCTGTCAATAAGCATGTACTGTATATAGTACAGTGACCAGTACAACCCTCCTCTCAGTACCACGGCTGAGCACTGTCTGAGCTGTCACTGGGCATGTACTGTATATAGCACACTGACCAGCAGAGACCTCCTCTCAGTACCATGGCTGAGCTGTCAGTGAGCATGTACTCTATATACTACACCGACCAGCACAGCCCCCCTCTCAGTGCCACGGCTGAACACGGGTTGAGCTGTCAGTGAGCATGTAGTCTATGTAGTACAGTGACCAGCACAGCCCTCCTCTTAGTACCACAGCTGAGCACTTGCAGAGCTGTCAGTGAACATATACTCTATACAGTACAGTGACCAGCACAACCCTCCTCTCAGTACCACGGCTGAGCACTGGCTGAGCTGTCAGTGAGCATGTACTCTATATAGTACAATGACCAGCACAACCCTCCTCTCAGTGCCACGGCTGAGCACTGGCTGAGCTGTCAGTGAGCATGTACTGTATATAGTACAGTGACCAGCACAACCCTCCTCTCAGTACCATGGCCGAGAACTGGCTGAGCTGTCAGGGAGCATGTACTCTATACATTACAACGACCAGCAGAGCCCTCTTCTCAGTACCATATCTGAGCACGGGCTGCACTGTCAGTGTGCAAGTACTCTATATGCTACAGTGATCAGTATATCCGTCCACTCAGAATAGGGGCTGCGCTGTTAGTGAGCATGTACTCTATATAGTACTGTGATGAGCACAACCCTCCTCTCAGTACCTGACAGAGCCCTGGCTGAGCTGTCTGTGAGCATGTACTCTATATAGTACAACGGCCAGCACAGCCCTCCTCTCAATACCATGGCCAAGCACTGTCTGGGCTGTCAGGGAGCATGTACTCTATATAGTACAGTGACCAGCACAGTCCTCATCTCAGTACCAAAGATGAGCACTGCCTGAGCTGTCAGTGAACATGTACTCTTTATAGTGCAATGTCCAGCAGAACCCTACTCTCTGTAGCATGGTTGAGCACTGGCTGAGCTGTCAGTGAGCATGTACTCTATATAGTACAGTGACCAGCACAGCCCTCCTCTCAGTACCATGGCTGAACACAGGCTGAGCGGTCAGTGAGCATGTACTCTATGTAGTATAGTGACCAGCACAGCCCTGATCTCAGTACCACGGATGAGCACTGGCTGAGCTGTCAGTGAGCATGTGCTCTATATAGAACGGTGACCAGCACACCCCTACTCTCCGTACCATGGCTGAACAAAGGTTGAGCTGTCAGTGAGCATGTACTCTATATAGTACAGCGACCAGCACAGCCCTGCTCTCAGAATAGTGGCTGGGCTGTCAGTGAGCATGTACTCTAAATAGTACAGCGACCAGCACAGCCTTCTTCTCAGTACTGAATCTAAGCACGTGCTGCGCTGTCAGTGTGCATGTATTCTACATGCTACAGTGATCAGTACATCCCTCCTCTCAGAATAGCGGCTGGGCTGTTAGTGAGCATGTACTCTACATAGTATAGTGACCAGCGCAACCCTCCTCTCAGTACCTGACTGAGCCCTGGCTGAGCTGCCAGTGAGCATGTACTCTATATAGTTCAGTGACCAGCACAGACCTCTTCTAAGTACCATGGCCGAGCACTGGCAGTGCTGTCAGTGAGCATGTACTCTATATAGTACAGTGACCACCACAGCCCTCCTCTCAGTACCATGGCCGAGCACTGTCTGTGCTGTCAGTGAGCATGCACTCTAAATAGTACAGTGACCAGCACAGCCCTTCTCTCAGTACCACGGCTGAGCACTGCCTGAGCTGTCAGGGAGCATGTACTCTAAACAGTACAACGACCAGCACAGCCCTCTTCTCAGTACAATATCCGACCATGGGCTGTGCTGTCAGTGTACATGTACTCTTATATGCTACAATGATCAGTACATCCTTCCTCTCAGAATAGTGGCTGAGCTGTCAGTGAGCATGTACACTATATAGTACTGTGACCAGCACAGCCCTCCTCTCAGTACCATGGCTGAGCACTGGCAGTGCTGTCAGTGAACATGTACTCTTTTTAGTACAATGTCCAGCAAAGCCCTTCTCTCTGTAGCATGGTTGAGCACTGGCTGAGCTGTCAGTGAGCATGTACTCTATATAGTACTGTGACCAGCACAGCCCTCCTCTCAGTACCATGGCCGACCACTGGCTGTGCTGTCAGTGAGCATGTACTCTTTATAGTACAATGTCCAGCAGAGCCCTTCTCTCTGTAGCATGGTTGAGCACTGCCTGAGCTATCAGTGAGCATGTACTCTATATAGCACAGTGACCAGCACAGCCCTCCTCGCAGTACCGCGGCTGAACACAGGGTGAGCTGGCATGAGCATGTACTCCATATAGTACAGTGACCAGCACATCCTCCTTTCAGTACCATGGCCGAGCAGTGGCTGACCTGTCAGTGAGCACATACTCTATATGGTACGGTGACCAGCACAGCCCTCCTCTCAGTACCACGGCTGTACACAGGTTGAGCTGTCAGTGAGCATGTACTCTGTATAGTACAGTGACCAGCACAGTCCTCATCTCAGTACCATGACTGAAAACAGGTTGAGCAGTCAGTGAGCATATACTCTATATAGTACAGTGACCAGCACAGCCTCCTCTCAGTACCATGGCTGAACATTGGCTGTGCTGTCAGTGAGCATGTACTCTATATAGTTCAGTGACCAGCACAGACCTCCTCTAAGTACCATGGCCGAGCACTGGTAGTGCTGTCAGTGAGCATGTAGTCAGTATAGTACAGCGACCAGCGCAGCCCTCCTCTCAATACCATGGCTGAGCGCTGTCTGTGCTGTCAGGGAGCATGTACTCTATACAGTTCAGTGACCAGCACAGCCCTGCTCTCAGTACCATGGCCGAGCACTGGCTGTGCTGTCAGTGAGCATGTAGTCAGTACAGTACAGTGACCAGCACAGTCCTCCTCTCAGTACCATGGCCGAGCACTGTCTGTGCTGTCAGTGAGCATGTAGTCAGTACAGTACAGTGACCAGCACAGCCCTCCTCTCAGTACCATGGCCGAGCACTGGCTGTGCTGTCAGTGAGCATGAACTCTTTATAGTACAGTGACCAGCACAGACCTCCTCTCAGTACCACGGCTGAGCACTGGCTGTGCTGTCAGTGAGCATGTAGTCAGTATAGTAGAGCGACCAGCGCAGCCCTCCTCTCAATACCATGGCCGTGCACTGTCTGAGCTGTCAGGGAGCATGTACTCTATATAATACAGTGACCAGAACAGCCCTCCTCTCAATACCATGGCCGCGCACTGTCTGTGCTGTCAGGGAGCATGTACTCTATATAATACAGTGACCAGAACAGCCCTCCTCTCAATACCATGGCCGCGCACTGTCTGTGCTGTCAGGAAGCATGTACTCTATATAGGTCAGCGACCAGTGCAGCCCTGCTCTCAGTACTACGGATGAGCACTGGCTGAGCTGTCAGTGAGCATTTACTTTATATAGTACGGCGATCAGCACAGCCCTCCTCTCAGTACCACGGCTGAGCACTGGCTGCGCTGTCAACGAGCATGTACCCCATATAGTACAGTGACCAGCACAGCCCTCCTCTCAGTACCATGGCTGAACACAGGCTGAGCTGTTAGTGAACATGTACTCTATATAGTACAGTGACCAGCACGGCCCTCTTCTCAGTACCATATCTGAGCACGGGCTATGCTGTCATTGTGCATGTACTCTACATGCTACTGTGATCAGTACATCCCTCCTCTCAGAATAGTGGCTGAGCTGTCAGTGTACATGTACTCTATATATGACAGTGACCAGCACAGCCTCCTCTCAGTACCATGGCTGAACACTGGCTGTGCTGTCAGTGAGCATGTACTCTATACAGTACAGTGACCAGCACAGCCTTCTTCTCAGTACTGTATCTGAGCATGGGCTGCGCTTTTAGTGTGCATGTACTCTACATGCTACAGTGATCAGTACATCCCTCCTCTCAGAATAGTGGCTGGGCTGTTAGTGCGCATGTACTCTACATAGTATAGTGACCAGCACAACCCTCCTCTCAGTACCTGACTGAGCCCTGGCTGAGCTGTCAGTGAGCATGTACTCTATATAGTTCAGTGACCAGCACAGACCTCCTCTAAATACCATAGCCGAGCACTGGCAGTGCTGTCAGTGAGCATGTAGTCAGTATAATACAGCAACCAGCGCAGCCCTCCTCTCAATACCATGGCCGCGCACTGTCTGTTCTGTCAGGGAGCATGTAGTGTATAGTACAGTGACCAGCACAGCCCTCCTCTCAGTACTACGGCTGAACCCTGTCTCGGCTGTCAGTGAGCATGTACTGTATATATGTAACCCCTCACCCCAGCCTTTTTGCAAAATGACAGGTGGTATGCTGTTGAAGCAGACAGCAGTACCTGGTGGGGACTGAGTTCGGGGAGGATAAGGTTACTCGGCACAGGGGGTCTAGGTTTGGCTACTCTGCACAGGGACACCCAAGTAAATCCGAACACAGGAAGCAATAACTGTAATATCCAGAACCAGGAATGAGATTCTACAGTGTGGCTTTTATTCACATCCAAGCTGAAGAAACAAAGCATAGACGGACCCCCTCGGGGCTACATTCCTGGTAATGCAGATTAGAGACAACAGAACACTTCTTCACGTTTTCAGCCCTCAGGCTCTGAACCCGCCAGGCACACAGACTGGACCTGCACGCAACTTTGGGTACACAGCCCGACTTGTACACTACTTGGGTTTTCCCCACTGGTCCAGCTCCCCCGCCGGCCACTTGATCCATGGTCCATTTTGGGAAATTAACCAGTTATCCAATTGGTGGCTCCCCAAACCACCTTAGAGTCTTCGACTCCTAGAGGGAATTTTCCTTCCAATCTCACGTCTGGGTACTTCCCCTCATCACTGGCCAAGTGCATGAGGCAAAGTAGAAATCCACACAGCAAATCCGTAGAGGTGGACCTGGTTACTAAAGATGGGGGTTCTCCCACCTCCAGCTCCCACAATCCATACCCGGCCATTTCTCTGTAAACTAAACTGTTTTCTGAAAGCTTGGCAATGTAGATTACTGGGTAGACATATGTCACATCTCCTCTACATGTCTTGACTTTCCCTTAAGTGCTGGACTTGAACATACTTTTACTATTGGCTAAGCCTATTACTCTAGGCATCCCACTACTTCAGTAGTCCAATCCCAACTATCACACAAGTCCCAGGATGAAAACATGGGCCCTTTAGAAAGAGCAGAAACTCACCCTCCGGTTGCAGGTACCCCACAGGCGATTCACGAAACTTCTTATTTCCCAAAACTCTGGGACGAAATAGGCAGCTTCTCAACTAGCAGAAGCCAGGGGGTTGCCCCTGGAATATGCAGGACAACCTTTCCTGCCCCTTCACCTGAGGTATGGAGCACTGAGATTAGAATCAGCCGTCTCCACCACTTTTAAAACTATCTTCTGTGTCTCTCTTTAGGTGGAAACACACACCTTTTTCCCTAAATGTAGCGCTATGTCAGGGCTGAGGCTCCAAATGCCTAACACAGAGCTGCTGTGCTCCTTTCACAGCAAGCTCCAAACTCCAACTGACCTACAGACAACAGTTCAAACCTCCCCACATTCTGCTCCAACTCCCTGCTGCAGATTCCATTGTGGCTCATGCAGCTGCGACAGTTCTATGATGATGTCATCCCTCAGTCTCAGCTGAAACTGAGAACAGAGTGAGACAGAGTGAAATCCATTTAACTGGAGTTTCACAAGCTGCCTTCCCTGCCTACCAGTAGGTCTTACTGGGATTCTAGTAACCCTGAGTAACAAGGGGGTTACATGTAGTACAGTGACCAGCACAGCCCTCCTCTCAGTACCACGGCTGAGCACTGCCTAAGCTGTCAGTGAGCATGTACTCTAAATAGTACAATGACCACCACAGCCCTCCTCTCAGTACCATGGCCGAGCACTGTCTGTGCTGTCAGTGAGCATGTACTCTATATAGTACAGTGACCAGCACAGCCCTCCTCTCAGTACCATGGCTGAGCACTGCCTGAGCTGTCAGGGAGCATGTACTCTAAACAGTACAATGACCAGCACAGCCCTCTTCTCAGTACAATATCCGGCCATGGGCTGTGCTGTCAGTGTGCATGTACTCTATATGCTACAGTGATCAGTACATCCCTCCTCTCAGAATAGTGTCTGAGCTGTCAGTGAGCATGTACTCTATATAGTACTGTGACCAGCACAGTCCTCCTCTCAGTACCATGGCCGAGCACTGGCTGTGCTGTCAGTGAGCATGTACTCTTTATAGTACAATGTCCAGCAGAGCCCTTCTCTCTGTAGCATGGTTGAGCACTGGCTGAGCTATCAGTGAGCATGTACTCCATATAGCACAGTGACCAGCACAGCCCTCCTCGCAGTACCATGGCTGAACACAGGTTGAGCTGGCAGTGAGCATGTACTCCATATAGTACAGTGACCAGCACAACCCTCCTTTCAGTACCATGGCCGAGCAGTGGCTGACCTGTCAGTGAGCACATACTCTATATATAGTACGGTGACCAGCACAGCCCTCCTCTCAGTACCACGGCTGAACACAGGTTGAGCTGTCAGTGAGCATATACTCTATATAGTACAGTGACCAGGACAGTCCTAATCTCAGTACCACAGATGAGCACTGCCTGAGCTGTCAATGAGCCTATACTCTTATAGTACAATGTAAAGCACATCCCTGCTCTCTCTACCACACCTGAGCACTGGCTGAGTTGTCAAAGAGCATCTAGTCTATATAGTACAGTGACCGGTACAGCCCTCCTCTCAGCATCATGGCTGAGCTTAGGCTGAGCTATGAATGAACATGTACTCTATATAGTACAGCGACCTGCACATCCCTCCTCTAAGTACTACAGCTGAGCACTGGCTGAGCTGTCAGTGAGCATGGACTCTATATAGTACAGTGACCAACACAGCCCACCTCTCAGTACCATGGCCGAGCACTGGCTGTGCTGTCAGTGAGCATGTACTCTATATAGTACAGCGACCAGCACAGCCCTCCTCTCAGTACCATGGCCGAGCACTGGCAGTGCTGTCAGTGAGCATGTATTCAGTATGGTACAGTGACCAGTGCAGCCCTACTCTCAATACCATGGCCACGCACTGTCTGTGCTGTCAGTGAGCAGGTACTCTATTCAGTTCATTGACCAGCTCAGCCCTGCTCTCAGTACTACGGCTGAGCACTGCCTGAGCTGTCAATGAGCATGTACTCTATATAGTACAGTGACCAGCACAATCCTCCTTTCAGTACCATGGCCGAGCAGTGGCTGACCTGTCAGTGAGCACGTACTCTATATAGTACAGTGAGTAGCACTGCCCTCTTCTCAGTACCATGGCTGAGCACTGGCTGAGCTGTCAGTGAGCATGTACTCTATATAGAATGGTGACTAGCACACCCCTCCTCTCAGTACCATGGCTGAACAAAGGTTGAGCTGTCAGTGAGCATGTACTCTATATAGTACAGAGACCAGCACAGCCCTCCTCTCAGTACCACGGCTGAACACTGGCTGAGCTGTCAGTGAGGATGTACTCTATATAGTACAGTGACCAGCACAGCCCTCCTCTCAGTACCATGGCTGAGCACTGGCTGAGCTGTCAATGATCATGTACTCTATATAGTACAGTGCAGAGCACAGCCCTCCTCTCAGTACCACAGCTGAGCTCTGGCTGAGCTGTCAATGAGCATGTACTCTATATAGTACAGTGACCAGCACAGCCCTCCTCTCAGTACCATGGCGGAGCACTGGCTGTGCTGTCAGTGAGCATGTACTCTATATAGTACGGTGACCAGCACAGCCCTCCTCTCAGTACCACGGCTGAGCACAGGCTGAGCCGTCAGTGAGCATGTACTGTATATAGTACATTGACCAGCACAGCCCTCCTCTTAGTACCATGACTGAACACAGGTTGAGCTCTCATTGAGCATGTACTCTATATAGTACAGTGACTAGCCCAGCACTCTTTGCAGTACCATGGCTGAGCAATGGCTGTGCTGTCAGTGAGCATGTACTCTATATGCTACAGTGATCAGTACATCCCTCCTCTCAGAATAGTGGCTGAGCTGTCAGTGAGCATCTACTCTATATAGTACTGTGACCAGCACAGCCCTCCTCTCAGTACCATGGCCGAGCACTGGCTATGCTGTCAGTGAGCATGTACTCTTTTTAGTACAATGTCCAGCAAAGCCCTACTCTGTAGCATGGTTGAGCACTGGCTGAGCTGTCAGTGAGCATGTACTCTATATAGCACAGTGACCAGCCCAGCCCTCCTCGCAGTACCATGGCTGAACACAGGTTGAGCTGGCAGTGAGCATGTACTCCATATAGTACAGTGACCAGCACAACCCTCCTTTCAGTACCATGGCCGAGCAGTGGCTGACCTGTCAGTGAGCACATACTCTATATAGTACGGTGACCAGCACTGCCCTCCTCTCAGTACCACGGCTGAACACAGGTTGAGCTGTCTGTGAGCATGTACTCTATATAGTACAGTGACCAGCACAGTCCTCATCTCAGTACCATGGCTGAAAACAGGTTGAGCAGTCAGTGAGCATATACTCTATATAGTACAGTGACCAGCACAGTCCTAATCTCCGTACCACAGCTGAGCACTGTCTGAGCTGTCAGTGAGCATGTACTCTTTATAGTACAATGTCCAGCAGAGCCCTACTCTCTGTAGCATGGTTGAGCACTGGCTGAGCTGTCAGTGACCATGTACTCTATATAGTACGGTGAGTAGCACAGCCCTCCTCTCAGTACCACGGCTGAACACAGGTTGAGCTGTCAGTGAGCATATACTCTATATAGTACAGTGACCAGGACAGTCCTAATCTCAGTACCACAGATGAGCACTGCCTGAGTTGTCAATGAGCCTATACTCTTTATAGTACAATGTAAAGCACATCCCTGCTCTCTCTACCACACCTGAGCACTGGCTGAGTTGTCAAAGAGCATCTAGTCTATATAGTACAGTGACCGGTACAGCCCTCCTCTCAGCATCATGGCTGAGCTTAGGCTGAGCTATGAATGAACATGTACTCTATATAGTACAGCGACCTGCACATCCCTCCTCTAAGTACTACAGCTGAGCACTGGCTGAGCTGTCAGTGAGCATGGACTCTATATAGTACAGTGACCAACACAGCCCACCTCTCAGTACCATGGCCGGAGCACTGGCTGTGCTGTCAGTGAGCATGTACTCTATATAGTACAGCGACCAGCACAGCCCTCCTCTCAGTACCATGGCCGAGCACTGGCAGTGCTGTCAGTGAGCATGTATTCAGTATGGTACAGTGACCAGTGCAGCCCTACTCTCAATACCATGGCCACGCACTGTCTGTGCTGTCAGTGAGCAGGTACTCTATACAGTTCATTGACCAGCTCAGCCCTGCTCTCAGTACTACGGCTGAGCACTGCCTGAGCTGTCAATGAGCATGTACTCTATATAGTACAGTGACCAGCACAATCCTCCTTTCAGTACCATGGCCGAGCAGTGGCTGACCTGTCAGTGAGCACGTACTCTATATAGTACAGTGAGTAGCACTGCCCTCTTCTCAGTACCATGGCTGAGCACTGGCTGAGCTGTCAGTGAGCATGTACTCTATATAGAATGGTGACTAGCACACCCCTCCTCTCAGTACCATGGCTGAACAAAGGTTGAGCTGTCAGTGAGCATGTACTGTATATAGTACAGAGACCAGCACAGCCCTCCTCTAGGTACCATGGCTGAACACTGGCTGAGCTGTCAGTGAGGATGTACTCTATATAGTATAGTGACCAGCACAGCCCTCCTCTCAGTACCATGGCTCAGCACTGGCTGAGCTGTCAATGATCATGTACTCTATATAGCACAGTGCAGAGCACAGCCCTCCTCTCAGTACCACAGCTGAGCTCTGGCTGAGCTGTCAATGAGCATGTACCCTATATAGTACAGTGACCAGCACAGCCCTCCTCTCAGTACCATGGCGGAGCACTGGCTGTGCTGTCAGTGAGCATGTACTCTATATAGTACGGTGACCAGAACAGCCTCCTCTCAGTACCATGGCTGAGCTGTCACTGAGCGTGTACTCTATATGGTACGGTGACCAGCACAGCCCCTCTCTCAGTGCCTCGGCTGAACACGGGTTGAGCTGTCAGTGATCATGTAGTCCATTTAGTACAGTGACCAGCACAGCCCCTCTCTCAGTGCCTCGGCTGAACACGGGTTGAGCTGTCAGTGATCATGTAGTCCATTTAGTACAGTGACCAGCACAGCCCTAGTCTCAGTACCATGGCCGAGCACTGGCTGAGCTGTCAGTGAGCATGTACTCTATATGGTACAATGGCCAGCACAGCCCTCCTCTTAGTACCACACCTGAGCACTTCCTGAGCGGTCAGTGAGCATGTACTCTATATAGTACAGCGACCAGCGTAGCCCTCCTCTCAGTACCATGGCCGAGCACTGGCTGAGCTGTCAGTGAGAATGTACTCTATATAGTACAGCGACCAGCACAGACCTCCTCTCAGTACCATGGCTGAGCACTGGCAGTGCTGTCAGTGACCATGTAGTCAGCATTGTACAGCGACCAGCGCAGCCCTCCTCTCAATACCATGGCCGCACACTGCTGTGCTGTCAGGGAGCATGTACTCTATACAGTTCAGTGACCAGCACAGCCCTGCTCTCAGTACTACGGCTGAGCACTGCCTGAGCTGTCAGTGAGCATGTACTCTATATAGTACAGTGACCAGCACAGCCCTCCTCTCAGAATAGTGGCTGAGCTGTCAATGAGCATGTACACTATATAGTACAGCGACCAGCACAGCCCTCCTCTCAGAATAGTGGCTGGGCTGTTAGTGAGCATGTACTGTATATAGTACAGCGACCAGCACAGCCCTCCTCTCAGAATAGTGGCTGGGCTGTTAGTGAGCATGTACTGTATATAGTACAGTGACCAGCACAGCCCTCCTCTTAGTACCACGACTGAACACAGGTTGAGCTCTCATTGAGCATGTACTCTATATAGTACAGTGACTAGCCCAGCACTCTTTGCAGTACCACGGCTGAGCAATGGCTGAGCTGTCAGGGAGCATATACTCTATATAGTACTGCGACCAGCGCAGCCCTCCTCTCAGTGCCATGGGAGACCACTGGCTGAGCTGTCAGTGTGCATGTACTCTATATAATACTGCGACCAGCTTAGCTCTCCTCTCAGTACCACGACTGAGCTTCAGCTGTCAATAAGCATGTACTTTGTATAGTACAGCGAGCAGCACAGCCCTCCTCTCAGTACCATGGCTGAGCTGTCAGTGAGCATATACTCTATACAGTACAGTGTCCAGCACAGACCTCCTCTCAGTACCATGGCCGAGCACTGGCTGTTCTGTCAATGAGCATGTACTCTATATAGTACAGTGACCAGCACAACCCTCCTCTTAATACCACGGCTAAGCACTGGCTGAACTGTCAGTGAGCATGTACTGTATATAGTACAGTGACTAGCCCTGCACTCTTTGCAGTGCCAGGGCTGAGCAATGACTGAGCTGTCAGTGAGCATGTACTCTATATAGTACAGTGACCAGCACAACCCTCCTCTCAGTACCATGGCTAAGCACTGGCTGAGCTGTCAGTGAGCATGTACTCAATATAGTACAGTGACCAGCACAACCCACCTCTCAGTACCACGGCTGAGCACTGGCTGAGCTGTCAGTGAGCATGTGCTCTATATAGAACGGTGACCAGCACATCCCTCCTCTCAGTACCACGGCTGAGCAATGGCTATTCTGTCAGTGAGCATGTACTCTATATAGTACAGTGACCAGCACAGCCTCCACTCAGTACCATGGCTGAGCTGTCACTGAGTGTGTACTCTATATAGTACGGTGACCAGCACAGCCCCCCTCTCAGTGCCACGGCTGAACACAGGTTGAGCTGTCATTGAGCATGTACTCTATATAGTACAGTGACTATCCCTGCACTCTTTTCAGTACCACGGCTGAGCAATGGCTAAGCTGTCAGTGAGCATGTACTCTATATGGTACAGTGACCAGCACAACCCTCCTCTCAGTACCATGGCTAAGCACTTGCTGAGCTGTCAGTGAGCATGTACTCAATATAGTATAGTGACCAGCAGAACCCACCTCTCAGTACCACGGCTGAGCACTGGCTGAGCTGTCAGTGAGCATGTACTCTGCATAGAACGGTGACCAGCACATCCCTCCTCTCAGTACCATGGCTGAGCAATGGCTGTTCTGTCAGTGAGCATGTACTGTATATAGTACAGTGACCAGCACAGCCTCCTCTCAGTACCATGGCTGAGCTGTCACTGAACGTGTACTCTATATAGTACGGTGACCAGCACAGCCCCCCTCTCAGTGCCACGGCTGAACACGGGTTGAGCTGTCAGTGATCATGTAGTCCATTTAGTACAGTGACCAGCACAGCCCTGCTCTCAGTACCATGGCCGAGCACTGGCTGAGCTGTCAGTGAGCATGTACTCTATATAGTACAATGGCCAGCACAGCCTTCCTCTTACTACCACACCTGAGCACTTCCTGAGCGGTCAGTGAGCATGTACTCTAAATAGTACAGTGACCAGCACAGCCCTCCTCTCTACCATGCTGAGCACTGGCTGTGCTGTCAGTGAGCATGTAGTCTATATAGTACAGCGACCAGCGCAGCCCTCCTCTCAGTACCATGGCGGAGCACTGGCTGTGCTGTCAGTGAGCATGTACTCTATATAGTATAGCGACCAGCACAGCCCTCCTCTCAGAATAGTGGCTGGGCTGTCAGTGAGCATGTACTCTATATAGTACAGCAATCAGCGACAGCCTCCTCTCAGTACCATGAGTGAACACTGGCTGTGCTGTCAGTGAGCGTGTACTCTATATAGTACAGCGACCAGCACAGTCCTCATCTCAGTACCACAGATGAGCACTGCCTAAGCTGTCAGTGAACATGTACTGTATATAGCACAGTGACCAGCACAGCCCTCCTTGCAGTACCACGGCTGAACACAGGTTGAGCTGTCAGTGAGCATGTACTCTATATAGTACAGTGACCAGCACAACCCTCCTCTCAGTACCACGGCTGAGCACTGGCTGAGCTGTCAGTTAGCATGTACTCTATATAGAACGGTGACCAGCACACCCTCCTCTCAGAACCACGGCTGAACAAAGAATGTGCTGTCAGTGAGCATGTACTCTATATAGTACAGTGACCAGCACAGTCCTCATCTCAGTACCACAGATGAGCACTGCCTGAGCTGTCAGTGAACATGTACTCTATATAGTACAATGTCCAGCATAGTCCTACTCTCTGTAGCATGGTTGAGCACTGGCTGAGCTGTCAGTGAGCATGTACTCTATATAATACGGTGGCCAGCACAGTCCTCATCTCAGTACCACTAATGAGCACTGCCTGAGCTGTCAATGAGCATGTACTCTTTATAGTACAATGTCCAGCACATCCCTGCTCTCTGTGCCACACTTTAACACTGACAGAGCTGTCAATGAGCATCTACTCTATATAGTACACAGACCGGTACAGCCCTCCTCTCAGCATCATGGTTGAGCATAGGCTGAGCTATGAATGAACATGTACTCTACATAGTACAGCGACCTGCACATCCCTCCTCTAAGTACTACAGCAGAGCACTGGCTGAGCTGTCAGTGAGCATGCACTCTAGATAGTACACTGACCAGCACAGCCCTCATCTCAGTACCACGGATGAGCACTGCCTGAACTATCAATGAGCATGTACTCTATATGGTACAGCGACCAGCACAGCCCCCCTCTCAGTACTATGACTGAATACAGGTTGAGCTGTCATTGAGCATTTACTCTATGTAGTACAATGACCAGCACAGCCCTCCTCTCAGTGCCACGACTGAACACAGGTTGAGCTGTCATTGAGCATGTACTCTGTATAGTACAGTGACTAGCCCTGCACTCTTTGCAGTACCATGGCTGAGCAATGGCTGAGCTGTCAGTGAGCATGTACTCTATATAGTACCGTGTCTGGCACAGTCCTCCTCTCAGTATCATGGCTGAGCACTGTCTGAGCTGTCAGTGAGCCTGTACTCTATATAGCACAGTGACCAGCGCAGACCTCTTCTCAGTGCCAAGGGAGACCACTGGCTGAGCTGTCAGTGAGCATGTACTCTATATAATACTGCGACCAGCTCAGCCCTCCTCTCAGTAACACGGCTGAGCTCCGCCTGTCAGTAAGCATGTACTTTGTATAGTACAGCGACCAGCACAGCCCTCCTCTCAGTACCATGGCTGAGCTGTCAGTGAGCATGTACTCTTTACAGTACAGTGTCCAGCACAGTCCTCCTCTCAGTACCATGGTCGAGCACTGGCTGTTCTGTCAGTGAGCATGTACTCAATATAGTAGAGTGACCAGCACTACCCTCCTCTCAGTACCACGGCTGACCTCTGGCAAAGCTATCAGTAAGCATGTACTTTGTATAGTACAGCGAGCAGCACAGCCCTCCTCTTAGTACCATGGCTGAGCTATCAGTGAGCTTGTACTCTATACAGTACAGTGTCCAACACAGACCTCCTCTCAGTACCGTGGCCAAGCACTGGCTGTTCTGTCAGTGAGCATGTACTGTATATAGTACAGTGACCAGCACATCACTCCTCTCAGTACCATGGCTGAGCACTGGCTGTTCTGACAGTGAGCATGTACACTATATAGTACAGTGACCAGCACAGCCTCCTCTTAGTTCCATGGCCAAGCACTGGCTGAGCTATCAGTGGGCATGTACTCTATATGGCACAGTGACCAGCATAGCCCCCCTCTCAGTGCCACGGCTGAACACAGGTTGAGCTGTCAGTGAGCATGTACTCTATATAGTACAGTGACCAGCACAGCCCTTTTCTCAGTACCATGGCTGAGCACTGTCAGTGCGTCAGTGAGTATGTACTCTATATATTACAGTGACCAGCACAGCCCTCCTCTCAGTACCACGACTGAGCACTGGCTGAGCTGTCAGTGAGTATGTACTCTATATAGTACAACAGCCAGCACAGCCCTCCTCTCAATACCATGGCCAAGCACTGACTGTGCTGTGAGGGAGCATGTACTCTATATAGGTCAGTGACCAGTGCAGCCCTGCTCTCAGTACCACTGCTGAGGACTGCCTGAGCTGCCAATGAGCATGTACTCTATATAATACAGTGACAAGCCCAACCGTCTTCTCAGTACCATGGCCAAGCTCTGGCTGAGCAGTTAGTGAGCATGTACTCTATATAATACAGTGACCAGAACAGCCCTCCTCTCAGTACCATGGCTGAGCACAGGCTGAGCTGTCAGGGAGCATGTACTCTATATAGTACAGTGACCAGCACAACCCTCCTCTCAGTACCATGGCTGAGCCCTGGCTGAGCTGTCAGTGAGCATGTACTCTATATAGTACAGTGACCAGCACAGCCCTCCTCTCACTACTACGGCTGAGCACTGGCTGTGCTGTCAGTGAGCATGCAGTCAATATAGTACAGCGACCAGAACAGCCCTCCTCTAAATACCATGACCGCGCACTGTCTGTGCTGTCAGGGAGCATGTACTCTATGAGGTCAGCGACCAGGTGCAGCCCTGCTCTCAGTACTACAGGATGAGCACTGCAGCAGCTGTCAGGGAGCATCTACTCTATACAGTACAACAACCAGGACAGCCCTCTTCTCAGTACCAAATCTGTGCACGGGCTGCGCTGTCAGTGTGCATGTACTCTATATGCTACAGTGATTAGTACATCCCTCCTCTCAGAATAGTGGTTCGGCTGTTAGTGAGCATGTACTCTACATAGTACAGTGACCAGCACGACCCTCCTCTCAGTACCTGACTGAGCCTGGTTGAGCTGTCTGTTAGCATGTACTCTATAGAACGGTGACCAGCACAACCCTCCTCTCAGAACCACGGCTGAACAAAGAATGTGCTGTCAGTGAGCATGTACTCTATATAGTACAGTGACCAGCACAGTCCTCATCTCAGTACCACAGATGAGCACTGCCTGAGCTGTCAGTGAACATGTACTCTATATAGTACAATGTCCAGCATAGCCCTACTCTCTGTAGCATGGTTGAGCACTGGCTGAGCTGTCAGTGAGCATGTACTCTATATAGTACGGTGGCCAGCACAGTCCTCATCTCAGTACCACTAATGAGCACTGCCTGAGCTGTCAATGAGCATGTACTCTTTATAGTACAATGTCCAGCACATCCCTGCTCTCTGTGCCACACTTTAACACTGACAGAGCTGTCAATGAGCATCTACTCTATATAGTACACAGACCGGTACAGCCCTCCTCTCAGCATCATGGTTGAGCATAGGCTGAGATTTGAATGAACATGTACTGTACATAGTACAGCGACCTGCACATCCCTCCTCTAAGTACTACAGCAGAGCACTGGCTGAGCTGTCAGTGAGCATGTACTCTATATAGTACAGTGACCAGCACAGCCCTCCTCTCACTACTACGGCTGAGCACTGGCTGTGCTGTCAGTGAGCATGCAGTCAATATAGTACAGCGACCAGAACAGCCCTCCTCTAAATACCATGACCGCGCACTGTCTGTGCTGTCAGGGAGCATGTACTCTATATAGGTCAGCGACCAGTGCAGCCCTGCTCTCAGTACTACGGATGAGCACTGCATGAGCTGTCAGGGAGCATCTACTCTATAAAGTACAACAACCAGGACAGCCCTCTTCTCAGTACCAAATCTGTGCACGGGCTGCGCAGTGTGCATGTACTCTATATGCTACAGTGATCAGTACATCCCTCCTCTCAGAATAGTGGTTCGGCTGTTAGTGAGCATGTACTCTACATAGTACAGTGACCAGCACGACCCTCCTCTCAGTACCTGACTGAGCCCTGGTTGAGCTGTCTGTTAGCATGTACTCTATATAGGTCAGTGACCAGCACAGCCCACCTCTCAGTACCATGGCCGAGCACTGGCTGTGCTGACAGTGAGCATGTACTCTATATAGTACAGCGACCAGCACAGCCCTCCTCTCAGTACCATGGCCGAGCACTGGCAGTGCTGTCAGTGAACATGTAGTCAGTATAGTACAGCAACCAGTGCAGCCCTCCTCTCAGTACCATGGCCGCGCACTGCCTGTGCTGTCAGTGAGCATGTACTCTATATAGTACAGTGACCAGCACAATCCTCCTTTCAGTACCATGGCCGAGCAGTGGCTGACCTGTCAGTGAGCATGTACTCTATATAGTACAGTGAGTAGCACTGCCCTCTTTTCAGTACCGCCGCTGAGCACTGGCTGAGCTGTCAGTGAGCATGTACTCTATATAGTACAGTGACCAGCACAGCCCTCCTCTCAGTACCACGGCTGAGCACTGGATTAGCTGTCAGGGAGCATGTACTCTAAAAAGTACAACGACCAGCACAGCCCTCTTCTCAGTACAGTATCTGACCATGGGCTGTGCTTTCAGTGAGCATGTACTCTAAATGCTACAGTGATCAGTTCATCCTTCCTCTCAGAATAGTGGCTGGGATGTTAGTGAGCATGTACTCTATATTATACAGTGACCAGCACAACCCTCCTCTCAGTACCTGACTGAGCCCTGGCTGAGCTGACAGTGAGCATGTACTCTATTCAGTGCAGTGACCAGCACAGACCTGCTCTCAGTACTACGGATGAGCGCTGGCTGAGATGTTAGTGAGCACGTACTCTATATAGTACAGTGACCAGTGCTGCCCTCCTCTCAGTACCATGGCCGAGCACTGCCTGAGCTGTCAGTGAGCATGTACTCCATACAGTACAGCAACCAGCACAGCCCTACTCTAAGTACCATGGCTGAGCTGTCAGTGAGCATGTACTGTATATAGTACACTGACCAGCACAGCCCTCCTCTCAGTACCATGGCCGAGCACTGCCTGAGCTGTCAGTGAGCATGTTCTCTATATAGTACAGTGACCAGCACAACCCTCCTCTCAGTACCTCGGCTGAGTACTGGCTGAGCTGTCAGTGAGCATGTACTCAATATAGTAGAGTGACGAGCACAACCCACCTCTCAGTACCATGGCTGATCACTGGCTGAGCTGTCAGTGAGCATGTACTGTATATAGTACAGTGACCAGCACAACCCTCCTCTCAGTACCACGGCTGAGCACTGGCTGTTCTGTCTGTGAGCATGTACGCTATAAAGTACAGTGACCAGCACAGCCCTCCTATTAGTTCCATGGCCAAGCACTGGCTGAGCTGTCAGTGAGCACGTACTCTATATAGTACAGTGACCAGTGCTGCCCTCCTCTCAGTACCATGACTGAACACAGGTTGAACTGTCATTGAGCATGTACTCTATATAGTACAGTGACCAGCACAGCCCTCCTCTCACTACTACGGCTGAGCACTGGCTGTGCTGTCAGTGAGCATGCAGTCAGTATAGTACAGCGACCAGAACAGCCCTCCTCTAAATACCATGACCGCGCACTGTCTGTGCTGTCAGGGAGCATGTACTCTATATAGGTCAGCGACCAGTGCAGCCCTGCTCTCAGTACTACGGATGAGCACTGCATGAGCTGTCAGGGAGCATCTACTCTATACAGTACAACAACCAGGACAGCCCTCTTCTCAGTACCAAATCTGTGCACGGGCTGCGCTGTCAGTGTGCATGTACTCTATATGCTACAGTGATCAGTACATCCCTCCTCTCAGAATAGTGGTTCGGCTGTTAGTGAGCATGTACTCTACATAGTACAGTGACCAGCACGACCCTCCTCTCAGTACCTGACTGAGCCCTGGTTGAGCTGTCTATTAGCATGTACTCTATATAGTACAGCGACCAGCAAAGCCCTCCTCTCAGTACCATGGCCGAGCACTGGCAGTGCTGTCAGTGAGCATGTAGTCAGTATAGTACAGCAACAAGTGCAGCCCTCCTCTCAGTACTATGGCTGAGCACTGCCTGAGCTGTCAGTGATCATGTACTCTATATAGTACAGTGACCAGCACAGCCCTCCTCTCAGTACCACGGCTGAGCACTGCCTGAGCTGTCAGTGAGCATGTACTCTATATAGTACAGTGAGTAGCACTGCCCTCTTTTCAGTACCGCAGCTGAGCACTAGCTGAGTTGTCAGTGAGCATGTACTCTATATAGTACAGTGACCAGCACAGCCCTCCTCTCATTACCACGGCTGAGCACTGGATTAGCTGTCAGGGAGCATGTACTCTAAAAAGTACAACGACCAGCACAGCCCTCTTCTCAGTACAGTATCTGACCATGGGCTGTGCTTTCAGTGAGCATGTACCTAAATGCTACAGTGATCAGTTCATCCTTCCTCTCAGAATAGTGGCTGGGATGTTGAGTGAGCATGTACTCTATATTATACAGTGACCAGCACAACCCTCCTCTCAGTACCACAGCTGAGCCCTGGCTTGAGCTGTCAGTGAGCATGTACTCTATTCAGTACAGTGACCAGCACAGACCTGCTCTCAGTACTGGGACGAGGCGCTGGCTGAGATGTTAGTGAGCACGACTCTATATAGTACAGTGACCAGTGCTGCCCTCCTCTCAGTACCATGGCCGAGCACTGCCTGAGCTGTCCAGTGAGCATGTACTCTATACAACAGCAACCAGCACAGCCCTCACTCTAAGTACCATGGCTGAGCTGTCAGTGAACATGTACTGTATATAGTACACTGACCAGCACAGCCCTCCTCTCAGTACCATGGCCGAAGCACTCCTGAGCTGTTAGTGAGCATGTACTCTATATAGTACAGTGACCAGCACAACCCTCCTCTCAGTACCGGCAGAGCACTGCTGAGCTGTCAGTGAGCATGTACTCAATATAGTAGAGTGAGGAGCACAACCCACCTCCAGTACCACGGCTGATCACTGGCTGAGCTGCCAGTGAGCATGTACTGTATATAGTACAGTGACCAGCACAACCCTCCTCTCAGTACCACGGCTGAGCACTGGCTGTTCTGTCTGTGAGCATATGCGCTATAAGTACAGTGACCAGCACAGCCCTCCTCTTAGTTCCATGGCCAAGCACTGGCTGAGCTGTCAGTGAGCATGTACCTATATAGTACAGTGACCAGTGCTGCCCTCTCTCAGTACCATGACTGAACACAGGTTGAACTGTCATTGAGCATGTACTCTATATAGTACAGTGACCAGCACAGTCCTCATCTCAGTAACACGGCTGAGCTCCGCCTGTCAGTAAGCATGTACTTTGTATAGTACAGCGACCAGCACAGCCCTCCTCTCAGTACCATGGCTGAGCTGTCAGAGAGCATGTACTCTATATAGCACAGTGAACAGCACAACCCTCCTCTCAGTGCCACGGCTGAGCACTGTCTGTGCTGTCAGTGAGCATGTACTGTATATAGTACAGTGACCAGCACAGCCTCCTCTCTGTACCATGGCCGAGCACTGGCTGAGCTGTCAGTGAGCATGTACTCTAAACAGTACAACGACCAACACAGCCCTCTTCTCAGTACCATATCTGTGCACGGGCTGCGCTGTCAGTGTGCATGTACTCTATATGCTACAGTGATCAGTACATCCCTCCTCTCAGAATAGTGGCTGGGCTGTTAGTGAGCATGTACTCTGTATAGTACAGTGACCAGCACAACCCTCCTCCCAGTACCTGACTGAGCTCTGTCTGTGCTGTCAGTGAGCATGTACTCTACACAGTTCAATGACCTGCACAGCCCTCCTCTCAATAACATGGCTGCGCACTGTCTGTGCTGTCAGTGAGCATGTACTCTATGCAGTTCAGTGACCAGCACAGCCCTCCTCTCAATACCATGGCTGAGCACTGCCTGAGATGTTAGGGAGCATGTACTCTATATACTACAGCGATCAGCGCAGCCCTTCTCTCAATACCATGGCCTAGCACTCTCTGTGCTGTCAGTGAGCGTGTACTCTATATAGTACAGTGACCAGCACAGCCCTCATCTCAGTACCACAGCTGAGCATGGGTTGCGCTGCCAGTGTGCATGTACTCTATATGCTACAGTGATTAGTACATCCTTCCTCTCAGAATAGTGGCTGGGCTGTTAGTGAGCCTGTACTCTATATAGTACAGTGACCAGCACAACCCTCCTCTCAGTACCATGGCTGAGCACTGGCTCTGCTGTCAGTGATCATCTACTCTATATAGTAAGGCGACCAGCATAGTCTTACTCTTAGTACTATGGTTGAACCCTGGCTGAGCTGTCAATGAGCATGTACTCTATATACTACAGCGATCAGCGCAGCCCTCCTCTCAGTACCATGGCAAAGCTCTAGCTGAGCTGTCAGTGAGCATGTACTCTATATTGTACAGTGACCAGCACAGCCCTCCTCTCAGTACCACATCTGAGCTCTGGCTGTGCTGTCAGTGAGCATCTACTCTATGTAGTACATAGATTAGCACAGCCCTCCTCTCAATGCCATGGCCGAGCACTGTCTGTGCTGTCAGTGAGCATGTAGTCTATATGGGTCAGCGACCAGTGCAGCCCTACTCTCAGTGCCACTGCTGAGGACTGCCTGAGCTGCCAGTGAGCATGTACTCTATATAGTACAGTGACAAGCACAACCCTCTTCTCAGTACCATGGCCAAGCTCTGGCTGAGCTGTTAGTGAGCATGTACTCTATATATAATACAGTGACCAGAACAGCCCTCCTCTCAGTACCACGGCTGAGCACAGGTTGAGCTGTCTGTGAGCACGTACTCAATATAGTACAGTGACTGAGTCAAATGCCTTGCTAAAGTCTAGGTAGGCCATGTCCACAGCCCCTCCCTGATCTACTACTTTGGTCACCCAGTCAAAGAAATCTATTAGATTCATCTGGCATGACCTTCCCACTGTGAATCCATGCTGCCTTGGGTCCTGTGCCCCTCTGGCCTCTAGGTACTCGACAATTCTTTCCTTCAGAAAGTGATTCCATCATTTTCCCTATCACTGAGGTTAAACTAACAGGTCTGTAGTTTTCTGCTTCTGCCCTGCCCCCACTTTTGTGAAGGGGAATCACATCTGCCCTCCTCCAGTCCTCAGGTACCACCCCATCCTCCCATGATTTGTTAAAGAGGGTAATCAGTGGTGTCACTAGTTCTACCCTTAGTTCTTTTAGAATTCTGGGATGAATCCCATCAGGCCCCATTGCTTTGTCCACCTTCAGTTTTAAGAGTTCTTTCAGAACCCTTTCTTCTGTAAATGGGCTGGTATCAACTTCTGTATCCAGAGTGTTTCTGTTGTTTATTTAGGTACCTCCCCCTCTTTATTTGTAAATACTGAGCAAAATATTTGTTTAGTATCTCTGCCCTTTCACAGTCACCTCTGCACCCCTCCCCTTTATTAAGCCTTACTATCCTCCTTAGTCTTCTTCCGCTGCCTGATGTACCTAAAAAGGTTTTATCCCCTTCTTAACTGAGTTGCTGTCTTTTCCTTGGTTCAGGACTTTGCTGTTCTGACTGCCTTCCCAGCTTCCTTTGCTTTAACTGATACAATTCTCTGTCCTGCTCCTTCTGTGATTCCTTGTACTTTCTGAATGCTTTCTTTTCTCTTGAACCTTCACTGCCACGTCCTTTAAGAACCATAGTTGTTTCTTACATCATTTTGTTTTGTTTATTTGCTTCACAAAGGCTTGTTACCTCTGTGATGGCAGTTTTATTATTCCCCATTGTTCTTCCACCTCTCCTTCCTGCTCATGTGCTAGTACATTCCTTAGGCACTCATCCATTTTGGTAAAGTCAGCCTCCTAAAGTCCAGTACTTTTGCCTTTGTATACCTTGACTCTATTGCTGTGTTTATTGTGAACCATACTGTTCGATGGTCACTAGTTCCCAGATGGCTACCCGCTTCTACATCTGTGATCCTCGCTCCTTCTCCATGTGAGAGGACCAGGTCTAAGATTGCTCCTTCTCGAAAAACCACTCAGAAAAAACACTAAGCACCATGAAAGGGGTTACAGTACACAGTACAGGGGATCAGAGTGGGGAAGAGCCACTGACCACCAAGGAAGGGGTTTTCATATACAGTACGGGGATCAGGGCGGGGCACAGCCTATCAGGGAAGGGGTTGCATTACATAGCACTTGGGATTGGGGAGGGGGGAATGCTAGACTAAATGGAAGACATTGCCTTTTTTATTGGGTGGGTATGAGGAGGGGAGGAACCACTGGATGCTAGGAAAAACATATTTATTTACATTCAGGCTGATGATCAATGTTGCGTCTTTGAATGAGCCAGTGATTGGTGAAGTGGGAGACCACTCAGGTCAGTGATCAGTGGCATGGGGGGTTCCATAGTAACTCCAAACACTATGATTGTGTGGGGATTAAAGCAAGGTCTCGGCCTGTGTATCTGTTTCATGCAAGAGGCCCTTGTGCAGAGCAAATACTTTGTGACCCAGTCAGAGCCAGTATTTACTTCCCCTTCCTTTCATTTACACTGTGGTCCCCTCCATACTTTTCCCCAGCACAAACCCAGTTTGTGTGCACAGACTGGACTTTTGTGAATACCAAGTTGGCAAAAAAACTGATTTACACCATGCAAACTGGGTTTACACTGGGGCAAAGTTTTATGAATCTGGCCTCTAGCCAGCACTATCTACCTTTGCTATTAATCTTCTTAGTTGTGCATCCACTAGTGTTTACTACTGAGTGAGTGTACATTTAGCACAGCTAGAGATGTTGTCTCTGTTGGCTGCACAAGGCTTACTCCTGAAAATGTACAGTATCTTAACTTCCTAAAAGTCAGTCTCAACGAATTCTCTTTCCAGTTTCGTGAAGAGTGAGAGGAATATACAATCGAAGATGACAAACAGGTGCAACAGGCATCTCCTAATAAGGGTGCTTCCTTGGTGGTGTTTGAGATGATTTAATTTAATGTTTTTTCTTTGCATTCAGAGGGCAATGGTCAGCAGCCATAACAGAAAAATCAAGTAAAACAAATTCCTTCTTTTATTTATTTGTTTATTTATCGTGTATTGCAGTTCAGGATTAATACCTTTGAGTCCTGGGACTCGTTTACAAAGATTCAGGTCATACACAAAACAATTAGTCAAACATGCAGGTTGCAGACATTACAACAAAAGTTAGACAAAGCGTATCGGTTACGTACATTTGACGATACAAGTTAGAACACACTGAAGGAACAGCTTGTTTCAGTCAGGTCACACATAAAATAGGAGGAACAGGGTTTCAAAGGGACAAAGCATTTCAGTGAGGAACATTCAGGATATAGTTCAAACAAAGGAAACAGGATTGAAGGAAGTGCTTTAGTCTGTCAATGTAGGGTCATCAGGCCCTGGGAGTACTGCCCATACAGATGGGGACTAGCTATACAGAGAGTAGGGTGGGGAGCAGCCTAAGGATGGCATTGTCGTTTTGT
Source organism: Neoceratodus forsteri (assembly GCA_016271365.2). Classification (NCBI taxonomy): domain Eukaryota; kingdom Metazoa; phylum Chordata; order Ceratodontiformes; family Ceratodontidae; genus Neoceratodus; species Neoceratodus forsteri. The sequence goes on from CM057459.1 coordinate 1,472,710,051, forward strand.
GGGAGGGTGAGCGATAGGGGAGGGAGTTGCTGCAGTGATGCCAGCAGCATGGGAGAGAGGGGTGCAAGCTGGAGCTCAGTAGAAGGCAAGTGCGGGTCGGGGAACAGGCATGGGGAGAAAACTAAGGGGAGGGGTACTGGAGTGGGGAGAGATGTGAAAGGAGGTTGGGATATAAACAGCAAAGGAGGTAGGTGGTGTGGCAATGGAGGGGGATGTGCAGGAGAGGAATTGGGGTGGGAATATTAGGGGCAGGAGAGGGTGGGGGTTGGGAGGTGGGGGGATGGTGGTGTAGGAGGGGATGGGGTGGGAAGGAGGGTGTGGGATATTCAGGCTAAAGAGTCCTGTAGTTGGCTAGTTGAAGCATGCACAGGCCAATTCATGATGTAGTAGAGTCCTAAGTCCTGTTTTGAAGAGACTAATTTTATTGCTTTCAATGAGTGATGCAGGTAGCTCATTATACCATTTTGGTCCTTGGTACAAGATGGATTTGTGTGCCAGGGTGGTGCGTTTAAATGGACTATGAGCCCGCCTTTCTCTGCACTCTCGGTTGCCTTAGATGATCTAACCTGCTGGAAGAGTCCACATAGAGATGGAGGCGCTCAGTGTTAGCTGAGCTTTCTTGACAAGTAACAGGTCTGGTACCGGGCTTTGAGATAGAGAGGAAGCCATCCAGTACCTGAGTAGAGGGCACAGATGTGAGTTGAAGAATCCGCTCCTAGGGTCAGCTGGCAAACCTTGTTTAATAGGGTTTTTATTCAATTGAGGGCAGTTTTGGTGCCCGCTCCGTATATTTGTAGGCCGTAGTCAATAGATGCAAGGACTGAACTGCTTGTGGCTAGTTTTAGTGCATCAGGTGTCACAGAGTGCCTGTGGCAGTATAACATTCCAAATTTCATATTGGTGGTTTTGACAACATGGTCAATGTGACTGGAGAAATTGAGAGTGCCATCAATGTGAATGCCTAGGTATTTAAATGAGTAGACTTGCTCTAGATTATCTCCATTAAGATTCCGTATCAGCACGGGATGGAACTTCTTTTTGTTCTGTGGGACAGTAAGCAGCGTGCTCTTAGCTTTTTTGTGGTTTAGCAACAGTTTTTGGCACTGAACCAGGATTCTAGCTTGTGGAAGCTGTTGAGGAGCTGGGAGGCGATAGTCGACTGGTCTCTGCCAGAGGCATAAATTACGGCATCATCTGCATAGAGTACGATGTGAGCCGGGCAGGCTGAGGGTAGGGTATTGATATAGAGACTGAATAGGAGAGGCCCTAGAATTCATCCTTGGGGGTTTCCAATGCTTATCTCCCTGGGAGATGATAGTCTCCAATTCTGACGTGCTGAGTGCGGTGAGCGACATAACTGCTAAACCATGCCACTGTATCTGGGGATAATCATGTTGACAGCAGGCTGTTAAGAAGAATGTGATGGTTAATGGAGTAAAAAGCCTTCGTGAGGTCTATGAATATTGACTCCACCGCCATCCCTTTGTCTAAGGTGTCGTATACTTGGGAGGTGTATTCTACTAGGGCTGTTAGGGTGTAGTGGTGTTTCTGGAAACCATTCTGTTGGGGGCACAATTTATTGTACTTTTTCAGGTACTCTGTGAGCTGGTCAGAGACCACCCTCTCTAGGGCTTTGGAGAGGGGGATGGATATCGGCCTGTAGTTGGAGATGTTGGTTCTATCTTCAGTTTTAAGGACAGGGGTGACTAAGGCTATCTTCCTGGCATTGGGGAACACACCCAATCTGAGTGAGGCATTGAAAACCTTACTAAGTGGGTCAGCAAGCTCATTTAGGACAAGGGTGACCAGCTTCATATGGACTTGGTCACTTCTCAGCCTAGTCTTTCAAGGATTCACTGACATACTTGATTGTCTCAGTCCTGGAGATTTATTTAAAGTGAGAGCAGAGTCCCAGTTCTTGATGTTGTGGGGTGGGCATAATTTGATGATGGAGTAATAGTGGGATTGAGATAACTGGCTGGTAGTAGACTTGGAGTGATCAGTAAAGGCTGAGTTGAACTCGTTGACTATGTCTACGAGGTTCTTGGAGTGTCTATGTGAAGGTTGTAATCAGGTCTGGTGGGACTCTGGGGGCTCTACCGTGGGGGTTTCATGAGTTCAGAAGTCCTTACCTGAGCCCAGCATTTGGTAAGAAGGCCTTTATAGTACGTGGCTTTAGCTGATCGAATGAGCCTTCTTGTGTGCTCCGTGTGCATATTACATCATATGTATTGCAGTATGTGTTTTTTGATTTGGGAACAGAGGAGTGTACCATGCAGGTCCCCAAAAGCTTGATGATAGGGGGAGCAGTGACGGCGCTGGGGACTGGCACTTGGGCTTCATGGCAGGAATAGGTAGCAGTTGGGGCCATACGGTTATATGAGAGAAAAAAAATTACTATGCTGGGGGTGATGAGCTGAACCAGATTTTAAAAAGTTTGAAAACAAGTAATAAAAAAATAATTGGCACCCATGATGCTTGATATAACACCAAGTAGGCAAGCAAAGTAATTACAAATAAACAAAATAACATCTCAAGTGAAAAATGGGGGATACGGTTGGGACCCCATCACATATCCTGTTTGTATTGCCTGTCTCCACCAAAAAGCATGCCAGACTCAGTGAAGGTCTGGCTGTACTCTGCTGTTGTCTTTCTGCTGTTGAACGTGTTGCACTGGCTGAGCTGTCAGTGAGCATGTACTCTATATAGTACTGTGACCAGCACAGCCCTCCTCTCAGTACCATGTCCGACCACTGGCTGTGCTGTCAGTGAGCATGTACTCTTTATAGTACAATGTCCAGCAGAGCCCTTCTCTCTGTAGCATGGTTGAGCACTGCCTGAGCTTATCAGTGAGCATGTACTCTATATAGCACAGTGACCAGCACAGCCCTCCTCGTGAGTACCGCGCTGAACACAGGGTGAGCTGGCATGAGCATGTACTCCATATAGTACAGTGACCAGCACATCCTCCTTTCAGTACCATGGCCGAGCAGTGGCTGACCTGTCAGTGAGCACATACTCTTTATGGTCAGGTGACCAGCACAGCCCTCCTCTCAGTACCACGGCTGTACACAGGTTGAGCTGTCAGTGAGCATGTACTCTGTATAGTACAGTGACCAGCACAGTCCTCATCTCAGTACCATGACTGAAAACAGGTTGAGCAGTCAGTGAGCATATACTCTATATAGTACAGTGACCAGCACAGCCTCCTCTCAGTACCATGGCTGAACATTGGCTGTGCTGTCAGTGAGCATGTACTCTATATAGTTCAGTGACCAGCACAGACCTCCTCAAAGCCATGGCCGAGCACTGGTAGGTGCTGTCAGTGAGCATGTAGTCAGTATAGTACAGCGACCGGCGCAGCCTCCTCTCAATACCATGGCTGCGCTGTCTGTGCTGTCAGGGGCATGTACTCTATACAGTTCAGTGACCAGCACAGCCCTGCTCCTCAGTACCATGGCCGAGCACTGACAACGTCGGTGAGCATGTAGTCAGTACAGTACAGTGACCAGCACAGTCCTCCTCTCAGTACCATGGCCGAGCACTGTCTGTGCTGTCAGTGAGCATGTAGTCGGTACAGTACAGTGACCAGCACAGCCCTCCTCTCAGTACCATGGCTGAGCACTGGCTGTGCTGTCAGTGAGCATGAACTCTTTATAGTACAGTGACCAGCACAGACCTCCTCTCAGTACCACGGCTGAGCACTGGCTGTGCTGTCAGTGAGCATGTAGTCAGTATAGTAGAGCCGACCAGGCGCAGCCCTCCTCTCAATACCATGGCGTGCACTGTCTGAGCTGTCAGGGAGCATGTACTCTATATAATACAGTGACCAGAACAGCCCTCCTCCTCAATACCATGGTCAGCACTGTCTGTGCTGTCAGGAGCATGTACTCTATATAATACAGTGACCAGAACAGCCCTCCTCTCAACTACCCATGGCGCAGCACTGTCTGTGCTGTCAGGAAGCATGTACTTTATATAGGTCAGCGACCAGTGCAGCCCTGCTCTCAGTACTACGGATGAGCACTGGCTGAGCTGTCAGTGACATTTACTTTATATAGCATGGACGATCAGCACAGCCCTCCTCTCAGTACCACGCTGAGCACTGTCTGCGCTGTCAACGAGCATGTACCCTATAGTACAGTGACCAGCACAGCCCTCCTCTCAGTACCATGGCTGAACACAGGCTGAGCTGTTAGTGAACATGTACTCTATATAGTACAGTGACCAGCACGGCCCTCTTCCTCAGTACCATATCTGAGCACGGGCTATGCTGTCATTGTGCATGTACTCTACATGCTACTGTGATCAGTACATCCCTCCTCTCAGAATAGTGGCTGAGCTGTCAGTGTACATGTACTTATATATGACAGTGACCAGCACAGCCTCCCTCTCAGTACCATGGCTGAACACTGGCTGTGCTGTCAGTGAGCATTATGTACTCTATACAGTACAGTGACCAGCAGCAGCCTTCTTCTCAGTACTGATCTGAGCATGGCTGCTGCTTTTAGTGTGCATGTGCTCCATGCTACAGTGATCAGTACATCCCTCCTCTCAGAATAGTGGCTGGGCTGTTAGTGCGCATGTACTCTACATAGTATAGTGACCAGCACAACCCTCCCTCTCAGTACCTGACTGAGCCCTGGCTGAGCTGTCAGTGAGCATGTACTCTATATAGTTCAGTGACCAGCACAGACCTCCCTAAGGCCATGGCCGAGCACTGGCAGTGCTGTCAGTGAGCATGTAGTCAGTATAGTACAGCACCAGCGCAGCCCTCCTCTCAATACCATGGCCTTTTGCCTGTCTGTTCTGTCAGGGAGCATGTAGTGTATAGTACAGTGACCAGCACAGCCCTCCTCTCAGTACTACGCAGAGGAACCCTGTCTCAGCTGTCAGTGAGCATGTACTGTATATATGTAACCCTCACCCCAGCCTTTTTGCAAAATGACAGGTGGTATGCTGTTGAAGCAGACAGCAGTACCTGGTGGGGACTGGAGTTCGGAGGATAAGGTTACTTCGGCTCAGGGGGTCTAGGTTTGGCTACTCTGCACAGGGACACCCAAGTAAATCCGAACACAGGAAGCAATAACTGTAATGTCCAGAACCAGGAATGAGATTCTACAGTGTGGCTTTTATTCACATCAAGCTGAAGAAACAAAGCATAGGCGGACCCCTCGGGGCTACATTCCTGGTAATGCAGATTAGAGACAACAGAACACTTCTGTCACGTTTTCAGCCCTCAGGCTCTGAACCCACCAGGGACACAGACAGGACCTGCACGCAACTTTGGGACACAGTCGCACTTGTACACTACTTGGTTTTCCCACTGGTCCAGCTCCCCGCCTGGCCACTTGATCCATGGTCCATTTTGGGAAATTAACCAGTTATCCAGTGGTGGCTCCCCAAACCACCTTAGAGCCTTGACTCCTAGAGGGAATTTTTCCTTCCAATCCTCATCGTCTGGTACTTCCCTCATCACCGCCAGCGCATGAGGCAAAGTAGAAATCCACACAGCAAATCCGTAGAGGTGGACCTGGTTACTAAAGATGGGGTTCTCCACTCTCCAGCTCCCACAATCCATACCCGGCCATTTCTCTGTAAACTAAACTGTTTTCTGAAAGCTTGGCAATGTAGATTACTGGGTAGACATATGTCACATCTCCTCCATGTCTTGACTTTCCTAAGTGCTGGACTTGAACATACTTTTACTATTGGCTGTTTATTACTTCTAGGCATCCCACTACTTCAGTAGTCCAATCCCAACTATCACACAAGTCCCAGGATGAAAACATGGGCCCTTTAGAAAGAGCAGAAACTCACCCTCCGGTTGCAGGTATCCCACAGGCGATTCATAAAACTTCTTATTTCCCAAAACTCTGGGACTGAAATAGGCAGCTTCTCAACTAGCAGAAGCCAGGGGTTGCCCTGGAATATGCAGGACAACCTTTCCTGCCCTTCACCTGAGGTATGGAGCACTGAGATTAGAATCAGCCGTCTCCACCACTTTAAAACTATCTTCTGTGTCTCTTTAGGTGGAAACACACCTTTTTTCCCTAAATGTGGCGCCATGGTCAGGCTGAGGCTCCAAATGTTTAACACAGAGCTGCTGTGCTCCTTCACAGCAAGCTCCAAACTCAACTGACCTACAGACAACAGTTCAAACCTCCCCACATTCTGCTCAACTCCCCTGCTGCAGATTCCATTGTGGCTCATGCAGCTCGACAGTTCTATGATGATGTCATCCTCAGTCTCAGCTGAAACTGAGAACAGAGTGGAGACAGAGGAAATCCATTTAACTGGGAGTTTCACAAGCTGCCTTCCCTGCCTACCAGTAGGTCTTACTGGGATTCTAGTAACCCTGAGTAACAGGGGGTTACATGTAGTACAGTGACCAGCACAGCCTCCTCTCAGTACCACGGCTGAGCACTGCCTAAGCTGTCAGTTAGCATGTGTACTCTAAATAGTACAATGACCACCACAGCCCTCCTCTCAGTACCATGGCCGGGGCACTGTCTGTGCTGTCAGTGAGCATGTACTATATAGTACAGTGACCAAGCACAGCCCTCCTCAGTACCATGGCTGAGCACTGCCTGAGCTGTCAGGGAGCATGTACTCTAAACAAGTACAATGACCAGCACAGCCCTCTTCTCAGTACAATATCCGGCCATGGGCTGTGCTGTCAGTGTGCATGTACTCTATATGCTACAGTGATCAGTACATCCTCCTCTCAGAATAGTGTCTGAGCTGTCAGTGAGCATGTACTCTATATAGTACTGTGACCAGCACAGTCCTCCTCTCAGTACCATGGCCGAGCACTGGCTGTGCTGTAGTGAGCATGTACTCTTTTATAGTACAATGTCCAGCAGAGCCCTTCTCTCTGTAGCATGGTTTGAGCACTGACTTTGAGCTATCAGTGAGCATGTACTCCATATAGCACAGTGACCAGCACAGCCTCCTCGCAGTAACACGAGCTGAACACAGGTTGAGCTGGCAGTGAGCATGTACTCCATATGGCAGTGACCAGCACAACCCTCCTTTCAGTACCATGGTCTGAGCAGTGGCTGACCTGTCAGTGAGCACATACTCTTATAGTACACGGTGACCAGCACAGCCCTCCTCTCAGTACCACGGCTGAACACAGGTTGAGCTGTCTGCAGGCATGTACTCTATAGATACAGTGACCAGCACAGTCCTCATCTCAGTACCATGGCTGAAAACAGGTTGAGCAGTCAGTGAGCATATACTCTATAGTACAGTGACCAGCACAGTCCTAATCTCCGTACTCACAGCTGAGCACTGTCTGGAGCTGTCAGTGAGCATGTACTTTTATAGTACAATGTCCAGCAGAGCCCTACTCTCTGTAGCATGGTTGAGCACTGGCTGAGCTGTCGGTGACCATATACTCTATATATTACGGTGAGTAGCACAGCCCTCCTCTCAGTACCACTGCTGAACACAGGTTGAGCTGTCAGTGAGCATATACTCTATATAGTACAGTGACCAGGACAGTCCTAATCTCAGCTTACCACAGATGAGCACTGCCTGAGCTGTCAATGAGCCCTATACTCTTTATAGTACAATGTAAAGCACATCCCTGCTCTCTCTACCACCTGAGCACTGGCTGAGGCTGTCAAGAGCATCTAGTCTATATAGTACAGTGACGGGGTGCAGCCCTCCTCTCAGCATCATGGCTGGAGCTTAGGCTGAGCTATGAATGAACATGTACTCTATATAGCAGCGACCTGCACATCCTCCTCCTCTAAGTACTACAGCTGAGCACTGGCTGGAGCTGTCAGTGAGCATGGACTCTATATAGTACAGTGACCAACACAGCCCACCTCTCAGTACCATGGCTGAGCACTGGCTGTGCTGTCAGTGAGCATGTACTCTATATAGTACAGCCACCAGCACAGCCCTCCTCTCAGTACCATGGCCGAGCACTCGGCAGTGCTGTCAGTGAGCATGTATTCAGTATGGTGAAGTGACCAGTGCAGCCTCCTCTCAATACCATGGCCACGCCTTGTCTGTGCTGTCAGTGAGCAGGTACTCTATTCAGTTCATTGGACCAGCTCAGCCCCTGCTCTCATTACTACGGCTGAGCACTGCCTGAGCTGTCAATGAGCATGTACTCTATATAGTACAGTGACCAGCACAATCCTCCTTTCAGTACCATGGTCGAGCAGTGGCTGACCTGTCAGTGAGCACGTATTTCTATATAGTACAGTGAGTAGCACTGCCCTCTTCTCAGTACCATGGCTGAGCACTGGCTGAGCTGTCAGTGAGCATGTACTCTATATAGAATGGTGACTAGCACAACCCTCCTCTCAGTACCATGGCTGAACAAAGGTTGAGCTGTCAGTGAGCATGTACTCTATAGTACAGAGACCAGTACAGCCTCCTCTCAGTACCACTGCTGAACACTGGCTGAGCTGTCAGTGAGGATGTACTTATATAGTACAGTGACCAGCACAGCCCTCCTCTCAGTACCATGGCTGAGCACTGGCTGAGCTGTCAATGATCATGTACTTCTATATAGTACAGTGCAGAGCACAGCCCTCTCTCAGTACCACAGCTGAGCTCTGGCTGAGCTGTCATCGAGCATGTACTCTATATAGTACAGTGACCAGCACAGCCCTCCTCTCAGTACCATGGCAGAGTACTGGCTGTGCTGTCAGTGAGCATGTACTCTATATAGTGCGGTGACCAGCACAGCCCTCCTCTCAGTACCACGGCTGAGCACAGGCTGAGCCGTCAGTGAGCATGTACTGTATGATAGTACATTGACCAGCACAGCCCTCCTCTTAGTACCATGACTGAACACAGGTTGAGCTCTCATTGAGCATGTACACTATATAGTACAGTGACTAGCCCAGCACTTTGTAGTACCATGGCTGAGCAATGGCTGTGCTGTCAGTGAGCATGTACTCTATATGCTGCAGTGATCAGTACATCCCTCCTCTCAGAATAGTGGCTGAGCTGTCAGTGAGCATCTACTCTATATATAGCATGTGACCAGCACAGCCCTCCTCTCAGTACCATGGCCGAGCACTGGCTATGCTGTCAGTGAGCATGTACCTTTTTGGTACAATGTCCAGCAAAGCCCTACTCTGTAGCATGGTTGAGCACTGGCTGAGCTGTCAGTGAGCATGTACTCTATATAGCACAGTGACCAGCCCAGCCCTCCTCTGCAGTACCTGGCTGAACACAGGTTGAGCTGGCAGGAGCATGTACTCCATATAGTACAGTGACCAGCAGCAACCCTCCTTTCAGTACCATGGCGAGAGCAGTAGGCTGACCTGTCAGTGAGCACATACTCTATATAGTGCGGTGACCAGCACTGCCTCTCCTCTCAGTACCACGGCTGAACACAGGTTGAGCTGTTCAGAGCATGTACTCATATGGTACAGTGACCAGCACAGTCCTCATCTCAGTACCATGGCTGAAAACAGGTTGAGCAGTCAGTGAGCATATATCTATATAGTACAGTGACCAGCACAGTCCTAATCTCCGTACCACAGCTGAGCACTGTCTGGGCTGTCAGTGAGCATGTACTCTTTATAGTACAATGTCCAGCAGAGCCTACTCTCTGTAGCATGGTTGAGCACTTGGCTGAGCTGTCAGTGACCATGTACTCTATATAGTCTGGTGAGTAGCACAGCCCTCCTCTCAGTACCACTGGCTGAACACAGGTTGAGCTGTCAGTGAGCATATACTTATATAGTACAGTGACCAGGACAGTCCTAATCTCAGTACCACAGATGAGCACTGCCTGAGTTGTCAATGAGCCTATACTCTTTATAGTACAATGTAAAGCACATCCCTGCTCTCTCTACCACACCTGAGCACTGGCTGGAGTTGTCAAAGAGCATCTAGTCTATATAGTACAGTGACCGGTACAGCCCTCCTCTCAGCATCATGGCTGAGCTTAGGCTGAGCTATGAATGAACATGTACTCTATATAGTACAGCCGACCTGCACATCCCTCCTCTAGTACTACAGCTGAGCACTGGCTGAGCTGTCAGTGAGCATGGACTCTTATGGTACAGTGACCAACACAGCCCACCTCTCAGTACCATGGCGAGCACTGGCTGTGCTGTCAGTGAGCATGTACTCTATATAGTATGCAGCGACCAGCACCCTCCTCTCAGTACCATGGCCGAGCACTGGCAGTGCTGTCAGTGAGCATGTATTCAGTATGGTACAGTGACCAGTGCAGCCCTACTCTCAATACCATGGCCACGCGACTGTCTGTTGCTGTCAGTGAGCAGGTACTCTATACAGTTCATTGACCAGCTCAGCCTTGCTCTCAGTACTACAGCTGAGCACTGCCTGAGCTGTCAATGAGCATGTACTCTATATAGTACAGTGACCAGCACAATCCTCCTTTCAGTGCCATGGCCGAGCGGTGGCTGACCTGTCAGTGAGCACGTACTCTATATAGTACAGTGGGTAGCACTGCCCTCTTCTCAGTACCATGGCTGGAGCACTGGCTGAGCTGTCAGTGAGCATGTACTTTATATAGAATGGTGACTAGCACACCCCTCCTCTCAGTACCATGGTTGAACAAAGGTTGAGCTGTCAGTGAGCATGTACTGTATATAGTGTACAGAGACCAGCACAGCCCTCCTCTAGGTACCATGGCTGGAACACTGGCTGAGCTGTCAGTGAGGATGTACTCTATATAGTATAGTGACCAGCGCTGCCCCTCCTCTGGTACCATGGCTCAGCATGGTTGAGCTGTCAATGATCATGTACTCTATATGGCACAGTGCAGAGCTTGCCCTCCTCTCAGTACCACAAGCTGAGGCTCTGGCTGAGCTGTCAGTGAGCATGTACATTCTATATAGTACAGTGACCAGCACAGCCCTCCTCTCAGTACCATGGCGAGCACTGGCTGTGCTGTCAGGGAGCATGTACTTTATATAGTACGGTGACCAGCACGCCTCCTCTCAGTACCATGGCTGAGCTGTCACTGAGCGTGTACTCTATATAGTGCGCGTGACCAGCACAGCCCCTCTCTCAGTGCCTCGGCTGAACACGGGTTGAGCTGTCAGTGATCATGTAGTCCATTTTAGTACGGTGACCAGCACAGCCTCTCTCAGTGGCTCGGCTGATACACGGGTTGAGCTGTCAGTGATCATGTAGTCCATTTAGTACGGTGACCAGCACAGCCCTAGTCTCAAGTACCATGGCCGAGCACTGGCTGAGCTGTCAGTGAGCATGTGCTCTATATGGTGTTGTGGCCAGCACAGCCCTCCTCTTGGTACCACACCTGTGGGCACTTCCTGAGCGGTCAGTGAGCATGTACTCTATATAGTACAGCGACCAGCGTAGGCCCTCCTCTCAGTACCATGGCCGAGCACTTGCTGAGCTTTCTCAGTGAGAATGTACTTTATATAGTACAGCCGACCAGCACAGACCTCCTCTCAGTACTGTGGCTGAGCACTGGCAGTGCTGTCAGTGACCATGTAGTCAGCATTGTGCAGCAGATGAGCGCAGGCCCTCCTCTCAATACCATGGTCATGACACTGTCTGTGCTGTCCAGGGAGCATGTACTCTATACTAGTTCAGTGACCAGCACAGGCCCTGCTCTCAGTCTCTGACTTGTTGAGCACTGCCTGAGCTGTCAGTGGAGCATGTACTCTCATATAGTACAGTGACCAGCACAGCTCCTCTTCTCAGAATAGTGTGCCGAGCTGTCAGTGAGCATGTACACCATATAGTACAGCGACCAGCACAGCCCTCCCTCTCAGAATAGTGGCTGGGCTGTTAGTGAGCAATGTACTGTATAGTGCACGGCGACCAGCACAGCCCTCCTCTCAGAATAGTATGGCTGGGCTGTTAGTGAGCTTATGTACTGTATAGTACAGTATGACCAGCACAGCCCTCCTCTTGGTACCACGACTGAACACGGGTTGAGCTCATTGAGCATGTACTCCTATATAGTGCAGTGACTAGCCCAGCACTCTTTGCAGTACCCGGGTTGAGCAATGGCTGAGCTGTCAGGGAGCATATACTCTATATAGTACTGGGCCAGCGCAGCCCTCTCTCAGTGCCATGGGGAGTATCACTGGCTGAGCTGTCATGTGCATGTACTCTATATAATACTGCGACCAGCTTAGCTCTTCCTCAGTTCCACGACTAGGCTTCAGCTGTCAATAAGCATGTACTTTGTATGGTACGTGAGCAGCACAGCCCTCCTCTCAGTACCATGTGGCTGGGCTGTTCAGTGAGCACATACTCTATACAGTACAGTGTCCAGCACAGACCTCCTCTCAGTACCATGGCCGAGCACTGGCTGTTCTGTCAATGAGCATGCGTCTCTGTATAGTACATTGACCAGCACAACCCTCCTCTTAGTACCACGGCTAAGCCTGGCTGAACTGTCAGTGAGCATGTACTGTATATGGTACAGTGACTAGCCCTGCACTCTTTGCAGTACCAGGGCTGAGCAATGCTTGAGCTGTCGGTGAGCATGTACTCTATATAGTACAGTGACCAGCACAACCTCCTCTTCAGTACCTTGGCTAAGCACTGGCTGAGCTGTCAGTGAGCATGTACTCAATATAGTACAGTGACCAGCACAACCCACCTCTCCAGTACCCGCGGCTGAGCACTGGCTGGGCTGTCAGTGAGCATGTGCTCTATATAGAGCGTGTGACCAGCACATCCTCCTCTCAGTACCACGGCTGGTGGCATGGCTATTCTGTCAGTGAGCATGCTTTACTCTATATAGTACAGTGACTAGCACAGCCTCCTCTAGTACCATGGCTGAGCTGTCACTGAGTGTGTACTCTGTATGATGCGTTGACCAGCACAGCCCCTCCTCAGTGCCGCGGCTGAACACAGGTTGAGCTGTCACTGAGCATGTACTCTATATAGTACAGTGACTATCCCTGCACCTTTTCTGTGTGCCACAGCTGACAGTCTGCTAAGCTGTCAGTGGGTGTACTCTATATTTTGATGACCAGCACAACCCTCTCAGTACCTTGGCTACGCGCGCTGGCGTCAGTGAGCATGTACTCAATATAGTATGGTATCAGCAGAACCCACCTTCAGTACCACGGCTGAGCACTGGTTGAGCTGTCAGTGAGCATGTGCTCTGTATAGAGCGGTGACCAGCACCTCCTCTCAGTACCATGGCTGAGCAATGGCTGTTCAGTGAGTATGTACTGTATATGGTACAGTGACCAGCGCCTGCTCTCCAGTACTGTGGTTGAGCTGTCACTGAGCGTACCTCTATATGCAGGTGACCAGCACAGCCCCCTCAGTGCAGCTGAACACGGTTGAGCTGTCAGTGATCATGTAGTCCGTTTATTACAGGACCAGCACAGCTCACTTCAGTACCATGGTCGAGTACTTGCTGAGCTTCAGTGAGCATGTACTCTATGGTGGCCAGCACAGCCTTCCTTACTACCACACGACTTCCTGGCGGTCAGTGAGCATGTACTTAAATAGTACGGTGACCTTTGCAGCCCTCCTCTCTACTATGTTGAGACTGGCTGTGCTGTCAGTGAGCATGTAGTCTATAGTACAGCTGGCCGGCGCTCCCTCTCAGTACCAGCTGGAGCACTGGCTGTGCTGTCGGTGAGCATGTACTCTGTATATAGCGACCAGCAGCCCTCTCAGAATATGGCTGGGCTGTCGTGTTTATGTACCTATATAGTACAGCAATCAGCCCAGCCTCCTCTCAGTACCATGAGTGAACACTGGCTGTGCTGTCAGTGAGTGTACTTCTATAGTATAGCGACCAGCAGATCTCATCAGTACTATAGATGAGCACTGCCTGGGCTGTCAGTGAACATGTACTGTCTATGGCATTGACCAGCACAGCCTCCTTGCAGTACCACTGCTGAACTGGGGTTGAGCTGTCGGTGACATGTGCCTATATAGTACAGTGACCAGCACAACCCTCCTCTCAGTACCACGGCTGAGCACTGGCTGAGCTGTCAGTTAGCATGTATCTATATAGAACGGTGACCAGCACAGCCTCCTCTCAGAACCACGGCTGAACAAAGAATGTGTTGTCAGTGAGCATGTACTCTATATAGTACTAGTGACCAGCACAGTCCTCATCTCAGTACCACAGATGAGCACTGCCTGAGCTGTCAGTGAACATGTACTCTATAGTACAATGTCCAGCATGAGTCCTACTCTCTGTAGCATGGTTGAGCACTGGCTGAGCTGTCAGTGAGCATGTACTCTATATATTCACACGGTGGCCAGCACAGTCCTCATCTCAGTACCACTAATGAGCACTGCCTGAGCTGTCAATGAGCATGTACTCTTTATAGTACAATGTCCAGCATCCCTGCTCTCTGTGCCACACTTTAACATGACAGAGCTGTCAATGAGCATCTACTCTATATAGTACACAGACCGTGCACAGCCCTCCTCTCAGCATCATGGTTGAGCATAGGCTGAGCTTTGAATGAACATGTACTCTACATAGTACAGCGACCTGCATCCCTCCTCTCAGTACTCAGCAGAGCACTGGCTGAGCTGTCAGTGAGCATGCACTTAGATAGTACAGTGACCAGCACAGCCCTCATCTCAGTACCACGGATGAGCACTGCCTGAACTGTCATTGAGCATGTACTCTATATAGTACAGCGACCAGCACAGCCCTCTCAGTACTATGACTGAATACAGGTTGAGCTGTCATTGAGCATTTACTCTATGTAGTACAATGACCAGCACAGCCCTCCTCTCAGTGCACGACTGAACACAGGTTGAGCTGTCATTGAGCATGTACTCTGTATAGTACAGTGACTAGCCCTGCACTCTTTGCAGTACCATGGCTGAGCAATGGCTGAGCTGTCAGTGAGCATGTACTCTATATAGTACCGTGTCCGGTGCAGTCCTCCTCTCAGTACCATGGCTGAGCTTATCAGTGAGCTTGTACCTATACAGTACAGTGTCCAACACAGACCTCCTCTCAGTACCGTGGGCAAGCACTGGCTGTTCTGTCAGTGAGCATGTACTGTATATAGTACAGTGACCAGCACATCACTCCTCTCAGTACCATGGCTGAGCACTGGCTGTTCTGACAGTGAGCATGTACACTATATAGTACAGTGACCAGCACAGCCTCTTGGTTCCATGGTCAAGCACTGGCTGAGCTATCAGTGGGCATGTACTCATATGGCACAGTGACCAGCATAGCCCCCTCTCAGTGCCACGGCTGAACACAGGTTGAGCTGTCGCGAGCATGTACTCTATATAGTACAGTGACCAGCACAGCCCTTTTCTCAGTACCATGGCTGAGCACTGTCAAAAGGCCAGTGAGTATGTACTCTATATATTACAGTGACCAGCACAGCCCTCCCTCTCAGTACCACGACTGAGCACTGGCTGAGCTGTCAGTGAGTATGTACTCTATATAGTACAACAGCCAGCACAGCCCTCCTCCAATGACCATGGCCAAGCACTGACTGTGCTGTGAGGGAGCATGTACTCTATAGGTCAGTGACCAGTGCAGTCCTGCTCTCAGTACCACTGCTGAGGACTGCCTGAGCTGCCAATGAGCATGTACTCTATATAATACAGTGACAAGCCCACCCGTCTTGCTCAGTACCATGGCCAAGCTCTGGCTGAGCAGTTAGTGAGCATGTACTCTATATAATACAGTGACCAGAACAGCCCTCCTCTCAGTACCATGGCTGAGCACAGGCTGAGCTGTCAGGAGCATGTACTCTATATAGTACAGTGACCAGCACAACCCTCCTCTCAGTACCATGGCTGAGGCCTGGCTGAGCTGTCAGTGAGCATGTACTCTATATAGTACAGTGACCAGCACAGCCTCCTCTCACTACTGCAGCTGAGCACTGGCTGTGCTGTCAGTGAGCATGCAGTCAATATAGTACAGCGACCAGAACAGCCCTCCTCTAAATACCATGACCGCACTGTCTGTGCTGTCAGGAGCATGTACTCTATATAGGTCAGCGACCAGTGCAGCCCTGCTCTCAGTACTACAGGATGAGCACTGCATGAGCTGTCAGGAGCATCTACTCTATACAGTGTAACAAATCCAGGACAGCCCTCTTCTCAGTACCAAATCTGTGCACGGGCTGCGTGTCAGTGTGCATGTACTCTATATGCTACAGTGATTAGTACATCCCTCCTCTCAGAATAGTTGGTTCGGCTGTTAGTGAGCATGTACTCTACATAGTACAGTGACCAGCACGACCCTCCTCTCAGTACCTGACTGAGCCCTGGTTGAGCTGTCTGTTAGCATGTACTCTATATAGAACGGTGACCAGCACAACCCTCCTCTCAGAACCACGGTTGAACAAAGAATGTGCTGTCAGTGAGCATGTACTCTATAGTACAGTGACCAGCACAGTCCTCATCTCAGTACCACAGATGAGCACTGCCTGAGCTGTCAGTGAACATGTACTCTATGAGTACAATGTCCTGCATAGCCCTACTTCTGTAGCATGGTTGAGCACTGGGCTGAGCTCAGTGAGCATGTACCTATATAGTACGGTGGCCAGCACAGTCCTCATCTCAGTACCACTAATGAGCACTGCCTGAGCTGTCAATGAGCATGTACTCTTTATAGTACAATGTCCAGCACATCCCTGCTCTCTGTGCCACACTTTAACACTGACAGAGCTGTCAATGAGCATCTACTCTATATAGTACAGACCGGTACAGCCCTCCTCTCAGCATCATGGTTGAGCATAGGCTGAGCTTTGAATGAACATGTACTCTACATAGTACAGCGACCTGCATCCCTACTCTAAAGTACTACAGCAGAGCACTGGCTGAGCTGTCAGTGAGCATGTACTCTATATAGTACAGTGACCAGCACAGCCCTCCTCTCACTACTACGGCTGAGCACTGGCTGTGCTGTCAGTGAGCATGCAGTCAATATAGTACAGCGACCAGAACAGCCCTCCTCTAATACCATGACCGCACTATGTCTGTGCTGTCAGGGGCATGTACTCTATATAGGTCAGCGACCAGTGCAGCCCCTGCTCCAGTACTACGGATGAGCACTGCATGAGCTGTCAGGGAGCATCTACTCTATAAAGTACAACAACCAGGACAGCCCTCTTCTCAGTACCAAATCTGTGCACGGTCTGCGCTGTCAGTGTGCATGTACTCTATATGCTACAGTGATCAGTACATCCTCCTCTCAGAATAGTGGTTCGGCTGTTAGTGAGCATGTACTCTGCAAGAGTACAGTGACCAGCACGACCCCTCTCAGTACCCGACTGAGCCCTGGTTGAGCTGTCTGTTAGCATGTACTCTATATAGGTCAGTGACCAGCACAGCCCACCTCTCAGTACCATGGCCGAGCACTGGCTGTGCTGACAGTGAGCATGTACTCTATATAGTACAGCGACCAGCACAGCCCTCCCTCTCAGTACCATGGCCGAGCACTGGCAGTGCTGTCAGTGAGCATGTAGTCAGTATAGTGCAGCAGCAATTGCAGCCCTTCCTCTCAGTACCATGGTCACAAGACTGCCTGTGCTGTCAGTGAGCATGTACTCTTATAGTACAGTGACCAGCACAATCCTCCTTTCGTACCATGGCCGAGCAGTGGCTGACCTGTCAGTGAGCATGTACTCTATATAAGTACAGTGAGTAGCACTGCCCTCTTTTCAGTACCGGGCTGAGCACTGGCTGAGCTGTCAGTGAGCATGTACTATATAGTACAGTGACCAGCACAGCCCTCCTCTCAGTACCACGGCTGAGCACTGGATTAGCTGTCAGGAGCATGTACTCTAAAAGTGTTAACGACCAGCGGCCCTCTTCTCGATACAGTATCTGACCATGGGCTGTGCTTTCAGTGA
The DNA here is from genome assembly GCA_016271365.2 of Neoceratodus forsteri. Classification (NCBI taxonomy): domain Eukaryota; kingdom Metazoa; phylum Chordata; order Ceratodontiformes; family Ceratodontidae; genus Neoceratodus; species Neoceratodus forsteri. The sequence continues at coordinate 1,472,727,855 of CM057459.1, forward strand.
GCATGTACTCTAAATGCTACAGTGATCAGTTCATCCTTCCTCTCAGAATAGTGGCTGGGATGTTAGTGAGCATGTACTCTATATTATACAGTGACCAGCACAACCCCTCCTCTCAGTACCTGACTGACCCTGGCTGAGCTGACAGTGAGCATGTACTCTATTCAGTGCAGTGACCAGCACAGACCTGCTCTCAGTACTACGGATGAGTGCTGGCTGAGATGTTGGTGAGCACGTACTCTATATAGTACAGTGACCAGTGCTGCCCTCCTCTCAATTGCATGGCCGTGCACTGCCTGAGCTGTCAGTGAGCATGTACTCGCCATGGTACAGCAACCAGCACAGCCCTACTCTAAGTACCATGGCTGAGCTGTCAGTGAGCATGTACTGTATATAGTACACTGACCAGCACAGCCCTCCCTCTCAGTACCATGGCCGAGCACTGCCTGAGCTGTCAGTGAGCATGTTCTCTATATAGTACAGTGACCAGCACAGCACTCCTCTCAGTACCTCGGCTGAGTGCTGGCTGAGCTGTCAGTGAGCATGTACTCAATATAGTAGAGTGCCGAGCACAACCCACCTCTCAGTACCATGGCTGATCACTGGCTGAGCTGTCAGTGAGCATGTACTGTATATAGTACAGTGACCAGCACAACCCTCCTCTCAGTACCACGGCTGAGCACTGGCTGTTCTGTCTGTGAGCATGTGCGCTTATAGGTACAGTGACCAGCACAGCCCTCCTCTTAGTTCCATGGCCAAGCACTGGCTGAGCTGTCAGTGAGCACGTACTCTATATAGTACAGTGACCAGTGCTGCCCTCCTCTCAGTACCATGACTGAACACAGGTTGAACTGTCATTGAGCATGTACTCTATAGTACAGTGACCAGCACTGTCCTCCTCTCACTACTACGGCTGAGCACTGGCTGTGCTGTCAGTGAGCATGCAGTCGGTATAGTACAGCGACCAGAACAGCCCTCCTCTAATACCATGACCGCACTGTCTGTGCTGTCAGGGAGCATGTACTCTATATAGGTCAGCGACCAGTGCAGCCCCTGCTCTCAGTACTACGGATGAGCACTGCATGAGCTGTCAGGGGCATCTACTCTATACAGTACAACAACCAGGACAGCCCTCTTCTCAGTACCAAATCTGTTGCAACGGGCTGCGCTGTCAGTGTGCATGTATCTATATGCTACAGTGATCAGTACATCCCTCCTCTCAGAATAGTGGTTGCGTGTTAGTGAGCATGTACTCTACATAGTACAGTGACCAAGCACGACCCTCCTCTCAGTACCTGACTGAGCCCTGGTTGAGCTGTCTATTAGCATGTACTCTATATAGTACAGCCACCAGCAAAGCCTCCTCTCAGTACCATGGCCGAGCACTGGCAGTGCTGTCAGTGAGCATGTAGTCAGTATAGTACAGCAACAAGTGCAGCCTCCTCCTCAGTACTGATGGCTGAGCACTGCCTGAGCTGTCAGTGATCGTGTACTCTATATAGTACAGTGACCAGCACAGCCCTCCCTCTCAGTACCACGGTGAGCACTGCCTGAGCTGTCAGTGAGCATGTACTCTATATAGTACAGTGAGTAGCACTGCCCTCTTTCAGTACCGCAGCTGAGCACTAGCTGGAGTTGTCAGTGAGCATGTACTCTATAGTACAGTGACCAGCACAGCCCTCCTCTCCATTACCACGGCTGAGCACTGGATTAGCTGTCAGGAGCATGTACTCTAAAAGTAATCATCGACCAGCACAGCCCCTTCTCAGTACAGTATCTGACCATGGGCTGTGCCCAGTGAGCATGTACTTAAATGCTACAGTGATCAGTTCATCCTTCCTCTCAGAATAGTGGCTGGGATGTTAGTGAGCATGTACTCTATATTATACAGTGACCAGCACAACCCTCCTCTCCGTACCTGACTGAGCCCTGGCTGAGCTGTCAGTGAGCATGTACTCTATTCAGTACAGTGACCAGCACAGACCTGCTCTCAGTACTACTGGATGAGCGCTGGCTGAGATGTTAGTGAGCACGTACTTTATATAGTACAGTGACCAGTGCTGCCCCCTCTCAGTACCATGGCCGAGCACTGCCTGAGCTGTCAGTGAGCATGTACTCTATACAGCACAGCGACTCAGCACAGCCTCTCTTCGCACCATGGCTGAGCTGTCAGTGGAGCATGTACTGTATATAGCACACTGACCAGCACAGCCCTCCTCTCAGTACCATGGCCGAGCACTACCTGAGCTGTTAGTGAGCATGTACTCTATATAGTACAGTGACCAGCACAACCCTCCTCTCAGTACCACGGCTGAGCACTGGCTGTTCTGTCTGTGAGCATGTACGCTATAAGTACAGTGACCAGCACAGCCCTCCTCTTAGTTCCATGGCCAAGCACTGGCTGAGCTGTCAGTGAGCATGTACTCTATATAGTACAGTGACCAGTGCTGCCCTCCTCTCAGTACCATGACTGAACACAGGTTGAACTGTCATTGAGCATGTACTCTATATAGTACAGTGACCAGCACAGTCCTCATCTCAGTAACCGACTGAGCTCGCGTCTGTCAGTGAGCATGTACTTTGTATAGTACAGCGACCAGCACAGCCCTCCCTCTCAGTACCATGGCTGAGCTGTCAAAAGAAGGTACTCTATATAGCACAGTGAACAGCACAACCTCCTCTCAGTGCCACGGCTGAGCACTGTCTGTGCTGTCAGTGAGCATTACTGTATATAGTACAGTGACCAGCACAGCCTCCTCTCTGTACCATGGCCGAGCACTGGCTGAGCTGTCAGTGAGCATGTACCTAAACAGTACAACGACCAACACAGCCCTCTCTCTCAGTACCATATCTGTGCACGGGCTGCTCTGTCAGTGTGCATGTACTTATATGCTACAGTGATCAGTACATCCTCCTCTCAGAATAGTGGCTGGGCTGTTAGTGAGCATGTACTCTGTATAGTACAGTGACCAGCACAACCCTCCTCCCAGTACCTGACTGAGCTCTGTCTGTGCTGTCAGTGAGCATGTACTCTACACAGTTCAATGACCTGCACAGCCCTCCTCTCAATAACATGGCTGCGCACTGTCTGTGCTGTCAGTGAGCATGTACTCTATGCAGTTCAGTGACCAGCACAGCCCTCCTCTCAATACCATGGCTGAGCACTGCCTGAGATGTTGGGGAGCATGTACTCTATATACTACAGCGATCAGGCGCAGCCCTTCTCTCAATACCATGGCCTAGCACTCTCTGTGCTGTCAGTGAGCGGTACTCTATATAGTACAGTGACCAGCACAGCCTCATCTCAGTACCACAGCTGAGCATGGGTTGCGCTGCCAGTGTGCATGTACTCTATATGCTACAGTGATTAGTACATCCTTCCTCTCAGAATAGTGGCTGGGCTGTTAGTGAGCCTGTACTCTATAGTACAGTGACCAGCACAACCCTCCTCTCAGTACCATGGCTGAGCACTGGCTCTGCTGTCAGTGATCATCTACTCTATATAGTAGGCGACCAGCATAGTCTTACTCTTAGTACTATGGTTGAACCCTGGCTGAGCTGTCAATGAGCATGTACTCTATATACTACAGCGATCAGCGCAGCCCTCCTCTCAGTACCATGGCAAAGCTCTAGCTGAGCTGTCAGTGAGCATGTACTCTATATTGTACAGTGACCAGCACAGCCCTCCTCTCAGTACCACATCTGAGCTCTGGCTGTGCTGTCAGTGAGCATCTACTCTATGTAGTACATAGATTAGCACAGCCCTCCTCTCAATACCATGGCCGAGCACTGTCTGTGCTGTCAGTGAGCATGTAGTCTATATGGGTCAGCGACCAGTGCAGCCCTACTCTCAGTGCCACTGCTGAGGACTGCCTGAGCTGCCAGTGAGCATGTACTCTATATAGTACAGTGACAAGCACAACCCTCTTCTCAGTACCATGGCCAAGCTCTGGCTGAGCTGTTAGTGAGCATGTACTCTATATATACAGTGACCAGAACAGCCCTCCTCTCAGTACCACGGCTGAGCACAGGTTGAGCTGTCTGTGAGCACGCACAATATAGTACAGTGACTGGAGTCAAATGCCTTGCTAAAGTCTAGGTAGGCCATGTCCACAGCCCTCCCTGATCTACTACTTTGGTCACCCAGTCAAAGAAATCTATTAGATTCATCTGGCATGACCTTCCCACTGTGAATCCATGCTGCCTTGGGTCCTGTGCCCTCTGGCCTCTGGGTACTCGACAATTCTTTCCTTCAGAAGTGATTCCATCATTTTCCCTATCACTGAGGTTAAACTAACAGGTCTGTAGTTTTCTGCTTCTGCCCTGCCCCCACTTTTGTGAAGGGGAATCACATCTGCCCTCCTCCAGTCCTCTCAGGTACCACCCCATCCTCCCATGATTTGTTAAAGAGGGTAATCAGTGGTGTCACTAGTTCTACCCTTAGTTCTTTAGAATTCTGGGATGAATCCCATCAGGCCCCATTGCTTTGTCCACCTTCAGTTTTAAGAGTTCTTTCAGAACCCTTTCTTCTGTAAATGGGCTGGTATCAACTTCTGTATCCAGAGTGTTTCTGTTGTTTATTTAGGTACCTCCCCTCTTTATTTGTAAATACTGAGCAAAATATTTGTTTAGTATCTCTGCTCTTTCACAGTACCCTCTGCCCACCCCTCCCCTTTATTAAGCCTTATTATCCCTCCTTAGTCTTCTTCCGCTGCCTGATGTACCTAAAAAGGTTTTATCCCCTTCTTAACTGAGTTGCTGTCTTTTCCTTGGTTCAGGACTTTGCTGTTCTGACTGCCTTCCCAGCTTCCTTTGCTTTAACTGATACAATTCTCTGTCCTGCTCCTTCTGTGATTCCTTGTACTTTCTGAATGCTTTCTTTTCTCTTGAACCTTCACTGCCACGTCCTTTAAGAACCATAGTTGTTTCTTACATCATTTTGTTTTGTTTATTTGCTTCACACAAGGCTTGTTACCTCTGTGATGGCAGTTTTATTATTCCCCATTGTTCTTCCACCTCTCCTTCCTGCTCATGTGCTAGTACATTCCTTAGGCACTCATCCATTTTGGTAAAGTCAGCCCTCCTAAAGTCCAGTACTTTTGCCTTTGTATACCTTGACTCTATTGCTGTGTTTATTGTGAACCATACTGTTCGATGGTCACTAGTTCCCAGATGGCTACCCGCTTCTACATCTGTGATCCTCGCTCCTTCTCCATGTGAGAGGACCAGGTCTAAGATTGCTCCTTCTCGAAAACCACTCAGAAAAACACTAAGCACCATGAAAGGGGTTACAGTACACAGTACAGGGGATCAGGTGGGGAAGAGCCACTGACCACCAAGGAAGGGTTTTCATATAGTACGGGATCAGGGGGGGCACAGCCTATCAGGAAGGGGTTGCATTACATAGCACTTGGGATTGGGGAGGGGAATGCTAGACTAAATGGAAGACATTGCCTTTTTATTGGGTGGGTATGAGGAGGGAGGAACCACTGGATGCTAGGAAAAACATATTTATTTACATTCAGGCTGATGATCAATGTTGCGTCTTTGAATGAGCCAGTGATTGGTGAAGTGGGAGACCACTCAGGTCAGTGATCAGTGGCATGGGGGGTTCCATAGTAACTCCAAACACTATGATTGTGGGGGATTAAAGCAAGGTCTCGGCCTGTGGTATCTGTTTCATGCAAGAGGCCCTTGTGCAGAGCAAATACTTTGTGACCCAGTCAGAGCCAGTATTTACTCCCTCCTTTCATTTACACTGTGGTCCCTCCATACTTTTCCCCAGCACAAACCCAGTTTGTGTGCACAGACTGGACTTTTGTGAATACCAAGTTGGCAAAAAACTGATTTACACCATGCAAACTGGTTTACACTGGGGCAAAGTTTTATGAATCTGGCCTCTAGCCAGCACTATCTACCTTGCTATTAATCTTCTTAGTTGTGCATCCACTAGTGTTTACTACTGAGTGAGTGTACATTTAGCACAGCTAGAGATGTTGTCTCTGTTGGCTGCACAAGGCTTACTCCTGAAAATGTACAGTATCTTAACTTCCTAAAAGTCAGTCTCAACTAATTCTCTTCCAGTTTCGTGAAGAGTGAGAGGAATATACAATCGAAGATGACAAACAGGTGCAACAGGCATCTCCTAATAAGGGTGCTTCCTTGGTGGTGTTTGAGATGATTTAATTTAATGTTTTTTCTTTGCATTCAGAGGGCAATGGTCAGCAGCCATAACAGAAAAATCAAGTAAAACAAATTCCTTCTTTTATTTATTTGTTTATTTATCGGTGTATTGCAGTTCAGGATTAATACCTTTGAGTCCTGGGACTCGTTTACAAAGATTCAGGTCATACACAAAACAATTAGTCAAACATGCAGGTTGCAGACATTACAACAAAAGTTAGACAAAGCGTATCGGTTACGTACATTTGAACGATACAAGTTAGAACACACTGAAGGAACAGCTTGTTTCAGTCAGGTCACACATAAAATAGGAGGAACAGGGTTTCAAAGGGACAAAGCATTTCAGTGAGGGAACATTCAGGATATAGTTCAAACAAAGGAAACAGGATTGAAGGAAGTGCTTTAGTCTGTCAATGTAGGGTCATCAGGCCCTGGGAGTACTGCCCATACAGATGGGGACTAGCTATACAGAGAGTGAGGTGGGAGCAGCCTAAGGATGGCATTGTCGTTTTGTGGGAGGGTGAGCGATAGGGGAGGGAGTTGCTGCAGTGATGCCAGCAGCGTGGGAGAGGGTGCAAGCTGGAGCTCAGTAGAAGGCAAGTGCGGGTGGGAACAGGCATGGGGAGAAAACTAAGGGAGAGGTACTGGAGTGGGGAGAGATGTGAAAGGAGGTTGGGATATAAACAGCAAAGGAGGTAGGTGGTGTGCAATGGAGGGGATGTGCAGGAGAGGAATTGGGGTGGGAATATTAGGGGCAGGAGAGGTGGGGGTTGGGAGGTGGGGATGGTGGTGTAGGAGGGATGGGGTGGGAAGGAGGGTGTGGATATTCAGGCTAAAGAGTCCTGTAGTTGGCTAGTTGAAGCATGCACAGGCCAATTCATGATGTAGTAGAGTCCTAAGTCCTGTTTTGAAGAGACTAATTTTATTGCTTTCAATGAGTGATGCAGGTAGCTCATTATACCATTTTGGTCCTTGGTACAAGATGGATTTGTGTGCCAGGGTGGTGCGTTTAAATGGTACCATGAGCCCGCCTTTCTTGCACTCTCGGTTGCCTTAGATGATCTAACCTGCTGGAAGAGTCCACATAGAGATGGAGGCGCCAGTGTTAGCTGAGCTTTCTTGACAAGTAAGCAGGTCTGGTACCGGGCTTTGAGATAGAGAGAGGAAGCCATCCAGTACCTGAGTAGAGGGCACAGATGTGAGTTGAAGAATCCGCTCTAGGGTCAGCTGGCAAACCTTGTTTAATAGGGTTTTTATTCAATTGAGGGCAGTTTTGGTGCCCGCCGTAATATTTGTAGGTCAGTCAATAGATGCAAGGACTGAACTGCTTGTGGTAGTTTTAGTGCATCAGGTGTCACAGAGTGCCTGTGGCAGTATAACATTCCAAATTTCATATTGGTGGTTTTGACAACATGGTCAATGTGACTGGAGAAATTGAGAGTGCCATCAATGTGAATGCCTAGGTATTTAAATGAGTAGACTTGCTCTAGATTATCTCCATTAAGATTCCGTGATCAGCAACGGGATGGAACTTGTTCTGTGGGACAGTAAGCAGCGTGTCTTAGCTTTTTGTGGTTTAGCAACAGTTTTTGGCACTGAACCAGGATTCTAGCTTGTGGAAGCTGTTGAGGAGCTGGGAGGCGATAGTCGACTGGTCTCTGCCAGAGGCATAAATTACGGCATCATCTGCATAGAGTCTGATGTGAGCCGGCAGGCTGAGGGTAGGGTATTGATATAGAGACTGAATAGGAGGGCCCTAGAATTCATCCTTGGGGGTTTCCAATGCTTATCTCCCTGGGAGATGATAGTCTCCATTCTGACGTGCTGAGTGCGGTGACGACATAACTGCTAAACCATGCCACTGTATCTGGGGATAATCATGTTGACAGCAGGCTGTTAAGAAGAATGTGATGGTTAATGGAGTAAAAGCCTTCGTGAGGTCTATGAATATTGACTCCACCGCCATCCCTTTGTCTAAGGTGTCGATACTTGGGAGGTGTATTCTACTAGGGCTGTTAGGGTGTAGTGGTGTTTCTGGAAACCATTCTGTTGGGGCACAATTTATTGTACTTTTCAGGTACTCTGTGAGCTGGTCAGAGACCACCCTCTCTAGGGCTTTGGAGAGGGGATGGATATCGGCCTGTAGTTGGAGATGTTGGTTCTATCTTCAGTTTTAAGGACAGGGGTGACTAAGGCTATCTTCCTGGCATTGGGAACACACCCAATCTGGAGTGAGGCATTGAAAACCTTACTAAGTGGGTCAGCAAGCTCATTTAGGACAAGGGTGACCAGCTTCATATGGACTTGGTCACTTCTCAGCCTAGTCTTTCCAAGGATTCACTTGACATACTTGATTGTCTCAGTCCTGGAGATTTATTTAAAGTAGAGCAGAGTCCCAGTTCTTGATGTTGTGGGGTGGGCATAATTTGATGATGGAGTAGTAGTGGGATTGAGATAACTGGCTGGTAGTAGACTTGAGTGATCAGTAAAGGCTGAGTTGAACTCGTTGACTATGTCTACAGGTTCTTGGAGTGTCTATGTGAAGGTTGTAATCAGGTCTGGTGGGACTCTGGGGGCTCTACCGTGAGGGTTTCATGGAGTTCAGAAGTCCTTACCTGAGCCCAGCATTTGGTAAGAAGGCCTTTATAGTGCGTGGCTTTAGCTGATCGAATGAGCCTTCTTGTGTGCTCCGTGCATATTACATCATATGTATTGCAGTATGTGTTTTGATTTGGGAACAGAGGAGTGTACCATGCAGGTCCCCAAAGCTTGATGATAGGGGAGCAGTGACGGGCTGGGGACTGGCACTTGGGCTTCATGGCAGGAATAGGTAGCAGTTAGGGCCATACGGTTATATGAAAAAAATTATTATGCTGGGGTGATGAGCTGAACCAGATTTTAAAAGTTTGAAAACAAGTAATAAAAAATAATTGGCACCCATGATGCTTGATATAACACCAAGTAGGCAAGCAAAGTAATTACAAATAAACAAAATAACATCTCAAGTGAAAAATGGGGGATACGGTTGGGACCCCATCACATATCCTGTTGCCTGTCTCCCACCAAAAAGCATGCCAGACTCAGTGAAGGTCTGGCTGTACTCTGCTGTTGTCTTTCTGCTGTTGAACGTGTTGGTCTCTCTCTTTCTGACTGACATTTGACACACTGCCTACTTTCACTGCAAAACCCCTTATGATCTGGATACACTGGGCTGGAATCTCCGCAGTTATCGAGATTGTTATTCACATCTGCAGCAGCTATGGAAGATGTTATAGCTGGTCCCACTGGTCATAACATTTTTCCACAGCTGCAGGGATTTCCCGCAACACTACCTATAAGCTGCTGCAACTCATGGAGACAGCTCATAAACTGGCTTCATTTTGAGAATGCCATAGCTAAGAGAGAAATGAGGGTTCTGCAAGTGGCAAGCCACTTGTGCCCAGTTTTCCCACAGCTTCAGGATCTTCAAAGAGTTTTGTGAATCCAACCCACTGTTTCCTTTGAATGTCTTGACATACAGAATAGGCATGAACAGCAGTCTATGTATTTTGTTGCTGTTGGCTGCTTGATGGTCTTGAAAACAACATAAAAATACAGACCCAAATATAAAATACAGACACAATACAAACTCAAAGTTTAAAAGGTTACATTTTTAAACAGAGGGATCTAAATGAGTATTACTAATGCAAAATAAATAAATAAATAAACATTTCTCATACCTAAATAGAATATAATAGGTCTGCAGGTCATCAGAGTAAATCAGAACCTTTTAGAAACAAATCAGAACAGTGTCCCTGCCATTTCACTCATCCCTAATAGATTATCAATCTTTTAAGAAAGCAAGAATCTGGAATACTAACAAGGCCCCATGTGAATGCCCTGAAGTCTGATTTTATCAGGTATGTCTTCTGAGTAAAATCTTGTCACAGTTAATACATTTACATGGCGCCCCTATGTGAATTCATTAATGTAATGGGAAGCTTCTCTGTACTATAAAACTCTTCAAATTCAGCACATTTTTATGGTCCCTGCCTTTTGGGTAGTGTTTCCAAGGTTCAGGGTGTTTCTAATACTAGGCTAAGATTGCACACCATTTTTAAGCTATAGATACATTCAAAGAAATTGATACTATTTAAAGAGCAGCTGATGCCTTCAGGAGAACTTTAACAAAACATAACATTTAGACACAGTTCAGCTTGTATTTCCATTAATTATGTATTTCTCCTCTCCATTATTTATTACTTGTGTAATAGGCATGAAAACTGGATCTTTGCTCCTGAAGAGTTCATCTATCCTTGTTGTTTCTCCCCATGAGGTCATCATGCACTGCTTGTGACATCACAGTTATTCCCATGGCAACAGAATCTGTCACAACACAGGATTATGACTAGAAGTAGGGGAGTAAGGCCCAGAGCAAATGAACTCTAAGGGATAAAGATCATGTATTCATGCAAATTTCCTCAGTAATAACAGATGGGAAAGAGAAATATATAGAATATATATGGAATGCAAGCTGAATTGACTAAAATATCATGTTTTCAAAGTCTTATTTGGGCATCAGCAGCTCTTTTAAATATGATATTTGTTGAGAGTGCTGTGCTTGATACATGCAACATTTCTTTTATAGAGTCCTTCTGTGATTGATATGGTAGATATGAGTAGCCAATTAGATGGAATTCTTTTTAATTAATCATGTGACTTTAAGGACAACTGGAACTATTTCTTTTTTCAACTCATTTTATTCAAGAGTTTGAAATACAGTCCATAAAAGAAAAATAAGGACAAACATAAACATAATTTGATATCTAAGTTACATATGCACAACTATAGTTTTCTGGATCTTCCATACATACTTTTGTTTTTAATAATCCATTGTCTAGAGCCAGATATCGGGTGCCATCAGACATCTAGTCTTGAATATAATTGATCCTTCAGGACTTATACATAGTGCAATATGAAACAGTTGTTCAGCGCAGACACAAACTCTATTTTCTAACTTAACCTCCTTTCAACAATTGATAAGGAAACAAAAGGGGAAAACATAACAGTAAGACAAGAAACTGTTCTACCTAGACTAGAGAGAGGGACAGACAGACAGACAAACAACAGGGGACCATTCACACAGACAAATTTTACTCATTATTTTGATCCCTTTTTTAGTTATTTACAAAGGGTATTTTCTTTGGGTGGTGAGTGGTTTAGAGAAAAGGATGGAGACAGAGTGGGGGATCCCATTAGGCATGGGGGAGGAGGAGGAGACATCCAGTTCTACCCTACTCATAGTCTATTAAAAACTAGTCTACCCTGTTTTCTCCTCCCATCTTTCCTGAAGATCTTTCTACTACCAGGCTGGGGCCTGAATTCGAAGAAGCCAGGGGTTCCACACCTCCCTAAATTTCTCTTCTCTGAGATCTAGCCTCGCTGTAAGATGTTCCATCTCACAAACAGAGTCCACTCTACCACACCATTCTGATAATGTGGGTGGGTCCTTTTTAAGCCAGTGACTTGTGAAACATTCCAGAGCGTGCTACCACAAAGATTTGAGCTAGCTTTCTCTGTGGGGTTGGGAGCTGCAAGACTGTAGGTAAAGCCTAGCACCCATATCTGTCATGTCTCCGGACATGCATTTTCATTATGTTATTGGTCACAGTTCTTACCTCCTCCCAAAACCTTCGGATACCTGGGCAATCCCAAAAGATATGCAGATGGGACCCTACTGAGCTACAGTCCCTCCAACATTTATCCGAGTTGGATCTTTGGAAATGCTTTGTGACTTTGGGGTATAGAAAAACCTGACTAGGATGTTCCAGTAGAATTCTCACCAATTCAGCAGGAGGTTACCTCTCAGCCCGGAGACCCGCTCTTCTCCAGATATCTTCTCGTATTGGATCTACCCCTCTCTATGCCAGGCCTCTTTGATATTTTCTAGTGGAGATAGTCTCATCTGGGATCAGGTAAGGATAAAGGTCTAAGATACATTTCCCTTTTAAATGTATTTTCACTGTATGGTATATAAAATCCTCCCATGTTCTTTTGCCTACTCACCAAAGGTAAGTAGCCCCCGTGTTCAGATAGTGTCTTATCTGTAGATATCTGAAAATTCAAATCTAGGAATTTTGAACCTGGTCTGGATCTGTTGAAAGGACATAAGAACCCCATTCTCCACTAGCTGTGCAAATCTGTAAATCTGCTCTCTACCATCTCTCATACCTAGATCTGTCCTTGGGGTAAGTAGTCTGGTGTATGTCTAATAAGTGACAGTGGGCTTAAAGTGCCTTTCCCTCCATTCTGTTTCTAGTTAGTTGTACAATCTCCATGGTATGTCATGTCCACGGTTTCTTGATTTGATTTATGAACTTTCTAGAAAGGTTCAGGCTTGGGAGAGCAAATGGGGAATTGGCAGTCTCCACCATTATCTATCTCGTACCACCCTGAGTCTAAACGTTGTTTCACCCAAGTGGTCTCTGTCCCTATCTGGGCAGCTAAATAATAGGCCTCAAGTTGGGCAAACCCAGGCCTCCCAATGATTTAGGTTTCTGAAGTGTTGATTGTCCAATCCTGGGCCTACCTCTGATATATCTGATGATACCCAGTTTGTTTCTGCCAAAATGTTTTAGGAATCTGGATAGGCAGGAGGAAAAAGGAACAAAATCTTGAAGTAGATTCATTTTCACTGAATCTATTCTGCCAGCCAAGGTCAGTGGGAGCAGCGACCACCTAGCCATGTCCTTCTGGCATACCATTCCATAACCTGTTATAACTGAAAGCAAATAACCTGGATAACTTTGTGGTCATCTGTACTCCAAGATATCTGATCTGATTTTGTTTTGCCCATGTGAATGGGAAGGTTCTCTTGAAGTCTGGAGGCATATTCCACCTAAGGTCAATGCCTCTGATTTGCTATAATTGATTCGGTGTCCAGATACTGCTCCAAATGAGTCGAGGACCCAGAGCAGGTGTGGTAGGGAAACTTGGTCTCTCAAAAGAATATGGAGTCATCAGCATATAGTGCTATTTTATGTTCTATGGTCCCAGTTAGAACCTCCTGTATTCTGCTCCTGGTGGATTGCTACTGCCAAAGGTTCAAGAAAATAACAAATAACATTGGAGAGGGCAGCCCTGCCTGGTGCCTCTATGAACTGGGAATTTACCGGTGTTTATTCCATTTACTCTGACTTGTGCCTGAGGGTCTCTATATAGACTTTTGATTACTTGTAAGAATTTAGGGCCTAATTGCATTTTTTCTATTGTTTTGTAGAGGAATTCCTAATTTTCCGGCCCATCGATATTGCCAATTGAAATTTGTTTTGGTTTGCTTGAGCCAAAATAATATTTAATAAATGCCTAATATTATCTGCTAGAATCTTCCTGTTATAAACCCTGTTTGGTTCTGGGGCAACCTCTTCTAGGCAATCTGCCAGAACTCCTGTGAACAATTTAAAGGTCTACATTTAACAACGAGTATCGGGCGGTATGAGCGCACTGCCCGGTCCTGCCTCCTTGTGGATCACTGAAATCTGGTGCATATCTCCATGAGTCAGGTACTTCTCCCTCCTGGACATGATGGAAACAGGCCAATGGGGGTCACCAATTCCTCCTTTAAGGCTTTATAAAACTCGGAAGGAGGCCATCTAAACCTGGAGATTTTCCATTTTTAAATCTGTAATCTTCTGCAGTAACTCCTGTATGGTGATTAACACCTCTAAGCCCTCCTCTCTCTCTGTCCTCAAGTTTTCAAAGGCAGGGGATCCAGAAAATGATCCACTGCTATCTGGTGAAGATCACCAACCTCGAACTATACAGATCCCTGTAGTATTCAGCAAAAGCCTCCGCTATCTTTAATGGGTCTTCTGTCTTCGCATTTCCATGCCCTTGCCTCCTAATACTTCCTATTGTTCTATTTACTATCTGTTTCCTCATTGCTGCCACTAGCACCCTGCCCGCCTCTGTTGCCTTCTACATAGTACTTTTGATTAATTCTGCATGTATCTTCTCCCTGTCTTGCCAAAAGGTTTTGATGTCTGCTTTCTTTGCAACCAATAATTTTATCCCTAGAGTCCAGAGTGATTTTATGCCTGAACTCCGCTCCTTGCAATTCCTGCTCTGTTTTTTCTGGCTTAACTCTTTCTTCTTCTCCCTAGCGCTATAGGATATGATCTACACTTGAGGTATGCCTTAAGAGAGTCCCAGACTACCACGGGAGGAGGCTCCACCTGCATTAGTCTCCAGAAACATCCCCACCTGCCCAGACATGTTCTCTTTAAAATCCTCAGAATTTAAGAGCCCAATGTTCAGTCTCCAGTTTGAATTTCTAACTGTCAGGGCCAATCTTAAAATCATTTGTAGGGGGTGTGGTCCGACCATGTCATAGGTAAATGTTAGAGGCCTGTACACATGACATGTGTTCACCGGATAATAAGAACATGTCTATGCAGGAGTAGCTTTGATGTCGTGGAGAGAAAAAGGTAAATCTCTTTCTTCCAGGTGTCTGTACCTCCAAACATCCTTCAATCCCAACTCATCCATAAGATGCCTGAGACCTTCACCTCCATTTCCTATCTGTGTACCCTGGCCTCTTCGATCCCACTTGGTAGATACTACATTATTAAAATCGCCCCACACACAATGTGCAAGACCTCTGGATCATTTAAGGTCTTCAGTAACTCTTTCCTGAGGAACCGTAACTCTTTCCTGAGGAACCTTCCATTTTCCAGGGTTCGTTTGGAGCGTATATGTTCAATAATACATAGCACACTCCATATATTGTTGTCTGCAGCTTGACATAGTGGCCCCCTAGGGTCAGTCTCCACCCCCAAAACTCTAACTGGGGAATTTCTTCTAAGTAATATTGCCGATCGGCTCCTGTGTGGGTTCTGTGGCATGTGAGGCACTATAGACCTCTCCCACTTGTATTCTATGGAGCTTAGAGTGCTCCAACTCATTAAGGTGGGATTCCTGTATGAAGGCCACGCCAGTCCGTGTTTCCCAGTTCCTGCAGGATCCTAGTCATTTTAACTGGGCTGTTAAGGCCCTTAACATTATATGAAATAAATGTTATAGCCATCCTATGTTATTAGTAAACAGACTATTTGGAACTTGATCTCCCCACCCAAGTCACTCCACCCTCCATCCTGCCCATCTTCTCCTCTCATCTCCAATCTGTCTGGGCATTGTATATCTATAACTATAAACCTTTTAACAGTGACAGAACTCAAAGGGAATGTTACCCAACAATCCCCTAATTTGTAACAACTTTAATAATTGACTTCCAAGCGTGTTCACAGAACCTACCCTTCTTGATGCCACGTAGGTAGGATGGTGCAATAACAATGACTACACCCAGCCCACACCCAACTGGGCTAAGGAATACAGAGTCCCGTCAGCACTTGGTTAAACCAACCTTCCTCTTCCAGTCCCCCGAGGACCCCTCAACCTCGATCCCCTAGGTTTATCTAAGCCTTCACTATACTTTTAATGTAGTAACATCCTCACCGCTGTCCTGGTGGACATCGACTCTTTTAGTGATCCCAGGAAAAACAAGAGAACTACTAAGAAAGAGAAGGGGCAAATACAGGAGCCAACCTTAGTACATCTGTAGGCTCTCACCCATATAGTCCAACTTAATTCCAGGCTCCCTTCCTTTGGGTTTCTTAATCAAAGTCGAGAGAGAGAGAGAACGAGTTCCCCCATCCCACTTCATCTGCACAAGCATGAGATTCTACCTCAATGCAAACACACGCAGTTTACAAAAGTCCATGGCTGACTCACAACCCCTACATGAATGTCCCACAAGTTCACAGTTTTTCTTCAGACCACCCTGCAGGTAAGCTCCGCTGTGCATCTCTCCTTTTCGGCCCTTTGTTGTGTTTATTATTTCTATTCGATCATTGAGGAAGGGAGGTAGCCTGCGCGGGGTCAGAACTATGGCATCCTCAAGCTGCTTGAGAGGAGATTGTCTACAATATTCCTTCCAGCCAGCAGTGTTTTTCCTCTCGGGTCTACCGCTGTGTACCAACGCCCTCCAGTTTTAAAATGGTCAGTGGGTCCAGTAAAGAGGTAACCAAAATTTCCCACTGCTTCAAAAACTCTGTAGCCTCTGAGATCTTAGAAAAAGAGCGTACCCTGAATCGGTAGTTATTCTTAAAGTTGCAGGGTGGTCTAAGCGCTTAATTCTTTAGCCCAAAGCAATTTCAGCATTGGGAAGAGCTCTGTCTTCTATCCATCATCACAGGAGCATAGTTGTGCTCAAAGAATAGCCTTACATCTCCAAACACCACCTCTCTTTTCTCCCAGGCCCGCTATAAAACCTCAGATTTGGTGCGGTAGTCCAAAAATGCAACAATCAGTGATCTCGGTCTGGCTTTTGGATCTACAGGTTTGGCTATTAATGATCTATGTGCTCTTATAATATTCAAAGGAAAGTCCTTTCCAGGCCCAAGACCTCACGGAGAAAGCTCTTAGTAAAAGGTCATCTCACCAGACTCAGTCCCTCTGGTACTCCGTGAATTTGGATATTTACCTCTGGGACCTATTCTCCAGATCCTGTAACTTTTGCTGCAGCCATATTTCCTGATCATGAAGTTGGAGGATAGCCCCATTATGTAGATCCACTGATTTAGATAGCTCTGTTGCATTCTGTTCTAAATCATTAATTTGCTTTTTGTTCCTTCTGTTCTGACTTTACCTCCAATAGATCTTTTGAATGCAGGTTAGGGTATCTCCCAATCGATGCAATTCTCTATACAACTTCTTTGAGGTTATTGTGAATGCAGCCTCTTCCTCGAGCTGTCATTTGAAGCAGGGTCGGAGCTTGAGGCACTTGAGCCACTGAGTGATCTGCAGCCTTCATCCCACTCAGCAGAATCTTTGTTGCCCTGGCCTGATTTCTCATTTTCAGCTGTAAATTCTTTCAATCACTGTCGAGTCTTTGCCATCATATTGTCAATTTTACATTGCTTTTCTCTAGAAGCCAGCGTGAGGCATGGATGGGGTTAGATTTGGGAGCAGTCCCGGGAGCCGAACAGAGTCAGTCTGCCATAGATGCTAACATCACCGGAAGTCCCTGGAACTATTTCTGTGTTTTTGTTCCACATTCATTTCTTTTCTATTTGTTTATCCTGGTTCTTAATGATTTTGTATCGCTCCCTAAGTAAGACATTGTAGTTACTTGTCAGTGGTATAGTCTGTCACTCCCGTGTCACTTTGCTGATGTGTTAGGAGGCTTTTTGTGATTTTAAACACTTAAGATATTCAGAGAATTTATGTAAACTTCCCCATGTGAAATGGTTGATGTGTTATGGAGCTTTTCCTGATGGAATGATTTGTATGTCCTTATTTCATCAGTTTAGTTTCTATTTGCAGGTCTTGGTAGTTCATGATTTTGTGTCTCTCTCTGTGCACAACACTGTAATCACCAGGGGTTGCTATTTCAATTAGCAATGTTACATTTGTTCTTTTTTCTTTTATTACAATATACATTTTTCTTGCTTCCACTTTCTTGGCAATTGGTATCAGGTGATTCCATGTGATCATTACTTCTTCACTCTCTGTGATTCTTTGGGGTTCATGTTCATATCACTGTTGGAAGGATTTGTGTCCAGAAGGAAGTCCCTGATGGCTTATCAGGCTATCCTTATGACCAAAATTCTTGTCTCATTCAGTACATTCATATGGTCTCTCTCCGGGGTTACTGTCTCCAAATGTTTAGGGATTTCTGATCCTGTGACAAGAATGGACCCCATTCTTTAGCCAGGGCATATTCAAAACGCAATATTGTATTAATCTTTGATGTTTGCTGATGGTGCTCTTCTCAGCACATGCAACGTCCCAGGATGGCTTCCTTTGAAGTTCATAGGGTGTCACAAGTATTGGTAGCATATTTAAATGTGCCAGAAAGTTCTTTTGATTAGTCCCATTACTCCAAGCACTACTGGAACAATTTGTGTGTCCTTATTCCACATCAGTTTGGTTTCTGACTTCATATCTTGCTATTTCATAATTTTGTGTCTCTCTGTGTATGCAGGACACTGTAGTCACTAAGAGTGACTATTTAAATCAACAATGCTGCCTTTGTTCTTTTTCTTGTATTACAATATCTGATTTTCTTGCATCCACTTTCTTGGCTGTTGGTATTGGGTGATCCCATGTGATCATTACTTCATTCTTTTGATTCTTTGTGATTCATGTTCCCCAGTGTTTCTCTGCTACCTGTATGTTATAGTGTATGCACAGTTTCCAGTGGATCTGTCTTCTCGTTGTTATGTCTTTTGGTATATAGGCCTTCTGCCATGAGTACTTCACATCCAGCCATGAGATGTGCAACTGTTTCTAATTCTGTGCTGCAGAACCTGCACTTGTCTGTTTCTCCTGTTTTCTATGGCATTTTTGAACCATCTTGTGCATAGTCCACTATCTTGTGCTGCCATTATTAGTCTCTCATCTTGTGGCCTAAATTCACCTCTTCTTAACCACTCATGGGTCAGGGCTTGATCGACCTGTGGTTGCTCCAGTAGCTCCCTGTATTTTCCACTATAATTATGGACTTTCCAATTGTTTTTCTTTTCTGTTGGTCTTTATCCTTATACTCCTTTTCCTGATTCTTTGCGTTTTCTGTTGCTGATGATTCCTTATCTACTTGTGGATTGACATCAATCTCTGCTACCCTTCTGAAGGCTTCTCCTAATTTGATGAGTGAAGTCATCTTAGGCTTATTTTCTTCATGATGCAAGACCTTGACTATATTTCGGTCCAAGGATGTCAGTAAGTATGTATGTAGCCCCACTATTGTGGATCTATATGTGTAATCAATCTCAATGAGGCCCAGGCCTCCTCTGCCCTTGGATGTATAATCTTGGCATGCACTGATTTTTGTATATTAATTGGTGAGCATGAAACATTTTTCTTGTTTTTATATCTAGCTGGTTCAACACTTTCTGTGGCCAGTCTATCTCACCAAAGCTGTATGATATCACTGGAAGGGCTGAGCTGGTTTATAGCTTGCACTTTATTTCATGTTGTCAAAGCAGTTTTCAGAATTAGCTTTAACCTTCTAAAATATTCCTTGCTTACTTTTACTCTCATTTGTTCATGTTGTGCTGTTGCTCCTTCATCTATTCCCAGGTATTTATACACTCTCTCTTGCTCAAGTTCTTTTATGTCACAAACCTCCGCTTAGATTCATGTTTTCTTTACGAGTTAACTTTCCTGCTACAAATGTTGCTTTGGCACATTTGTCTAGGAAAACATCATCTGTATGTCATCAGAAAAGGTTTTAACAATTTGTAGTTGTTCTTTCAAATGTTTGTCAGATGAACTATAAAGTTTTAGGTCATCTACAAATAGAAGGTGAGATGTTAGCTGTTGATTGTTTTTGTACCTGGGGTTCAAGCTCTATCCATAGCCTAGGTTGTTGATTAGGCTACTCAAGGGATTGAGGGCAAGGCAAAACAGAAGTAGTGACAAGGAGTTACCTTGAAATATCCCTCATTGGATACTTATATTTGGGATGGTGATTTGACCTTTCTCATGATTTAATTGCGGGTGGTTTGTCACTTTGTCATTGTTGTTGTGATGAAGTTTATCAGTGTGGGATGTATCCTGTAGATCCGTAAACACTCAGTGATCCAGGAGTGTGGGATACTGTCAAATGCTTTTTGTAGTCGATCCATGCTACACTAAGATTTGCATTTTGCAGCTCTCCATAATGGCATTGTTCAACAGGAGATGGTCCTTTGTGCCATATGATTTTCTTTTATTACCTTTTTGTTCTACTGCCATGAGTTTATTGCAGTCTAAATGATTATAGACTCTATCTGCATTGATTCCAGTATATAGTTTATATGTTGTTGGCAAACAGGTTATTGGGCGATAGTTCTTGGGGAGATTGGCAGGTTCAGATTTATTAAGAAGTGTGGTATTCCTGTCGTTAACCAGATGGGTGTCAAATCAGGATGTGCATATAAATAGTTTTTGAGGTAGCTAAATCTTGGTGCAAAGATGTTAGTACTTTTAGCTAGAAGTTGGGTACTGCATCTGGACCTAGGATTTTCCAGTTGGAGGCCTTCCTTATCTTCACTTATATCTCCTTGGCTGTTACGTCAGGCCACTCCATATCTCTAGTAGTACCATTTCTAATGCTGTCTTTTATTTCTGTATCCACTTTGCATCCCTATTATGTTCAACTGGGTTTTCATAAATGCTTCTCCAGAATTCCTCAATTTATTTCTTTACTGGTGGTGTTTTTTATGTTGGCTGTTTTCTTTCCCAGTTCCTATAGAATTTCTTTGGGTCTTCTCTAAACCATCTATTTTGCATTTTTCATTGTTCCTTTCTATGCAACTCCTGAGCTTCTTGGCTTGAGCAGAGATCTTAAGCTTGTTATTTGAGATGGTAAAATTTAGGTCCTGATCTGTTTTAATACAGCATTTTCTTTGATTTCATCCACTTTCCTGATGACTTTCATTGATCTATTACCCTTTCTAAACTCCTCCAGCAGTGATACTTTGATCTTAGCTCCATAATTGTCCCTTCTATCTGCTTTTTCCATGGCGGTATGCTGAATTTCCTTCTCTTTTGTTCTTCATTCCTTGCTTTTTGGCACTGCTCTATTTGTTATTAGTCTCGCTGCACAATAATGTATTCTGTTTATTTCAGTGACATCATATGGATCCCTTTGGATGGTTCCAATAACTTTGTTTATCTGTTTTATATGTTCCCTAACTGTGTATGTCAGGCGTAATTTTGCAGTCTTTCCCTTTGATGTATTTTGATATATTTGTCCATGTCAATTAGGTCCAGCAAGTCTTCTCTCATGTTTTCTTCCTCTTGGTTAAGGGTTGTTCCTGTAATCGGCATTTCCTGCTCTTTCCGCTCTCTGTATGGATTGAACTGGAACTTCAGCTGTTTTGTTCGGATATGGCGCTTGATGTGTACTTTCCTGAGTGTCTTTAGGAGGTGTGTCATGTTTTGTTTCATGTACCAATATTGGCTGAGCAGTTGTCTGCTGTAACGGTTTACCAGATTATATTGGTGGAGGCTGAGTCTCTACCTCAAATCCTTCTTTCTTTAACTGTTCAATGACTTCTACTTCAATGTGTTGCCTTTCTAGATCACTAAACTGTGCACTTTTCATTACATTTCACTTTTGTGTGGTTATTCTTTTCTTTGTGATGTTTGCCATATCTGGGTGTCTCTGTCTATAGGTCTGTTCGAATATATCTGCAATTTTGTTGCTTGTGCTGGTAAGAGCTGCTTTCTTTTTGGCATAAATACTACACCATATCAGATCCCTTTTCTTTGCTGTGTCCCATGTATCTGCTCTTCCTGCTATGAAAGCCTCTGGTACCTCTTCCTTCTCTTTTGCTACCTCTTCACCTGCTTCCTTCTGTAGTCTGCCCAAGTTAATCTCATCTATGTACTTATTTGTTTTATTTGTCTTATTAGGGATCTAAAGTTTGCATCTGTCACACTGTTTAGTTTGTCTGTGAGCAACTATTTCTCTCTGCTGCAGTTTGCTCCATGATCTGATGGTATATCCTCTTACTGGAAATTCAGGGTGCGCCGCATAATAATAACAATACATAATTTCTAGTTTGTCCTTGTAAGTCCACTTAACTGTTTGCAGTCCTCCGGCTGGCCTATCAGTCTTTTACTGTTTGTGGCTTGCTGGCTTCTGCTGCCACTGTGAGACATGCCCTCCATTGTCTGACACTGTGGCAGGGGTGGTACTATACTCGAGGATGCAGCACTATCACATCGTCCAGCCCTTGCCCTAGTGTCTAGGCTAGGGTTGGGCACTTTTATGCTGGGATCTGTGCACAGCTTTTAGTTTCATTTTTCTTTTTCCATACTATATATTGTCTATACAGTAGTGTCGCCTAGGTGAGATTCTGTTAAAACAGAGCCCACCATGTGAAGGTACTCACCAAGACTTGAGCACGAAATAACTGTGGCTTGTTACTAGTGTCACAAATTGCTCCACCAATGATTTGTCACTCTCACTTCATCACTCCATCCGAGCCCCATAGTGAATTGGTAGATGTATTTTGAGGTTACAGTCTTTCCCCATGTGAATTCACTTTGTGTTCTGAGGCTACTCTGTGCTGTAAAAAAAAACAGGTCACCCTTCTTGCTAAAACTCTTGCTGTATTCAACACATTTATATGGTCTCTCTCTTGTGGCATTACTGTCTCCAGATATTCAGGGATTTCTAGTGCTGTGGTGAGAATGGACGCCATTCTTAAGCCAGGGCATATTCAAAAATCAGGAAATCAGTACTGTATTTGTCTTTTGATGTTTGCCATAGTGCTCTTCTCAGCATGCGCAGTGTCCCCATGATGGCTTCCTTTGCAGTTTATAAGGTGTCATGGATACTGGCAGCATATTTAGATGTGCCTTATAGAGCTGGTGACATGTTCAGGAGAACTTTAACAAAATCTAATATGTAGATACAGTCCAACTTGTATTTTGCATTAGTTCTGGTAGTCCTTCTCCCATTATTTATGACTGAGGTCATTTGTATGAAAACAGGATCTTTGCTCCAGAACAGTTCATCTATTCCTGCAGCATTCTCCCACCTGAAGCCAAGCACTGCTTGTGACATCACAGTTACTCCCATAGCAACAGACTGTGATGTCACAACAGAGGATTATGGTGAAGTAGGGAGTAAGCCATTGAGGCAGATGGACTCTAAGGGAACTTTAAGGGATAATGATTTTATTTATTTATTTAGAAGAGTTTCACCAGGAAGACAACATGAGCTGAGAACAGCTCATTTCCAGTAGTGTCCTGGAGGAGCAAAACAAAACAATATGGAACAGTGTACAAAAACCCTGGATACAATCATTACAATAAAAGCCAATGAAACAAAACCAATTATGAAATAAGTGTGAACTGTGACTGGATACACTTAATGTAGAAACAATACATTTAGGACACCACTTATGACATAGTTGTACATATCTAAATAACAGCATAAGTACAGGCATAAGTGCCGTGTTGAAATGTGAGGGGAGGAAAGCAAGGAAGGATGGAGGTGGGGAGAAGGAAGAGAGGAGAGGAGAGGAGAGGTACCCAGAACCTGCTCCTCATCAGGATGCTGAGAACCCTGCAAGGGGACAGGTGACTGGCAAGGATAAGTAGAAGAAGAAGAGAGGTAGCATGAACCTACCCCTTAAACCCACTTCCCTCAGGATACTGAGAACCCTGTAAGGGGTGGAGGGAGTACAGAGGACAGGAAAAAGAAAGAGAGGGAGAAGAAAGGTAGCCAAAACTTACTTCCTTCTGGATGCTGAGACCACTGCAAAAGAGCCTGGAACTGGCAAGATGATGGAGAAAGGGAAAAGAGGGATAGCAGTAGCAGTTTTGTGAGGAAAAGGAAGCAGTGGTGTGACAGGAGAACAGGGAGGAGGGAGGAGAAGAAGGAAATTTAAGCGTGATTGGGGATTGTGTGTGGGTGGAGGTATTAGGGAGGAGGGGCAATAGGGAAGTGTAGCAAGAAGAGAGGAGACACAAGTAGTAAAGAAGTTATTGAACTCTTCAGCTATGGTGTGGTGGTCATCAATCATATGGGAGGCAGTGTTTAGGACTGGAGATGGGGTTGGGGAAAACAAAGCATGAATAACCTTCCAAAATTTGGAGGGTTTTGTATGTTTACTTGGAAGGAGGCATTGAAATAGTCCACCTTGGCAAGATGGGTGGCGGGTGCAAGCATTCTGGAGTGAGCAATAACACTGAAGATCTTGGGGGCATCTGAGGACCTATATGTGACCGATGCTTGATCACATACATGTTAACATGCAATATGTTTGCAGAGACCCAGGGTAGGTGGTTACCTTGTACCTTTGCATTCCTTAGTGGAGCATGTTGGTCCCAGACAGATAAGAATTTCATGATAAAGAATGACAGGGCTGCATCCACAGAGGAAGCAGATGAGGACCAGTTGATACTGGTCAACTCACTATGAATGGTGGACAGATTGAGCAAACAGAAAGAGCAGATGTTAAGAATGGTAGGGGACTTGTATGGTAGATTTTTGGCACTCTGTTGACCATGTGATGGTCACTGACTACATCAAGAAGTATGCCAGACTTAATGACACAATGGGGTGTGAAGATAAAATCTAGTCAGTTGGGTCTGTTTACCAGTTTTGTGATTTAGGCACATTGGGTCTGATATCAATTGCTTTAGGTTCAGGGATGAAGTGTGATTGCAGACTTTGGACTGTTTGCTTGAGAGTCAATTTATGTTAAAATCCCCAAGGAGGTACAGTCCCTGTGGTGATGAGGGATGAGATGGTGGTCAGAAGGTCAGAGATAGAGGGAAGAGTAGTGGCAGAAAGGTTGGGACAGCAGTAGATGTCACAAATCGCTCAGCCATTCAGCCTCTATTTCCAAAGTGCCAGCCTCTGAGCATATGATTTGTGGACAGTGAATAGTACAAGGTAGCCTCTTGTCTGTTTTGTTGGGGTCGAGTCACCTTAGTCTCACGTCTCTGAGGATTCAAACTGATAACTTCTTGTTAGCATACCCAATTATCAGGTTCAGATAATTCTGTCTTCAGGGGGCCAGATATCTTTGCCTACGGGCACCTAACCAGGTCTACAAATGAACCCTTAGAACTCTATGCAAGACCTTAGAGAACTCTGTGTATGGGCTTATTGGTATACCAAACTGGGAAACAGTGTTAACTTTAACCTTCAAAAGCTTCACTTAAATAAAAGAGAAATGTCAAGGCACTCAGGCAGTTTCCATTTTAAAATATATATTTTACTTTCAAATAGATAAAAATAGGAAACAGTAAAATACAGAACAAAATATCCCCAACACATACAATCTTAAAACAAAACAGGTTTAAAGTGCAAATTCATACAATACATACACTAGACTGGTCTATATTATTTTTATTTATTTGGATTTTGTTACTGGTAAGCCCACTGAGACCAGAGGTCCCTTTTTCCGGCAACCCGGAATTAATTACAGAAAAAGACACATAATAGCATTATTTACAGTAATTACAATAGTTACAATAGGTACACAGATTTACATTAGCAACAATTTACATGGGTAATAACAGGTTCTCATTCAGGCTCTTATAAGCAATACATGATGTCAAGCTGCACACCAGTTAGTAGGAATAGAGACAACAACAGTAAATGACATCCTCGCTTAGGAGATTCATCAGGGACGAAGGTAGGTTTAACAGAGTGATGGCAATGAGACCTGGACTATGGAGTTAACGGTTGCAGCCACAGAGGCTGAGTTTGAGGAGATATACTTTGAGTCCAGTCTTAAACTGGTTAAGGGAGGGTGAGTCAACTGCTTAGCTGGGAGGGAGTTCCATAGGTAGGAGGCAGCATATTTGAAGGAGCCTTTGCCTTGGTTTGAACGGATCTGAGGGATGTCTAGGGGTGATTTGCAGAGGATCACAGGGGTTGGCTTTGTACTTGGGGAGAGAAGTCCACTTAGGTGGGAGGGGCCAAGGGTAGAGAATTTAAAGGCAAGGCAGGCAGTGGGTAGGCTAGTTTGTGCCACAGAGTGGGCCAGTTTAGGTCCTTAAGTGCCTCACAGTGATGTCTCCTAGGGGAGTAGTTTGTGTAAGCGAGCCACTTGGTTGTAGAGTCACGGTAAGTTTATTGAGTTCCATCTCCGGAGGAATTGCACAGAGGAGCCCACATAGGATGGAGGGAGGAGACTGCAGCAGGCAATTGCTCGATGTGCAACACAGGAAGGGAGTTCCCAGATGGTAGAGGAGGCCAAGCCTTTGGTGGATGGACCGGGTTATGGAGTCAATATGAGGTCTAGTGGTCATCTCTTCGCAAGATGAACTCAGAGGAATTTGAAACTGGTCATGACCTCAACTCTTTTTCCTTGGATTGTGCTGATCTGAAGCAGCTCACTTCTATCAGAGCCCAGACGCCTTGAACCAAACAATACGGCTTTGTTTTTTTCTTCATTGAGCTTCAGGGAGTTTGAGGAGAACCAGGTCTCAAGAGTTGAGAGACTGTCCTGCAGTTTAGTGGAGATGACACTAGGTTATGTGTCACTGCAGTATATGACAGTGTCATCCCGTAAAGAATGAGTTTGCTATGTGCAGTTGGCGCCAATATTATTGAGGAAGAGTGAAAAGCAGGGGACCCAGGATAGAGCCCTGGGGTACCCCAGAGGTAACGGTCTTGGTCCAGACTGGGTACTTCTCCAGCAGACATTTTGGGCACGGTCATTCAGGTAGCTTTCAACCATGAAAGCGAGTGGTCATTCAGTCCTAGGAGTTGGAATTTGGAGAGAAGAAGCTATGGTTGACCAGGTCAAAGGTCTTGATAGGTCAATGAAGAGGGTGCCCATTGGGGAGCCTTGGTCCATGGCAGCAAGGATGTCCACTGTGTGCCAGATGAGCATGGTGTCAGTGCCATGGCCTTCCTGAAACCATGCTGCACATCAGCCATGAGAAGGTGTTGCTCTAGGTAGTTCTGTAGCTGGTTAGAAACTAGTCATTCCTGCATTTTCCCAAGAGGGCTGAGAAAGGAGATAGGTCTGTAGTTTCCAGTTTGTCTTGGGGCCCGCTTTGTGAACAGGGATGATAGTCGCTACCTTCACATTGAAGAGGACTATTCCTTCAAGAAGCGTCTGTTTATGAGGAGGGTGATAGGAAGGGCGATAGCTGGGGCAGCCCTCAGCAGGCGAGGTCATGCTGGTCATGGCCCTGGGAGGAAGTAGGGTTAATTTTATGTAGGAGAGGTAGCACCTCAGCCTGATTGACCAGCTTCAGGTGGAATTGAGGCCTGGGATGCACCCATACCTCACTAGAGTAAGGGGTAGACCTGGGGTGACAGGGAGAGGGGCCCATTTGGGATAGAGAAAGAGGCACAGAAGGCCTCAGCAACTACAGAAGGAACATTGGTCAGACAGTCTCCTTAGCTAAGGTATTCTTACTTAATCTTACAGTGCTGTGATGTTCTTCCGTCTCAGTCAGAAATATGAAAGTGTGATTGTCAAGGTCATCTCAGTATGTTAAGAACAGTCCTGAGCTGGCCTTCTCACTGAGGTCACTAAACTCCAGCTTGGTGTAACAAAATCTATATTTTATAACACCAAGATGGCCTATTAAGGTATTTAAAAAATAAGAGATGACATGATAAATCTCTTCTATGTAACTAGTCGAAAACAGTCTGTGATCTGCTTTCCCCTAGACATCAAAAGTCTCTTTGATATAAGTCACTGTATTCAAAGCAAAAGTGTATTTGACTCTTAATTCCATCTGGCCTTGTATCTACACATCAAAGGTCTCTTTGATGAAATAAGCTGGTTTTCTGGGAGGTTATTCATAACACTGGCCAGTGTCCCCTGAGGACGTCATGAATGGCTAATTTTATTTCTTGGGATCAAAGCAAATTGACAAGATAATTGCACCCCAAATATCTGCAATTTGGCCAAGTCCTGTCCTTTGAACTTATCCCTGGGGGTTTAAAATGTCAGTTTCGGCAGCCAGCATTGCCTTTTGCCACAGTCCATCATACATTATATTTTATATTTACAGCAAAAATTATACAGGATCAGAACCAGCTGTCCAGGTGTGACGGTAGAGACCACCAATGATGATGGAAAGGAGCAGGGAGGGATAGTTCTATTAGTAGCCATTCATATGCAGAAGGGAAGTGGTGGAAAAGCACACTGAGTATTTGATCAAGGAGGAGATGCACAGTGAAGCCCACCAGGATGAAGTGTAGTGCTGCAGAATTCTGCAGTAAGTTACTGCAGCAAACAATGCAATTTCAAAGGTAGTTAATCCCTTTTGTCATGCAGTAAACTTGTGACACTGCACTTCATCCTGGCGGGCTTCACCACATATGGCGACACCTCTGCCCCTGGACTTACAGTCTTGCAGATGACAGAGTAACCAGGGATGGAGATCACTGTGTCTGGGATATTAGAGTTAGTTATGACTCTGCGATTATGAGGACAGAGGGTTTTAGTTGTGATATGAGTGCTGGAGAAGATCAGTTTTGGGGAAGAGGCTTTTATATTTAGGTGGGCTATACTTAGCTCCTTGGGAAAATTGGGAGTAAAGGAGTGGGGGGACTGATGTTGGATTCAATATCACCAGATGAGAGGAGGAGTAGTACTATTAGTAATCTTGATACTATAGCTGGCCATTTCTTTGACAGGCGGTGAGGACAGCTGCTGTTAGAGAGGGATCAGTTTTCATTTGCAGTACATTGTAAAGGCTCTTATGGAGGTTAAGTGGAGCCATGTTTTGCAGAGGAGACCAGCAGCAGGACAACAGGGAAATTTATGAAGGAAGGCTGACAGGAGAAGATAAGGGTAGGGAGAGCAAGGAGGGCAGGTTGGTGTAGGGGGATGAGGGTAGGTTCTGAGGAAGGAAGAAGGGATGTTGGTGAACAGTAAGAGATGCAGACAAGTTAGAGGAGTAACATGACTGTGCACTTTGCACAGAGTTATTAGGGGGCCAGATAGATAGTAGAAAAAATATTGAGGGACTGTAGTGCAGGGAACAAATAGCACTATATTCTGACTGGTTAATCAGCAGCCAGCCTGGAGTGCTTGGAAGAAGCTCCACACCATCTTGAGGGCGGTGGTATCTGGGAGCTCTAAAGGGTCAGGAGGGCAAGAAAGCTGCACTGGGGCAGTGGCAGTGATAGCAGAAAGCGAGAGGAGGAAAGATTATGAAGTCAGAATCTGAGGAGGAGGGAGGGAGAAAATGCAGTGAGGTAACCGTGGGCAGAACGTGTCACAGTGGGATAGTGGGAGAGAAGGGATGATAGCTAACCAGCCTCAAATGGAGCCATACATTTCATTGCCAAGAACACTAGGTCAAAATTAGATGAAATCCTAATTTAAATAGGTACTTAACAGAGTACTGAGCTTATCAGGGCAGTTTTAATCAGGCACAGTTTTCTTGGAACTGGCATAGTTTTCTTGAAGCAGTAACCTTCCACTAAGTTATGCAAACAGCCAGGAACAGCATGTAGTGGTGACCTCTAGTGGAGATAATTTTAATCTGCTGATTGTAAAGAAAGGAAATAGGCAAAATTCATGTACATTGCATGCTTACCAATCACTATATCTCTAGGGCCAGCTAAGGTGGAAGGAATTGGGGTGAGTTGGGAGCAGCATGTGGCTGCTACTGGGTAGAGGAAGCCAGACAGCACAGCAGATTCAAGATCATGTAGCAGTGAGGTGGCTTCCTAAACAAATTTTACTGCCTAGAAAGTCCCATATTTTCCCCAAAAGAAGAAAACTTACTTTAACACACCCAGGAACAGATTAAATTTGATGCAGGCTCCCAAGAGCTGTATCTTGCACTGAGCAGTTTGAATTAATTCAATCTCCCAAGTAGCCACATTAGTCATGGAGTTAAAGTTAAATCATGCTCCAAAGTAGCCAAATGCTGACAAATTAAATTTGGGCAAGTTGTTTAGCATAGAATGTGCCTTGTTTAAAGGCTGATGGGCATAAACTAAGTAGAGACACAAATACAGTCCTGTATTGGAGCCTTCAAGGTTCACGGAGTAAAAGGTGCCAAATTTAAACGATGGCAGAGGCGCAGTCACCTGGCATCCTCAACTGTACCTTGTGGTGAGGCGCGCAGGTGGGGGAGCAGCTCTAAAGGTGGAATGCCCAGCTTCAACCAGGGCTAAAGGAGAGAGAGAAGATGGGTGCAAAAAGATTAAACAGGGTCAGGAGTGCTTAAACAAAAAATTTAAGTTCAGCCAGTGAAGGCAAAAGAGAGGTGGGGAGGGAGGGCAGAGAAGAGAGACACTTTCAGATGAAGAAACAGAACAAAAATACAATTAGCACTTTACAGTCCTGGTTGTTGTTACAAACATAGGTGCTGTCAACAACAGTGAGCTTGTTTAGCTGAACCTGTTATCATTTAGAGATAATTTGTGAGTGGAATCTCAATCTGAATATCACCATGCTGTTACACATTTTTTATATATATATTTCTTTTTCTAAAGGGTTTTGGTTAATTGTCTATAGTAATTATTTGCTTGTTATCAACAAAGAACACATGTAGTGTTATGGAATTCTTAGATTAATTTCAGACATTTAGTATGTACATTGTGATTAATGATGTAACACATTTTCTGGGACATCGTGTATTCATGTATATTTAAGTATGTTTTCTTGTTCACTGGCCACACCCCTGAGGAAGACTCATGAGGAGTCAAAGTGCTGGGTGATTGTTTGGCGGTTAGGTGATTTACCTTTGAATTATTCTTTGTCCTTTAGTCACTAAATAAATTTACAAAAGGTTCAAAAGTTTCCACTAGTATTCTTTGGGATTTTACTAGTGGATTTTGCTGGCATGAGTGCTACAATTTTTCTGTGTGGTGTTATCAGCAATCCTGGTAAGTGTTATCTAGTACTTTTACAGCTATGTTACAAAAACACATTAAACGGTGCAACAAAGCTGCTGTAAGAGCCCTTCAGCAGAGTTAATCTAAATATCATATATTTAAATGAATTTCCATAGTAATAAATAATGGAAAGGAGAAATATACAAAATATAAATGGAATGTAGGCAGATTTGTATATAATTACTCTGCTTTTTAAAGTGTTCTTTGAGGTATCATTAGCTTTTAAATCTCTTGTTGAAAATCCCCATTGCTCCGTGTAATATTGGAATGATTTGTGATCCTAACTCCATATCAGTTTGGTAACTGCTTGCCTATCTTTTTTCAATTTAATATACTTTAAGTGTTTTCCACAAGAAAGAAAAATACAGACTTACAATCAGCAGCTTTCTTTCCTCCAGCAACATAAAGACATTAAGTCAGGGTTCCATAATGGAAAGCTGTACAATGATTAAGTAAGACCAAACAGGTTACAAGACATATAATGGACATTGGCATGGCCACATAAAATGTACCTAACTTTATCCTATCTATCTGTCTGTCTATCTATCTACTCCTAATCCGTCCCCTCCCTCCACCACCCCACTACCCCCCCAGAGCACCTATAGCATTTACATATGAGTTCATAAGGCTCAATCAGAGAAACACCTCCTGTAAGATAGGCAGTTGGGGCTAGTACCACAGCTCTGTTCAGGAATCCCCAGACCACGTTTCCTATCAATTACCACTTACCTGCTTTTCCCTAGCTATGAGAAATCTTATGTACTGAATATAAGAGGTAAGTGGGCCACACCTCCTGTTGAATGCCTCCTTAGTCTGTTCAGTTTGCAATATGTTGTTCAGTTTCGAGGACTTGAAGAATTTTAGAATGCCATTCTTTAGAGAGGGCAAGTCTGGTCTAACCAATGTCTTATGATAATGAGTTTGGAGACTCCTGGGATTAGTGATATAAAAGCCTTACAGCAATCCAGCATATCCTTGGAAAGTGGCCCACCAAGCAGAATTGTTGGGTAAAATAAGAGTCCAGTCCCAGTATAGTGTAAGGCTCTCTTAATAGCTTTTTGAAAAGGGTTTACAAGGCATATTCCCAAAAGGATGTGTTTTAGGGAGCTGTCCAACAGTTCACATCTAGTACAGGTTGGAGACCCTGATCTGCCCATCCTATGAAGTCATGTAGGGAGAAGTACAGATTATGTAAATGCGGAGTTGCAAGAATCGGAGATGGTCCTGTTTTATATATTAATATAAGTGTCCTCAGACTTTTGCCACTCTTTGTTGCTCAAATTAGATACACCACGCTCAAATAGAAGCAAGTTCCATGGGATCTGGACGATCATGAAATTGTAATAAGTCATAGAATTTGATATCGGGTTGAGATAAACAGCCGTATCCAAGAGAGAGTGTAATAATGGGTTGGGAGAATCTGGCTAGGGTGTAAGCCCAGGAACGAAGGGATCACCTTGGTCAATTGTAGATGTTTAACGGGTGGTAAACAGGATAGAGGATTTCTCCTCAACTGCTTTGGCCAAATTAAATCTTCCAAGGAAAATCAAAGCTGAAATCAGTGCCCCAGCAAGGGCTGGGCAGAAGCTTCTGGGAACTGTACAGTTTGCTATCCTGATATGTGGATTTCCAAAGAGAGGCTGAGATAGATCTTTGTGTAGCAACATTCTCAGGTGGGATCAGATCTGCCAGAGAGCTTTGAGAAACCGCCATATCAGGGAATTACAGAGAGTTTTAGGGCGATCAGAAGGCCTGGCATATATTAAACTACTTATGTCAACCCCTCTGGATCGACAAAGATGCTGTTCTAGACGAAGCCAAAGCAGGGTGTAGTAACCATCTGGGGAGTCATTGGCACCAGAGTTCCACCTGAATATTTTACAGCAATGTATGGCACAATAGTACAGGAAAAACTAGGTATTCTTAAGCCACCCAACTCTTTCCTGTTGGTCAACTTGGAATACATCCTTCGGACTGCTTTGCCAAGCCAGAGAAAGTCGAAAAGGAACTGTGAAGATGAAAAACAAGATTTGGGAAGATAAAGGGCTCACTATGCTCAGTGGGTAAGTATCCTGGGTAAGATGTTCATCTTTTATTTATTTATTTAGTTGTTTAACCAGGTATAGCACACTAAGTTGAAAGCTTTTTACAGGAGCGACCTGGGAACACAAGGAGGTTAAGGACTTGCTCAGGGTCACATTGTATGCAAGTGGAAGCTGTGGGATTCAAACCCAGGTCTGGTCTGCTGGATGTCACAAGATTTGCAGCTCAGAGCCTTAGACCACTGCGCTTATTCTGCCTCCTTATGTCTTGATAACATTTACTCATCTCCACAGCGAGAGTGGAAGGGCTCTCCTTCTTTGTAGGTCCACCTGTACAGCCTGAGATAGAGGAGGAAGATTAAGTTTTACCAGAGCTGAAATAGATCTGGACACTTTGATCCCTAAATAGGTGAGTGTCTTGGGTTCCCAGGCGAGACCCAGATCCACAATCCTTGTCTCTGAACATGCACATTTCATGGCATAACCACAGACTTGGCCAAGTTTAATTTATACCCCGCCAGTCGAGAGAATTTATCTATGATGTCTAGTGCTACTGGTATAGAAGTGCTAGGATTCTAGGTGCAGTAATAAATCATCCGGTTAGGCCAACACAGTATATCTGACATTACCACCGGATACCATGTATGTCCAGGTTATTTTGGAGGGATCTGATTAGGGATTCCAGATAGAGGTTAAAAAGGAAGGGAAAAGGGGCATCCTTGTTTAGTGCCCTCGTTGTAAGGGGAAGGAAGCAAAGAACACGCCATTGCACCGGATCCTGGCTGAGGGCTGACGGTAGATGACATTAAGCCAATCACAAAATTTATTCATTTTGTTTTATTTATTTATTTATTGATAGCTAGGATTATAAATTACCTTTGAACAAATGGTTCATTTGCAAAGGTTCCATGTCAGATAACAGAGGAGACAATGTGACTTTCATGAGTAAGATTGCTTGCAACAGCTGAATACAGCAGTTGCTAAGCCTGATACATGATTAGAAAGTAGTGCAAGGTACATATAGTTAGAAGGTAAAAATAAAACAAGTTTGTAGCAGCAAAATAGGCAACCGGTAAGGAGGCGGTCAGAGTAAGACTTTATCATAAGTGCAGTTTCTCAGTGATAAGTGCTGAGGAAAGAAGGCAGAAAGGGGCAGCAGCAGGGTAAGAGCAGCAGTAGATGGGTAAGTAAGGAGTAGGAGATAGGGAGATGGGAAAGGAACAGGGCAAGAAAAAGAAAATAATTGGTTAGTAGAGCAGATACAAGGAGGATGGAAGTTCAGGGTGAGCGGGAGGTGGAGGGCATTAACTCGACAGTCAGGGGAGGGATATAAGGAGTAACAGGGTGAGGGAGGAGAGGTGGGAAGATGAGGAAGAGAGAAAGGGAAGGGAGGTGGAGGAGAAGAAAAGAACGAAGAGGGATGAGTGGGAGGGCAGAGATGATGAGATGTGTGTAGGCTTACTAACAGGAGTAGCGCTAATTGCTGAGATTAGTGAGGTGCTGGTGTAGATTGCATTTGAAAGGGCTAAGTCTCATCTCAGATAAGACCAGGAGGGAGACGATTCATTAAGGAGGGCCCTTATTATGAAAGGATTGTTGTGCTTGGGATGCAATAGAAGGAATCTGGTAGAGAGAACTGTCTGCACAAGTGCAGCATGCAGGACGTAGTTGTCACGAGGCCACACATGGTAAGAAGAGTAAGACCGAGGCTGATTGTCTTAGCCAGCAGACAGGTCTGGTAAGAAACTCTACTTTGCAGATGTAGCCA
The DNA here is from genome assembly GCA_016271365.2 of Neoceratodus forsteri. Classification (NCBI taxonomy): domain Eukaryota; kingdom Metazoa; phylum Chordata; order Ceratodontiformes; family Ceratodontidae; genus Neoceratodus; species Neoceratodus forsteri. Next base: position 1,472,762,221 of record CM057459.1, read on the forward strand.
GGAAAAACTGTTTGTAGAGTGCACAGGTATAGGTTCTTTACCCATGCCAGTCACGAGGTGGCAGCACTTATTCAGAGCTGTTCTTATTCTATTTAAGGTGGTGTCTGTAGTAGCTCCATAGATAATCAGTCCATAATCAGTTAAAGAGATTACTGAACCGTTTACAGTTACACGCACTGCCTCATGCATGAGACAGTTGCAATGCCGATAGAGAGTATCTATTCTGGAGTTAATAGCTCTGGAGATTAATTTTATGTGGGCAGTATAGAGAGTGTTGAAAACCCAAATTGTCATAGGTGGCAAACAGAAAAGGCCAGGAGACCTGGTCTAAGGCATTTTCTGCATCCAGGGAAACTAATACTGCTGGGGTGGTCCTGCTATCGAAATGAGGTGAAGAACCTTGCATAAGTGGTATGAGGACAGACATCCCATCATAAATCCAACCTGGGTTGGACTGATGAGGCCCTGCCATGTCTTTAAAGGGCAATTAGCCAGTACCTTGGCTAGGCCTTTTATGTCCAAGTTCAAAGGAGATGGGGCAGTAATTTCTAGGTAAGAGATGGATTTACCAGGTTTAAGAATGACCGTAATCTATGCTTGGGTGAACGAAATACCTGAAAGGCCAACTGAGCGAATGTAGTTGAATAGTTTGGCAAGAGAGGAGTTAAGATATCTTTAAATGTGGCATAGAAGTTGTTGTTGAACCCATCTGGGCCCAGGGTCCTTTCTTAGGTAGTTGCCCTATAACTTGCTGCACCCTTCTAGGGAGATAGACCTTCATAATCTCTCTGGGTCCCTGATAGTGTGGGCAGTGGATAAAGTCTAAGTAGCTTTTCTATATGTGCCATATCGGTGTGGTTGTTTTTTTCTGGATAGCAGAGGATCTTGCAGAACTGTTGTGATGTGCTGGCTATGTCATGGGGTGGTAAAAACTCCTCCCGGATAGTCTGAAGGTTTTGAATCATTTGTTGTGTTTCTGTTTGATCTGAAGAGCCAGTAACCAAAAGAGAGCCAGAATGAGCAGGACAGAGAACTGTATCAGTTAAAGGCAGTTAGAATAGTGAAGGCCCAAACTGAAGAAAAGATAGCCAACTCTGTTAGAAAGTGGATAAAACCTTTATAGGTACATCAAGGAAGACCAAGGAGGGATAGTGAGGCTTAATAAAGGGGAGGGGAAGTAGGCAGAGGATGACAGTGGAAAAGCAGAGATACTGAACGTATACTTTTGTTCATTATTCACAAAAGAAGAAGCTGGGAGGTACCTAAACCAAGTAATAGAAGCACTCTGGACAGGGGAGTTGATACCAGCCCATTCATAGAAGAAAGGGTCCTGAGAGAACTTCTAAAACTCAGGGTGGACAAAGCAATGGGGCCTGATGGATTCAATTCAGAATTCTAAAAGAACTAAGGAGAGACCTAGTGACACCACTGAATACCCTTTTAACAAATCATGGGAGGATGTGTGGTACCTGAGGACAGAGGAGGGCAGATGTGATTCCTCTTCACAAAAGTGGGAGAAAGGCAGAGGCAGGAAACTACAGACCTATTAGTTTAACCTCAGTGGTAAGGAAAATGATGGAATCACTTGAAAGAAAGAATTATTTGTACCAAGAGGCCAGTGGGCACAGGACCCAAGGCCACATGGATTCACAGTGGAACGGTCATGTCAGATGAATCTAATAGATTTCTTTGACTGGATGACCAAAATAGTAGACCAGAGAGGAGCTGTAGATATGGCCTGTCTAGACTTTAGCAAGGCATTTGACACAGTCCCACACAGAAGATTAATAAACAAGTTAGCCACACTGGGAGTGGTTCCCAGGGTGACAGCCTGGGTAACAAATTGGCTGACCAACAGGATACAGAGGATGATAGTAAACAGAGTACACTCTGAAGAAAGGGTGGTTACTAGTGGGTACTGCAGGGTTCGGTATCAGGACCAGTCCTTTAATGTCTTTATAGGAGACATTGCAAAGGGTCTGGAAGGAAATGTATGCCACTTTGCAGACGATACAAAATCTGCAACAGGGTTGGTACACGGGGGAGGATGAGAAGGACTTGGCAAGGTTGGAGTAATGGTAAAAAATATGGCAGCTTAGATTCAGTGCAAAAAGTGCAAAGTAATGCACCTGGAAACAAAAACCATGGGGAAGAGTACACAATGGGAGGGCCTAACAACAACAAAATGGAAAGGACCTTGGGATAGTCATATCAGATAACCTTAAGGTACTGCAAGCAATGTGAGAAGGTAGTAAAGAGGGCTGGAAGGATACTGGGATGCATAGTGAGATGCATCACCAGTAGAAAAAAGAAGTTGTTATCTCTCTGTATAGATAGTTGGTGAGACCCCATTTGAGTACTACGTGCAGTTCTGGAGACCCCATCTCCACAAGGACATAGACAGGATAAAGGTGGTCCAGAGGAGGGCAACTAAAATAGTGTAGGGTCTGCAACAGAAGCCACATGAGGAGAGAATTAAAGAGCTTAATATATAGCCTTGCAGAAAGAAGGGGGCATGATAGAAACTTTCAAGTACCTCAGGAGAACCAACAAAGTCCAAGATGGAGCATCTTTGAAAGAAAGAGATGTGCAAGAACAAGGGGTCACTGTTTGAAGATGGGGAACAGTTCAGGGCAACATCAGAAAGTATTTTTCACGAGAGGCTGGTGGATGCATGGAACTGCCTTCCTGAGGAGGTTGGTGGGGTCAAAATAGTGGGTGAATTCAAGAATGCGTGGGACAGACATAAGGCATTATAGTGAAGGATAGGAGGAAGTAGGCTGTTGGTTAACTAGAATCTGCAGCTTATCCAATACATATGGAATGGGAAGACTAGGTGGGCCAAGCAGTCCTTATCTGCCTTCAAAGTCTATGTTTCTTTCTCCTGATTCTAAATACCGGGTTTAACTCTCTGGCGAGCTAGGCCAGCCTGCTCTGCCAATAAGCCAATATTGTACTCTACAAGTATGTAACTGAGTCCACTAATCCTGGTAATCCACAGTGGATAGACTGTGTTCCAGGGTACAATTCTGGGATAGCAGTTGTCCTGTCTTTTCTGCCCTCTGTTTTTGGCCTTTCGGTGCCAGATGTATACATTCCCCTGATAGCGATTTCATTGCCCCCACAACATGTCCTCCCTTGATAACGCCCCATTCTCCCTGAAGAAAGTTTGTATGTACTTCCAAGAGTCTTAACAAAGTTCTTGTCTTTCAAAAGGGTAGCATTCAAGCACCAGGCTCAATCCTGTTCCTCTAACCCCTTCAGAGAATGTTCCATACATACTGGGGCATGATCAGAGATCATGGTGGGATGGATTTCACAGGCAGAAGACCTGAGAAATTGGAGAGTTATCAAAAGTAGTCTATTTGAGAATAGCCTTATGGGGTGGAAAAAAGTATATTGCCTGTCATTAGGGTGTAAGATACATCATGTCCTACTGAGTCCATAAGGTCCTTGAGCCCCTACTGAGCTGCAGAGAGCCTTTATGGTGCAAACCTGATCTGTCTAGATCTGGGTGAGTAACAAAGGTCAGTCACCTCCCAGGATAATTGGGAGGTATGAAAAGGTTAATAAGTGTTCCAAAAGGTCGAGAAGAACCCTGGGTGTCTAGATTAGGTCCATAGGTCCCTCCTAGTAGTACTTTGGTTAACCTCAAGTGGCTCTGAAGTAGCAAAAGCACCCATCAGAGTCCCTGCATTCTTTGGTCAGTTGGAAGGGGTCCTCTCCATACAAGGAGTCCTATGCCTCCCCTCTTACTACTGATCCCCACCCATAGGCCCATCCTACCCATTCCAGAAGTACTGTATGTCTGACTGCCTAAGGTGGGTTTCTGGTAAGAAAACCACATCTGGCAGATATTTGAGATGGCTAAGATCACGATCTTTGCATTTGTAATTTGCTCCCTTCACATTCCATGAGATAAATTTATATGTGGTACCTGTCACAAATGCACTCAGCAGGTCTGGCCCTCTGCTCCCACAGTGCCAACCTTGAAGTGCAATAGTGTGAACAGGGGACAGACAGGGTAACCCTCCTGTCTGTTTTGGTTCAAATCACCTATTTGCCTCGAGTCCTGGGGTCAGATGTGAACCTTATGCTAGCGCACCCAGTTAACAGGCTCAGATATATACCCTCTTCGGGGATGCAGGACAATCTTTCACCCAGTGTCACCCAGCAGGCATCCAAAATGTACCCTTATGACTCAATATGAGATCTAGGTATATTCTTGCTTTTTCAAGATTAGTAACACATTCAAGCCCTTAACAGCTGTCAGACTTAAATACACCATCCTTTATTCGATCTATGATGGGAACTCCTGCCTATTATGTTAGTCTTATTCATATGCCATGACCTGTTTATGTGGGTCCCCCTAAAACATGGCATATGGCAGTTCAATATCCTTTAGAATCCATTAGTTGAGGAGTTAGGTTGTACTTTCGGGTTCTAAGTCCTCAGGGTTGAACAGAAAAACTAAAATGCTGATCCCTCTATCCTTGCTAAGCAGAAGAAAACATCACATTTTGGTGTATACAAAAGGTTTTTTCCCAATTGTTTAACCAGGTGAGACACCCTAAGCTGAAAGCTTGTTTACAGGTGCAACATGGGAGCACGGGGAAGTTAAGTGACTTGCTTAGGGTCACACAGTATGCAAGTATGGGCTGTGGGATTCAAACCCAGGACTCCAGATTTGCAGCTCAGAGCCTTAAACCATTGCGCTATACTGCCTCCCATCAAATCACTATGCCCCATACTCTGCAAACCATCCCAAGGATGCAAGACAAGCTCCGTGTTTGTCCCTGAGTAGTTCATTTAGGGCTTGGAAGAGATCCGGGGAACATGTTGGGGAGTTCTTGTTTGGCCCAGCTTTTTCTATTTGAAGGTGTCGACAGAGCCCTGGCAGTTCACCTGCAACCTCGCAGGGTACAGCATCTTGAATTAGATCCCCGCAGCTAGCATTTTAGAGACAATGGGGTTGAATTCTCCTTTGAGTCGCATAGAGCGGGCAGGTCTTGTGTCATCCTTAATTTAGTTCCTTCTCATAAAAGTTCTTTAGTATCTCTTAGCTTGGCCAGAATATGAGCCTTATCAAGAAAATTTAGGAGCTTATAGCTCAGGGTCTTTGAGGCTGTTTGGAGGAGGATGGGCTGCAGCACCCTGTGAGCCCTCTCATAATGTAGCCAGGGCCATTAGGGATGGGCTGGCCACCTTCTCACAAAATGTTTGTAAAGATAAAATGGGGCTCTGACCCTCTGATTCCTCTGGAAGCCAATCAGTAGTAAATTGTCTTGCCTACTGTGCCCCTCTAAATTGTCAATTTTGTCTTCTAACTTAGCAACTCTGGCGCAAAGCCACAGAATCTGAATCTTGGTGTGTTCTCCAATCTTCAATGGAGCTGGTCTGGGCTTCTATGTCTCTTACCCTGCGTAGAGAGGGTCTCCAACATTTTTGCAAGGATGCTAGCTGGCTTAGTAATGCTCAACAAGGCTTCTGTTATTGGGAGCATTCTTGCAGAAATTTCTCCTAGTTAGAGGAGTCGGTGCTGCTGGCTAGATTTGGTAGTGCCCACCGCCTGTGTTTTTAGGTTTCTTGGTGGCCTTAGCTTTTTCTGGTATGGGTGGTGGAGTAGGCATCGGATTCGCAGGTCACATTTTAGTTTCCATTCAGTTGCAAGGTTTTTCGCTAAGTTAATGACCAGATGGCCAAGGAGTGCAGTGGAACTACTAAGCCGATGAATGCACACTGAAACTGCCAGTAAGTTTAGCCCAGAATTGTTTTAAAAGCTGTAGGGACAAGTCCAGGAGCTAAGCCGAGAAGAGTGCGACTCACCCCATCAGACGCATCACGTTACAACCTCTGTTTGACATATCTTGGTATTATATGATTTTGTGTCTCTTTGTGTGTGCAGGACCCTGTACTCACTAATGCTGACAATATAAATCAGCAATGCTACCTTTGTCCTTTTGCTTCTATTACAATGTCTGCTTTTCTCCTTCAACTTTCTTGGCAGGTGGTATCGAGTGATTCCACGTGATCATTACTCCTTCATTCTCTGCAATTCTTTATGGTTCATGTTTCCAGTGTTTCTTCTACCTACATTATAATAATAATAATAATTTTATTTAGTTTAGCACCTTTCCAAACATCAAAGTGCTTCACAAATACAAACGCACATAATCAAGCAATAAATAAGAATAAAATCATTGAAAATTAGAAATGCCTTAACCCAAGGAAGGTCTTCAGTGCCTGCTTAAAACTCCCCACAGTCCTGCAGTCCCATAGCTAATGAGGTAGAGAATTCTAGAGGGAAGGGCAGCGAGTATAAAAGCCCGAGCCCCAGATGACTTCAATCTAACCTCGAATCTCAAGCAACCCTCATCAGCCAAGTGGAGTTCTCACACAGGGATGTCAGGGATCAGAAGTTCTTTCAAGTAGTCAGGACCCAGACCATGTAGGGCCTTGTAGGTTAACAACCCTACTTTAAAGGTGATCTGCCACTGAACAGGCAGCCAGTGCAGATCGCGCATCACAGGGGTTATATGAGATCTTCTTGATGCCCCAGTCAATAGATGTGCAGCCGCATCGTGCACTAGCTGCAAGCGGTGGATATCAACCCCAGGAAGCCCTAGGTACAGGGAGTTACAGTAGCCAAGGCGCAAGGTCACAAAGGCGTGGACCAAAACTGGCAAGTCGCTAGATGGAATAAGATGCTTGATCCTGGCAATGTTCCTAAGATGATAAAAGGCTAACTTGATGACAGCAGACACCTGATGACGGAGGGTCAAACCATCATCAAGTATCACTCCCAGGTCATGCACCCATTCATAGGTAGGGATCTGCTCGCCCCTCAGAAATAAACCAGAGGGCAAATCTGTCCCCAGCCCTCTATTCTGTGACCAGAGTCCACCACCAAAACATCAGTCTTTCTTGCATTCAACTTTAACCCACTGGAGCTCATTCAGTCTTGGATTTCAATGAGGCAGCTATTAAATACTGAGAGGGTACACATCTGGTCGGGTGCAAAAGACAGGTAGAGCTGGGTGTCATCAGCATAGCAATGAAACCTCAGCCCATACAGTCTTACAATGTCTCTGAGGGGCAGCATATACACTGCAAACAACATGGGGACAGCACCAAGCCCTGGGGTACCCCACAAGGCAGAGAGAAGGACGCAGAAGAAAATATTCCTGAGACAACTCTCTGAGTTCGGACGGTGAGGAAAGATAAAAACCATCTGAGGGCTGTACCACAGCCCATAGATGCACCTCAGGCGCTTGAGCAGAACCCCATGATTGACAGTGTCGAAAGCAGAGGAGAGATCAAGGAGTACCAAGATAGAACGGTTCCTCCGATCTCTCACCATCAAGAGATCATTGAGCACCTGAACCAGAGCCGCCTCAGTACTATGCCTCTTACTAAAACCCGACTGGAGAGGTTCAGATAAATTATGGATGGTTAGATGGTCCTCCAGTTGAATTGCCACCACTTTCTCGATAACCTTTCCCACAAAAGGAAGGTTCAAGATAGGTCTGTAGTTTGCCAGAGACTCCGGATCCAAAAGCTTTCTTCAGTAGGGGTGTCACCGCCTCCCTTCAGGAGCCAGGCAACTCACCCGATTCCAGGGAGCACTGGACAATCTGAGCTAAGACCGGCCAATAACATCACTACAACACAAAATTAGGGAAGTAGGGCCCGGTCTAAACTACAGCACATGGGGCACATCCCCGACAATCCTCATAATATCAATGAAATCTGGTAGGTCAAAGATACTCCAGGAAACACCGGTGTAGTGACCGAACACCACCAACCATATCTCCGTAGAATGAGAAAGGCAGATCTTCTGCCTGATATTGGTCACTTTATTCGCAAAGAATCGAGTGATCTCATCACACTCAATCTGTGAAAAGCTTGAATGAGCTGCAGACAGGTTGGGTTGCACAACCTGTCCACAGTTCGAAGAGCTGAGCCGTCGGTTCTTTATAACAGCGATTTCCTGAAAGGAATTCTGCCTTCTTACGGAAATCGCTGATTGATAGAGCTGGTAATGCTCTAACAAAATAAGATGGTCAGTATCTAGCATTGCATAACAACGCCCAGGTTGGATTTACATCAACGACGCTCTAACCTCATGCCCCAACTTTTGCATCTCCTCAGGGACCCATCAAACCATGGGGTCCGAGGGCGTGGAAGGGGCGAACACGATCGGAGCAATCCGATCCAGAGCTAAAGTAATAGCCTTATTATAGGCCACCACTAAATGCTCTGGATCAGTGCTGGTCTCACCGAGCACCAAGAGGTCAATCACCACCACCAGGTATTCAGGGACCACATCCCACAAAGGGTGGTAACTGACCATCTCCACAGGGCAGACCTACTGGGGCAGAGAAATTGAACCTCACGGTGTAGTGATCAGACCAACCGACAGGTTCCACCCCGCTGAGGCCTCGATCCCCAGGAGGAAGACCAAATCAAGAGAGTGACCACCATTGTGGGTAGCTGAGGAAACAACCTGTGTGAAGCCCAGTGATGTCATCACCTGGAGGAAGTGTTGTTCAAAAGCTAGGATTCATCGTCGACCCAGGCATTGAAGTCCCCAGAACCATCAATCTGGCAACTCCAATGCCATGTCGGGGACGAAGTCGCTACTCTCTGCAGGAACAGCTTTTCATTCCCTGGTGGAGTTTGAATGAGAGCTATCCTGCACCCCCACACCAGTTACCACAGTGCACTCAAATGATTCTGTCTCCTCAGCTGGTACACCAGTGAGGCCCAATTCGGTCTTAAACGGATTGTTACCCCACGCCCCTGCGATCCAACCTTAGGCGATGTATCACAGAGTACCCAGGAGGAACAGCTGCCTCAAAATTGGGCAGCATTACCATCCAACCGTCTTGGTGATGCAAGTCAGATCCACTGTTCCAACAAAATCCCAATCAATGCAGTTTTGTTCTAAATGGATCTAGCATTGCATAACAACGCCTAGGTTGGATGGTGCTCATAGCTCGTCCGGCTACTTGCCCACCTAAAAGGAGGTGCCCTTGGGTATGGGGACGAGACATGGATTACACGCTCCAGGCTCCATTTCGCCCCAGGACATCTTCTGACTTAACCACCCCTGTCAGAGAAGCCCGCCTTCGAGCTCCAGTGTCCGTGTTCAGCTCACCCCTGCCCACCCACCCTGCAAGAAATTCCCAGCACCCGGCAGCATCGGTAAACAAAAGCAGGAAGCGGGGGCAGGTGAAGGGCACAGAGAGAGGAGATCGAATAGCGAGGACTGGGGGTGCAAGCAGGCACATTCTACAAGATACCTCCAAACTGTGGTAAACACCACAGACAGTCTTAATTTTTCAAATAAAACAAAAATGCAGTTGAAGACTGTTAAAAATATAAATCACACACCCCAATAAATCCCAAAACAGTAAAAAACTTAAAATAAATCAACCTATTAAAGAACAATAACAACTGTGGAACCCCCGAACAACCAGTAGTTCTCAGTAACTGGGGCCACTGATTTAAACAAAGTAATTAACCAAATAAGTAACAAAAATAAAACAAACAAACCTCCCCTCCCCTCCGGACTACACAATACTTTTACTATGGTGGCTAGGTGAGACAGGTGGTACTCTCACTACCACATTTAAATAAATAAAATAATACAACAAACAAAATTAATACAAATATTGTGTTAAAGTCACTTAAAAAGATGTCAGGAGGTCCCAGTCCTAAGCACCTCACTGCCAGATCTTCCAAAGGTGCCAGGATTCTCCAGACGCCAGATATGGAATGGTAAAGAACAAAACTGAGCAAGATTTAGTGCATGTCCAAGGGCCAATACCCCAAAGAAACACTCTCACTGATTCAGGGTATTTTAATCAGCCGAGCAGTCTGTCCACAAATGACACAGGAAACTTCGGGACTGAGTATATCCCACTAACTAAAACTCAACAGGTTATCCCCAGCTCACCACCCTGCCATAGCAGATTGCTACGAGGCCCCGAAGAGCCCACCCAAATGGTCACCCAAGGGTCCCTAGAGGAAGGGACCATCACCCACTGATTTCCCAGTGAGGAGACCCCCACCACTATAGTCGGAGGGGCCTGGGCTCACCAAGAAGGGCAATAGAAACAGGGAAAGAAGCCTTAAGTTCCAGCCTAAACAAGGCCCACAAGACAGACAGGGTTCAATCTCAGAACCTCAATTCAAGAATATTCTGTCTTCACCCAGAGGTAAACCTCGCAGAAAGTTTGTCCAGAGCAAAAAGAAAACCATATGTTATAGTGTTTGCATAATTTCCAGTGGATCAGTCTCACTAGGTTGTTGTGTCTTTCAGTATACAGGCCTTCTGCCACGAGTCCTTCACATCCAGCTACAGGTGTGCAATTGCTTTTATGTATGTTCTACAGAACCTGCACCTGTCTTTTCCCCATTTTTTCTATGGATTTTGTGAGCAATCTTGTGCATAGTTTATTATCTTGGGCTACCATTATCAGCCTCTCATCTTGTGGATTAAATTCACCTCTTTTAACCACTGTGATCAATTCTCGAGCGATCTTGTGACTGTTTAGACTGAGAGCTGTTGCTGCTTTTGCCACATTGGTGGCTGGAGTCTCTACATTTGCCACATTGGTGGCTGGAGGTCTGGGTGGTCATAGTCGCAGGACAGTGGCATTCCACATCGGTGGCTGGAGATTGGCTAACCAGTTGGTAGGAGAGAGTGCTGAGGGAACCAAATTTGAAACTGCGGTTGGTATTTAAGACAGGGCCTAACCACAGAGGAACTGTTCCTGTTTAGATGAAGAGCTGTTGCTGCTTTTGTCACACCAGTGGCTAGAGTCCTTATGTTTGCTGCATCGGTGGCTGAAGATCATTGTGGTTGTAGCAGTTGCACAGTGGCATGCCGCATCAGCGACTGGAGCTCGGTGCAGCCATAGCTGTGAGACAGTGGGCATGCTGCATCGGCAGCTAACCAATCAGTGGGACAGAGCACTGAGGGTGCCAAATTTGAATCTGCAGTTGGCTATTTAAGACAGGCCCAGTCGCAGTGGAACTGTTCCTGTTAGGCAGAGCTTTTTGTCCCACCCACCCCTAGCTCTGACCTTTATTAAATGCCCAAAGGAGGAGGAGCAAGAAAGGAAGGCACAAGCCTGGGACTGGTTATCCATGACAGGAGGAGGAGGAAGAGCACTGGTTGGACTTTGCCACCCTCAAATGAACAAGGGGTGACCAACACTGAGGAGTTAAGCAAGAGTTCTTTTGGGATGTGTCATTTGATGAGTGGGACAGCTACTACAGGAATAAACCAAGGCTCAAAGAAGGGTATGGAAGGCTAAGCAAGCAACAATACCCAACAGGGTGGGCAGTATTGGGCCATACCCATCCACCCAGGGGAATAATGAGTCCCGACGCTGCAGGTGGAGGGCCTTATAGCCCTGGAAGTGTGGGTATAGCCCATACAGCCTATCCTGGAGGGCATTATTGCACTTAGAAAATGGGCACTTTTTTATATGTTTAAAAATATAATAGATTTCATGTAAAAATGTTGACTATATTTAGTATTTTATTTAGTTTGTTAAAAAGTAGTTCCTCCACTTGTCTCATAGTTGTGTGTAATGTGTAAAGGTGATTGCTGTGGTTAGCCCTCAGTGTCCCTAGCCCCCATTCCCAAACACACATGGCTTTTATTTGGTAAAAAGGTTTCTTACTTGAGATGAGCCATTGTCTGGCATGGTAACATAGAAACATAGAAGCTGACGGCAGATAAGGACCACAAGGCCCATCCAGTCTGCCCATTTCTTTCTACCTTATAAATGTGCCATCGGCCTTGCTCTGTCAGTGGCCTATCTACTCATACTCATCTGTATTGCTCCCTTATGCCTATCCCATGCCTGTTTGAAGCCCTGCACTGTATTCATAGCCACCACTTCTTGAGGTAGGCCATTCGTGCATCCACCACCCTTTCTGTGAAAAAGAATTTCCTCACATTCCCCTTAATCGGCCCCCCCTCTAATCTCATGCTGTGTTCTCTTGTCCTGCTATTTTTCTTATATTTAAACATGTTAGAGACTTTCACCTTGTTAATGCCCTTCAGGTGTTTGAATGCCTCGATCATATCACCTCTGTCCCTCCTTTGCTCAAGGGTATACATATTGAGCTCTGTTAATCTGTCCTCATATGTCTTCTGATGCAGTCCCTGCACCATTTTGGTTGCCCTTCTCTGGACTGCCTCAATTTGGTTAATGTCCTTGTGAAGGTGTGTCCTCTAATACTGCATGCAGTACTCCAGATGGGGCCTAACCAGTGTCTTGTAAAGAGGATTATTACCTCCCTCTTATGACTTGTAATATCCCTACTAATACACCCTAACACCTCCCCAGCCTTACCTACTGCTTTCAAGGTCTGCTTGGATGATTTCAGGTCATCAGTGATGATGATGCCCCAAGTCTCTTTCTTCCTTGAGCTGCTAGCAACTCCTCCCAACCTATAGGTGGCTTCAGGGTTTCTCTTCCTATGTGCATGATCTTGCACTTCTTTGCATTAAATCCCAGTTGCCACTCTTCTGACCATTTTGCTAGTTTATCCAGATCTCTTCTCATTCTGCCCACCCCATCTGGATCATCTACTCTGTTGCAGATTTTGGTGTCATCTGCAAACAGACAAGCCTTACCCTCTAGTCCATCTGCAAGGTCACTAATGAAGATGTTAGAGGACTGGCCCCAGGACTGATCCCTGAGGTACCCCACTTGTGACTTGCATCTATTCTGACTGTATACCATTTACCACCACACTCTGTTTTCTGCCTGTCAACCAGCTTTCACCCAGTTGACCAACTTCTGACCCACCCAAGCCTACCCAGCTTATTTATCAATCTTCTATGTGGAACAGTGTCAAAAGCTTTGCTGAAGTCAAGGTAGGCGACATCAACTGCTCCCCCTTGGTCCACCACTCTGGTTACCCAGTCAAGAAATCTATGAGATTAGTTTGACAGGACCTTCCTTTTGTAAACACATGCTGTCTTGGATCCTGTGCCCCTATGGATTCCAGGTGTTGCACTATCCTTTCCTAAGGTGTGCCTCCATAATCTTGCCCACTACTGAGGTAAGACTGACTGGTCTGTAGTTCCCTGCCTCCTTCCTGCTACCACTCTTGTGGAGCGGGATCACATGAGCCTTCTCCAGTCTTCTGGGACCTCTCCTCTGCTCAGAGACTCACTAAACAGTTCTGCTAGTGGCTCTGCTAGTTCCACCTTTAGCTCCTTAAGTACTCTGGGATGTATGCCATCAGGTCCCATTGCCTTGTCCACCTGAGCTTAGCAAGCTCTTGTAAGACCCTTTCTTTGTGAAGGGAGTAGTGCCACCTCCCTCCCCGTGTCCATGGTGCTGAGCTGTGGGCCCTGCCCTACCTTCTCTTCAGTAAATACTGAGAAAAGTATCTATTTAGGATAGATGCTTTTACATGATCCTCCTCCTCAAATGCTCCTTTTTCTCCATTAAGCTTAGCAATACCCCTCTGGACTTTCTCCTTTCACTAATTTATCTATAGAAAGTCTTGTCACCTTCTTTTACTGTTCGTGCTAGTGTTTCCTCAGTTTGGGACTTTGCCTGCCTTACTGCCTTCCCTGCTTCCCTTAGGGCAGTTTGGTATGCCTCCTATCTTCATCCCACTGTGTTCCCCTATATTTCCTGAAGGCCAGCCTTTTGGTTCTGACCTTTTCTGCTACTGTATTTGAGAACCAAAGTGGTTTCCTTCTTTGCACTTCCTTTTCTGTCTAACACAATGGGATGTTACTTCAAGTATTGCATCCTTAATGCTTGCCCACTTTGCCTGTACCCCTCACCTGTGTTTCTTTTGCCAGGGCTAGCTTAACTCTGTTGGCCATCTTATCAAAGTCAACTCCTCTGAAGTCCCATATTTTTGCCTTGGAATGGGATGATTTAGATGTAGTAGCCAAATTGAACCATACCATGTGATGGTTACTGGCCCCAGGTGACCGTCTACCTGGAGATCTGCGATCACTTCCTGTTAGTACTAGATCTAGGATAGCCCTGTCTCTTGTGGGTTGTTGTACCAGTTGTTTGAGGCCCTCCCCTGCTGGGAATCCACTATGTGTCTAGTTCTGGCAGATGTTCTTGCTGGTATTGACCAATCTGTATCTGGCATGTTGAAGTCTCCCATTATCAGAACCTCCCTTTAGCTGTCATGTTTTGTATATCTTCTAGCAGTAATGTGTCTATGTCCTCCCCTGGTCTAGGGGCCTGTAGACAACCCCAGTTCTTATGGCTATCCATTTCCTGTTTCCAGGTGACCCCTCAGTTCTTCTGGCTCCTTATGTGTATTCTGAATTTCTGTAGCTTTGATATTTTTCATTGACATACAGGGCCTCCCCCAACTTTTTGCACCTCGGTCTCTTCTGAACAATACATAGCCAGGTACTGAAGTCTCAGTGTGGTTACTGGTAAACCAGGTCTCACTAATTGCTACTATGTCCAGTTTAGCCTCTGACATTATTGCCTGCAGGTCTGGGATCTTATTTCCCAGGCTGTGAGCATTTGTGTACATGATTTTCCATTGGCCAGATTTGGTTGTTGGTGTTGGATGAGGGTTTGGCATTACCCTTGTGCATTGTATGGAGACAAACCTTTTTTACCTGGTGAAGCAAATGAACTGCAAACATGCTGAATCCTGTTTGACCACTAGCTAGGCGGGAGGGTGTATTCTTCCATTCGGCGTATGTGCTGCACCCTCTCCCTATTTGCTAGTTTAAATATTCTGCAAGGCATCAAACTTCTGCCCCAATGCACTGACTCCTCCTTAGTCAGATGCAGTCCATCAAATTTAAAGAACTTTCGCCCAGAACTGTTGCCAGTTCACAAATCTGTGTCCTTTTCCTGGCACCAGCCCTTGAGCCACATGTTTAGTTCCACTATCTGCCTTCTCGACCTTCCATCCATCTGCCCCCCTCTCCCAGACTGGCAGAATCTCTCAGAGAAGGAGATGCGGACTAAATGAATTATAGTTTGTCACCCAGCCTGGTCACGTGTTCCTTGGTCTCCACAACTGACTGGCTGGTGAGATCATTAGTCCCTATGTGTACTAGGACATCAATGTTTTCTCCTGCTTTGTGAACAATTTTAGCAATGCGGTCAGTGTCTCTCCATGCTGATGTACTTGGGAGACACCTGACCATTACCCTGGCTGGAGATGGGTATCAACTCCCGAATCATGGAGTCTCCTATGATCAGAGTTTTTGGATTCCTTTTTGCTTTTTGTTTTGGTTCCTGATTTGGGTGAGTTTTGTTGTGCTAGCTCCTGTGCCGCAGTGTCCTGCTCTGCTGTGTCTTCTGCCTCTTTGTTTGATTTCAGAGATCGAGGCAGATACCTGTTTGTAGTGTTTATATGGTTTTTGGAAGTAATATGTTGGAGATCAGAGGTGATGGGGCACTCGATTTGCCCTTCTAACCATCTGCCAACCTCCTGGTCCAACTACCCTCTGTGGTGAGGGTTTTCTGTTGGATGCTGGGGAAATGGCGGGTGGTTCTTATAATGTATTTCCTCTTGAATATGACATTTGAGGCATGCAATCTCTGCCCATGCTGCCTGGAGCTGAGCCCTAAGGTCTTCAATGGCTCAGCATGTAGGACAGTGTCCTAAATCCTGTAAGACTGTCCTTCTGAAAATTGTTCCACAATACCTGCAGTTAATCATATCCATTCCAGATAAGTTGCTGGGTTTATAACCTAGTCAGAGTAATTAGAAGGAAAAAATGCAAGTAATGGTTTGATTGTGTTTTGTTTTGTTTAACTTGTTATAACAAGTTAAATTACTAGATGCCCTGTAAATGAGCTCACCTTGTGGATGCCCACTGATCCACCCCTTCCTGCTCTGCCACAGGAAATGTCACAACTGTGGTACCCTATAAAAGGGTGTAGTGTGGGGTGGTTGGGGATGGGGGTGGGTGGCTGGGACCTTCCCTGCCGAAAAAGAAGCATGGATGAAAGAACAAGGAGGTAGGCAGAAACAATCAGTCAACAACAAATGCAGTAACCTGAAAGCTTATCCTAATGTTAGATAAAATTGTAAAACCTGTAAAGCACCACCTGTAATAATTTCAGAGAAGATATATGCTGTAAGAAACACTTTGCAGAAGAAAAATAAAGCAATGAAATGTTAGCAACAAACAGTAGCAATCCCTGTGAGTAAAATAAAAACAACACCACACAGTAAATCTGCTTAGCCAAAGAAGTCTTAATCCTTTCACTTGCTCTGGTAAGGTTCTCTACTCTGCCTTTCAAGTAGTCTTGGAAGGAAGAGCTGAGGTGAAGCTGGTGCCTTGGCCAGCAAACCAAGTCTTCTACCTTGGTACACTTGAGTTCAGTAAGGAGGGATGTAAAGGGACACAAGATCACTATGTACCATGATTTTCAGTGGCTGAGCAGGAAATCAGTAGTGCACTGGGCAGGAGATCAGTTTGTTGCTCATGTGAGTGGGAACTCAGCAGCAGTGGCAAACTGCAGTGCCAAGCGTGTGCAGTGGTAACAGCGGCAGAACTGCAGTGCAAAAGCGTACATGAGTAGAACAGCGGCAGAACTGCGGTCTTGGAACTATCTACAGTAGTAAATGAGAAGAAAGGACATTAAGGTATTGGGTTAGGGAGTGGTTGGGAGAGTGAAAAAAGAAATAGACAGTTATTTGTTTTGTGTTGGAGGCAGGCGAGCCACAAAGCTGTTTGGGGTCAAGAGGTCGTAGTTGCGGTGGTGCTGTGTGTGGGGCAACAGAAGGATGAGTAATCCATTGGGTATGATGTAGAGAAAGGAGACTAATGAATTGGGGAATAGTTCTGGGATTGGGGTACTTCTTTCATTGAGGGTGTTCTGGCAGTAAAGAAGGAGCATAGGGATGGCAGTATGACTCGCTAAGTGACTCAAAAATATGGCGGACATTTAAAATGAAATGATGGGGATTTAACTAATTGGAGACCAGGCTGGACAACAGGATTCTGGTGATGGGGCTGGCTTGGCTGGTAATTTTAATAGGTGGGTATTTGTTGTCTGATAGATGCCCGCCTAGAGAAGTGTCTCAGCCAATCAGAAGCCTCTAATAGCATTCCCCATTTTCTAAAGATCATCAGAGACTGAATGAGACATAAAAGTTTTGCTAAGGATCAAACAGAGACAAGAGAAACAGACAAAAAGAGACATAAAAGAGCCAAGTGAAGGGCAGGGAAAGGGGTAAATCTGCATGCAGAACAGGGCAAACTGCTTACAAGCTTGATTTAAACTTTTAAATGACTCCTCATGAATTTGAAGCTAGTTCTATACTGCACTGTTTGACTTGATTCACTTACTAAGTCCACCTACAGTAAGGGCATCTCTATCAACAGTCATTACTATCTTAGTTGTCTTTTAGAGCTGACCAAGGCCAAATTGTTGTACCAAGTGGGGGACATGAGAGCAGGAGTGGTGGGTGAGGAAGGGGAGGCAGCACTGCTTGAAGAGCTGAGAGGGAGGCCAGCCTGAGCAAGGTCACTACTAGATGGGAGGGGGACTTTGGCTACTGGATGGAGAAGAGACAGACTTGTGGAATGCAGTGGCTGTGGAGTTGCAGTAGTCATAATAAACTATAGAGACTAGGGTGCTGTCCAATATGTGCCAGGTTAATAAAATTAGAGACTGAGGTGCACAAGTGCATGGATGAACTGGACAGGTGAATGAAAGGAATGAGCATGAGGGGTTCAGAGGCACATATACAGGGACAGTTGGTGGAGTAGGGTGTCTGCAAATGTGAGTGCATGGGTATGGTGTCAGTTGGAACTGTGAAAGAGCATGCCAACCTTGGGAGTGGAAAATGAGAAGGGGTTCAAAACTGGACCAGGAGGAGGTGAAAGCTAGTAGAAAGTGTGGGCTGCTGGTAGCAGTGGAAAAGGATTCAATGACCCTAGCAGGAGATCTCAATTCACCAGAAGGGGATGCTGGTAGGCAGCACACTGAGTAATTCTGGTCTCCATAAGTACTCACCACTGGTGGGCACCATGACAAAGGGACTCAGAAAAACAAGGAGATCAGTAACGGGTCGGAAAAGGCGGAGGATAAAGGTGAGGGGATGGAAAGGGCACCAGGACTAACAGAGGTGCAAGGGAAGATGGGAGAGAAGCTGGGGGTGAGGAGTACATGTTAAAGGAGGATGAGGAAAAAAGAGGAGGAAGGATGGAACCCTGGGGCAAGGAGAGCAGAGGAGTTTGTGTGGAGAAGCATAGAAAACTATGATGGGAGGGAAGAAGCAAGGGATCATGGAGTTCAGGAGGAGGCACAGGGCAGCACTGGACTAGATGGCAATAACATAAAGGCAGTTGGAAGAGGCTCCCTACTCCTCAAGGTTACCCAGAAATTCACTGCAGGGGCTAGGCATATGGAGGGCAAGGGATAGGAGTGCTAGGGGCAGGGGCAATAGAGGTAGTGGTGAAGACAACAAGGAGGTGAGGGAGAGGATACTATGGTTGGGGTTAGGGATCAAGGCAAGGTTTGGGGGACAACAAGGACAGGAAGGTAGAACAGACACCAGCATCTCAGGAAAGAGAACAGTGACACAGGAGAACCAGAAGAAAACAAAAGGGCAAGGTGCTACTGATTGGCAATTATATCATAAAGTGCATCATGTGGGAGGGCAGAAATAGTCAGTGTGGGTAGAGTGCATGCCAGGGATGATGGCACTGAAAGTAATCCACCATATTCCTCATAGGGTGAAAACAGGATGGAATTCACATCTGATGTTCCACTTGGGTACAAATGACCTGGAAGGCAACAGTCTCCTGGAGGTACTGGTGAGATTTAATGCCCTGGCTAGGTTCTGCAGTAGTCTATCTTCAGATCTCTAGCATTTTGGAGGTGTTGCTAATACCCAGAGCTAGTACAGAGAGAAAGCAAGCGATAAAGGAGTTCAATAGTTGGCTAGCAAGATAGTGTAGGCAGATGAGGTATGGGATGGTAGGGACTGAGGGAAAGATGGGATGATGACAGCCTCTTTGACCCGGACAGGCTACACCGCAATAAGGAGGGTGCAGCCATACTGAAATGCAGGCCACGGGAGTTCTTAAAAGCATATAATTTAAACTAAATGGGGATAAGCCACACAAAACATGGCTGAGATGAGGGCCTAAGTCCCCACAAGGAAGGATGAAAAGTTAGGTTCTGACATTCCCTTGAGGAGAGAAGAGGTGGGTGAAATACTGAAGGATTCTGGTGGTTAATGCTAGGAGCCTGACAAACAAGATGGAGAACTTAATAGCCATCTTTGTGCATGACAGACTGGACATAATTGTGATCACAGAAACTTGGGGACAGAATATCATGTGTGAAGACAGCTATTCCTGGCTTCAGATTGTTCAGGAAGGACAGGAGAGACAAAAAGGGGGTGGCCTTATACATCAGGAAAACAAAGGTTATGGAGGGGCGGGGGATGGGAAATGGAACTCCTTTGGGTGACACTGGACAGTAGGATAGGGGAGTTGTTTACAGAGCACCCACTCAAGGGAAGAATAGGATAGGGTGATGTCACAGGCTGTCGAGAGGATGGCCTCAAGGGGAAACACTTCTGGTGGGAGATCTGAACCTCCCACACACAAACTGGACCATCCCAGATGCAGTTTCAGCAAGATGCAGGTGGTGGATTCTGGAGGCACTGCAAGGGGTGTTCCTTCAACAGTTGATCAAAGAGCCAACTAGGGGAACAACCTGCTGGACATGGTCTTGACAAATGGGAGAATGTGGAGGAGGTGCTGGAAGGAAGGAGCTGGGAGACAATGACCATAGGACCATCAGATGCAAGGTGAGGCAAGGATGGTGGTGAGCCAACCAACACAATGGTGCCTGACTGAGTAAGCTGAGTTCAACAAGATGAGAAGGTAGTGAGGAAGTGATGGAGGTGTGGGAAAATAAACCAAGTGGAAGAGTTGTAGGGAGCTATTAGAAACCACCGGTTAGGGAGGTCACACAAGTGTGTGTAAGGAGAGTTTGGAAGGTCACAGGCCACTCTGGTTCAATAGAGATGTGGTAAGAGTGGTCGGGGGCAGGAAGAGGGCATTTAGGGAATACAAGAGAATGCAAAAGAAAGAGGACAGGGAAGCTTATGGAGAGAGATGAGGAGGCTAGTAGTGTCTTGTGACCTCAAGGTGGGAAGCAGCATACCAGGGTGGTTGGGAGGTCATATGGGATGCTGGCAAGTATAGGCAGGTGAACCACTAGCAGAAGGAGGGAGGTCCTGGTGCCCTGTATTGAGCCATGGTGAGACACACCTCAATTATGAAGTCCAGTTTTGGAGCCTTACTTGTGCAAAGACATAGATTTGATTGAAAGGTTCAGAGAAGAGTAACCAGGATGGTGCAAAGGATGAAGGGCAAGCCATATGAACAGAGATGAAAGGAATTGGTGCTGTACACATTATAGATTGGAAGTTAAAGAGGGAACATGGTAGAGACCTTTAACCTTTGGGCTTCCAACAGAATTAGAACGTATAGGAATTTTAGACTGATATATCACGCAGCACAGCAAGGGTTAAATACATCAAAGGATAAACCAGGGTGATTATTTCACAAGAAGAAAGACACCATAATAAGGGGAGGCATGGCCTGAGACTACAGGGGGACACCACAGAGGCAACGTGAGAGGATGATGCTTCATCGATAGGGTTGTGGTGGGCTGAACAGGCTTCTAGAGAGGTGGTGGAGTCCGAGACATATGGATGACCTAGCACCAGCAAGAAATGAAACACACACAATAGAAACAAACACAGATGAGCAAAGATCAGGCAGGATCCTCTTTAACATCAAAGAGCAAATGACACAGAACATCAAAGACAAAGGCTGAAGATTTTGATGAAGACTATTTGCCAAGTGTAAAGAAGCAGACATTGCAGCCAATGGCATGACAGGAACAAGACAATGTACCTTGGCACATTCAAACATCTCAGAGGTATATTGGCAAGAAATATATTCGACCATACACATCTGGAAAACCAAAAATAAGACAGTATCAATATAATGTGACATACAACTTGAACCAGAAAACCTCATGCAAGCTAAGAGAAGGGACGTTGCCTGGATGATATCTTGCACAAGTGTAGATGCTACTCCAATGTGGCATGGATGGAATGCCTTATTTTTGTAGATGACCTGCCACAGCAGATCATATCATACACTGACCCTATAGGAAAGCCTCCTACAAAACTTGATGTAATGCAAGACACCATGAATACTGCTATCAAGGTTATGGATGAATGCCGGAGGACTGTATGTTATTACTTATGATTTGGCCACAGCAAAACCTGCAGTACAAAGTCAGTCAGGAAAGACCCCAGAATATGACAGACTTTTCATATGTTTTGGACTGTCCCATAAAATTAGCATACTTCAAAGGTCTTGGATACTTCCTGAATGGTTCTGGTAGAGCCCACATTCTTGTTGAAAGTGGTGTATTGGCATTGGGATCCCTGAATGGACTTCTTCAAGGAACATGTTTCAATCGGGCAAAGAGACTTCACCTGATGCTATCAGCGGCATTCAGAGTTAAACATCTGCAGTGCTTCATACAATATAAAGGTATGTCAGACTTTCCAATCTCAAAGCATCTGCAGCAGCTACTTAATGACCAATCACCTTCCTCAGTGGTGGATCTAGAGAATATAGCTGAGTTCAAGACATTCATGGAAGCATAAGAAACATTTTCAGATTCCACACAGTGAGCATGGCACAACTGACCAACTTTGGCTGAAGTACTGAAGTTTGGTAGAGTTGCACCAACTTTTCTGCCATTCCAGCAAGATGAATGACTTGCCTCTTTTGTATATAGCTTGAGAATACAATACCTCTTACTTCACAACTGGGCACCACAACTAGGCCAAGTGGATGACCATGCACTTTATAAATTTGCTAAACATGGATAAGACCCACTGTGAACTAAGGAAAAAATCTGAGAATGGAGTATTAACCATTGCAAGATCAAAGAGAGAGTTTAGCTGAAATGTCATAGACTTGACTTTGAACAGACAATTAATGCTAATGCTGCATCAAGACTAACTAGGATTTCTTTCTTGACACAGAACATCAACACAAGGAAGAGGTGGAAAGTTCTGTGGTCAGCTCAAAGTAAAATTGTTGGAAGTCTTAAGGAAAAGTTGTTCTTGTGAGTCATGAAGAAGCCTGCCAAGAGCTGAAGAGTTTTAGATTTAAAGAGATTCAAAGGATCTAAACAAGCTGTTGAACACAATAGACTCCTCCATGAATTCATTCCGGGATGCATTTGAGGACAGCAATCTTTATTCAATAGGTAGTGGAAATGCAGTATCACAAGAGGTAGCAAACAAAGTGTTACAGGTTACTGAAGTAGGTACTTGGATGTATTATGTGATTGGATGCTTGCATTTATCTATCCATGACTTCAACAGTTGAACTTAAGATGGTGTGTACCACAAGCTAACCCCTGCACTCCTCCCCTTAGGAAGTGATGGCTCAATGAACACAACAATTAAGTCAACACTGCTGAAGAACTTGAGACCAGAGTCCAAAGTAGCCACCTGATGCTGTAAATGCCACTGTGGTTGATGCCATGATCAGAAGTCTTACAAACCTGCCACCAACATTCCACAGTGTGGTAAAACCATTCTGTCTCTTGTTTGCGGTACTTCTGCAAATGAAGTCCAACTTGTTAGTAACTGTTACAAGTCACCATCAATCGAAGGTCTTGAACAAGAGCAGAGGAAAGCATGCATCACTCCACTCTCCTATCTCATAACTGGTCCTGACCAAGAGACTTTGCTTGATCTCCATCTTCATCCTTTGCTGGATCCCATCTTCATCCTCATTCAAGATGGCATTTCTAGGTTTCTAGCTACAGCATGAAATTCTGATGTGTACTGTGAAGTTTTAGGTGCTAAAAGCTCATATATGCAGTAGGAGAAACTTGTTACTCATACAAAGTGGAAGCTAGACATATGCTCAGACTAGAGTGCAAGGCCCTAAAAGCTAGCACATAGAAGCAGACATAAGAATTATGCACTACATTTGCAGTCAAATGAGGGTGAAGATGTGCATGTAGTTGTCAGGGCAAATGGCACTAATATTCTGGTCATTCTGCTGTATCATGCAAGTCTAAACAATAATCTCAAACTGCACGGACATTGGCCATTCAGGAATGACACAAGAAGATTCATAGATGTATCTCGCTTGTCAGCAGTTAGGCAGACCTGTGTGCAGCTTTACCAAGTCTCCATGCAATGACAGAGTGTGACTATTCACAAGCATTCAAAGGCAAGGGAATGGTGTGACTCTAACAATTATGGAAAAGGATATAGAGTACACACAGGCATTTGGAAAACTGGGATATCCACACTTGTCTAAAGAAAACCGAGGATGCAACTGAGAGCTTTGTGTGTACCTTGTATGGACAGAAAATAAAGTGTCAACACAGCCCACTACAGTAGGTTCAATATCAAGTATCGACCGAGTGGCAAAGACGCACCTTAGAAAAGATCAAAGGAGGACTTCTTGTGATGTAGAGCACTGAGTAGCAGCTCTCGAGTGTACTCCTTCCTCCCTGTCCCATTCATGATAAAATTACAATTTCAATCACAGATTAGCCAATTTTATTAACAGCTTGCACTTACCAACAGCTTTGTGCTCACTATAGTGGCGTTGATGGAAGCTGAAATGTGTCTAGCACCTCCAAACACACCCCGCCAACGATCCCAGAGAAGAGCTCCAAGAAGGCCAGAGCTCAGCCATCTTTCAGCAGTTACTCCATCACTCCTACTATTACAGGCCAGGAGATCTCCCCACTTGCACTAGAGAGATTTCTTGCTGAATTTCAGCCTTTAAGGAGCAACTGAGATCTATCACTACAGAATTAAAATCCATGGTTGGGGCAATTGAAGAAGTCTCCAAGTGTACTACTGACAATGAGTCACATCTGATATCCCTGGAGAGGAGGACTGACAAGATGGACAAGGATACACTGGTAGGACAGCAACACATTAGGAAGCTGGAGGCTAAAAAGAGCACCTTGAGGGAAGGAGCCAGGGAATAACGTAGTTCTAATTGGGCTACCTGAAAAGAAGAAAGCACTAATACCATTCTGTTTATTCAGAAACTGCTGGAGAAACTAGTGGGCCCATCCTCATATGGCCCTACCTATACTGTTGAACATCCCATCGAGCCCTTAGGCCCATGCTACTACCTGGGGCTTCCCAAAACCATTCATTTTCAGTTCCTGAATTTTCAGGAAAAACAGTACTTTCTGGGCAAGATGAAGGACCTTCAAGAGATTCATAGTGGAGGCTCAAACTTGAGTAACACAGACCTGCCAACCTCAGTACTCCAGCTCTCGCACCCAATTCCACCCAATGGTTACCAATTAATAGCACCAGTATCAAATTCCAGATGGGATACCCAGCTCATCTGCAGGTCCAAATAGCAGGATCTTGGTCCACTTTCAAACAGGTTGAGCCAGCACAAACAGCCTTAAAGGAAGCTTTCCCTAACCTATTTTCATCGTGTTGAACTGGTGTAATGAACACCCTTGGAATTTAATACTTGCATCTTGTTTGCTACAGGAATTTGAATCTGCACCCACCCCAGGACTCGTGACTATTTTTTACTTAACAGCAGACCTAGGGTCAGGAATTGGGCCTCAGATTCTGTTTAATTTAAGAACTAACAAGATTCACTGTTTGTCAGCATGCCATGTATAGTTTTGACTGGGCTTGTAAAGGCTGGATAAGAGGCCTGGCTTTATTATTTCTTAAGTGACACCACCTCAGTTTCCTGGTTTCTTGTTAGGAAAGATCTGTTTTCTTTGTTTTGGGACACTGTGTGAATTATCTCCAGGTCTGCAAGGTGTGGTGCACCCTGAGATAGGGGCCGTCTTGGTCTCTATTACTTTTTAATACGTATGTGAACTCTAGTTTATTGTTATAATTGGGGTATACAGCACATTTTCAGATTTCAGTCTATGCTTGTAATGAGGCAATGACCCCAAGAAGGGTTATTCCTTCGCTACATGTGAAGTTGTTTAGATTACAGTAAGTTGGCTAGTATTTACCTGTTTTAAATGGGTGTTTCAGTTAGATACTGCCTCTTTCTAGGGCAGCTGGGTGCTACGATGGATGAATCGATTAATAGGCTGTCTGCTATAGTTATATCAAGCTTCAAGTTTAATGTTTTTTCTCTTCTTGTGGGCAGGATGGAGGAGGGGCGGATTGGGAATCTGTTTATCACAGGTGATAATTTTATTTTGGCTGGGAGGGATGAGAGAAATGTTAGACAAAGGAATAATTGTAAACTAATCTGTCCATTGGGAATGTTTGGGGATTAAAGGGAGGGAGTTCTGGATGGGGTGTAAGGGAAATTGCAACACCATTATCACAGTTTTTGGGGTTCAGGGTCACTGCTGAGCTTGCATGGATTTCACAAGATTATGTGTGTTTTGCACCTTCACTACAAATTAAAATCATTTAGCAGTGGCTAGTGCACTAAATATCACTTCCTGGAATGTGAAAGGAGTACCTCAGAAGGGTAAAATATATAAAATTGTGAAACATCTGTGGAACATTAAGGGAGTCATATGGCCTACTGAGGAAACAAAAAAAAGGAGGAGGGAGGTGCCAATCTAATTAACAGAAGCACTCTGGACAGGGGGTTGATCCCAGTCCTTTCACAGAAGAAAGGTTCTGAAAGAACTCCTAAAACTGAAGGGCTAGATATTCAAAAGGGTTGTGCCATGTGCAATAGGGTTGAGCCTCATGCAAGTCCGAACTTGCTCCACTCTGCATATTCAGCAGGAGGCAGTTGCTTCACTGAAAACAGGCTGAGCAACAGCGAATGCAAATGAATGTATGCTGAACTGGAGGGGAGGAACTATGTATAAACTGCACAGCCCGATATTCAACGAGCTGTGCAGAGTTGTGCAGGCGCAACCTCAACCTGCACCTGCACAACTTTGAGCCAAAAAAAGGCTCAAGTCGAGGACCACCCACAGGTGAGCTGCCGTACTGCAGGGCTCAACACAGCAGCTGCCACCTGTGGCTGGCCCCAACCCACCCTTGTACCCCTGCAGTCCGATCATGGGTGAAAGCGTAACTTCGTCCTCACCAGTTGATCGCTGCCGCATTACTTTAAAATAAACCCCTCTCGAATATCTCAGGGTTCAGTGTTCGACATGGATGTGCTGTGCAACAAATTTCTCGGTTTCGGTGGCCAGTGACATCCCATCGGGATGCCAGTGGGGTTCCCCACAGCCCCTGATTTGGCGTCTCACTGCTTCCACCACGCCACTCGCTTGCAGCCGGGGGCGGGCATCCTCTCTGTCACCCCGCCATTTCCCGACCGATCTGCCCGCAGGGCCGCACCTATTGGTGCAGAGCAAGAGCTATCGGGCATGCAGTCCATACTCTGAAGACAGTCAGCTTTGTGAATGAATGAATTCATTCACAAATCTGGACTGCCTTAGACGGTATGGGCTGCACGCCCATTGGCTCTTATTCCTGCACCACCGGCGTGCAGCCCCAGCAGGGCAGTCAGTTGGCAGGCGGCGGGAGGCAGGTGGATGCTGCTGCCCACCGCTGCAGGGGAGCGGTGGTGGGGCTCTGGTGGGTGGGGAGGGGGACACTAAGTCACCAGGGCTGTGTTTGGGGGTTCACTACTTTTGTACATCCCTTCGATCGATTATTCTACTGGACCACCAGGGCTATGTTCGGGGTTTGTTTACTTTGTACATCCCTCAAGAATCGGATTATCCACTGGACCACCAGGGATGTATCGGGAGAGGGGTTGTTTTAAACCAATACAGCCCACAATCAGGCTTTTCGGTCCACTGACCACCAGGGATGTATTTGGGAGGGGAGTTGTTTAAAACTAATACAGCCCGCTGATTGGGCTTTGGTCCACTGGACCACCAGGGATGTATTAGGAGGGGAGGTTGTTTTACACTAATACAGCCTGCGATCGGGCTTTTGTCCACTGGACCACCAGGGATGTATTCAGGAGGGTTGTTTAAACTAATGCAGTCTGCGATGGGGCTGCAGGGGTGTCGGTCCTCGACGGCTGCTGCCTGGCAGGGTGCCAGGCGCAAGTTCTTGGGGATCGGGCGCACCTGCATGCTAATGGCATGCAAATGGGGCCATAATCAGATGCAAATGGCCCCCTGCACCTTTGTATGAATTATGGCCCCATTTGCATGTCACCTTTGAATATCGGATTTTGCGATGTTAATGAGACTTGCGCCACCGCAAGTTGAATGCTCCACTCTGTCAATCCTGCGGCACAAGTTCCAATGTGCCATGCACAGTGGTTGTGGTTGGGGGTGATATTCAAAGGACAAGCTCAACAGCCAACTCCTTGAATATCGCCTCCAGATACACCCCTCGCTAACCATATTGCACAGCGCATGGGCTATGCCTAGAATAGTGCAGTTTGAATATTCAGCCCAAGGTGTACAAAGCAATGGGGCCTGACAGAATTCACCCCAGAATTCTTAAAGAATTAAGGGAGAACTAGTGAAACCACTGACTACCCTTTTTAACAAATAATAGGAGGATGGTGTGGTACCTGAGGACTAGAGGAAGGTGGATGTGATTCCTCTTCTCAAATGTGGGACCAAGACTGAGGCAGAAAACTACAGACCTGTCAGTTTGACCTCTGTTGTAGGGAAAGGTTGGAATCACTTCTGAAGGAAAGAATTGTTGAGTACCTAGAGGCCAGTGGGGCACAGGACCAAAGGCAGCATGGGTTCACAGTAGGAAGGTCATGTCAGATGAATCTAATTAATTTCTTTGACTGGGTGACCAAAGTAGTAGACCAGGGAGGGCTGTGGACATGGCCCACCTAGACTTTAGCAAGGCATTTGACTCAGTCCCACACAAAAGATTAATAGTCAAATTAACCAGCCTGGGAGTGGGTCCCAGGGTGGTAGCCTGGGTAAAACATTGGCTGAACAACAGGACAAAGAAGGTAATTGTAAATGGAGTCCACTCTGAAAAAGAGGGGTTACTAGTGAGGTATTGCAGGGTTCAGAGTTAGTCCAGTCCCTTTAATGTCTTTTATAAATGACATTTCAAAGGGACTGGAAGGAAAAGTATGCTCTTTGCAGATGACTCAAAGATCTGCAACAAGGTTGATACACAAGGTGGTGTGGAAAGGACGAGAAGGGACTTGGCAAGGTTGGAGGAATGGTCGAAGTATGGCAGCTTGGACTCAATGCAAAGAAGTGTAAAATAATGCAACTGGGAAAAAAAACCCAGGAGAAGAGTACACAATGAGGGAGGTAGTAACAACAACAAAATGGAAAGGGACCTGGGGTAATCATATCAGATGACCTTAAGGTTAACAAGCAATGTGAGAAGGCAGTAGGAGGGCTGGGTTGATACTGGGATGTATAGGGAGAGGTATCACCAGCAAAAA
The DNA here is from genome assembly GCA_016271365.2 of Neoceratodus forsteri. Taxonomy (NCBI): domain Eukaryota; kingdom Metazoa; phylum Chordata; order Ceratodontiformes; family Ceratodontidae; genus Neoceratodus; species Neoceratodus forsteri. The sequence goes on from CM057459.1 coordinate 1,472,790,656, forward strand.
ACAGGAAGTTGTTATCCCTCTGTACAGACAGTTGGTTAGACCCCATCTGGAGTATTGAGTTCAGTTCTGGAGACCCCATCTCTGCAAGAACATAGACAGGATAGAGGCAGTCCAGAGGAGGGCAACTAAAATGCTGCAGGGTCTGCAAGAGAAGCCATACGAGGAGAGACTAAAGGAGCTTAATATGTATACCCTTGAGGAAAGGAGGGAGAGGGACATGATAGAAATTTTAAGTACCTCAGTGGAATCAACAAAGTCCAAGAGGGTAGCATCTTTCAGAAAAAGAGATTGCAAGAACAAGGGACACAATTTGAAGATGGGGGCGGTTCAGGGCAATGTGATGAGGTATTTATTTCACAGAGAGGGTGGTGGATGCTTGAACAGCCTTCCTGAGGAGGTTGTGGGGTCTAAAACTGTGGAGAATTCAAGAATGTCTGAGACAGACATAAGGAAATTTTGTGGGGGTAGGAAGAAATAGGCTGTTGGTTAACTAGGATCTGCTGCTTATCCTGTACGTAGGGAATGGGCAGACTAGGTGGGGCAAGTGGTCCTTATCTGCTGTCAGAGTCCATGTTTCTAAACTCACTTAAAGGGTGTGAGGAATACAATTCCGTAGACAATATGTCAGACAAGTGTTTGCAGTGGTAGGCAGTACACAAAGCAGAAGGGTAACAATTCTGATACCACATCAACTGTCATTCCAATGTACTCAAAGTGTCAGAGACCCCCAGGAAGGTATGTTCTGGTTAGGGCACTTTAGGCAGAAGGGATATTGTGCTTTACAGCATCTATGGTCCCAGTACTGATTCCCCTCTTTCTTTACTGACCTGATCTCAGTCTTGTCACCCTTGATCCAACCTCTAAGTCCAGGGGAGGACTGGAATCTCCATATGATCCAGCCTTGGATAGGTTGGAAAGGTGCCGATCAGGTCTGATGCTGGCTCAGAGGGCACTGAGTGAATTGTTGGACCCACTCGGTCTCTGTGACCTCTGGAGGGTCCTCATCCCACTGCCCAAGAGTATACATTCTGTTCAGCAGCCCACGGCACGGCTTCACACATAGATTATTTTTAATTAGTTGTATGTTACTGAGTGGGATCCTGGGTAGCAGAGTGGAACCCGGAGTTATCTCTAACCATCAAGTAGTCACCTGCAACATATTATTGAACCTGACCTCCTAAAGAATCCATGTGGAAGCTCAACAACCAGCTTTTAAAAGACACCTGGTTAAGCACCTAGAGGAGTGTCTAGACCAATTTGAACAAGAGAATAGGGATCTGTGAAATTGATACAGAATGGTGTGCACTCAAATTCATCAAATCAGCTTCTACTATGAAGAAGGAGAGGGAAAATGGGCTGCATCCCTCCTTTCCCAAATTAGAGAGGCGGAGTCTCAGCTTTGAAGGCAACGGATGACAAGATGCACCTCAACCTGGTTAAAATCAGAGCACAGTACAATGAGCTCCTACAGGAAAGGGAAGAGCTAGCCATCCTAAAGATAAGGGCCACTTATGTAGAGCAAGGGGAGAAAATGGGGCAGTTGCTGGCCCTATGGGTACACACAAGAGGCGCCTAGAATTGTCACTGTGATTCATTCTGCCACAACTGGTTCTCTCAAGATGGACTCCTGAGATACTGCCCAAGAATTTGAGGTATATTACTGCAGCTTATACAGCCTGATGCCAGATGAGCCCTCTTAGCAATCAGTTGATGAGCACCTTGCCCATATTCCGCTACCCACACTCACTGCTGCACAGCACACACTGTTAATGGCACCCTTTACAGAGGGCAAAATATTGGAGGCCATCCGTACCCTTTCTGCAGATAAGGCACCAGGCCCTGATGGGTTCTCTTCTAATTTCTATAGAACGTTTGCACCCAATGGCTTCACAGACTGTTCCAGCATATTACCACCTCAGGGAGCACTGATTACCATTTTTCAAGCACTTATCAGTGCCCTCACAAACCAGGGAAAGATCCATGTAGTCACGGACACAGGACAATTTCCGCCCTCAATTGTGACATCAAAATATTAGCCAAACTCTTGGTAGACCAGATTGCCAAGATTCTCTCATCCATTATTGGAGCCGCCCAAGTGGGTTTCATAACAGACAGATCTTCGTTAGACCACCTCTGGAAGCTGGCCCATGTATTCTCTGCATCCAGGGATGCCACATTTCCATCAGTGCTGGTGTCCCTGGACACAGAGAAGGCTTTTGAAAGAGTGGATTGGCAGTTCATGTTCTGAACCCTGCACCATTTTGGTTTTCTTTTCCAGTTCATTATCTGGCTTCAAGCCTTGTTTGCCCAGCCCAATACTCGAATATACTGTAAAGGAGTGTTCTCTCCCAACTTTCCTCTTTACTTGGGTACAAGATGGGGTGCCCACTATCCCTCTCTTCTTTAACCTTTATCTAGAATTCCTCTAATTAAAATCCACATGTCCCCAGAGATTCCAGGGCTATGGCTAGGCCCTCGAAAGTCAAACTCTCAGCTCACGGTGGATGATATCCTTTACATCTAGCTCATCGCTCTACCTCCATCCTGGCAGAACTTAAGATAATTCAGGAATATAACTCACTGTCTAATTATAAACTTAACACAGAGAAGACATCAGTCTTCCCGTAAACCCTAGAGTCCTTAAGAATGATATACAGCTCCTTGGACTTCAGTGAGCACCAAAATCCTTCAAATATCTGGGTATTCGTCAGCTGAGGAGTACCTTTCAGCTTAAAAGTGAAATCTGAACTCCCTTCTCAACAGAGTCCATCAAGATCTAGCTAGATGAAAATCTTTGCCTCTGACCCTCTGGGGCACATAAGCTCAGTCAAGATGAATGTCCTCACATCCCATGCCACACTGGCGACCCGAGTTCGGGAGCGAGTTCAGGTGCCTGGGGTTGGCAGGGAGGGAGAGGATTGACCATCTGAGGTGCTGCCTCCTCCCAGGGGAAGGCTAGGGGTTGTCCAGTGTCCTAGTAACCCCTGGTGGAGAGTGGGGCACTGTAGGATGTGGATCACATGTTGGAGTGAGCATGGCAGATGCTGGCAGGGTTGCTGTGTGCCATGGTGTCAGGGGACACCACGCTCTGAGGGAGGAGGTAGCTCAGGGACAACTACACAACAAACTTCTCCAACCTGGATAGGTGGCGGCCCTCCCAGTGCTGTTCCACCACACGCCCAATGCTTGTTCCTGCCTCTGCCCCTTTGGTCTCCTCGGCCCATAGCTACCCATGACTGGGGAGAAAGTAACAACTTTGAAGAAGGCAGGGTCCACAGTGGGCAGTAGAGTAGATCAGGTGAACAGAGTGGCCAGAGAGAGTTCTGGAGCTGGGGAAAGAAACATAGTTGGAAAAAAAAGATGAATGTCCTCCCCGAGTGTTTTACCCGATCAATTTATTGAATCTCTGGTTCCCGCTAGGATGGTTTAGGAAACTGCACTCTCTGATATCTGAATTTATCTGGCTGGGTAAGAGACCCAGGAGGGCATACCACAAACTAGCAGCTCCTAAAAATTGGGGAGGACTTCAGCTTCTATATTTTAGTTTATATTATTGGGCCAGTCAGGCTAGCAAATACCTCTGCTGGCTTACTCTAAAAGTGGACCTCGATTCTCTTCCATACTTTCTCCTATGGCTCACTATCAAAAAGGCCCAAATAGAAGCTGCAGAACTTTCCTCCAGTCCTCCTACATCTGAGACCCAAAGATCTTCCCTCTGTCCTCCGTAACCCATTGATAGAAACCTTGATCTGTATCCGCTCTCAACTTTGCTCCTAATAGGATATAAACATTATCAGGACCCCTGGCAGCCTCTAATTAATAACCCACATTTCAAAATAGGAGGGCAGTTGATTTCCTTCTGGATACCTCACCTAGCAGGGGTGGAAATTGCCCAACTGTGAATGATAGAGGGTCTATGACTCACCCTCCACATATTATAGATAAATACTCCTAAATAATAGGGAGATCTTTAAGGTCTATCAACTTAGGCACATGTTAGTTCAGTCATGTACTGCCTTTCTGTCAAGCTCCTCTGAACTTGACTTTCAGTCCCTCAAAGCCTAGTTTCAGCTCCCCATGCAGTCTCCAACATCTATGCTCAACTGTACTCCAAAGTGTTCCCTAAATGGATAGGATCCTCCATATCAGTCCACGCTTTACCTTGGAACACCACACACTGGCAGTCAGTATGGAGGCTTGCCATAGATACATTACTCAGGATAGGTTACATCTTACACAACTGCACTTCTTGAATGATATGTACTTGACCCCAGTGAGACTGTTTAAAAGGGGCCTCTAGCTCATCTCAGTGTGTCAGATGTAAGGCTGAAGAAGGCTCCATGCATCACATTTTAGAATGCCCCAGGGTAGAACACCTATGGAAGGTCATGCAACAATGGGCTGATCCTCCTAGGTCCTGAAAACTTATTTACCCTGAAATCTGTTTACTGGGGACTATAGCAGTGTTTCTATTCAGGAACAGAAATACTACATGGTTCTTGTGGCTCTTTTGGTGAAAAGTTGGTTCTTGTCACTGGAGAGTTGAGGAATCTATTTCATATACAGAATGGATGCAAGAGTTACTCTTTGATCTCAGTACTGAGAGAATGATCTGCAGGATATAGCTCCACTCTAATAGTCATAAAGCTATGTGGGATAAATTGCATACCCTTTACACAGTGCGACCACATGTTTGGTCTGAAGAGTTCATTTATCATGCTACTGAGCTAGGGAGGAGGTGGGAGGGTTATAGGAGTAGGGGAGGAAGGAGGAAAGGGGTGTGGGAGGACTTGTATACTCCTGTTTCACATATCACTGATGTATCCCATCTGCTAAAATATGAAAATCAATAAACTTTAAATTAAAAAGATCAAAGGAGCAGATGCAGGCTCGCTGCCATCATGCAAATTAACTGTGACAACACAGCTGCCATGCAAATTACATTTCATTCTATGGAAAAATGCAGACAAACCAGAAATGGCACTAGGGAAGCCAGAGGACAATGGCTGGACCTATGAGGATGGCTATACAAGCCAACATGGTTCACATGTGAAGTTGTACCACCAGCCTTAAGTGAACAACTGAACGAACATGACAACAATCCAAAGGAAAAGATGACAGTGACTGTGATGTCGATATTGATGAGACTGATTTGCTTAACATGTCAGATAAGGAAGACAATGAACCAGAATATGGATTGTTGTACACAGGTTCGTGAAACATCATCAAAAGGTGATTGTTCAAGTTAAATATAAAATAAAATAAATAACATTAATATTACGCCTTTGATACACATGTTGCTGTTTGTTACAATGTCTGTAGTATTTCAATAAAAGTTTGTAGAATTGAAATTAAAGAAGGAATCATTAATTAAAATATACACAGTGTTCACCGACAGTTCATTTTTTCATTGAAGAAGTGCATTTTCCAAGAAAACAGTCAACTCTGAGTGAATAAGAATTGTAAATCTGGATTCTACACGTTTTACATAAGAAATGGTCATCAAACCTTTGGACCTAGACACAGAGAAAAATTCACCTGGCTCCTGGACTAACATGAGCTCACTACATTTTTAAAAATTGGTTCTAGAGCTGTGCAGAATAGGCATATTCTGCATCCACAGAATGTCGATGAAATTTCAAAATATTCAATGAAATTTCATCAGAATTTTGTGGAATCTTTTGAAGTTAGTGATATGGTTGTAACTCAACAACTATTCAAGCTACAGCTCTGAAATTTGGAATATATACACTTTGGGTCTATGGCTATAATGTTCCTAACCAAATATCATGTAATTTGGTGGATAGTTTTAAATTATAGGTGCTCAAATGTAGTCTTTTATTGTTTAAAAAATTTCTTGAACATTTTTATTTGCATATACCTAACCATCTATTGGGTCAGGGATCTTAAATGTGGCATAATTTATTGATGAAAAGCATTTTAACAATGTGCCAGATTTCATGACAATATGATGCTTCGTCTTAAAATTATATGTGCTCAGAATCTGTCATTTTATTTTTTCAGGAAATTTCATGAAAAAATTCATCTGTATATAATTCAGGCACCTATGGAGCTAGACATGTTTAACTTATGGATATCCTTTTGTAATGCTTATGTAATTATCTAAATATGGAGAGAATTAGATAAGAGTTGTTGTAAGTTACAGGGTTCAAAACTTTACTATGTAAATATTTGCAAAACTTTGTGAAACTATCAAAATGTGGATATTTGTAACTTCTCTGCTCGCATGCATAGAGTTAACATTTGACATGCATATCTATAGTCCGTGTATCCTGGTGTTTAACACAGCTGGATAAATTGTTTAAGTAGTTTAATTTTGCAGAAGAAAAAATGATTAGTAATATTTTCTCACATATTTATGATAGCATATTCTATAGATGAAGCATCTAGAATTATTTTGTTTAACATTAAAGGGGACAGGAACCGATTACTTATGTGCAGCTGCTTGTAATGTCTCTGTTTTCAGAAATTATATTCCTACCTCTAAAGAACCGCTGGCACTGTACTGATAAGTTCATGCTCACATTTCTGAAACCATGAAGTGACATAGTCAAACCTTCAAATTATTGGTTCCATGAAAGGAACTCCACAGAATGTTGTCCATACAAAGAAAATTTAAAATACAAGTGACAACGTCAGCTTTTATTCAGGCACAGTTAAATAGAGATCCTATAGAGGCATGAATATAATTTATCAAAATAGAGATATTACAAGAATCTGCACTTAAGTAATCACTTCCTGTCCCCATTAATGGTGCACATATTACTGCTTCATTTGATAAGCTAGGCTGAGCTTTTTGCAGTCCTGCTGTTCCTCTCTGGGTGACTATTCCACCCCTTCTCTTTGGCATAGCCAGATTGACTCAGTAGGACTACTGATCCCACTGATATCCTTTTTGTTCTTTACAGCGACAAACTCCCTTACAACATGAGTCACTTACTCCTTTTCCTATAGACCTACCCTGTTGGAATAGCCGAAATTCTTTCTTTCTGCTGTGCTAGACATCGCTCTCCTTCTACATCTTTTGAGTACCATCTAAGTCCTAGACTTGCATGTACACTGGCTCCTGGATCATAAATTTACTGAATTTGATCCCTAAATATCCTGCATTCAGGTTGGAAGCGTTGACGCACTGTGTTTTCTTGCTCTAACCTGGGATCTGTCGCTGTTGTGCTACCCAGCTTAGCTGTCCATTTCTTCGTGAAACTGTGCATCTAACTCCAGAACCTAGTGACCCCTGTCCTATCTGCCTTTTATACCCCATATTAAATTATAACCCCCAGATAAGGCTGAGTCAAATTAGAAAATTCTAGTTTTATGGAATTTTCATGAAATTCTGCAATTTTCCAAAAGACTTATGGATTTGACTTTAAGATATTATTTTGCAATTTCTTGCAGCAAGCAATTAATAAAATTAACACACACAGTCCCTTAAGGTCTAAGAACCTGCAAAATTTAATGGTATTGCATTTGCTAGTTTTAAAGTTTCAGGGGTTAGCAGTCACGTGATGCCTTCCTACTGATCAGACGATAAGACTCCTGCTCCCACCTCAGCTCTCAAATAATTACTTCAAACTTCAGATCCAGCAACAGATATCTATATACTAAGCAACCTTTCATCTGCCTGAAGATTTGCAAGTCCTCCGTGCTCATCTGTCTGAAAAAGCAGAAGATTTAACAGAGGAATGGAAGTGAAATAAGACAGGCTCTCCCATCTTGCACATTGCCTCAGACACCAGACAGTCTAAGAAACCCTAAATCCAAATGGCCTCAGCCGCAAAAGCTCTCAGCCTTCTACAACCACAGTGCCATTATCGAAAGACACATTCCTAGCTGAAATTCCACCACTAAAAGCTGCCTTTCTAGACTTTGTCTCCAACTTAAAAACATCCCAGCAGCCCTAAAAGATACTAATAAAAATATTGGATGTTTCAGCCAACACATCTTTAGAAAGCTGGCAAACATGAGTAGAACCTGAAATAATTTTTCTGCAGCAGAAACTTACTTGGATGGAGCTCAAATGGAAGTCTTGGAAGACCAAAACAGGTGTAACAACCCGGTCATTTTGGCCTTCTTGAAGAGGCTGAAGGATCCTCTCTGGTGCTGTTGACTCAGAAATTGCTCAGCAAAATAGAAAGCCCTCCTCCGCATGCCACAGCCTACATAGTTGAAAGGGCCCACAGATCCTTGAGGCCTAGGCCACCTCCCAGAGCCAAGCCCAGGCCTTTTATCCTGTGCCTTCTGAGCTACATTGACTGGTAACATATCCTGAACAAGGCCAAAGAGTTGCAAGAAATTAAATGGGAAGACTCGCATTTAAGAACAGCACAAGACCTCCCTGCCATCACTCACCAGAAATGGACCGAATATCATCTGTCCATAATCAAGTTGATCACAGCTGGAATAAAGTTCTGAATGCTCTACCCAGCTAAGCTTTCAGTGCAATATCAGGGAAGCTGGAAAAATGTGAAAATGCGGAACAAGCTGCAAGTGACCTGTCCACTATGTTACCTGATCTTTTCAACCAATGCTGAAACTGTGGCTCCTGACTTGTTTGGGTTGTATCAAAATTGTGTCAGTTACTGCATTCACTGATTTTTCCACTAACGTAGAAACATAGACTTTGATGGCAGATAAGGACCGCTTGGCCCACCTAGTCTGCCCATTTCCTACCTACAGGATAAGCTGCAGATCCTAGTTAGCCAACAGCCTATTTCTTCCTACCCCCACAAGAACTGCCTTATGTCTGTCCCATGTATTCTTGAATCCTCTCACAGTTTTAGACCCTACAACCTCCTCAGGAAGGCTGTTCCAAGCATCCACCACCCTTTCTAACCTTAGATCCGATTCGCTGACTGGCTGCCTACTGAAGAATCAGCTCACCACCTGGATTTCTCTTCACGACAAGGTTGCCCACCCAGCAGTAGATCCCTGAGATATGTCCCAGCCTGTGACCAACCCAAATCAGATACTGTCCTGTTATTCCAGTTCATTCTGCTCGTGATCGACAAATGGCTTTTTTGTTTACCCCTTGGCCTTTGACTGAGCGCAAGGACTTCCTTCTGTGGTTTGTCTGGATTGGGAGATCATGGCCGTCCTGAACGGCTTGACAGTGCTCCATGATCAACATCCTCCTCAAACATACAGCTTTTGCCCTGCTCAATCTTGTGCATATTCACAGAGTTTACACTGCGAATGTGAATCTCCCGCCTTCCTTAGCGCTTTGTTTCAATGCAAATGCACACTTGGAATGCAATACATATTAGGACTCTCTAAGTGAAAAAGGACTACTGTCTAAAGCTCAAGAGCCAAAAGTTAATAGAAATTCTTTATTTTTTCTCCTTTATATGTTGTTATTTTATTGGTATTTTTCATTATAGTATAAATCGGGCAGGCAGTAGCCTGACTTATGGCTTTAATTGGATTTTGATAAAAGTTTTAAATCTTTAACTTCAATTTTATACACTTTTTCCAAGAACTCCTATAAACTTATGACTCTGTATCTATAGCTCAGATGAGTCACGTGTCTCTTTTTTCCCTTCTCTTAGGCAGGGGTCAGATCTAATTATGCACGCTCAGAATCTGTTCTTAACCTACCACCTTGACCCTGGGGTGAGCACTGATTAGCTGCCTCAGATTTATAAATAGTTATGTTTAGTAAGTGGATATTTTATTCAACATCCATAATTAATAGTTATATGCTGTTGGATTTATTACTATTGCTATAGGGTTATGAGAAAGTTCACAACTTTTTTCTCTTGCCATTTGAAAAAGTGGACCTGTAGTTCTGGGGTTAACTCTACTTTCAATAATTTACAACATGGTTTATGGTTAACATACTAATTCTGGGATGGGAGGGAAGCTCAGGGCTGTGCAATTTTGGAGAGCAGTCATGACTTTGTTATTGGGACTGGAACCTCCAGCACTACTATCCCATTGTGTGAATTACTTTAATATATCAGTCTTATATTGGAGGGGTTGTCTATGGGTTTCAGGGTGGGGTGGGATTGGGGTCACTGGGGCTAGTTAGGGGTTGACTGCCACTGGGAATAGGGTATATTACATCAATCTCATATTTTTGGTTTGGGTGAATGTTATTATATCAACAGCCATGCACTCCCATTCCCTAATCTACCATGACAAGATTTAAACTCTGTTCTTGGAATATTAAGGGGCTCAAACCCAGGCTAAGCAAACTAAGGTTTTACTTCATTTACACAGTCTACAAACAGATATAGCCTTCCTGCAAGAGGCGCATCGTCTACCTAGTCAAACCCACTATCTTTATTTTATTTATTTATTTTACTTAGCTTTTGTTGACCGCGTAAGTGCACTAGACAAATCCTGCCTATTTTCAGGCACAACCCGGGAGGGGATACAGATGAATGCCAACTGACCTTGAACCAGATTAAGCTGTTGGTGGTATTTTACTGAATGAGGAAATTTAGCCAGGACACCGAGGAAATTCCCTACTCTTTTCGATAAGTGCCATGGGATCTTTAACATCCACCTGAACTACCACCAATCCAGGCAGATGGGACCTCGGTTTAACGCCTCATCCGAAAGCGGCACCTCAGAAGTGCAGCACCCTCTCATGCTGCACTACAGTGTCAGTACTGGGATATTAACCCAAGTGCCAGATGTGGGACTGAACCCACAGCCCTCTGATCTCCCGGTCTCAGAGGTGAGTGTGCTACCTACTAAGCCACTGAAACTATCTACGAGAAATTGGGTGGGTCAAGTGTTCAGTTCAGTCCTTGACTCTCATAAAAGGGTTGCCATCATTGTTGCCCATAGAATACCATTTCACCTCATACAAGAAATCTCTGACCCAGGGGTCATTTTGTGATTCTGAAAGCCCTTTAGGTCATTCAGAGGTAATTCTAGGCTCCATCTATGGTCCCAACATAGAGGATCCGAATTCTTCATAAACCTTATGGCTATATTAGCCACCTGGACCACTCTCCCAATAATCCTGGGAGGTGATTGGAATCAAGTACTATCCAATCATCTAGACATATCAAGCTAGGTTAGGCAATCCTTATCGACAGGACAAAAGCTATACATGACATAATGCACTCTCTGGGTCTTGCTGGCCCCTGGAGACTTCTGTATCCAGATAGAAAAGAATACTCATTCCATTCCTCCCTCATCACTCCTTTTCCTGTATAAATTACTTTCTTATAAATGTAGACCACCTCCCAGGGTCACTCTTGCCTTTTACTCTTTTAAAGTCTTCTCAGACCATCATATCACTCATCTATATTTGAATATTTCACCCAGCATTCAGAAAGATGAAATCTGAAACTTAACAACCAGCTTTTGAAATCAGAAGATGACTTAAAGCACCTCCAAACTTTTATTACAAACTTTATGGGATATAATGCACCATCCATGCATAAAATTGACCGTACTGTAGGGTTCATTGAAATGTGCAGTGTGAGGCAAATTAATTCGCCTGTTGACCAAATGGAAAAACAAAGAACTGCTGTTCTCTCTTCTATATTTGATCAAATTACAGAGGCTGAGACCGTCTTTCTCCATCCTCCCCACAGAGGACTGGGAAAAGTCGAATCTCTCCATGCTCCAATTTAACCAATTACTAGCTGAAAAGGCGGCGTCTCTTATGCTTCGCCTCCAAGGTATCTTATTTCGATCAGGGCGGAGGAGCAGGAAGCTCTGGCTTTTGGCTACACTCAGATTACTGATAGAATTCTTACATCTATCTACTCAACCTCCGAAAATCTCCTTACCTCCCCCATTAATATTGTCAAGCTTTCAAAGAATATTATAGTCATTTATATACACCCTCTGCAACCTCTTATTCACCACAGCAGCTGGATGCCTTCTTGGGACATTAATCTCCCAGTGTTATCCAATCCCCAAATTGACAGCTTAAAAGCTCCTATTGTCCTAGCAGAGGTAATTGATGCTATCAGTTCTTTTTTTTTTTAACCAGGAGAGACATACTAGCTGAAAGCCTATTTATAGGTGAGACCTGGGAGCACACGGAAGTTAAGTGACTTGTTCAAGGTTACACAGTATGCAAGTGGGGCTGTGGGATTCAAACCCAGGTCTCCAGGTTTGCAGTTCAGAGCCTTAAACCACTGTGCTATACTGCCCCACTCCCTTCTAAGTCTCCTGGTCCTGATGGCTTTTTACTACTAACTTTTACAAAACCGCAAAGACACAATAGCTCGTACTTCCTGAACACCTTCCATTACCTTTTCCAAAATGGTATTTCAGATACTTCTCAACATGGGCCACCATAGTAGTGCTTCCCAAGCCTGGCAACTATCCTTCACTTCTTCCTAATTACAGAGCCATCTCCCTAATTAATGTAGCTCTAAAATTCCTAGCCAAAATATTGTCTTCCAGACTAAGTCATGTTTGGGACCTATTGATTGGTGAAGAACAAGTTGGGTTTGTCAAGGCCGACTTTCATCTGCTCACCTTAGGAAACTTGCTTATCTCTTTTCTGCTTCTAAGATTCCCCCACATCGGCAGCTCTGGTCTTTTAGATGCAAAAGGCTTTTGATAGGGCATCCTGGGACTATCTTTTCTTGTTACTTCCTAAATACCGCATTCCACAAGAATTTGTGAAATGGGTCAAAACTTTATTCATCCCCTCTGCATGAGTCCAGTGTAATGGTGTTCTCATGCCTTTCACCCTACATCAGGGAACTCGACAAGGCTGCTCCTCTCACCCTATCTTTTCAATGTCTTCCTAGAACCGCTTATTAGAACACTTAAACATTCTCCATTTATTAGTGGTATTTCAGTAGGTGCACAGACTATAAAGTCTTCACTTATGGATGATATATTATTACATTCTTCCCCGCTCAGTCTCTTTCTGCAGCATTTCAATAATCTCCCAGTTCAGACCCATCTCAAACTATGAACTAAATTTAGATAAAATAGAAATGTTTCCCTTAACAAATATATCTTGAGAGCTGATGTTGAACATGTGGGCCTGCAGTGGCGTACCGACAAATGAAGATACCTTGGGATTAACCTTCACCCTTCTCCCAAGATTAGGAAAAGCTCAATCCTGATACCATCGTAAGTACATTAAACGATGACTTTAGGCGCTGGTCTCATTTACCCTTATCCCTGTGGGGTCGATGAGTATTATAAAGATGAATGTACTACCTCACATTTTATATCCTCTACAAATGTTTAACTGGGATCTTCCATTATCCTGGTTTTCTCAACTACATAGAATCATTTCTCTTTTTATGGCTTGGAAAAAACAGACAAAGCTACATAAAACTCGCTCATCAAAAAGTAGGTGGTGGTCTTCAGGCACCTAATTTCTACTTATACTACCTAGCCATACATCTAACCAGATTCAGATTCTGGCTGCTTCCCACAAGTAATGCCTCTGATTCTCCTTATCACCCCCTCTGGCTGAAAATTGAACAAGCCTTATGCACCACACATGATGTTGACCCTAAAGCACTTCCCTTTATTATCAAAAAGAACCTTCTCAAAAATTTAAAGAATCACCGTTAGGCTTGCACTTCAAACACAATACCAACTAAACACCTTTCTCAAGACGGATGGATACAGGGATACAGCGCAGCCTCTCTTCCATAATCTTAACCTTCTAATCTCAAGTAAAGTTCTCAAATCTAAGCCTTTCTGATCTGACATGGGTGTTGGGAGAGTGGAAGATCTAGTTAGTCACAAACTGCTGCCTTTTCAAGAAGCTCATTCTCTTTTCAAGTGGTCCTCCACTCATGCCTTTAAATATTTACAAAACTTCATGTTATTAAAACATTTTGGCACTGGGTTGTGGTCTAAGTCACTCATGTCTACTCTCTCCTTATGTCAGTTCTGCCTCAACATCCCACTATATATCATATGCATATACATTTTACTAACTACAGTTTCCTGATTTGAAGGTCAGAGATTTTATTGGTGGGATCAAACTCTACCAACTTCTACCCCCACGGGCATTGGTCAAGAATCTGAAACACCTATATAGATCTATTAGTTGGGACAGATATAGGTATATGCAGTTCCAGATCATTTATAATCTGTACTATACTTGTTTAAGTTTCACCAAATGAGATCCTGCCCTAGTCAATGCCCAAAATGCCAGAAGACAACTGGAGATTTACTTCATATGTTATGGTCCTGTGAAAAGTCTCACCTTTCTGGCAACTTATCCAGACTCACCTAGATCCATTACTAGCTTTACCTGACACATTTACACCCCAGACTTGTATCTTGGGTGACTATACAAACCTGATGGGGTGCAATCAAACAGCTTATATGGTAATCTCAACTTGTGCTAAAAGTAATACTCAGACACTGGCTGGATTTAATCACCCCAGTCATGTTGAATGGTATAAAGAGATTATGTTTGCCTACAAGCTGAGTGCATCATTGCTGGTATGGCCAGCAGACTGAATAAATATAGTCAAGTTTGGGACCCACTCTTTAGTCTTCTATTAATTCACTCTGCCTCTAATAGTATGTTAACCCTACATTATCTTTTCCTTCTCATAGTTCTCAGTCATGGCAAACTTTGGGTTTGATTTTCCAGCCATCCTAATTTCATATCCCAGTGGGGTGGGTGGCATGAGAGGGTGGGTTGGGGGTGGGGTACCATCAACTGTCATCATACTTACTTTTAAAACTTCCTCTTCTATACCTTCAATTGTTATACTTTCACTCTACTCACATTGTACATGGCAGTTTACTATGTCATCACCACCAAGCTGTCTGTAAACTGTTGTTGTTTTTCTCAAATAAAGCATACTTAATTAGATCAAAGTTTTAGGGGTTATAAATTCATAGTTTTCATTCTTGCAAAGTTACATTTTAAATGTGAACTTTCGATTACTTTTAATTCAGTCCCATTTAAAGCTGAAAATCTGAACTTTTTCAGAAATGATGATGTGGTATAGTAATTTAAATGTTTCAACTCTGGTTAAATTTGGAGATGTAGTTTAAAATTAGAGGGAACTAACTGAAATTTAAATTGTGGCAACATGTCTGGCAGGCTATAACATAGTCCCATTTAAAGCTAGAAATCTGAAACTATGCAATATACATATGTAGTCAAATGTTGTGATAACCTGTATACCTGACAATTTTTTTTTTTTTTATATTTTGAGGAACACTATCAAAATTATACTAAAATTACAGAAATTCAAATTGTGGCCAAATATATGCTACCAATAACGTAGCTTCACATTAAAGCTTGAGACTTAAAACATGGAGAATTTATGCATTCTATGTGCTTTTCTAAATCCTGATATTGTGGAGAAATGTGGATGACATTTTAAATTATTTCAAAATAACCAAAATTTAATTTTGATAAACTCTTTGGCCACCCATACCTCTGCCTCCTTTCAATCTACAACCCTGACATTTAGTACACTTTTGAAAGCCATAGGATTCTGTGTATGTTCCAAATGTGGTGTTATTTGGACATGGACTTTTAAAATTATAGCAAAATAACTGAAATTTACAATTTTATGAGATTCTACAGAATTTTCACAAAAATTCATTGAATTCCATGAAATTGGAATGGTCATTCTGTGGCATTCCCTACCTCATTAGAGCTCTGAGTGGAGATTGTCATGGTAACGACTCACTTGACCTTCAAATCCTACACTTGGTACTGGATGAGGTTCTCTCACCATTCACCTGCCTTCTGAACCTCTTTCTCTGCCTCGTAAGTTCCCTCTATCTGGAAAACAGCCATCATCACCCCAGTACACAAAACTGGTGACCGCCTCCCCAGCAGCTACCACCCAATCCCATCCCTCTCCCTCTCCAAAGCCCTGGAATGTATTGTCTCAGACCAACTCACTGATTACCTCACTAAATATGACCTCCTATCCATAAAAAGCATGGTTTCAGACAGGGCAACAGCGCCTCCACTGCCTTCCTGGAATTCTCCAGTTACATTCACTCTGCTTGGGACTATAGCAAGCTGGCTGGTGCTGTCTCCTGGATTTATCTAAGGCATTCAACACAGTCAATCACACCCTCCTCATTTCTACTGTCTGTAACCTTGGTCTCTCCCAGGAAGCCACAGACTATTTATCTAACTGCTCCCAAAGGTCAGAATCTGCAACATCCTCTCTAAACCCCTCCAGGCCTCTCTGGTGTCCTGCAGGGATTCATCTTAGGTCCCCATCTGTTGAGCCTATACCCCAACTCCTTGCCTAAGTCCTGCTCTGAAAATATCCTCTCTATGGATGATGCCATACTCTACCCATCCCACACAAACCCTGCTGCCTTAGAACTCTCCTCCAGAACTCCTTTACTGAAGCCAAGTCCTGGCTCATCAAACACAAGCCAGCCCTGAACCAGAAAAAGACAAAAATCATGCTTTTGCACACCATCAAAACAGACTCAAAACACTCTGGCTTCACATCAAAACCTCCTCTCACTCCCTCTTGAACAGGTGAATACCTTTAAGTATTTGGGAGTCACTTTGACTCTGCCCTTACCTTCCATGACCACATTCACATCCTCTGTACCTCTGATAACTCCCGTGATTGACCTACTGTATTGGCACTGGAACTGTCTCCCTCAAGCCCTACAGCTTGCTATCTCATCCTCTGTTCTGTCTATCATCGACTATGGCACTCAGATCTATGAGTCTGTATATAATACTGCTCTTCAATGAGTCAAAATTGCTCTGAACAAAGCCTGTCGCCTTGCCATAGGTTGCCCAAGATCCACCCACACCTGCACACTATACAGCCAATCCAACTGGCTAGACTTTGAGGCAGGCTAAAATACAAAACCTGCCTCCTAGCCAGAAAAATATCCACTGGCCTAACTGCCCCAGCCTCTCCCCTCATACAACCTGTTCCCACCCACTAAGATCATCCATCATTCACTCAAGCCGACCCTACTCACACTGTGACTCAAAACATCCCTTGCTCAACACTCCTTCCACCACAGAGCCCTTCCTGGACCAATGACCCCCACCATAACTCAAGAACCCAAACTTGGTCTATTCAAAGTCTTGCTCCAAGAACACCTCCTCTCCTCTCACTCCTGAAACTGCTTCAACACCCCCCCCCACCCATCTACCGACTTTCTTATGCCTACTCTTTGGTTCTTACTATTCAGGCCTAGTTTTCCCCATTATTATTTTTTTTTTTGTGTTATCCCTTTCATCTTCTATCCTGTTCGATCACATTCTGTGGTTTCTTTCTTTCTTTCTTTCTTTCTTTCTTTTTTCTTTCGTCTAACAATGGGCCTTGTCCTGCCTAATCTCTATTTTTGTTATATCTTAGCTGGTCTCTGTTTACTTGCATTAATGCAATATCAATTATGTCATGTACAATCTAGTACACCATGCCATGTATATATTGGATTGCAATTCCAATTATATTCAATAAATAAATAAAAATATACTTATTTCATCACCTATTGTAGTGTGCCGCATGCCTATATGTATGTTATAGTATTGTCTTTACTGATGTGGAGTCTTTGAAAAGGCATCTCTGACTCAAAGGATTATAATTTGATAATGTTCAATAAATAAATAAATTCCACAGGTGGAATTTTATATTCTGCACAGCTCTAATTGGTTCACCCTGTTTTTGTTTGATCTCCAGATATGTAAAAATAACTTTGGATAGAAGCATTGTTAGTTTGCTCTGAAGCAAAATCACAATCAGCTACCAGTTTAGTTTCAGAATTTTCATATATTAAACCCTTATGTTAATCAATATTTTGTTGTCATTGTCTTTCAGGCATCTTCTTTCTTTCCTGGATTTCCAGTTCTTGGAGCCAGACTCTAACAAGTTCACATCAAAGTCACCAAAATGAAAACAATACAATGGGCACAAGAAATCCCACATTCTGATTAGCTGACTGCCACCTTTTACCCGTGGTAAATCCCGATATACCAATGGGAAAAGGTGCCAGCTGCCAGCCAGACACATCAGGAACTCCCTTGGAAATCCTTCCAACTATGCAAACATGCTCATTCAAGTTGAAGAACACCATACTAGCTTCCACAGCACTGAAGACCCGTGACCTCATGGTCGGCTACAACCACAACCCTTCAAGTAATAAAATATTTTGAGACTTTCCAGAATGCTCAAGTTGGGAAACTGTTTTATCTTTTTAATGAAGCCGAATTATGACCAAAAAGCAGAGCCATCACACTGGACATGCCCAGATGCATATGACTGAGCGTGTATCCAGTATCACGGCTCAGGTTTTTGTCCATGATTTCTTAATGTCTTTCTCATTGTTGTTTTAAACAAAGAAACATGATGCACTTCTCTGGCATCTTCAAAATAGCTGTTACATTGCCCAATAACAGATCGTCACCTTTCTACTTTTAAAACGTCCATTTACCCACTACCAAGCAAAACTGAACACACCATAAATAACAGAAACAAGCTGCCAAAGCACGCTCACTTTACAGCAGGAAGCCCTTAAACCCACTCTAAACCTTTTTCTTGTCCTGTAACTATTCACAGTTTGCACCCACTTTCTGTCACACTGTTTCCACTGAACTCCCACTCTCCTCAGCTCTAATCTCTTTGGGTGCACTCCCACTCTCTCCTCTGTCTCATGGGTCATCACTTTATATCAAAGGAAAAAAAAACAAGAAAAAATGCCAACAGAACAGTCCATTAGGTTGTGGAAACTTTGGCAACCATGTTGTAGTGAAGCACACATGCTATTCACGGCATGCAGCATGACCCAATACAGCATTCTGTCACACCACGCAACAACCTACTACACCACAGTGTCCCATATAAGCAAAAAGACCTTACGCAGAGACTGAGACTGTATGTATCTGTCTTCAGGACACCCAAAACCCCATCAGAGAGAAAAACAAACTCATTTGGGAGTGCATGAATTTTCTTCAGGAGCTACATTCTCGCTATATTTTTTACTTTCTGCTTTTCCTTTGAGACAAATGAACTCATGGAGCTGGGAGGAGCTGAAAAATTGCACCCTTTGGAGATTGCTTATTAATCCATCTCCGGTATTAAAATTACAGAGTCTAAGTTATAGGGTGGGGGAGGTGAGATACATTATTCTACTTATCAACAAGGAACTATTTAATGTGGTACAACAATAAACTCACTAAAACATAATTTAAATTAATAAAAACCTGCACTTTTGTTTAAATTTCTATTACTAAAAGGTAAGAAGAACATTGCAAAATCACAATGTACCACTCCAGGGTGTAGGTCATGCTTATTACACCTGGTGTGTTTTTCTCACTCGGCATGAGGACTCGTGACCAAACACACCAGGCATGGTAAATCCTAGCACAGTCCACACCCTGTGATGGTATATTGTTTAAATGCCCCATAATCTGAGATTTTTTTGCCTGTGCTCTTGTTGACACAGCTGCTAAACTAAGGGTTTTGCTCCTCTGTGATTAACTCAGTAAATCCTGGAAGGTAATTACTAAATATCAGAGGTACTGGTACTGTTGGTACCACTTCAGCTTTAATTTGATGTGACACCCCATTAATATTCAATCATTTGGGTGATGGGATAGTACTGAGTCCCCATGTATGCAGATGACCCCCAGTACCTGGTCCTTTTGCACCGCTTTTCCCAGAACTTCAACATGTACCAGGGTCTGTCTGTCTCCTGAATCGGCACATCCTTCACAGTCTTATTGCCCACCTTGACATCTGTTAAATATTTGCCCCAATTTTCTGAGGCCAAATCTGCTCCAGTGTTAACCTCCATATTTTATGTCAGTTTCCTACAATATGGCATGGCTTATTACAGTTATAACAAGTAAAGTCTTTGGATACAGATTTGTACCCAACCAGAGTTTTTATATGACTGGAGTTGAATCAGGATAAAGGGGTATTTCTGGTCCTTGTCTGTTACTTCGCTGCTGCGGTAACTGTCTGGCCATCTGATAGTCCTCGCCAAATAAACAGCTTTTCCCCCATTTTCTGGTCAGTGTTCTTTACCCAAGTTGCACATCTGAAGGCAAGATGCTGAGTAATTGCTCACTACAGATATGTTGATGATCTGTGGGACTCTTTTGCCTTCTGGTTGGAACTGTTTAATGAGTTTTTTGAGTTGGGCGGCTTCTTGAAGATTTTGTCTGAGTGGTACTTCAGGGAACCATAATATTTTCCTGTAGGTCTCTCCTGAGATGTTACATCATTTCAAAATTTTTCTTTTCACAACATCACAATTTCTGACTGTGCAGTGCCCATATTGCTGCAAGCAAGTTGGGTTACCTAACTGCCCATTGCTGCTCTGACCACTGGCAGCCAGTGGCAACCATTTCAAAAGTTGTCAAGTATCCTTTGATATGATTTGAGGGACACAACTTTGTAAGTTCAATGTCTTTTAGTTATTTGTGCTTTGTTGCTCTGCTGAACACATGCCAGATCCTCCTGCTTTGATAGCTTACAAGGCATCCAGCCACTGCTACTCCTGTTGCTGCATCTCTTCTCTGCTTCTCCTGTTCATAGACATTTGTCAGCAGAAAAGGACCCCATTGGCCCATCTAGTCTGCACTTGTTCCCTCCCACAGGTAGCCCTGACTCTACCACCCTACACCCCACTTCCGTTGCCACCCCTGTAGATTCCCAACCCCTTTACCATCAGGCATCTATCTCCCCTCTTGTTTAAACCCATGTAGTTATACTATGCCCTTGAATCCTCCACTGTTGATGCCTTAACTACTCCCTTCAGTAGCCCATTCCAGACACCACTACTTTTCTCAGTGAAGTAGTGCCCTCTCTACCTCTGAACAGATCACCCGCTAACTCCAAGTTATGCCCCTTAGTTCTGGATTGTCCTTCATCTTGAAGATACTCCTTTCCTCACCTTTATTAATTCCCTTGAGGTATTTTCAATGATATCCCCTCCTGGTTTCCAGTAGATACAGGTCAAGTTCCTCCATTCGCTCCTCATGGGTCCACTGATGCATACCATACACCATTTTGGTTGCCCTTTTCTGGACTCTCTCACCCTATCAATATCCTCTGTAGGTGAGGTTACCAGACCTGTACCCTGCACTCTAGGTGGGATGGACCTCTGACCTGTATAGGGGCATTATTACCTCCCATTTCCTGCTTGTGTTACCCGCCAATACATGCCAGCATACCACTTGCCTTTCCAACTACTTTGTTGCACTGGTTTGCCACCTTAGGTTGTCTGACATAATAATCCCCAGATCCCTCTCCTTCTCCATTACAACATTTTCCTCCTAGTGTGTATGAGTCCCTTGGGTTCGTGTGCCCTATGTGCATTATTCTTCACTTATTGGCATTAAATCTCAGCTGCCAACTCTCTGGCCACCCTCTAGCTTTATCTTGTCCTCTCTCTCATGCTCTCCACCACTGCTGTATCCACTCTACTGCAGATATTTGCATAATCTACAAACAGACACACCTTCCCATTTAATCTTTCTGCAATATCAATGTTAAAGAGTATCAGTCTCAGTACTGATCCCTGAGGTACCTTACTTGTCACTCTTTCCTCTCTGGAATAAACCCCATTTACAACCACCCTTTGACTTCTGCCACCAAGCCAGTTTTCCACCCAATTTATTTTCTTTCCTACCCCAGATATCCCATCTCTCTCATATGCTTCCTGTAAGGGACAGTGTCAAAGGCATTACTGAAGTTCAAATAGATCACATCCACTACCCTCTCTTATTGCACTCCTTGTCATCCAGTCAAAGAATACAATGAGGTCCATCTGTCATGGCCTTCCTCCATGAACCTGTGCTGCCAGTCATCCTGTAGCCCATTTACTACAAGGTGTTCCACTATCCTTTCCATTAAGAGTGCCTGCATAAGCTTTCCCACCACTGATGTAAGATAGACTGGACATAGTTACGAGCTCCTCCTTTCCTCCATTCTTGGGTAGTGGAACCACATGTGCCTTTCTGCAATCCCTGGTACCATCCCTGTGTCAAATGCTAGGCTAAACAGCCTCATTAGTGGTTCTGCCAGCTCTTCCTAAGCTCTTAAAGTACCCTGGGATTTAGGGCATCCTGACCCATTGCCTTGTCCACCCTTAACTTTCTCAATTCCTCCAATACCCGCTCTTTTGCCATCTTCTCCTCCGTATCTGCCTTCGCTGTCCTGGTTATCTGACATGTCACCCTTAGCATTTCCCTATATATCCCCTTGTCCTCTTTTCTTGTATTCTTTATATGTCCTGAAGGCCCTTTTTGTCCCCTATTGCCCTTGTCACCTCTCTAGAATACCAAAGTGGTCTACTTTCCCTTTTCTTTTGCCTACCTTCCAAATGCACTGTTCGGCAACCTACACAAGCCCTCCCATAATTTCTCCCCACAGTTCTTCCACATCCCCCAGCTTTTTCCTACCTTCCATATTAACCCTAAAACTCTCTCTCATTCTGTTGAAATCACCCTCTGGAAATCCATTACCCTCATGGTGGTTTGACTCACTTCCTTCGTGTCCTGAGCCTAAACCTAATGGCTCTGTGGTCACTTGCCCCAAATTGTTCCCCATTGAGACTTCAGCTACACTGTCCCATTTGTCAGCATTAAGTTTAGTGTTGCCTCACCGCTAGTGGGTTCCTTACCAGTTGTTGAAGGAGTACGTCTTGCAGGGATTCCAGTATCTTCCTACTTCTAGCTGATTTAGCTGTTGGAATATCCCAGCTCAAATCAGGGAGATTAAAATCCCCTACCAGCAGGAGTTCCTCCATACTTGTCATCCTTTGTACCTCCTGCAATAACTCATTGTCCACTTCCTCCTCTGATTTGGTGGCCTGTATTCCATGCCCAGGAGTATTGTATTGTACTGTTGATACATCTCTTCTTCCTTATCTCTCTTTGTTGTATAGCCCACCATTTGCAGAAGGCAGACATGCTATCAGGTTCTGTCCCTGCCTGTTCATCTTCTTCCATCACTGTTGTTTTTTGTACAGTCTCAGTTTAGACTTTTGTTTCTGCTTCTAGATTGGCTTCCATTCTTTTGTAGTCACTCCTGGGCTTGCTGTAGCAGGATCAATACCTTTCTTGTATTCTTCCCTGGTACCAGGTCCTAGTACTCACACACAAACTCCTGGCTTAGCATATGCAGGGTTTAACTCTCGACCTCTTACACCATCTGTCATTGAGGCAGAGGTCAGGAAGCATAGAAAAACCAGGAGCAGTTATGAAATGGTAAGTAGCATTTTATTATTAATAAAAAAATAATAAAATTATTCAGGATAGCTATTACAAAGGCAATACAAACAAAGAAAAAGTCCTTCATCTGAGGGTGTCTCTAATTCTAAATTACAATCTTTCTCTCACTCCAACAAAAACTGCTCTCTTTATGTATCTGTTCATGTAACTAACATTTGCATCTAGAGCTTATTAAGAAACCTCCTGTTTCTCACAAAATGTATTAGAACATTGTCAGTTTCTTTCCTTGCAGGTGCAACAAATAGAATACTGTGTCCCAGAACTAATCTCCTGTTGACAACTCTGTAAAAGAGCATGTGGAGGTCAAACTGCATCTCTGGGTTGAGTTCCAAATAGATTTTTCAAGTCATTTTAACAATATAACTATATATATTTTCAAACCAAGGGATCCTAGTTTCATACAAAGAGTCACATATATTGTTATTACAACTGATAAGCAATGAGGAAGAAAAGATAGAAACAGCAATCAAGGCAGGGAGATAGTGGGGGAGGGGATCATGAGACCATCACAGTGATCAGTTCCTAGTTCTCACAAGAAAATCTGGTTGCCCAGCCAGCCAAACAAGAGACGAAAAGGAGGTCTAGAACAGGTCCATGTTTTTAACTCTTTCTGCATAACAAATGGGACAGGGTCTTATTCAACCCGTCCACGTTATGAATATGATAAATGTCATCTTTCAAATCCCTATAAAATATGTTTTCATAGTTACTGTGGGAAATCACCTTTTGGACAGGATTTAACAAATTCTACCTGTCTTAAGCATGGGGGTCATAAATGGATGATGTTGACAATTTTGGTCAAATGGCAAAATAAACAGTTATGACCAAACATTGAACTTATTAAGATGTTCTTTATACTGTTCACCATTTATTCAACTCTAGGACCCCATATTTAGTTAGCATGGTACTAACCATAGATAGTGGCAGCTGATGCAGCAGAAGGCATATTCAAATGCTGCTGCTGCACTATGCCGATCAGATAGCATGCCCATGCAGAATGTGCTGCTGCATCCATACAAATGAGGGCTCCCCATACATACAGGGCACTGCAGTCTGCACAGTGTTTATTGCAAATGGCAAGCAGTCTCAGTCACATTGCCATTTATTACTGCCAAAACCCTGCCCTTATGCCCATGAACTGTCTCCCCATGACTGCCTGTCCTGTAGCAGTCTTGCATATCCATGTTGATCTATGGTATCTCTGCCCCTAACTGTCTGTCCTGTAGCAGTCTTAAATATTGCTGGTGGTCTAGTGGTCCCCACACACACTATCACCCATTCTGTAGCTGTCTTGAATATTCCTAGTGGTCTAGTGCTCCCCTACTCAGATCGTACATCCTGTAACTGTCTTGAATATTTCTGGTAGTCTAGTAGTTCCTCACCCCCAGTCATTTGTCCTGCAGCTGTCTGGAATATTACTTTGTGAGTACTGTAGAAAAGTACAGTGACTGCAAGAACTTACTGCAGCAGTAGAGCAAGAAGAGCTCTTGCAGCAGGCAACACCATAAGGACTGAAGCTGGCAGGCAACAGGACCCACAGAAAACTTCTAGCCAGCATCTCCTATGATATAAAAGGGCGGTCCCTCAACCCAACCTCAGTTCTCCTGCCAGAGACCCCAGCAGTACAGTAATTGGAGAACTGAGGTGGTTTTTCTAAACTGAGGAAAACAAGGCAGCCATGTTGGAGGGCAGTCACTAGGGGGCAGGATGGAGGAAGCAGGTCTTGCTGCAAGAGCTATTCTCAAAGATCTACTTCGCTCTCCTCCTCCTTATCCCTTGTCTCTTATTTCTCCCTCCCCCACTGCCTGCACTTAATCTAATCCTAGCACTTAGACAAAATGCCTTATCTTTGGCAGCTTGACCTCCTCTCTTTTTCCCTACCCTAAACCTCTCTCCTTCACCCCAGGTTGGTTCCCTTTTATCTGTGTTGCTAAGTGTTTACTATGTGTTTACCTGTACTTTATTAATTACCGTCATAAACAGTAATTGATTTTGTATTTACTGTGCTAATTCTTCAGTTTTGTATTGTAGTTGTAGCTCTGTTGTTTTGCACCTCTGTTGATGAGAACCTTTGTAAACGAACCTCTGGTTCAAAGATATTTGTAATCCTAGTAATTAATAAAATCAAATAAATAATGTTACGATGTTTTATGTAACTGTACTATCTTACTTCAAGGAGCTCTTCCAGCAGGCAACACCATAAGGATCGAGTCCCAAGCAAAATGGAAGGAATGTTCCCATCAGCTGGGAAGAGGCACAAGACAGCATAAAGCTCTCTCAAAGAGTAGGACCTGCAGAACTGCAAGTCCAAAGCCTGCCCTATGTCTAAAGCCAATGTCCAGTCTGTAATGCCGAATGAAGGTGTGGACTTAGCTAAAGTGGCAGCTGCACAAATAGCAGCAAACATGTTTCTGAAGGAACAGCCATGCCCCTGGTAGAATGGCCTTTGACCAGACCCGACAAAGGCTTATCATCCAGGTGATGTTTCTATGGCCTCTGCAGAGGAGGTATAAGTAAGTCCCTCCCGGTTTGTTTATATAAAAGACCACTGACTTATTGTCCATCTGGATCAAAGAGGGCCTGGGAGCAGGTTCATCTGAAAGGCCTGCAGAGAGTAAGAACGCTGCATCTCCAAAATACTGAGGTGGAGATGCTGCTTCAAGGAACAAGTTTCTTGAGTCTGATGGACTGCCAGATGGGCATCCCAACCCTGACCCAATGCATCCATACTCAAGATCTGATAAGGAGACTGTCCAAAGTAGATCCCATTGGGTGGTTCAACCACCACGCCAGAGTCTGTTGCACTAAATTGGAGATTAACATGGGTTGTTCCATATCATCCTTGCACTGGTCCCATTGGACCTGAATATTCCATTGGGACACCTCATGTTCAGGCAGGCCAGGGAACAATTTTGATGGCTGCTGCCATATGCCCATGTACCTTAGGAATGATCTGGCTGTAACTTGGCAAGATGAGGATACCAGTCAAGCCTGTACCTGTAGGTAGTCTGCTCCTGTCTAAACAGAAAAGCTTTGGCCTTGGACACTGTTCAAGATTGCCCCAATGTATTGAAGCATTTGACTTGGCCAAGGAATGACTTGGGGAGGTTGAGGGTGATCCCAGATCCTGAAACAAGGTAAAGTGGGTTCCATGGTTCTGATCAGCTGGTCCCTGGTGGGGAGCAGTTAGAAGCTAGTCATCTAGGTAAGGGAAGACATAATGAGCTTTCCTTCTTGAATTTTTCTGCCATAACTACTACTGTAGGCATTTTGTAAAGACTCTAGGAGCTGAGGACAGGCCGATTGGCAGTGCCCAAAACTGGGAATTGTTTCCTTGGAAGTGGAAGCAAAGGAACCTTCTATGGGTTGACAAACCAGGATGTGTAGGTAAGCATCCTGTATGTCAAGTGAGCAAAGCCATCCTCCAATGAAGGATGGGGAGCAGGCTGGGAAGAGTGACCATCCTGAAGTACTTGTATTCTATGTACTGGTTCAGGTGGCTTAGATCCAGAATGGGACACAGGTCTCTGGTTCTCTTTGGAACCAGGAAGAAATGAGAACAGAATCCCTTTCCTCTTTGACCTGGTGGGACAGCAGGTTCTATGGCCTTCTTTTGCAGAAATGCTTGAAAATCCTCCTGGATGAGGGCAATGTGGGCCTGAGGGTAATGGGAAGGTAGAGGGGAATTGCCTGGGGCATCTCCCAATTCTACAGTGTGCCCTTTTCTACAAGCTAAAGGTCTGAGATTATTCTCTGCAATCCCTCTAGGTAGGGAAAATGACCCCTCACCACCTCCCCAGGGCCTCAGCTGGTTGAGGGGTTGGGTTAGGGGTAAGGCTGAGGAGCTGAGGACTGGCAGAGCAACCTGGGAGGTTCTGGGGCCCTGGGGCAGAAACTTCTGAGGCCTGAGAAGTGGCCTTGTATCTGAAGGCACTCCTGGGTTGCTTGCCTTCAAACTGTGTAGAGGAACAATGAAAGGACTGGCATTGGTTGGATTTGGGCTGACAGTGGTACATGGTGTGTAGCAAACATATAGCCTTGTCTGACTCCTGAAGGTGAGTTTGGCTCTTTGGAATCCTTACCAAAAGAACAGGATCCAAGAAAGGGCAACCAAGAATTTGGCTGCACATCAGGTGTAAAACCTGAGACAAGGAGCCAGGAGTAGTGCTGAATGCAGACACCTGTAGCAGCTGCCCAGCCGGCAGAGTCTGCTGAGTCATGGGAGGCTCAGAGAATATGGGTACTGACATCCAAGCCAGATTTTAGGCTGTGAAGAAGCTCAGCCTTCCCTGGATTATCAGGCTGAGCTTGTCAGCCTCCAAGGCTGTTCCCACAGGGCATTCTGGTACTGAACCATGTGGGATAAAAAGTTCAAAGAATGGATAATGCAGGTGGCCGAGGCATAGATCTTCTGGCCAACTGGTCCACCTTTCTGGAATCTTTGTCCGAGACTAAGATCTAAGGTGTCTAGGATGCTTGGCACAGTCATAGGCAGCATTAATGACCATAGAGTCGGCCTCTGGAAGCTCTCCATAAAAGGGTTTGTCCCTGGGAGAATTATAGAGGTGATCTGCCTTCTTGAACATCACTGGAGTAGAGGATGGATGCTTTCAGGCAGCCCTATTGACATGCTTAAAGGAATCAATAAAGGGTGGAACCACCCAGGGCAGTGACTAATTTTTACAGAGGAAGATGGCCAGATGGCATCACTCATGGTCCAGCTCCTCCGTGTCCTAACGATAAGGGCTTGAAAGTGTCTTATAACATCCATAGAAGTAGGAACAGCTGGAGGAGACCTGAGGGTATCCTTGGTTTTCACTGGTTCTGAAGGCAAGTCAGAGCCTTTGGATTCAACTGAAGAGGTGGAAGAGGAGTGACTTTCCGACTCTCATGAGTCTGGGAATGGAGAAGGTGAGCAATGGTGCTTATGTTGGTGAGTCCTGGGATGGCTGGTGCCAGCCCCATCTGACTGTGGTGTAGGTTCTCTAGTAGTTGGCCTTGGTGGCCTCCTAGGAGGTGCTCATTATTGTCCTTGTTTGAAGGAAGGTCATTGGCAGGAGGAGTAGGGGCCTTCCTCAGGAGCTCCTTGTCCTTAAGCACACCAAGCAGCAAACAGAGCACTTAAGTTTGAAGGTGGATTTTGAGGTGTGACAGGGTACTGGCATCAAGGGGTTAGTGTTATAGGACACCAGCATCAGTTCCTGAGGCTGTGGTAACCCTGTGTCAGTTCCTGAAGTGTTGGGTTAGAAGGCGTCAGCCCTGTGGGAACAGTTATCCTGCATTGGTCTAGTGTGCATCGATCGACCATGCAGTGGACCTGTAAGCATCGGCTGAGGAGTGATGGCAGTGTTGGCTGGAAACAGTGGTGTGTTGAGAGATGAATGCTAAGGTGTCAACTGGGTCAACATCTGGGTGGCCAGCATTGACTGGACAGGTGTAGGCTGATGCAGGTATGGTGAACCAGCTGGCACTGGCCAAGGAGGAGGAGAGCCTGTCAGGAAAGCTAGCTCCTGAGTCAGGCAGAGGCATCACCTCTTAGCAGAGGGTGAGCGCATGCCTTGGCATCACTTAGTGACATCGGATCATAGAGTCAGGGCTGACTTAGCTGATGCTTTGAGGGCAACAGATAAAGACCCGCCGCACAAAGAGGACCAAGTTGAGCCACCTGGCTGAAAACCCACAGGGAAGAGAGGTTGGAGACAAAGTCCCAACACCCAAAGAACCACCACCTAAGATCTAGATGAGAGTGATGGTTTGACCACCTGGAGCTTAGAGAGAGTGAGGGTAGAGATGAAAATCTCCATGTCCAAGGTCCATGACACATCTCAGCAGCAGCAGGACTTAAACTGCACAGTCCTGTAAAGTCTGATGACTTGCTGTGCAGTTCCTGCTGCAGCACATGCATGGGGTCTTCTGTGGCGTGCCCCCTCCAGTGTGCTTATCTCTTACAATCAGTCAGAGTCCTCAGGAGTGTGCCCAGGGTGGGGAACACTCATCAGAAAGCTCAATCTCTAGAGAAAGTGGGGCAGGGTTGCTGGGCTTCAATAACTTCCTCAATTCTGGTGGCAGCTTCGATCAGTCATGCAGCACAGGGAAGTCTCTTGGAGAGTCAGCACATTATAGATTAGCCACAGGGGATCACTTGTCTCACAAACTGTGGTCAGGTGGTCTGTGGCTGATCTGCACATGTTTGGGGAATTTACTGCTGCACCATTCACTTTGAGCTGCCTATTGGAGTGAACGGACGTGTTTTCTCTACTGCTGTTGTATTGGAGTGAATATATATACACATATGTGTGTGTGAGATCCTTGCTCTCTGTGTTTCATAATGGATTATAATTAGTTTTGGGCACAATCTGAATACTTTTATTTGGGGGTATTTTTTTGAGGAGCAATAAAAAATGACTGAATTAGTGTGTGGACTCATTAGGGAGCTAGGAGTGATTAAAGTACCATGGCTACAGCTGAACAGTGCGCCCCTTTCTTGCTGCTACAGTGCTTAACAGGGAGATAAATATAACATTATTTTGTGAAGACTCAACCATTTTTAAATTATATTTAGAGGCTGAACTATAGAGCAACAACATCTCTTTTGAGATAGTGACTTTTCTTGGCTCCTACAAAAAAAAAAAGACAAACCACATCAGTGTGACCACTAATTAATTTAATTAGTCTAGCCTAGTATCATATCTTTTTTCTGTGCTTGACTGCAGCAGCTGAGTGACCAAAAATGACAGTCAGATCTCCTTAGGTTGGGCAGCTGGACTACACAAACAAGCCAGTCCATGAGCTCTAAGTTACTTAACAGAATATTTCTGTTACTAGTCAACAATATTTTTCTTGGCTAGAAGCAAGCCTGCTAATAAGTCAGAGGAAAGCTTTGGGACAGGATCTTACAGTGATCACATATTTACATTTGTTTGAGAGAGGAATTAAGTACTCGGTTATTGTCTGGGCTGAAATCAAGCCTGTGGTAACAGTCAAGTCATTTCAAAATATAATTTTATAAATTTGAACTGTCTGGGAGTCAGATAATTTAAACAGTTTGAGACAAAAGTCAAAAGTCTTACTATACTCTGGGCTGAAAGGAAGCATGCGTCTAATCTAACAGTCCCTAATTATTTTGTTTGAGACAGAAATCAGACATCTTACTACTGTACTAAATATTTTCTGGGCTAAAGTCAGCCTGGTCATCTAACAATCACCTATATTGTTTGAGACAGAAGTCTGAAGTCTTAAAATATTTTCTGAGCTGAAAGAAAGCCTGTACCCATCATCTAACAGTCACTAATTATTTTATTTGAGACAAAAGTCAGAAGTCTTATTTATGCAATAAACCATGAGAGGGTATGGGTTATTGGGGATTTACCATTGCTGGCATGGTTTGGCCAAGAGGCACAGCTGAGTCTGGGTCCTGTAGGTGTTGTAGTCAGCAATAAGTCCTGATTTTCTGAAGCGCTTCCAGCTCTCATCCCCAACATGCAATGCAGCCAGAAGATCTTTGTGCAACCACTTTGTGGGTGTCACACATACGCCGGGTCACAAGGGGTGTAGATCTTTCTGAACTTCACTAAATTTGTCTACAAAGTAGTCAAGAGCTGTTTGTGCATTCAGGGACTGCGAAAGATAAGAACTGTCAATAGCCAAGACTTCATACAGGAACGCCACCCGATCCAGATTAGCAAAGTTCCTGAAAGTGATGTAGCGTGGGGAAGGGACTGGGATATAGAGTGTTGCCACACACAAAAATGGGGTGTGATCTGATATAGCATCCAGTAGAGTGCCTGCAACCACAATTCTATCAACCCTATTTGTTAACACCCAGTCCAGTAGCGTGCTTGACATTGCTTTAGTAGAGATCCTTGTGGGCAGTTATAACTTGATGCAGGTTGTAGCTTTGGATTACAGATACCTGTAGAAGTGTGCCATGAGTTTGCCCAAGCCAGTTTAGATTCATGTCCCCAAGAATAAGCACTTTGTTTTGGCTACCAGTTTTACTGTTTCCTCCAGCAAGTTAGTGAAGGCAGACAGTCCTCCCTGGGGTGGGTTATATGCAACAACTATATGTAGATCTTTAGCACCCAATCGGAGAAGTGCATGAATGGATTCGCAAGAGGAGGATTTAGGCATGGCATTCTGCAAGATGTTTAGATGAGCTCTGTGATACAGCGCAACTCCCCACCCCACTTAGAAGGTAGCCTGTCATTCCTAATAAGGCTATAGTTTAACAAAGAGCAGCTTGAATCAGGGTAGAGGGCTTGAGCCATGTCTCAGACAGGCACAGAATATCCAGGTTGTAGGTGGAAACCCACACCTCCAGCTCCGTAAAATTATGCATAAGGCTGCTAATGTTTAGATGGGCTATCTGGAGCCCTGAGGTGGCAGCCCAGAAGACATTATTGCATGGCTGAGGATGTAAGGGACCAGAGTTCAATTCCACATCTCCTGCCAGCAGTATAGCAAGCAGCATGAGATACCAGAGCTTGCAATGAACAAAAGTAGTACCCATTTTGATTATAGACTCAACTTTAGAATCAAAGTAGGCAGTCACAAGATAACTGATGAATTTTGGAATCATTAGTGGAGTGAGATCAGGGTAGTCAGTAGGTCTGACCAGCATGTTCGAGAACTTGAAATTTTCATTCTGGTTTATCTGACAGATACTACTATAGGAACATGGCAGCAGGGATAGCCTAGCAAGTGAACAGAGTAGCAGACTGGTCACAAGAGAGGCCAGAATTTTATTTTTATGTGTCATGATGGGCAGTATCAACATAGTAGCCAAAATATAGGAAGAACACAACCAGCTTTTTGTGCAGATTCAGATAGCAAGCTCCAGGTTTTTAAATGAACACTAGAGATAAGCCAGCACCCTAGTGGTAATACATGATAAGCAGCAAATGGCAAAGTGGTTTGTTAGATGTCAGTTGAAACTGACAAAACTAACCCATATAAGTGAAAGCCAAGATTGGGCAGGCAGGGTTTCAGCTGTGTAGTAGCACTGACAACCACCTGGGCTGGTGGCAGGGCTCCTACAAATTACCTTGCAAATTGTTATGGCGGGTGGTCTTCTGCAAACAGGACCACCTAATGGGAGTGAGCTAGGCTTGTCTGGGGCTGTGGAGGGTCCGAGTCATGCCCGAGCGGGTGGGGAGTCCTAAGGGAGAGAGGAAAAGGAGCAGATTTAAGCAGGAGGGATATAGGCAGGCTAAGGTTAACAATGAAAAAGGGTGGGTAAGAACAAGAGAGCACAGTTTCAGTATCAGGAGCTACACAAATGGCAGAAACAATTAATTAATTTGGAGATGAAGCCCCAAACTTATCCTTGGCAATTTGGTTAACTGAACACAATTTCAGCTAGCACAGAAATTTTCTGTGTGTTACAAGGCACTATGGGCTTGCACTTCTCTATAGTTGCCTTATATTACTTTATTATACTCTACCCAAAATTTTGGTTTGCAACTTGGACAAAGGCCAGTTTCCTCCTCTATCATCTACCAAGATATAGCTTCCCACATTAGACCATGACATCCTACATCAGGGATGTCTCTCTATGGTCATGCCCCTCCTCCCACCAGGCCATAACTATAGAACATGTGCAATTCCCAAGAATGGTGTCGGCTCTATCAGTTCTCTATGTTTTATCCCTAGCAAATAGCAATCCTGCCCTTAACACAGCCACTGCTAAACCAATGTACGCTAGAAGGAGTAACAAAGAATATTTAGCAGGCTAAGACACCACCTTAAAAACTACTACTACTTCTCCTACTCTGTTCAGGAAATGTTGAATTAAACCCAGGTCCACCTATTTCTCTGGACACCCTCATGGACCTCCCTCAATATAAAGGGATTAGCGTTCTCCATATCAATGTCTGTAGTTTGCTAAAGAAGATTGACTCTATACAGACCTGGGCTCTACATGCATCTCCTGATTTCTTCATGATAACTGAATCCTGGCTCACACCCTCGACCCTGGACAAATCTATCAACGTACCTGGATATATCATCTACCGCTGTGATAGACCGACTAGAGGGGAGGGTTGCAATATATGTCAAAAGCAAATTCACAGTCACAGTCTTTGTACCTCAAAGGCTAAGGAATTTGAATGCCTTGCTCTAAAATTATCACTTTTCAGTGAGAAATCACTCCTTATGGCAGCATGCTACCAACAACCGCCTGGTGGCTCAGCACTTCTGCCACACCTTCAAAACCTTCTTGACTCTGCTAATACTGAATGTATTCTAATAGGGATTTCAATCTAAATTGAATGATGACAGCTCTAAGAAATTGAAGGATCTATGCAATGTTAATGGTCTGTTACAAATGGTGACCGCTATAACCAAACCTAACAGAAAAACCCTGAGCGCAACACCCTCCTGGATCTTATGCTAGTAAACAAACCTCACACTATCTCGCATACTGGAGTATTCTTCAACGATATAAGTGACCATTGTGCTACTGCCTGCATCAGACATCCTTCCCAAATAAAAACGGCCTCCAAATTCAAACTGAAAAGATGCCTGAAAAAGTTCTGCCAGTACACTTTCCTGAAAGATCTAAGCAACATTCGTTGGCAGGATTTCTACCTAGCCCCCACCTTTAACGAGGCATTTAACATCTTTCACAACCTCTTACTGGGGCTAATAGACAAACATGCCCGCTAAGACTAATCAATCAAAAATAAAACTCCTGGCTGGTTCTCTCCCATCCTGAAGAAAGCACTTAGGGATAGGGACTACTGGTGGAAAAAGCGAGAAATCCCACCTGGAGGCTGATTGGTTAGCATTCCGTACCACTAGAAATGCTTGTACCAAGCTAATTAGGTCAGAAAAAGCTAGGTACTTCCAAAAGAACTAGAAGACTATAAAACAACTTTGCCAAATTTTGGAACATCCTCAAAGAAGTCGAAGGTCAGTCCACTGCAACACCCCTTCCAAACAAAATTGTGTCTGATGGTACCACCTATACGACAAGCTGATATACTAGAAAAGCTTAATGATCACTTTGCCACTGCAGGGCTTGCCTTTGACACCTCACCTATCAGAAAACTTAGCCCAGCAAGAGACTACACTGTTGGCTTCATTGATAATCACAACCATAACCAACCACATCCCACCCCTTCAGCTTCCTCACAACTACGCTCAAGCAAGTGGAGGACCTCCTCCTTTCTCTGGATACAAAAAAGTGTGGGTGCAGATAATATTGAACCTTACTTCCTAAAACTTGGCCATACCTATCTGACCGCCCCATTACACACTTATTCAACACCTCTCTGATTCAAGGTGAGCTACCTGTCTTGTGGAAAACTACCCACATCCTACCATTATTCAAGACTGGGGATCCAAGTGATCTGAACAATTACTGGCCTATTTCTATACTGTCCGTCCTCTCTAAATTACTTGAAAAATTGTCAACATCCAACTTAGAGAACATTTGAATTCACAAAAGTTGCTAAACCCGCTCAGTCCGCTTCAGAGCCAAACACAGTACAGTATCGGCTCTTGCCAAAGTAACTACAGACTGGCAAATGGCCTTGGACTCTAAGAAGCATGTATTTGCCCTCTTCCTTGATCTAAGTAAGGCCTTCAATACTGTGGATCATGCCATCATGCTTATTGCACTGAGTAACATCGACTTGATAGTTCTGCCATTAAATGGTTCACCAGCTACCTAACCAATAGGTTACAACAAGTCAAAGCCATGGGAAATCTATCCCCACAAAATTTCTGTTACGAGGAGTCCCACAAGGCTCCATCCTGGGCCCTATCCTCTTTGCAATATACATCAATAATCTGGACTGCTAGCTGGCCACAACAAATGAGCACTTATTCGTAGATGATACTGTACTCTATACCACAAATTCATCCTTGATCTGGCCCATGAGTACATACAGAAAGACTCTGTCACCCTCCAATACATCCTTCTCACTCATAAGCTCCTCCTCAATGCCAAAAGATTAAAGCAATGATTCTCTCACCAAAGTCTACTTCGGATGTCCACATATCACACAGATCTGAACACTCTTAGATGAACCCTTGAAGTAGTTGATACCTTTAAATACCTAGGGTTCTAGCTGGATAACAAGCTCAACTTTCTGTGCTGCTTAAATGAAACCTCAAAAACTAAGACAGTGATTAGGTTTATTCTATCGCATTAAACACCTACTCGTTAGAAGCCAGAATGAGACTAGTACAAACTACATTCCTACCTATACTGGACTACGCTGACTTCCTTTACAGTCATTGCTCATCAACGATGCTAAACAAACTGGAACCCTTTACCACTGGGCTTTAAGATTTATCTTAAATCTACCCTGTAGTACACATCACTGTCATCTATACCAGGTTTTGGGATGGACCTCACTCTCAACTAGAAGAAAAGGAATGCTCTCCTCTGGTTTTTAGAGCATTATCTGATAACCTCCCTGCATACGCCTCGAACATCTTCAAATGGGCTAAAGGTTCCTATGGCCTGAGACTCTTCTCCTTAATCTGCTTCCAGATTCCTAGAGTGAAAACTACCCTTGGCTCAGCAGCAATCAACTTCTCACTTCCATCACTCTGGGACACTATGCAAGACTCATTAAAATTATCCTCACTTCCAAGCATTTTCACATTCAAAGCTCTATTAACAGATTATCTGAAGGAATCGTGCAACTGTTTCAGATGCCGATGACCCCTAAGCCCCGGGTGCCACTCTCAAATCCTAAGCCTAAGTATCTCATCCACCCCACATTCCTAACAACAGAAACCTAGGACTTACAAGCCTAGTTCCCTTAATCCAAGATGGCCCTGCCTATTCTCTACCTTTTACCTATTCTGGCCTCCCTTTTGGCTGCCTACTCTTTCACCCCAATTTCTACCCTATTCCTTAATACTCCTTATTTTTTATCATTTAGGTCTGAGCTCTTACATAGCAGAGACTATATGGGATTGTTGTCTCTTCTCATTTCAGTAAAGCTTATCATTATGTACCTTTGCATGTTAATTATGTTGACCGGTATGTATAGGCCCATATTGACCAGCACCTTCACAATGTTTTTTCTTTTTTTTTTTTTGCACCGTGTCCACCGTAATTGTAATCTTATGAAGTGTACTGTATTGTATTAATGCCCAGGACCCTTGAAAACCAGCTTGCTCAATGGTGTTTATGCCTGGTTAAAGAAAGTGATTGATTGATTAAATCAGTAGGTCACAAATAGAGCCCAGAAATAGTTTTAAACTGTGTCACAACTTTGCAGTAAGCCTGCAGATTGCTTGCAGTCAGTAAAAATAAATCCCAGCAATACTTTTAAACTCCACCACTGCAGTAGGTAAACAAATATAGAGCCCAGAAGTACTTTTTAAACTCTGCCACTTGTTTAGTCAAATGGAGCTTTGTGATCTAACGGCTGTGCAGAAAAGGTGCCAAGAAAATTCAAATGTCCTCAGCTGTGCAGTAGCACGACAACCAACGAGGGACTGGCAGCAGGGCTCCCTACAAATTTACCTTGCAAATTAAGTTAGGTGGCAGGCGGTCTCCTGCAAACAGGACCACCTAGTGGGAGGGAGCTAGGGCTTGACTGGGGCCGTGGAGGGTCGAGTCATGCTCAAGCAGGCAGGGAGTCCTTGCAAATTAAGTTAGGTGGTGGGCAGTTTCCTGCAAACAGGACTGCCTAGTGGGAGCGAGCTACAGCTTGTCCAGGGCTGTGGAGGATCTGGGGCCATGGAGGGTCCAGTCATGCCCGAGCGGGTGGGAGTCCTTGCAAATTAGAGTTAGGTGGTGGGCAGTCTCCTGCAAACAGGACCACCTAGTGGGAGTGAGCTAGGGCTTGTCTGGGGCCCTGGAGCATCTGAGTGGTACCCGAGTGGGTGGGGGTCCTTTCAAATTAAGTTAGGTGGCGGGTGGTCTCCTGCAAACAGGACCGAGCTAGGGCTTATCTGGGGCCGTGGAGGGTCTAGGGCCATGGAGGGTCTGAGTCACGCCTGAGGCGGGTGGGGAGTCCTTGCAAATTAAGTTAGGTGGTGGGCAGTCTTCTGCAATCAGGACCACCTAGTGGGAGCTAGCTAGGGCTTGTCCAGGGCCATGAAGGGTCCGGGGCCGTGGATGGTCGAGTCATGCCTAGCGGGTGGGGAGTCCTCTCAAAGGACAAAAACATAATAGTGCCCAGAGGACAGCAAACCAAAATCATATGCAGGGTCAATAAACTACCATATCAAGAAAGACTAAGGTCCCTACATCTACATAATCTTCCACAAAATAAGGGACAGGTGATTTACTATTAGTGTATAGTGTATGTGGAGCAGCTATTAGGGTTGAAATCCATCCCTAGAATAAGCGTTGTTAAGCTGCAGTAGCTACATCATTGTAGCTGTTATGCTGCACTAGCTACGTAGCTACTGCAGCAAAAACAACAATAAATGCCTTTGTGCATGCACATTACATAAACCTCCACCAGTCAGGAAGCAGTGACAGCATCGAGAGCAGGAGATGAGAAGAGCGACACAGAGGCAAAAACAAACAAAAAGGAAACAGCTGTGCACCTCCTTGCTCATTTTATGAGCAATAGTGAATCATACACTCTAAAGACAACGTGATGGTCTCTCTATCTATAACAACTGTGAGTTGCCGTCTCAAGGTTCCATGGCGACCAAAACATCTCGAGCTTTGTTCTCAAGGTTTAAACAGTCACAATTGTCACCCTCTCAATGGCAACACATGGTTGTTATAGAAAGAGGACCATACATTATCCTCTGTATAATATATTGCAATATAAAGGTTCATCTTCTTGAAGTTGGAAGCAAGTTGCTTTGAAACAACTGGGAGCTATGAAGGAGAATTATACTGAACTGGCAATCTGAAGGAAAGATCACTCTTGCTCAAATCTGAGGTGGTGTACTTTATTTTAAATTTAACACTTGGTATTGCTTTGTGTTTGTTTTTTAATCAAGAAGGGGTTTGCAATACAACTTATGCACCCTTACATTGGGAGTTTCACATCAGAGGGACTGAAATACTGCATAATTTGTTTCCCTTGTGGACAGCTGGATTTTTGTCTACAGTATACTGGTGACAGTTTGCATCACATTATTTGTGGTACAGTGAACTATTTACTGGTGGCTGAGGATTTGTCTTTGTAAGGCCTGCAGTTTAATGAAGGTTAATGGAGGTTTGTGTATTTGAACCAGACATTGACACTAACGGAAAAGACTCCACAAAAAATATATTAAACAGGAAGGGAGAGTGGGAGTGATGCAATGCACTGGCTATGGGAGGCAGTCTTCTGGAGACATTCTGGATGCTGTGATTCTGCCCTATTTGCAGGTAACTCGCTGCTCTGAGTGAGGAGGTTGCCCATCTCCAGGCTGATCTGGCAAGGAGTAGGAAATCTCCCCACCCAGGAACACCAGGGCCACCACTGCTGCCACAGAGGTTGCCAAGAAAGAGGAGCTAGGACCATGGTGAGCTCAGGGAGGGTGAGTGTGTGGAACAGAATTGCATCCCTCCAGCTGTACCTCTCACAATTCATACGCCATTCTGGTGGAGCCTGGTTCCTCTATGGAGGCACCCACAGTGGAGACCAAGGAGGATGCTGGGAACCTCCACAAGGAGACCCACAGGTGGTGGCACGGGACACTACAGGGAAGGAAGCAGCTCTTGGTGGATGAATCATTTATTAGGGGTAGAACTGGGGAGGGAGGAGAGGGGTAAGGTGTCTGCCCGCACCATGGCTTGGAGGACAGGAAATGAATCCTCAGGGTCGTGACAGCAGCTGCAGGGAGAGGAAGCTGGACATCATTGTCCACCTAGGGACAAATGGCCTAGCTGGGTAATAGATCAGAGCAGTGCAGGAGGAGTCTGCAGCATTGGGGAGGGCCTTAGACAAGTAGCATGCATGGTAACCTTCTCAGATGTGCTGCCTGTCTATGGCATGGGTGAGGCTAGGTACTCCGCACCATGTGGTTCAATGGATGGTTGAAAAATTGGTGCGAACACAGGGTTTTGGCTTTATTGGGGACTGGGATCCACCTGGAGGTATACAGGACTATACTTGCACGATGGTCTGCATCTGTCAGGGGGAACCAGACTCCTTGATGATAGGTTTAAATGCTTCATTGGCAAGCTTTTAACTAGCCAAGGGGAGACTCTGATAAGAAACAGGAATTCCAGCCTCCTCACAAAACAGGGTAGTTAATGAGGTGAACACCAAGGTAGAGAGGTCGATAAGGAGCAGGACAGTGGTAAATGGAAAGTAATAATAATGACATTATTTATAAAGTGCCTTTCAGAACCAAGGCACTGTACATAAATAAGCACAGATAAAACAAACAATCTTAATAAAAGCCAGGTTTAAAATAACATCAATCCATAAAATCCAAATGACAAGATAGCTTATTAAAATCAATTTTCAGGGAATTGTGTGCAAATAAATAGGTTTTAGTGTGGATTTAAAACTTTTGTTGGTCTGGCACTGTCTCACCTGATGAGGTAGAGAATTCCACAGGGTAGGGGCTATGTAGGAAAAGACCAAGCCCCAAATGTCTTTAGACATACCCTAGAATCTCTAACAAGCCCTCATCAGTGGACTGGAGCAGACGGGAGAGGTGATAGGGTTGAAGGAGATCTTTCTGGTAGCAGGGTCCCTGGTTGTGTAGGGACTTCATAGGTCAGCAAGCGGACCTTAAAGGTGACCTGCCACTGTACAGGCAGCCAGTGCCATCTGCAGAGAACAAGTTTAATGCAACTGGTCACAGAGGTACTAGTCACAAGCCTGGCTGCTGCATTCTGCACCAGCTGTAAGTGGTGGATATCAACCCCAGGAAGCCCTAGGTATAGGGCATTGCAATAGTCAAGATGGTAGTCACAAAGGCATGGACATGGGTTGGAAGATCTTCGGGAGGAATCAGGTGCTTTACTGAAGTGATAGTCCTCAGATGATAAAATGAGGACTTGAGAAAAGAGCAGTAAGGGCAGGGATGGGCTAAAAGGGTAAGACCATCAAAAATGGAGGCGTTCAGTACCAATGCTGTGGTCTGGGAAACAAGCTTCCTGAACTGGTGACCTTGATGGAAGAGGGACACCTGGATATCTTGGCAGTGACAGAAACATGGTACATGGAGAACCATGACTGGGATTTCAGCATACCAGGGTACACAATCTATAGGAGGGACAGGAACAGTAAAAGAGGAGGAGGAGCTCTCACATAATGGAAGGATCAAAGCAATAGAACTAAATGGCAAACAGGGAAGACAGGGAGGCACTGTGGGTCACCTAGGAGATAGGAAATGGCACCACAATTCCACAAGGGTTGTATACAGACCCCCATCTCAGGGGAGGAAATAGACAAGCAAATGATAGAAGGAATTTATAGAATAGCAGAAAAAGAGGAGATATTGTTTTTCCCCCATCATAAATGTTTTATTTTATAACAAGTCAAAACATACAGATGTGTCAGCCACGATGAAGTGCAGTAACTTGCAGTAATGACATCACAAAATCCTGCATGACAAAGAGCTTAATTGCCATTGACTTACAATGGTCCCTGCAGTAAATTGCAGTATTCTGTGATTTTCTGCAGCATTTCTGCACTGCATCCAGGCTTGACACATCTGTACATGAATATATTATCACATCTAAATACATTTTACCAAAACTGAAATAAAACTTCAAAGTGATAAACCATTAAACACAAATTGCCTTTAATACTATATTGACTATAACCTAGACAATATACCTTTCCTTCTTTTAAACATTCAACTATTAATAGGAAAATGTGCACAATCAAAATATTCCAAGGCTAAAACACAAACCGTCTTGATGCCATAACTTGTAACATCCATTCAGATCCTAAAAAGAACAAAGGTGACCATATTTTTGACTAAACATTATTTTATCTTGCATCAAATAATGGATTCACTCATTGCTGGAAATAAATTCCATTTGTGTATACCACTCCCTATTAAAGAAATTTGGGTTTCTTTCCAATGTGTTTAATATAATCGCTTCTACACTTAAGCGGCATGACCAACCCATATTCTCTGATGTAAGTTTAATGCTACATGGTCAGGACAGATTCCAAGTGTATATATATTGGGGAGAATGAGGAATTGACCCAAATTGAGGAAATGATAGCCAAATTAGTTAAGAAGGGGATAAAACCTTATATAGGTACATCCGGGAGCAAAGGAACAGCAAGGGAGAGATAGTGAGGCTTAATAAAGGGAAAAGGAGGTGATCAGAGGGTGACAGTAGAGAGGCAGAGATACTGAATGAATACCTTTGCTCAGTATTCACAAAAAGAAGAAGAAGAGGAGGAGGTACCTAAACCAAACAATAGAAGCACTCTGGATAGGGGGTTGATACCAATCCATTCACAGAAGAAAGGGTCCTGAAAGAACTCCTAAAACTTAAGGTGGACAAAGCAATGGGGCCTGAAATGGATTCACCCGAATTCTAAAGCAACTAAGGGAAGACCTAGTGATACCAATGACTATCCTCTTTAACCAAGCATGGGAGGATTGTGTGATACCTGAAGACTGAAGGAGGCAGATGTGATTCAACTTCACAAAAGTGGGAGCAAGGCAAAGGCAGGAAACTACAGACCTGTTAGTTTGACCTCAATGGTTGGGAAAATGATGGAATCACTTCTGAAAGAAAGAATTGTTGAGTACCTAGCGCCAGTGGAGCACAAGACCCAAGGTGGCATGGATTCACAGCAGGAAGGTCAAGTCAGACAAATCTAATAGATTTCTTTGACTGGGTGACTAAAGTAGTAGACCAGGGAGGGGCTATGAATATGGCCTACCTAG
Source organism: Neoceratodus forsteri (assembly GCA_016271365.2). NCBI lineage: Eukaryota > Metazoa > Chordata > Ceratodontiformes > Ceratodontidae > Neoceratodus > Neoceratodus forsteri. The sequence continues at coordinate 1,472,832,621 of CM057459.1, forward strand.
ATTTTAGCAAAGGCATTTTGACACAGTCCCACACATTAGTTTAATAAACAAGTTAGCCAGCCTGGGAGTGGGTCACATGATGGTAGCCTGGGTAACAAACTGACTGGACAACAGGACACAGAGGGTAATAGAAAATGGAGTACATTCTGAAGAAAGGGGGTTTACTAATGGGGTACCACAGGGTTCAGTACTGGTACCAGTCCTCTTTAATTCTTTATAGGAGACACTGCAGAGGGTCTGGAAGGAAAAGTATGCCTCTTTGCAGATTACACAAAGATCTGGAACAAGGTTGATACACAAGGGAGGTGGAAAGAATGATAAGGGACTTGGCAAGGTTGGAGGAATGGTCAAAATATGACAGCTTAGATTCAATGCAAAGAAGTGCAAAGTAGTGCACTTAGGAAACAAAACCCAGGGAAGAGTACACAATGGGGGTGGAGTGGGGTACTATGAACAACAAAAATGGAAAGGGACCTGGGGTAGTTATATCAGATGACCTTAAGGTAGGCAAGAAATGTGAGAAGGCAGTAAGGAGCTGGGGGATACTGGGATGCACAGGAGAGGCATCACTAGTAGAAAACAGGAAGTTATTATCCCTTTGTACAGACAGTTGGTGAGACCACATCTGGAGTACTGTGTGCAGTTCTGGAGACCCCATCTCGGCAAGGACATAGACAGGATGGAGACGGTCCAGAGGAAGGCAACTAAATGGTGCAGGGTCTGCAACAGAAGCCATCTAGAGAGAGACTAAAGGAGCTAAATAAGTATATCTTTGTGGAAAGGAGGGAGAGGGGACATGATAGAAATGTTCAAGTACCTCAAGGGAAGCACAACAAAGTCCAAGAGGAGCATCTTTCAGAAAGAGATGCAGAAGAACAGGGCACAATTTGAAGATGGGGAGCGGCTCCAGGTGCTATGTGAGGAAGTATTTTTCATGGAGAGGGTGGTAGACGATGGAGCCAACTTCTTAGGAGATTGTGGGATCAAAAACAGTAGGAGAATTCAAGAATGCATGGGACAGACATAAGGCAATTAAAGTTGAGGGTAGGAAGAAGTAGGCTTTTGGTTAACTAGAATCTGCAGCTTATCCAGTAGGTTGGGAAATGGTAGATTGGGTGGGCCAAGCAGTCCTTATCTGCAATCAAAGTCTATGTTTCTGTGTTAAACAATGAATGGCTGACTGTAATACCAGCTATGCAATAAACCAAACAGTCTGAGATGTCACAATAAACAACTTGAAATACCAAGGGCTGAAACAAATAAGAGCGATACCTTTTAAGAGCAGGTAATCCATGAACTTCTCTCCCAAATACATAACAGATTCTGAAAATTGTAACATCTTTAAACATAGACTAGATACCTGTATCCTGGGCAACAATAACTAAAATACACCCCACTGGTGTGGGATGGCAGTCTCGTTGGGCCTAATGCGCCCTTCTGCCATAAAGGAACAGAGTAATACTGAGTAATGTGGTCTCTTTCCAAAGTGAATTTCCTTATGTGTTACCAATTGATCCTTATAGACAAATTTCTTGTCACATTCAGTAAATTTACATGGTCTCTCTTGGGTTTAGTATCTACAGATCTTCAGGGATTTCTAGTACATGACGAGAATGGACACCATTCTTAAGCCAAGGCATATTCAAAACTCAGGAAATCAGTACTGTATTTGTCTTTGATGTTTGCTGAGAATGCTCTTCTCACTACACCAACGTCCCCAAGATAGCTTCATTTTTGAATTTGCTGGATGTGTTGTCAGGTTATCCTTCCAGCCAAAACTCTTGTCACAGTCAACACATATATATGGTCTCTTTCCAGAGTGAATTTGTTGATATAATGTCAGAGCACCCTTCTTAAAATAAACTCTTGTCACATTCAACACATACAGTGGCGTCCCCAAGGATGAAACACACGTTTAATGCACTCTGCAGTATGCTGCAGCAGACTTACTGAATAAAGCAATATAATTTCAATGGCAATTAGTCCCTTTGTCATGCAGGAAACTGCAGCATTCACTTCATCTTGGCAGTGTCACATTTTCCTGCATGACAAAGGGACTAATTACCATTCAAATCACATTGCTTTATTGAGTAGGTCTTCTGCAGAGTGCTGCAAAATGCTACAGAATTGCATTTCATCCTGGGGGATGCCACTGTATATATGGTCTCTCTCATGGTTAATGTCTCCAAATGTTCAGGAATTTTTAATACCTTGACAAGAATGGCACCATTATTCTTAAGTTATGGCATAGTCAAAAATCAGGAACTCGGTACTGTATTAGTTTTTGATTTTTGATGAGAGCACTTCAGCACACTCCAGAGTGAATTTGCTGATGTGTTATCAGTTTACTCTTCTGGCCAAACTGTTACATTCAGCACATTCATATGGTCTCTCTTGATTAGTGTCTCCAGATGTTTAGGGATTTTAATAACATGACGAGAATAGACCCCATTCTTAAGCCAGGGCATATTCAAAAATCAGGTACTCAGTACTGTATTAGTCTTTGATTTTTGCTGAGAACACTTTTCCAGCACACACAGTGTGCTCCAGGATGGCTTCATTTTGCAGTTCTACAAACCCAAAACAAAATGTGGGACTCACTACACTTGTAGTGCCCAATGTGGTGCCAATAGCTGAAACAAACCAGTAGGGGTCAGAGGACCCAACCTATTGCTTATTGCAATAGCAACAGGATGGTTCCACTCTGACCCCCTTCCTTTTTCAGTTCATAAGATGTCACAAATATTGGTAGTATATTTAATGTTCTTCTGATTAGCCCCATTGTTCGAGCACTATTGGAATGTTCTGTGTGTTCTTATTCCACATCAGTTTTGTTTCTAATTGCATATCCTGGTATTTCACAATTTTGTGTGTCTCTGTGCATAGAACTCTGTAGCCATGAGGGTAGCTATTTCAATCAGCAATGCTACCGTTGTTCTTTTTCTTGTATTACAATATCTGGTTTTCTCACTTCCACTTTCTTGGCAGTTGGCATTGGGTAATCCAATGTGATCATTACTTCTTCATTTTCTGTGATTCTTTGTGGTTCATGTTTCCAGTGCTTCTCTGCTACCTGTATGTTATAGTGTTTGCATAGTTTCCAGTGGATCAGTCTTGCTGCATTGTTGTGTCGTTCAGTATACCAGCCTTCTGCCATTATTACTTCACATCCAGCTACAAGGTGCAGAACTTTTTAATTCTGTACTAAAGAACCTGCACTTGTCTGCTTTCTTCCCATTTTTCTACAGAGTTTTCTTTCCTCTCCACAGTGAATTTGCTGATGTATTGTCAGGCTACACTTTTTCCAAAACTCTTATCGCATTCAGCACATGTATATGGTTTCTCTCAGAGTGAATTCTCTGATGTATTGTCATGTTGCTCTTTTGGGCAAAACTCTTGTTGCATTTAGCACATTTATGCAGTCTCTCTCCAGAGTGAATCTGCTGATGTCTTAACAGGCTACGCTTTTGCCAAAACTCTTATTGCACTCAACACATTTATATGGTTTCTCTCCGGAGTGAATTTGCTGATGTGTTATCAGGCGACTCTTACAGACAAAACTTTTGTCACATTCAGCACATTTATATGGCCTCTCTCCAGAGTGAATCTGCTGATGCATTTTAAGGCTACCCTTCTGTCCAAAGCTTTTGTTGCATTCAGCACATTTATATGGTCTCTTGCCAGAGTGAACTCGTTGATGTCTTATCAGGTCACTCTTTTTGACAAAACTTTTGTCACATTCAGCACATTTATATGATCTCTCCAGAATGAAATCGCTGATGTATTATCAGGTCACTCTTCTGGCCAAAACATTTGTCACACTCAACACATTTATATGGTTTCTCTCCTGAGTGAATTCGCTGATGTATTATCAGGCCACGCTTCTGAGCAAAACATTTGTTACATTCAGCACATTTATATGCCCTCTCCCCAGAGTGAATTTGCTGATGTATTATTAGAAAACACTTGTGGCCAAAGCCCTTATTACATTCAGCACATTTATATGGTCTGTCTCCAGAATGAATTTGCTGATGTGTTATCAGTTGACCCTTCTGGCCAAAACTCTTGCTGCATTCAGCACATATATATGGTCTCTCTCCAGAATGAATTTTCTGATGCATTATTAGGTGACCCTTCTGGCAAAACGTTTTGTTGCATTCAGCACATTTGTATGATCTCTCTCCAGAATGAATTCGCTTATGTTTTAGCAGGTCACCCTTCCGGCCAAAACTCTTGGAACATGCAGCGCATTTATATGGTCTCTCACCAGAGTGAATTTGCTGATGTGCGATCATGTTACCCTTTAGGCCAAAACTCCTGTTGCATTCAACACATTTATATGGTCTCCTTTCAGAATGAATTTGCTTATGCAATATCAGGTGACCCTGCTGGCAAAAACTCTTGTTGCATTCAGCACATTTATATGGTCTATCTCCAGAGTGAATTCGCTGATACCGGATCAGGTCACCCCTTCTCACAAAAATTCTTGTTGCATTCAGCACATTTATATGGTTTCTGGTGAGTCTGCTGTGTTATAGTTCTATGCTGTCGGCAAAACGTTTATCAGTACATTTAACTGCATTTAGCCTGCTTAAACTCCTCTGATATTTGGTACATTTAAATTGCCCTGTTCCTTCATGAATCTGCTGTTGTACAGTGATGAGCTGTAGGTTATGGAAACTCTTCTTGCAGTGAGGATACTGATGGGGTTTCTCTGTTATGTGACTCAGCTGGCAAATTCAAAGTGATGATTGCTTGCTCCCAGTCTCATTGCACTCAAACTTCCTGCTGACTAAAACAGACATTCAATTAGTATTTTCTTACAATAAGGAAACACACTTGCATACTGTGTGACCCTGAGCAAGTCACTTAACCTCCTTGTGCTCCCAGGTTGCTCCTGTAAAAGCTTTCAGCTTAGTGTGCTATACCTGGTTAAACAACTAAATAAAAAATTTGTTTGTTTTTCCTTTCCAAAACAGTTGTTTTTCCTTAATCATTTCAAGCGTGCCATTAACATTCATGAGATTTAACCTCAGAAATGTGTTTTTCAAACATTTCCATTTAAAAATACTTCAGATTAAATTATTCTTTCTGTGACATTTCAATTTATTTTTATTGATAATATTCACAGAACTGGTCTAATTCTGGCTTCTCATTGGTTGAAACCTGGTCACAAGGGAGTAACAACAGACAGTAAAATATAGCAGGATGGGTATGCTAACCAAAACCTGTAATGAACCAGGACAAACATGATTAAAGTAATTTACCAATATTATGGTGTGCATTACATAATCTTTTATCTTATATCAGTGAAACTCTATCTTGATATATTTCATAACATTTTGTGCTATTTCATTTTAAGTCTAAGGGCTCATATTTAAGCTGGCCCAGTCGTATTGAGGGTTGAGGTGCTGGATGCTACACCTCACGCCATGCTGGCAACCTGAGTTGGAATGAGCTCGGCCACTGGAGTCAGCCGGGCAAGGAGGTAACTTTGATGTGCAGCTGTCTAGCAGCTCTCATCTCCCAGGGAGGAGGACGCTTTTCTTAGCTTTTGGCTGCCTCAAGTGGAGGCTTGGTGGCAGTACCAGGCCATCAGAAAAGTGTGTTAGGCCAAGTGGGGAGAAGGGGCCATCACTAGGTGTCTCTGCAGTCACAGCACCTTCTTGCCATGCATGCTCGCAGATTGGCCTGGGGTCCTGGTGTAGGAAGGGAAGCACAAAATAACAGGTGAAATAGACATGGAGGATAAACAAAATAACTTAAAAATGTATTGTATCTTGGTCCCCAACAGAGGTAGTTAGCAGATCCCTTCCACTTCCTAGTCAACTGATCTGCTTCACACTCAGGTACATAATGACGTGTGCCAGGAGAGCACAAGGGCATGAGCTATTAAAGTCTATGGAAGGCTGTTTTATGAATGTTTTTGTGTTTAACAGTGGTCAGCTGGAGACTGAAATATTATGAAATACAGCATGATGGAGTTTCAACGATAAAAGCCAAAAGAATATGTAATGCAAATCCCATATTGAAAACAATTTCCAGCAGAGAAAATAATGAAAATTTTCAAAATGCAGACACTACATATGAACATACAACCATATTTATCCCTATTTATGTGTCTGTTCATGAAAAACTTGTACCAGTGGGGTGCTAAACTAATTGTTAAAATGTCTAGTGAAGCAAAAGGTAATAATATGTTTTGGGAAGATTAGTTCTACAGTTAGAGACACATATGATAATAGTGCTGTCCTCTTCCATTTCAAACATTTTATTTTCTCTTGTCCACCCCTGATATTGGCCATTTTCAGCAGCCCAAATATGACATTGTAAGGCATATAGAGGAATGGACTTGATAATAACTATAATTTGTGTCACCCTACTGCAGTGACCTGTTATTTTAATTCTCTTTAGCTCTCAGTATTTCCTCACTAATCTTTCCTGCACAATGTCCCACCTCTGTTTCAAAATTGTAACTTTATTTATCATTCTGAATGTTACAGCTTCTGTCCCATGGCGTAATTCTAGAACACTGCAATATAACAATTTTTTCCACTTTTGTTTGCCTCCTATGGATTCCCCGTTTGCATGCCTCCTTGTCACCTTCAGATTCCTGTGTTTAATGTGTTGCAAAGGTATGCCCTGTGGAAATACTATGTGATGTTCTCTCATTCACTCCACTGGTGTCTTATTTCATGGGTTCACAGTCGGAACAGGCTGCCCTCCCTACAGTAAATAACTTTGGCACCTTGATTCCCACCATTTGCCACACATAGCCAATACCAGAACAACCTATAAACTGAAGTCATCATTGTCCCGGTCCTTTTCACAAAGCTTGCCACCGAATAAATCATTATATCCGAGTTATTAAGTTGTGCTGCGTTCATAATGGGTGACCTCCTCGGTACATTTGGAACCCTATGCTGCATCGTGAAAGGCAAGGTAAGGTACTTATTTTCCACAGTTTCATCCCCGGTCACATCTTGGTTTCTTAAATGGGTTGTTGTTTGAGTGCTGCTGTTAGCTTCAGTACTGGGCTTGCAGAATGAGCAATTTCTGCAGTTTATTGTTATTTATGGATGCCACATCGAATGTGTCTTGGTGCTTTACTGCAGTAGAGTGTGTAGTGTCCACAGAACATTCAGAACTGCTAGTGGCATTTCAATTCCAGGGGTAGTTTTTTTTTTTAAAGTGAAATTATTGCTTTGCCATTGTTAGTCATACCAGCACTCTTAGCACTGTTGGTCAGACTGTAGCCCTGTAACTGTCACTGAAAAGATTTCAAAATAAAAAAACTATCTTGTGTGTGTGGGGGGCAGCTAGTGCTCTTCTCATGATTAATAACTGGGCAACTGAAAATTTGCTTGTGGGCATGTTTCTTTTGGTCTGGCTGCTCATAATGTGCACACCTAACCATAGCACATCCTGCTTGTGCAATTAATTTGCCCTGTGCCCCAAATAAAGTGTTAGTCCCTAGCTCATACTCCATAAATACCCACTTTGATGTACTGCTTAAGATCTGTGAGTGTTTTAGAAGTAATTTGATGCAAAAGAATATGCAGACTTGTGTTGTTCCCCTTTCATCTTGACCCCAAAACAAAGTGAGCTACCACATGATAGTGATGCATTCCTACACACTTTTTCACCCATAATTAATGTCCAGATGAAAAGTGCTTTAGTTGTGTGTTGGTCATTTTAATTTAACAATACAAACATTAATGCTGATGTGTGTCCCCTTTGATTATGACCCCTTATTTGTGTATAGGCAGTGTATGGGCTGGAAGTGCCATAAAATATTGTAAGGTGTATGTGCGTGTGATCATTGGTGTAGGAGTGCATTGCTGTTTGTGAAAATGATTGTGCTTTGTGTGCTCCATATTGCTGTTTATGTTGCAGTAGTACTAAAAACATTTGCTTTTTGTGAGTTATTAGTGCAGCTTATAATAATCCATACACCACACATGGTTTTAGCATCACTGTATGCCAAGCACCCCTTTGCCTGGTGCTGGGTGTTCAGTCATGACCATGTGGTGGGGGTGAACTCCACATTGCTGGTTATGTGATATAGAAAATGTTAGATTTTGTGGGTCCAAAGTCCAGCCAATAATATCCCATACACCGCATAGTTTTAACATGACTGCATGCAAAGCACCCTTTTTGTCTTCTGCTTGGCATTCAGCCATGGCCATGCGGTGGGAGCGGGCTCAGCATTGCTGTTTATGTGGTACATAAAATGTTTGCTTTTGTGGGTCCTTAGTCTGACCAATAATATCCATGCACCACCGCATGGTTTTAACATGGCTGCATGCCAAGCACCCTTTTGCCTTTTGTCTTTTTGTCTTGTGCTTGGCGTCCAGCCTGGCCACTTGATGAGGTGGGCTCCGCACTGCTGTTTATGTTGCTGGTTATATGGTACTGGTTTAGCGTTCAACCACATTGACACATTGCAGAGGGTGTTGCTGGTGGCGTGTTCCTTTTACCTCTTTGTGCTTTATCAGAAATTTTGTTTTGGGTGGCTCACCTTATTCAGGACAAGGACTGTCACTGCATGGTTTTTAACATATGAACATATGAAATTGCCAGCAGATAAAGGCCTATTGGTCTATCTAGTCTTCTGGAGTCTGCAGTAGGTCAGTCTTCAGAATGCAGCCATCCCCTTGCCTCCCACCCTATTGATTTTGCCCTGGTATCCTTCATTCCCAGTCCCTGCCCCCTTGTTTGAGCCCTCCTCTGAACCCATCCCATGTCCTTTGAAGCTGCCCACTGTCCTAAGTGATATCACCTCCTCAGGCAGCATGTTCCACTCTGCCACCACCCTTCACTGAAATAGTGCCTCCTCATTCCTCCTAAATCTACCTCCTTCCAAGTTCAGACTGTGCCCTCTGGTTTCCTTTCCACCTTTTAATTTTAAAATACTTCCAGTGCTTACTCTGTTTATACCCTTCAGGAACTGGAAGGTATCAATCATATCCCTCTCTCAAACATACAAAATTTGCCAGCAGATAAAGGCCTAGAGGTCTATCATGTCTGTTCGAATGTGCAGCTAGCACCCTTATTCTGCAGCTGCCCCTCCTTCCACCCTTCCCAGTCATTGACCCTCCTCTTGTCCTGTCCCATTCCCTTTGAAGCAGTCCACTGTTCTACTGGATACCACTTCTGCAGGTAACGATTCCACCTAGCCACCACCCTCTCTGTAAAAAGTGTCTCCTCATCTCCTCCTGAACCCTCCTCCGTCCTCCAGTCCCATATCATGGCCCCTGGTGACCCTCCCTCCCTCCCTTACTTTGAACAGCCCTCTGTACCTGTCTTGTTTACTCCTTTCATGTACTTAAAGGTTTCAATCATGACCCCGTCCTCCTCTCCTCCAGTGATACATGTTCAACTCCTAAGCCTCCTCTCGTATAATGATAAGTCCCCAGCCCTTGATCATCTTTTGTCGCCTGCACTGCACCCACTCCAGTAACTTAATGTCTCTCTTCAGATACGGTGCCAGTACTGCATGCCATACTCCGTGTGGTCCAACTAATGACCTGTACAGTGGCAGAATCACCTCCTCCCTCCTCGAGGATATACCCTTGCAATACAACCCAGCATTTTGTTGGCCTTTGCAGCCGCCTTCCTACATTGTGCCGATTTGTTCATTGACCCTGTAATAAGCACCCAGATTCTTCTCCTCCGCTGTCTCGGCTAGCTGCACTCCCCAGCTGGTAACTCCTCCCTGGGTTCTTCATCCCAAAATGCAGCACCTTGCACTTTTTGGCATTAAACCCCAGTTGTCAGGTGTCTGACCAGGTTTCAATTTTTGCCAGATCATCCTGCAACCCCTGCCATCCCCTAGGTCATCCACCACCGCTCCTACCTTGGTATCATCAGCAAACAGACTGATCTTGCTCTTGATGTCCAATGATATGTCTGCAATGAATATCCCAAACTACACTGGCCCCAACACCGAGCCCTGTGGAACACCGTTCATCACTACCCTTGGGTGTGAGAGCTCCCCACCCACCACCACCCTCTGTTACCTTCCTGAAACCAGTTCCCTACCCATCTCACCAGCTTTGCACCTGCCCCTGTGCCTACTAACTTACTTCCAAGCCTTCCATGCGGCACCGAGTCAAATGCCTTACTGAAGTCCAGATACAGGACATCCACTGCATGGCCCCTGTCCAGTTGCCTAGTTACCCAGTCATAAAACTCCACCAGGTTGGTTTGGCAGGATCTGCCCCATATGAAGCCATGCTGTCTGCTGTCCTGTAGTCCTTTGGCCTCTAGGAGGCACCATCCTCTCCTTCAGGATAGTCTCCATTAGCTTACCCACGATGGATGTGAGGCTCACTGGTCTGTAGTTTCACGGTTCATCCTTGGGGCCACTCTTTAGAGGGCACCACATGAGCCATCCTTCAGTCCTGAGGTACACACCCGAATGTAGTGAGGCATTAAATAGGTCTGCCAAGATCCTGCAGGACCTCTGCCAGCTCCTTCAGTATCCTGGGGTGGATGGCATCTGGGCCTGGCGCCTTATCCACCCTCAGTGCCTTCAAACCTTCCCGAACTCTGCCCTCCATGTTTTCCCCATCTGTCACCCTCCCCGTTTCTGCCATTTCTCCCCTTGGGTGTCACCCTCTTCTTTAGTAAATACTGAGCAGAAGTACTCATTTAGTGCTTCTGCCTCATCACACCCTGCTTCCACCCAATCCCTCCTTTCTAATCCTTACTATGTGGTCTTTACAGCTCCTTTTCTCCCTGATGTACCTAAATAAGTCTTTCTCACCCTTCTTAATGCCTTGTGCCAGCCTGAGTTCCGTAGATGCCTTGGCTCCCTTACTGTCCTTGTCACCTCCTTGATTCCATCAGGTACTCCTCCTGTCCTCCCCTCCTGTTTTCTTGTACTTCCTAAAGGCAGCTCTTTCCTCCTTACCTTTTCCATGACCTCCTTGCTCAACCAGCTCAGTTTCTTAGCCCTAGCCTTCTTGCTCTGGGCCTTGCAGCAGGTTTTGTTGCCTCCACTATCCCCAGCTTTATGAACTCCCACCTCTGGTTAGTGTCCATACTAGATTGAATTCTGGCCAAGTACCCTTTTACCACCTCCCCATCCTCCCAAAGTTGGCCCTCCTGAAGTCCAGCACTCTTGTGCCAGATTCCACTCTTCCTTGCCCATATCCAATGTGAGCCATACTGAGTGGTGGTCACTCCTGACAGCGGTTCCTCCACTGTAAGTTCTCTCACAACGCCCCCATTTGCCAGCACAAGGTCAAGGGTATTCCCTAACCTGGTTGGTTCAGTGACCATTTACAGCAGGAAAATGTCCTGAAGGCATCCAGCAGTACCTGCTCCCTTCTGTTCCAGATTGTTGGGGTACTCAGTCCACTCCTGACATGTTGAAGTCCCCACAATCACCACCCTACCCTTCTCACAGGTCCTCCTGATCTGTCCCGCTAGTTTCCTGTCTAACTCCTCCGTCTGAGATGGTGGCCTGTACACCACTCCCATTCTAAGAATCCTATTCTTGGAATCCTGGATTTGCATCCAAAGTGACTGGTACTAACCTCCTCCCCTTCCTCCCTTACACACTTCAGTCCTTTCTTCACATATAGTGCCACACCTCCTCCTTTCCCAATCACCCTGTCCCTACAAAATAACCTATACCCTGGTACAGATAGGTCCCAGTTACTGTATTGGTGGCCCATGTTTCTGTGATGGCTGCAATGTCCACCTCTGCCTTCTACCCTCCAGGGAATGCATACAGAGTTCTCTCAGTCTCTCCTCATAGGTTTCTCTCCCAGTCCCATGATCATTTTCATTACTTGGCACTGCCAAATCCTTGATATTCTTTTTCAAGCAGGGCACTAGTACTGCACGTAGTACTCAAGTGTGGTCTTGCCAGGGGCCAGTACAGGGCAGGATGACTTCCTCTCCCAGAGGTAATTCCCTGTGATGCACCACAGCATTTTGTTGGCCTTTGCCACTGCCTTCCTGCACGTGGCTTAGTGGTTCATTTCCGTCACTAATACACCCAGATCCTTTTCCTCCTTTGACTTGGATACCTGCACTTCCCATTGATGAATACCTAACAGAAGTACTTTTTGAGTACTTCACCTGCTCTGCCCCCTTTCTGTCCACCCACTGCCAATCTTGATCCAAACAATCTGATCCTTACTCTTTCTCTTCTCACCTATATACCTGAAGAAATCCTTGGCTGGCTGCAAAGCAACACTTTGTTACTCGATGTTCAGCCATCTTGCGCCATGCATTGGTGGTAGGGCTCCTAACTATTGTTTCACTGGAGCTAGTTTGTCTCAGTTTTGTTCCACAATCTCTTTTTATTTTCACTGCCTAAATTATTTCAACAATCTCCATTTTGCCTGCACCCACAACAGTTTGTTAATTATCCACATTGACTGTCATTGTTCTACAATGTTTTATACAGAAAGAATATTGAGATGTAGACATGGTTGTACAACTTTTATTCAGACAGTTATTTGTGTTTCATATGATGCAGCTAGAGCTTGATTACATCACAGTTGCAGTGCCCCACCTTCTTCATCCCATTCCTCCTGTGTCTCATCTATTGGAAGCAATCAATCTCCATCCTTTCATCATTTCATCCCATCAACACCAACTGATGTGCTCTCACCTTCATTCCATCGTGTCATCTGTTTGTAATTGTCCACAGTTTTCTGTCCTTCCTTCTGTAACTGTATCTGTTGTGAAGTGAATGATGTGCACTGTCCTTCACTTTGTTGCTCCTCGTGTTGTATTCTGCAGTGAATGATGTGCACTGTCCTTCCCTTTGTTGCTCCTTGTACTGTGAATCAAGTGCTGTGAGTTTTCCTTCCGCCCATCTTCTCTGTAGGAGAAACTGGTACCTCTGTAATGCAGGCCATATCAGCTCAGAAAGCACAAATTAGGGAGTGAATTCTGAAACATTTTTTTCTGAAGGTTTGAAACGCAATGTAACGAAGACCAGGCAGGACTGCTGCATCCTGCTCAGGTTTGCAATGAGAAACTTGCCCATTATACTGTCTGGAAGAAGAGAAATAAACACTTCAGAGATAAAGTGAAAAATTACCCTGAATGTTATGCTTATATCTGAAACCTACAGAGCTTGATCACAGGCATACCATGATAACCTGGATAAGGAAAAGCACTGTGAGTACAGAATGAAGTCCAGGCTGCAATACAGAGTGACGCCTAGGCTGCAACACAGAAGTACAGAGAACATCAAAAGCAGAAGAAATTACAAGACAGCAAGAATGCTGAGTGTACAGACTGACCACAAGAGGAGATGGGAAAAAAAGAAGGAGCAGCAAAGAGAAAGATGGATGAACAAAAAGACAGCAACATGCAGCAATGTCAGCACAGAAGAGGAGGAGGAGGAGAATTAATAAGAAAAGGTGGCAAAAGTACAAGGAGGCACATCAAAAACCAGAAGTGGAGAATAACAACACCTCATCAGTGCAAGTCAATGTACCTGGTACTCCTGGTACAGCCATAGTTGTGAACCCACAATTTGACAGTGCTGCCCAGAAGGTACTTTAAAGGGCACCATCAGCCCTACCACAGTCACTCAACTGTTTTGCATCTACAGTCCAGAAGTTGATATCATCATGTTCCCCAGCAAAGAAGGAAGCACTGTCGAGAAGAGGACAAAACTTGGGCTGCTGTGGTAATTTGGAGAAGAAACTGGTACAGGTCATTCAGGGAAAAAGTCAAGAGTGGACAAAAACAGAAACGTGAATGGGTATGGGCACTTCTGGTTTTGAGAAAATACAAGATGCTACAAAAGAGAAGGAGAACATTTGGGATCAGCCGACAACACTTATGAACAAATCACACAGGAAAGAACTATGTGATAAATGTACAAAAATTGTCGCTGCTGAGAAAACTGCCAACAAAGTGCAAACATTTTTGAAGAGTCAGACACAACTCTGCCTTATAAGAAGGCAGTTTTGAAATGAAGTCAATGTGCCAAAGGCTTCCTTTCAAAACCATCAATGCACTGCATGAAGAATTTCTGAAGGAAAATCCAGAGTGCAACATCGGGTACACTAAATTTAACAGTCTTCAACCAACACATATCAAACTTGAAAAAGAACAGAAACTGGACCAGCGCCTCTGAGTACTGTGAAAATGCCACATTAAAATGACACACATTCAACCACTTGGCCGACCACTACAGAATGACTGAGTGCAAGGCCCAGAATATATTTACAAAGCTGTGGAGCTGACAATGTGTTCAAAGGAAGGAGCTCAAAGGTTCTTCAGAAGTGACTGTGTGGAGAAGGTGTGTGACAAATGTACTGTAAATGCCATACAAAAGAAGGCAGAGCAGCTACTGATGCAACATGGGGCAGAACTGATGAGATGGTATCAGTGGGAAAGCATCAGTGTCTAAAATAATGGGTTGGCTGGAAAGAAAACAAGAACATTTTGAGACGGCTCAGTGGTGCTGAGGGTTGAGGCGCTGGACCTCAGCCACACTGGCAACCTGGGTTCAGGAATGAGCCCAGGCCATCAGGGGTCAGCAGCGGAGGGAGAGGATCAAGTGTCCGGAGGACAGCTCTCCTCTCCTGGGAGGTATTTATTTATTTAACAAATCATAGGAACTACAACCCTTGAGTAAAGGACTCATTTACAAAGTTCGTTAAAATAACAGAACATTAGTGTGACAACACAACAGTTTTAACAATCACAACATGTAAGGCAATTATAATGGCTAGTATCATACATAGTGTAGCACAGGAGATATAGTGGAAATAGTCTTATACAAGTTGTAGCTAAGAGTATTGGTGGAGACACAGTGGTGCAGATATGGAGCAGGTGCAGCCTCCAGGAGGCATTGTCAAAATGGTGGTACACAGTGACCAGATAGCTAGCTATCCTATACAGATGGTAGTTAGGAGTAGTGGAGATACACATTGTTACAGTTCAAACAATTGGGTGTAGTCAAACATTGGCATAGACAACATAGTCCAAATGCAGGCACTTCAAGCAACTTGATATAAAACCAGAGGCCGGTAGGCTGGGGGTTGAGACTGGCGGGTGCGGCCTTGAGGAAGACATTGTCATGGGCCAACTGGGGATGGTTCTGGGGTGGGCAAGCCTGGGGACAGATCTAGGAGGTACACTGGCAGTTTCACAGGGAGAGAATGTGATTTCTGAGGGTAGTCTTAAAGGTCCGATTTTGGAGAAGGAGGTAATAGAAAAGGGGCAGTTCGTTGTACCATGAGGGGCTCTATAAGGGAAGGCTCTTTGAGCTAGGAAGGTCCTTACCCTGGGGACTGTCCACATGTGTTTGCCTGTATAAATGGCAACTGAGGGGAGGATGAGAGGAGAGGTTCATAGTTGAATAAGAGTTCTATAGACAGAACGCCTTTTTCAAACTCACCACCAGGTATTTTCTATTGGTGGAACATATTTTTTTCACCCATATATTGATCCAGTCTATATTTGAACTGATCAATATTTATACTTTCTACTATATGATTAGGTAAAGAATTCAATTACTTATTATCCTTTGTGTGAAAAAATCAGATCTTTTTGGTTACATTGATTTCCCTTTAATCTATACCTATGACATCTTATTTTTGTGTTAGGTTCTTGATATTTTTGTAATCCTATGATTTCCAATAAACCAGGGTCTTGAAGGGCTTTAAACATAAGACATAGGTCACCCCTTAACTGCCTATATTCTGTGGCGTATAATCCTAAAATGTACCAATCCATCCTTATAACTGCATTGTTGTATGCTCTTAATTTTGTTTGTTATTCTCCTTTGCATGCTTTCCTTCATTTTTTTACTTTTATTGTGTTTGTTGCTGAAAATTGTGAGCAGTATTCCAGATGAGGTCTTACTAAATTGATGTATAATGGTAAAATTACTTTTTCATCTCTACTTTTAATGATAGACAGTATGCAACCCAATATTTTATTACATTTCTTAACCAATGTCCTAGTATGGACATCAAAGGTTAATTTATTTGTTATAATTGTGCCCAGGTCTCTTTCCTCAGTCGTAGCTTGTAGTACCTGATTGTTCATTTTATAAGTGCAAATGGATTTCTGGCTCCAAAATGCATAACTTTACATTTTGCAATGTTAAATTTCATTTTATTATGTTTTGCCCACTCAACTATATTATCCAGATTGACTTGAAGTTTTTTCCATCATTTTGATTTAGTACCAGACCCCTAACTTACAATCATCTGCATACTTGCTCAACCACACGTTGTCTGCTGTTTTTAATGATGTTACCAAAATATTAAACAAGGTTGGTCCCTACAGAACCCTGTGGGACCCACTCATCACATCACCCCAGTCAGATAAGTATCCTTTTACTGAAACTCTTTGCTTTCTGTTGTAGAGCCATTCTGATATCCAACACACTATATTCTATGGTAGTTTAATTTGACAGAGTCGCTCAATCAAAATTCAATGTGATACCTTGTCAAAAGTCTTGGCAAAGTCCAAGTATGTCACATCCATTGATAGCCCATGGTCCAGGGCCTCACTTACTGGTTCAAAAAGGAAATCAAGTTTGTAAGGCAAGATCTTCCCTTATAAAACCATGTTGTGATATATCTATGTTCTGTACCCTAAATATGTGGTCTCTAATTTGTTGTTGAACGACTCTTTCCAAGATCTTGCCTACCATCGAAGTCAAGCTTATCGGTTTATAGGTTTTGGTTTCAGATTGAGCTCCTGACTTAAATGTAGGCATTATATAAGCCTGTTTCCATTCTTGTAGGACTTCTCCACTCTTTAGTGACAAATTATATAGGACAGTCAATGGTCCCACCAACACTGTTTCAAGTTCCTTAAGCACTCTGGTGTCATACCATCGGACCCGCTGAACTATTAATTTTAAGACCTTTTATAATTTTACTAATTTCATTTTCAGTTTTTGATGTATAGGCATCTGTACAATCTGTAATGGGTTTTCCTATCGCTTTTTTCGGTTCATATACACTCAGAAAATATTTGTTCAATTCTGTCGCCATTTCTGTCTTATCAATAGTAGTCCAGGATTGTGTAATAATAGGTCCAACCCTTTCCAATTTCCTTTTAGGGCACCGATATAATTAAAAAACTGTTTCTTATTATCTTTCACTTTATTTATTAAATTTAGTTCCATATTCCTTTTGCCTCTCTAATAAGGTGTATTAGTTTCTTATTACATTGTTCGAATTTGTCCTTACCAGTTATTGGATTTTTTTTAATTTAACAAATAGCTTCTTCTTTTTCTAATTAGTTTCTAATTTTTAGGTTCCACCATGGGGGACACCTTTATGATTTTTGTATTTTCTGATCACCGGGACCCATTTATCTATACAGTACTCATGATGCTTTTTATGTTTAACCATGTTGATTTCAGGTCCTTATTTAGGAGTTCTTCTTTCCAGTTCCACACTGATAAATATTCCTTTATGTTCTTATAATTTGTTCTATGATACTTTTTAATTATAGTCGCACCTTTCATTATTTCATGAACTGATTTATATGAAAATTCAATCTGCAAGTGGTGGTTTTAGTTTACACCATGTATATTTTCTATATCATTTGTCAAGACTAAGCCTAGGATATTATTTCCTCTAGTTGGTTGGGTTACCATTTGATCAAGGTTATTCAGAATAGTATAGTCTATAATTTTGTTTTCTTTCAAACTATTACCATCCAAAATTTCCCAATTGATATTAGGGTAGTTGAAATCTCCATTAATATGGTATTTTATTATTTTTCTGTCTGATAAACTGTTTAAGAACAGATCATTCCATCATTGTTTAACCCTGAAAAGTGTATGGTAGGCCTAAAGTAAGTGATTTAATAATCTAATCTGTACTCATATTGATTCATTATCATCATTAGAGCTACATTTTTCACAGGGTTTAACATAATCTTTGATATAAAATGCAACTCCCCTTTTCTATCCTTTCTATTTTTATTTAGTAAAATCTTTGATATCGGTATTCCAGTCAGAATCACTATACCAAGTTTCCATCACCCCACATATGCCAATTTTACTAGTATTCAATATATATGTTAGTCGTTCTTTTATTACGTAGACTTCTGGCATTCATTAACATTATTGTTAGTTCCTTCATAAGGTTTTTATTAGATGGGAGCCATAAATATGTTTTGTGAGTTAGCCAAATTTATATTTGTATTGCAGTTTGTTAATTCTAGAGACATTGCTCAAATCCTCTCCCCTACAATTTAGTTTAAATGGCAATTAATGCACTCAATATACTTCTTCCAAAATTCTATTACCTTTTCTGCTAAGATGCAGTCAGTCCCAGCAGTACAAACTTTTCTCAGAGAATGCTTCCCAATGTAAGATGCACTTAATATTTTGCCTTAGGCACCATCACCTTAACCAGCTGTTAATCTTTAAGATCTTATTGTGTTGGTAGTGATTTGCCTTTGGGATGGGAAGTATCTCTGACAATACAATTTCACCCTAGTTCGATACATTTATTAACCAGTGCAACATAATCTTGTTTGATTTTCTGAATTGGTTAACACAAAACATTATTCACCCCTGCATGAACTATGATTAAGGGCTATGTCCTGCATTTTGATAATATTAATTACCATTCGGTGATATCTGATATTTTGCATCTCTGTAACAAGACAGGATCCTGTTCATTTTATCTGGATTGCATATGTCCCCATCTATATGCTTAACTATCGAGTCACCAAGTACAATGATCTCTTTTACTTCAATATTATTTACTTCCATGTCCTCATTGCCCTCTTGTGTCATGGGCTTAGATGAAAATGTAATTAGATCCCCTAATTCTATAACACCTCTTGTTCCTACAGGTGTTAAGAGCACCATAGGTGACTGAATTGTCTCCTGATCCAATATGTCTTCATTTAATGCATTAACCTTAAGTGCTGAGTTTTGTTCCATTAAGTGTGTTTAGGTCAGCTTGTTTTTCTGGTAATCTATTCTCTTTTGAGGGTTCCCTGTTCTCTTTCAGTGTTAAAGTATTGATATTGTTAAGAGGGTCAAAATGATTTGTTAATGGAAGTTGAAATTGTGTAGCCTTTCTCCCTTTTAGCTGCTTTGTTCAACTGAACTTGAAACCATTCAGTTTCAGGATCATCAAAATATCATTCTGTCTCGGACATTTTTAGTTTGCCTTCCTACTTCACCAAGATGTATACCCTGAACATGTTGATTATTTTCATTAATGACCATTTCATTTACATTTTCTGTATTTTTAGCGTGAAGATTAGGATTAGTAGAGCTGTTAGTTTCTCTTTCCTTTATCCTTTTATTCATATTTACCAGACTCTCTTCCAGACTTTTAAGTCTTTCATTAAATGAGCTTATTTCAGTAATCAACAAGGCATTCTCCATACATTTCTCACACGTGAATTGTGCTGGAGGATCCATGTTGATTATTAAGAGATGCATTCTACAAACTTCACACTCAATTGCCCATTTTGCCCCTTCTAATAACATAGTTTGCACTATATTTGTATCATTACTTGCAACAACCACTAGTTACAACTATCTGAATAGTATAATATTATGAAGGCAAACAGCTGACTCTCACCATGTCTATAATAGCTTAATGGATTACGGTTACTTTTGGGCTTATTTTCTGCTTGCGCTATCTACAGAGCACGCATGACACGTGCAAGCGTCTCTTGCTTGCGATGTCTTGGGTACATTTCGCTTGCACTGCTGCCCGCGGTGCGTGTTAAATACCGAAGTCGTGACCCAGAAGTACTGCCAAGGTCACGACTACAGGTGAATTAAAGTTAAATTAAAATACCATTTTTGCTATAACACCACTCATGCATGGTTTTAAACCTCCTGAAGTACAATAAGAGTGCCCAGAAACAAATTAGCCTCTAGCTGAGTTAGTAGTTCACCAATAAGGCAAGAAAAACTACAGACTCCTCTTCCTGTATCTTCGAGGGATCAGGGCTCCAAATAGTGAAAATACAATCTGTTTTCAGTCAAGTTACATACAATACTATCACAGAGCAGTCCTACAGATGGACCTCTGCTACATGTGAGGGATAGTATGTGTTCTAGCACTGTCGCTTTGCTGCAGTGCATGTTAAAATACCGAGTCATGACCCAGAAGTACTGCCGAGGTCAGGGAGTACAGGCAAATTAAAAGTTCAATTAAAATACAATTTTTGCTATAGCACCACTCATGCATGGTTTTAAACCTCTGAAGTACAATAAGCAGTGTCCAGTAACAAATTAGCCTCTAGCCGAGTCAGTAGTTTGCCAATAAGGCAAGAAAAACTACAGACCTCTTCCTGTATCTTTGAGGGATCAGGGGCTCCAAATGGTGAAAATACAATCTGAGAGAGGCAGAGACTCCATGGGGTCAGCCCCAGGTTTTTTGGGTGAGGAGACAGGTTTTATATGTATTCTTTCCTCCAAGGAGAGTATATTTGTAAGGGTGTAGAGGTGCAGATGTGGGTACGCTTGCAGCACCTGAGAGGAGTCAACACACTTTGTTGATAGCCTGGTGGAATTTGTTTAGGTAGTGTGGTCTGTGGCCGAGTAGACAGTGAGCCTGTAGTCAATGAGTGAGAGGACTGATGAGGTGACAGCCAGATTGAGGGCTTCAGGCGGTAAGCAACCCTTGTGCCGTAGAGTAGGCCTATGCAGGCATTAATGGCTGAGGACAGAATATTAATGTGGGTGTGGAAGAAAGGGTGGTGTCAAAGTAGGCCCAGGTATTTATAGGTATGGACCTGTTCTAGTGGCAGGAGTGAGCGGGAGAGTATTTTAGTGGAGCGCCCTTTGTCTTGTTCTGTTGGTGGGCAAAGAGCATGGACTTTGTTTCTTGATGTTGACAACGAGTCTGTGGTCTGTAAACCAGCTTCCAATCTGGTCAAAAGAGTCTTGAAGGAGGACTGTAGGACGGGGGTTGGTGTGTAGGCAGAGAGAACCGCTGTCTGTCGGCATTCATCAGTATGTTACAGGATTTGGGTAGGCATTTGGATAGATGCTGAAGAGTAAAGGGCCTAAAATGGAATCCTGGGGAACTCAGAATGGACTAGTAGGGTGGTAGATAGGTGTTGTTTATCTTGACACATTGGGATCTAGCAGTGAGGTAGCTGGCAAACCAGGAGAGGGACCTTGTGATAGACCAGTAAGGTGGAGCGTGTTTAGGAGAAGGGGTAGGAGACCGTATCGAGGCCTTTGATAGTTCAAGTTCAAGTTTATTGTAGGAAAACTCCATTGAGCAAGCTCATTCACAAGGAGGTCCTGAGACATGTACACTGATAAAAAACATTACATGCAAATGAAAATACTTGATAGGACAATGGTATAACATGTATTCATGAGTACACTTAGTACATCGGATGACAAAGATTGTGAGGAGACATATGGTGCTTAGTATGGATCACTTCAGGGTAACATACCATCAGTACAAGACATGATAGCTGGTGTTGATAGGTCAATGAAGATGGCTCTGGCAAGATATTTTCTGTCCAGAGCAGAGTGAATGAAGTTAGAGAATTCAGTGAGGGCTATTATTGTGCTGTTCCCTGATCTGAAGCCATGCTGCTCCCTGCACAGTAAATTGTGAGCAAACAGGTACTCTGTGAGTTGGTCCGCTATGATTTTTTCAAGGGTTTTTGAAAGAAGGGGAGGATGGAGATGGGCTGATAATTGTTGGGGTGGTGCTGTCTCCGCTTTTAATATTGGAGTAATAGTAGCTGTCTTCCAGGTGGTAGGGAACTGCCCCAGGCACAGGGAGCAGTTAAGGAGATCAGTTAGAGGGAGAGGACAGCATCAAGGACCAGGAGAAGGATTCTCATGTTAAAAGAATCTTTGCAGTAGTTGGAGCCACTGAGCACTTAGGAGAGGTAGGTTTTGCCTCCTGCATAGTAATGATCCTGAGGTAGAATGGGGGCGCTGAAGGTTGGGCTCAGGGACAGCTGGTATAGGGTCAAAGAAGTTGTTTGGGTGGACTGTGCTAAGGTCAGAAAAGGTGGAGTTAAGGCAGTTGGCAATGACATGGGGGTCAGTGGAGGTGACATTATTGATGCAAAGCTGGGACAGGGAGAGTCGGGATTTACCATTAAGATCCTTAATGTTGTCCCAAAATTTCAAGTACTCCCCAGGAGGAAGCCAGGGTGGCTTTTATAATGTTCTGCCTTGGCCATTCGTATGGTCCAGGTACACTTTTATTATGTGCAACTTTGTACGCCTGCCTGTCTGCTCTGGTGCAAGATGCAACAGCTCTGAACCAGAGATCATCTCTGTTTTAGTTGTTGCAGCAGTGCAGGCATGACCCAGAGGCATTATGTTTCTTGGACTGTGTTTTTGTAAGAGGGGCATATATATCACATGTTTTGTTGAATGAGCGGTGAAGTAGTCAAGGGCCTCATCTTTGGTTGGGGTTCAGAATATGGGGACCAGTCCCAGTGAGCCAGGTACTTTCTGATATTTGTGAGGCCACCAGGTCAGAGGCGCATGATGAGCGGTTATGCTTGGCTGATGTTTGGGTAGATGACATGACCAGGAGAAGAGGATGGGGAGTGATCACTCAGAGAGTCGGGTAGGACCTGAAGATCAGAGATTCTATGGGGACGGTTGGTTAGTAGTATCTAGCAGGGTGCTAGAGTCATTTGTGAGATTCACCCTGGTGGGTTGGCATACCAGTTGGGTTAGGTCCAATGCCACAAAGGTGTCCTTGACAGAGGTAGCTGAACTAGCAAACCAGTTTACACTGAGATCACCGACTAGTATATGTTCTGCTTTGGATGGGAAGCTGGTAATATAGTTTGAGAGGGACTGTATGGCAGAAACTTGATTTCTTGGGGCACATATGCAACTGTGATGGTTAGAGGGCCCAGGAGGGATCCAGGGTAAGTTTTATTGATAGGGCTTGGGCCCTGTGGTCCAGTGAGGGGAGCCGGAAGAGCTTGGCACAGTAGAGAGTCTTGCACATAGAAGCACACCCACCTCCCGTTTACCCACTCTATCTGCTCTGTGCAGAGTGAGGCCAGGGAAGGTGACAAAGGAATCAGGGTTTTTTTGAGAGCCAGGTTTCTGTGAGGGCAATGACATCTGGCTGGTGTTATGAAAGCCAGCATCGAGGGATGCGTTTTTGTAGGCTGCAGATATTCATTGCGGCTATGCAGAGCCCTTGGTGTGATATTTGTTGGCTGTAAGATACGGGCCTGGGTGAGGGTGAATATTTCCTGATATTAGAAGTAATAGGGCTATTACCCTGAGGAGGGCGATAAACCACCATTTATTAGTCGGGCATGGGTGATGCATAGACTTAGTGCAGAGTGAACAGGGAATGGGCAAGTTGAGGAGGGCTGGAATGGTTAGATAGGGTGAGATGGCAGGAGGTTGGAGGTGGTGCATAGCGGTGGTGAGATAAGCCGGGGTGGAGGGGATGTTTGACCGGCATTGACAGGGTGGGTGGGAGGTGGAAGTAGGTAGAGGACCAACACACAACCATAGAAAAGGAGGTACATTCTATAGCTGGCTGGGGAAGCCAATATAAATCAGAATGGTCCTTTAATGAAATTTCAATGTCTCCCAAAGAATTTGGATTTCAACTGAAAGGGCATACCTTGGATCAAGGCATGGTAAAGGACTCTCAGATGCAGAGAGTGCTGTGGTTAAATCAACCGCAATGAATGCTGTGGAGTCCCATCTTGTAGTGATTCTAATGCAGAAGAGCTGTTCATCTACTGTTGGATAACCTAACATGAAAACCTGCAATTGAGGGTGTAGCCACTCACAAAGAACTTTTCTGGGTTCTCAACAAACACATATGAAGACCAAAAGGTAAACCTGTGAAAACTGTGCCCAAACCTCATTGCATAAAAAGTGTCAAGTCTGTGCAGGCTGGTGTGGTTGAAACCAGAAATCTGACTTGTTTTTGCATCTACTGCCAAACCAATGATGGACCATGCATGAACAGTGAATATGTGCAACCATGGACAATAAAGATGTTCACCGCTTCAAATACCAATACGAAAAACACATTGCAGAGTGCACAGCTGTATGATAACAGATGAACTCTGACTGTGTTCCTGCCACTACAGTGATTCACCAATCCACTACTCCTGGCACTCTGATATCAGACCACTCCACTGCACTCAGCACTCCAGTAATGGACCACTCAGCTGTACCCAGAGTTCCTGTAAGTGACACCTGCACTCCACTGACAGACACCTCCAATGCCCCCAGCACTTAGTGGTGGACCACTCCGCTGCTTTTGTCAATCCAGTAACAGACAGCTCCACTGATATCAGTACTGCAGTGATGAATGCCACAGCTGATCCAGGCACACCACCAACTGACCCTCTTGTGCACCAGGTAGAACTGAGACACATCCTGTCACCACTTCTGTTCAGAACACAGTACATCCACCAACTCAAAAATGGAAGTTGAACTCAGGCAAATGGAACTGGAAAAAGTCTATGCTGTGTACTATTCCAACACATTTTATATTGGACAAGTGCTTGAATTGGACAGCGTGAAATATGCTTTTACTGTCAAATTTCTACACCTCCGTGACAATGTAACTTATACATGGCCATGACAACAGGACATCAATGAGGTCAGGCAGCACAGACTTTTCACGGGCCAGTACATCTAGCCGGGACATGGCAGTTTTAAATTGCATCCGATGTACAGCAATTTATCAGCACAAAATATGAAAAGCTCCACCAGCGATGGAACCAAGACTTTACTTTTGGACATTAGTCAAAGTTGCAAAAAAAAAAAAAATTGACACTAAAGTATTTGCAAATATTTCATGTATTTTCGCTACTGGGCACAATATGTAATAGGTGTTAACAACATAGATAGCGAATTAGTAAAGTTGCATGAACGTACACTCTTGTTTGGTGTCTTTGTAACATTAACAAGCAAGTTTGGTGTCCACTGTGACATTCAGAACAAATGTTTGGTGTCCACTGTAACATTCAGAACTTCAACAATCACTTTTCTTGAGCATTTTCAAAATGAGTTATCTCCCAACACCATGCACTTTTCTCTTTGGGGCACAGTATGTTGAAATGCTTGGAAAAATTATCAGATATGCTTTTCAAAATTTCACCTTCATGTCACACTTTGGTACAACCTTTCATGAACATCCTATTATCCCTATCAAGTACTGGAAGGTCCGAGTCATGTCCCCTCTCTCCTGTCTGAGTCCAACTGGAGTCAGAGGTACAACAGAGTAAAATATCAATCTGTAGCTACCTCCCTGAGTTCAAAATGCAGACAACAACCAGAGTCAGAGGTGAGACTGAGTAAAATATCAATCTGCAGCTACCATCTCCCTGAGTGCAAAAATCAAAATCACATTTTTTTAAATACAGCCAGTCAACCCAGTCAGACAGAACACAATATAACTGCAGCTACACCCTCCCTGAGTCAAAAATCAAAATCTTATTTTTTATGTAGGTATTCATCAGAAACAGTCTGACTACAATGCAACTGCAACTACCCCCAAGTAAAACACAAACAAAATCAATTTTTTTTGAATGCAGACAGTCATCAAACTCAGGCAGAATACAATACAACTGTAGCTACCCTTCCTCTTAGTAAAAATAAAATAAAAATCTAATTTTTTAATGCAGATAAGCACCAGAGCCAGTTAGACTACAGTGCAAGTAGAAAATAATGCAAATGTATTCTAACTCTGGTGCCTATCTGTGCTATAAACATGTGATTCACTAAGCAAACAGGCATTTGTCAATGCCGAACGCTCGCTTGCAGGTATTTGCAGTGGTGTTTGGCATGTATGGTGCTTTACCTTAGTGGCCTGTGCGACTGCTGGTATTTGCACAATAAATTGTCAGCATGACCTTTTTGTTACCCCCATTATGCGCTACATAGGCGAAGCTGCGTTTTGCGCAGGGGCGTGAAAAATGACAGCTGTACTGCTCATAAGGAAGTGTGGTAAAATGCCAATGTTGAAAATCTGGAGTGGAAATATTAAAAGGTCCGCAAACCTACGAGCGCAAGCGTGGAACTGTGCAACTATCGCTTGTAAAACAACAGTCATTTTAGGAATTTTCGCACCAAATTTCAACATTGCCATTTAAAACCTCTGCTAATGAACAATGTCACTGTGATTTTCTTACTGTATCCCATACATTGATTTCGCACACCGACTGTGCCATTGTGCATTACATGGGGAAAGGCGTTTTGGGCAGGATGTGAAAATGACAGCTGTACTGCTCATAAGGAGGTGTGGTAAAATGGCAATGTTGAAAATCTGGAGTGAAAATATTGGAAATTCGCAAACTTACAGTGTGCGTGGGAACTGCTACCTTGGCTTTCGTAAAACAGTTATTTGTGGAATTTTTCACCAAATTTTCAACATAGCCATTTTAAGATCTCTCTCATGAACAGTGACACTGTGATTTTCTTAATGTCCCATACACTGAGTTCGCAATAACCGACTGTGCCATTGTGCGCCATGGGCAGAAACACATTTTGGGCATGATGTAAAAAATGACAGCTGTACTGCTCATGAGGAGGTGTGGTAAAATGGCAATGTTGAAAATCTGGAGTGCAAATATTGAAAATTCGCAAATGTGCGGCGTGGTAGGAACTACGCACGCGCAGCTCGCTAAAACAGTCATTTTTAGAATTTTTCGCCAAATTTTCCAGCATAGCCATTTTAAGACCTGTGCTCATGAACAGTGTCACTGTGATTTTCTTAATGTGTTCCATACATTGATTTCGCACACCGACTGTGCCATTGTGCGCTTCATGGGTGGAAACACGTTTTGGGTGAGATGTGAAAATGACAGCTGTGCAACCTGTAAGAAGGTGTGATAAAATGGCAATGTTGAAAATCTGGAGTGAAAATATTGAAAATTGCCAACTTACGCAGCTCGCGTGAGGAACCGGCTAATGCACGCCAGAACAGTCAGTTTGATTTTGACACACCGGCGGATTCCTTCATTAATGATGTTACGCGTATGCTATTCGGCACAGGCAGATTTCGCGAGTGACTATGCAGTGCCCGCCACATCACTCCTTTGGGCCTGAATAACGCCATGACAGTGACATCATTCGCGAGAAGGGGTCCCAAAACCCCACATTGAAAATTTGGTGCAAAATTCCAAAAATGACTGAGATATGCAATAAAGTTGAAACCCCCTATCTAGCCCATTATACAGCTTACCGGCATTTCCTCAGTTCGCGGTCGGCTTTGAAGACTGCAGACGGTTCCCGTCCACCAAGATCATCGCGCCAGAGTCCAGAGGTATGGGGTGAGGGGGGTGGGGAGGCTGGGCGCGGTGGGTGGGTGCGGGTTGTGGGAGGGGGCTGGGAGACTCGCCGTGGGACCGTTTTATTTTACAGGTTTAAAATAAAAAAAGATGGCGTGGGATGTTTGCCATGCTGGGGTGTGCTCCCAGCGTGGCAGAAGATGTGGGAGGGACCGAGAGCCGAGCGGGGCTGGGCACCCCTGTCGGCAAAATGCGCGGGGGCCGAGAGCCGATGGGGATTGGGCACTCTCGTCGCAAAACAAACACGACCGCCATACGCTGGGTGGGCCTCAGCGTGGCAGCAGGATGGCCTGGGGGTTGTGGAGCGACAGGGTATTGGGCACGCCTCCGGCAAACAACGTTGCCACGCTGGGTGGGCCCCAGCGTGGCACGTAAAGCCATGGGGTGGCGGACGCGCGCACGGGAGCACGTGACGCAGCGGGGGATTGCAGCAGTGTCTCAGTATGGCAGCGGTGCTTCCTTGAAGCAGAGGAACACCACTGTCATACTGAGCTCCTGCACCCACTGGCACAGGATCGCCCACGCCTGCTCAAAGGGAGCAGTGCATTGGATGGGGAGGCACACCTCCAAGTGTGCTACTCTCCCAAAAGCGTTCCTTCGCATGCGGCGCCAGCGAGCGTAAAAACAAAATCACATCTTTATAATGCAGATAGTCACCAAAGCTAGTCACAGTATAGTACCAACTGTATTCTGACTGGCTGACTCTAGACTATCTGCCTTATACAATGTGACCCCTAGTAAAAAAAAAAAAAAACACAATTTTGCAGACAGTTACCAAAGTCAGAGTAGAAAATAAAATCATATTTTAATCTTTATTTATTTGAAATTACTCAAAGTGGATAACCCCATGAGAAAAAAAGCATCTAGTTTTCATGGCAGTCCCAGGGAGCATAGCAGCAGTCAACAGGTTAACATATTCCACAGGAATAGTTACATATCAGGTAAAGTATACACAGGAACCCCATGAGATGCTGCATTTTGTTTTCATGGCAGTCCCAGGGAGGATAGCAGCAGTCAGCAGGTTAACATTGTCCAGCAGGAATAGTTACAGATAGGGTAACGATACACAGGAACACCATGAGATACTACATCTTGTTTTCATGGCAGTCCCAGGGAGGACAGTGGCAGTCAGCAGGTTAACATAGTCCAGCAGGAATTGTTACAGATAGGGTAAAGTATACACAGGAACACAAACAAGCTCTAAATGTAAGCACATCTAAACAGTAAGCAAAACAAGCACACAAAGTGGGCTCGCTTTGCTTTATACTACAGGTAAACACGTCACTTGTCACAAGTACAAAATTCTCATCTAACTAATCAAGTATTTATCAATGCTGAACATGTTTGCTTTGCATTATGTTACAAGTTAGAACAACAGTATCCTTAGTCTATGGGCAGACCTTTCTTACATCCAGTAGACACTGTCTTGTGGACTTTGGGTTTGACTGACCTAAGTGGTAAAGGTTCCCATAGTCAGAGCCAGCCATGGGCACTGTACTGACAGGAGCACTGTGTGGCACTTAGCACACAGCCAGCTCGGGGAACATTCAGGCAGTTAGTACACTCCAACCAGGGCATGCTAACTGTTTGACTATGGGGCCATGTAGGTACAGTGCATCATGACTATATATTGTGCTGAGACTGCCCCAGAGTGAATACAGCCCACAGGAGCCTGAAGTGGATAGTGAAGCTGAAACAGGATAGCACTAGGGCTCTTGTGGGCCATATTCAGCTCTAGTAAGCAGATGAGACCACGGACATGGAAGGCTCTATGAGCTATTTGCACACCCATCATGGGTTCATTAGCATGCATATACAGCTCCCCATTAGTACCAATTCTGCATCCATCCTGAATGCTGAATATAATGCATCAGCAGGTGTCTGCGCATTGGGCACAGTCTGCAAGAGGTCCTACTGGAGAGCCACAAGAACAGGTAGAACAAAACACAGGACTGTGTACACTTATCCTATCAGGAGTAGTAAATAAAATGCTGCATTAACAAGAAAGGGGTAAACAGAAGGACTTATGTATAGGTAGCCACAGGCAGGGGAAAGCAGGATGCACCCTATCTATGGTGAGATGATAAATCCATTTCAAGGAAGGTTAGGAAGAGAAGAATGTAGCTAGGCATAAAAGGACACAGTAGAGTACTGGGAAAGTGCAACTGATATGAAAACAGGTAGAAGGGTAACAGTAAGCACCCTGTCTGGGGTAAGGTAATAAATCCATTTCAGGTATTATAAGGAAGGGAAGTAGGTTATTAAACAAGGCAGAAGACAGAAGGGACAAGGTAGTTTCAATAGAGTGGTGCAGATTAACAGATGCTACAAGGATGAAGACCTGCACTATAGAAATGTAGACTTTGTTGGCAGAAAAGGACTGGTAGGTACATTTAGTCTGCCCTTGTCCTGCCTACTCTGACAGCACACTGACCCTAGTGGGATGCAGGGTTGCATAGGAGGCATCACAACAAAAGTAGAGAAGTGGTGTTGCAACTGCATAGATCGCAGGTAAGACCCCAACTTGAGTACGGTGTCCAGTTCAGGAGACCACATCTCAGGAGGAACATAAAGTGGAGGTGGTCCAGAGGAGGGTAACTAAAATGGTGCTGGGTCTGCAGCAAAGCCCTATTAGAAGAGGTTAAAGGACCTCAATATGTGCACCCTGGAAGAGAGGAGGAGAGGAATATGACAGACTTTTAAAGATCTCACAGGGTTAATAAGGTACAGAAGAGGACTATTTTTCAGAACAAAAGGTGCTTTAGAACAAAAGGACAAGCATGAAGCTGGAAGGGGCAGATTACAACATATGAAATTTGCCAGCAGATAAAGGCCTAGAGGTCCATCAAGTCTGCTCGAATGTGCAGCTAGCACCCCTTATCCTGCAGCTGCCCTCCTTCCACCCTTCCCTTTATTAACCCTCCCCTTGTCCTGTCCCATCCTCGCTTGAAGCAGTCCACTGTTCTACTGCATACCACTTCAGCAGGTAACCCATTCCACCCAGCCACCACCCTTTCTGTAAAAGTGTCCTCATCTCCCTCCTGAACCTTCCTCACTCCAGTCTCATATCATGGCCCCTGGTGTCCCTCCCTCCCTTACTTTGAACAGTCCCTCCGCACTTGTCTTGTTTATTCCTTTCATGTATTTAAAGGTTTCAATCATGTCACTCCTGTCTCTCCTCTCCTCCAGTGAGTACATGTTCAACTCCTTCAACCTCCTCTCATATGATAAGTCCCCAGCCCCTTGATCATCTTTTTGTCGCTCTGCGCTGCAACCCTCCAGTAACTTAATGTCCCTCTTCAGATACGGATGCCAGTACTGCACACAGTACTCCAGGTGTGGTCTAACCATCGACCTATACAGTGGCAGAATCACCTCCTCCTCCTCGGGATATACCCCTTGCATACAACCCAGCATTTTGTTGGCCTTTGCAGCTGCCTTCCTACATTGTGCCGAGTTGTTCATTGACCCTGTAATGAGCACACCCAGATCCTTCTCCTCCTCTGTCTGGGCTAGCTGCACTCCCGTAGCTGGTAACTCCTCCTGGGTTCTTCATCCCAAATGCAGCACCTTGCACTTTTTGGCATTAAAGCCCAGTTGCCCAGGTGTCTGACCAGGTTTCAAGCTTTGCCAGAACATCCTGCAACCCCTGCCATCCTCCTAGGTCATCCACCACTGTGCCTACCTTGGTATCATCAGCAAACAGACTGATCTTGTCTTGATGTTCCATGATATGTCTGCAATGAATATCCCAAACAACACTGGTCCCAACACCGAGCCCTCTGGAACACCGCTTGTCACTGCCCTTGGGTGTGAGAGCTCCCCACCCACCACCACCCTCTGTTGCCTTCCCTGCAGCCAGTTTCCTACCCATCTCACCAGCTTTGCACCCGCCTGTGCCTACTAACTTCCTCTTCCCAGCCTTCCATGTGGCACTGAGGCGACGCCTTATCAGAAGTCCAGATACAGGACATCCACTGCATGGCCCCTGTCCAGTTGCCTAGTTACCCAGTCATAGAACTCGACTCAGGTTGGTTTGGCAGGATCTGCCACCCATGAAGCCATGCTGTCTGCTGTCCTGTAGTCCTTTGGCCTCTAGGAGGCCACCAGCCCTCCTTCAGGATAGTCTCCATTAGCTTACCCACGATGGATGTGAGGCTCACTGGTCTGTAGTTTTCCAGTTCATCCTTGGGGCCACTCTTGTGGAGGGGCACCACATGAGCCATCCTCCAGTCCTGAGGTACACACCTCGAATGTAGTGAGGCATTAAATAGGTCTGCCAAAGGTCCTGCAAGGACCTCTGCCAGCTCTTTCAGTACCCTGGGTGGATGCCATCTGGGCCTGGCGCCTTGTCCACCCTCAGTGCCTTCAAACCCTCTCAACTCTGCTCGCCATGATTTCCCCATCTGTCACCACTTCCCTGCCTGCTTCTGCCATTTCTCCCACCTTGGGTGTCACCCCTATTCTCTTTAGTAAATACTGAGCAGAAGTACTCATTTAGTGCTATCGCCTTATCGCACCCTGCTTCCACCCAACCCCCTCCTTCCTAATCCTCACTATGTGGTCCTTACAGCTCCTTTTCTCCCTGATGTACTTAAAGAGTCCTTCTCCCGTTCTTAATGCCTTGTGCCAGCCTGAGTTCCGTAGATGCTTTGGCTCACCACTGCCTTGTCACCCTCCTTGATTCTGTCAAGTACTCCTCCCTGTCCTCCCCTCCCTGTTTTCTTGTACTTCCTAAAGGCAACTCTTTCCTCCTTACCTTTCCATGACCTCCTTGCTCAACCAGATCGGTTTCTAGCCCTAGCCTTCTTGCTCTGGGCTTTGCAGCAGTTTTGTTGCCTCCACTATCCCCAGCTTTATGAGCTCCCACCTCTGGTTAGTGTCCATACTGGGTTGAATTCTGCAAGGTACCCTTTAACCACTTCCCCATCCTCACAAAGTCGGCCCTCCTGACGTCCAGCACTATTGTGCCAGATTCCACCCTTCCTTGCCCATATCCAATGTGAGCCATACTGAGTGGTGGTCACTCCCTGACAGCGGTTCCTCCACTGTAAGTTCTCTCACAAAGTCCCCATTTGCCAGCACAAGGTCAATGGTATTCCCTAACCTGGTTGGTTCACTGACCATTTGCAGCAGAAAGCTGTAATGGAAGGCATCCAGCAGTACCTGCTCCTTCTGCTCCTGGTTGTTGGGGTACTCCAGTCCACTCCTGGCATGTTGAAGTCCCCCACAATCACCACACTACCTTCTCGCAGGTCCTCCTGATCTGTTCTGCTAGTTCCTGTCTAACTCCTCCGTCTGAGATGGTGGCCTGTACACCACTCCCATTCTAAGAATCCTATTCTTGGAATCCGGATTTGCATCCAAAGTGACTCCGTACTACCCTCCTCCTTATTCCCTTACACACTTCAGTTCTTCCTTCACATATAGTGCCACCCCTCCTTTCCCAATCACCCTGTCCCTACGAAATAACCTGTACCCTGGTACAGACAGGTCCCAGTCATTGTATTGGGTGGCCCATGTTTCTGTGATGGCTGCAATGTCCACCTCTCCCTCTGCCATGAGAACCTGTAACTCTGCAGTTTTCTCCCAAGGCTCCTAGCATTAAGGATAACCACCTTCTACCCTTTTCTCCCCTCCCATCCTGCCCTCCTTTCCTAGCATCACCAACAGTACTTGCCATTTGTCCTTTGTCACTGTTATGGGGGTAAGCTCACATGGTTTCCCAACCTGTGGTCTCTGCATATCTCTTCCCCAACTGCCACCCCCACTCCTAGTTTAAATTCCCAACTTCCTCTATGTACTGCTCCATCCTCTGTTTCAACACTTTCTTTCCTTCCTCACTCAAGTGTAGTCTGTCCTTGGCATAGAGACTACTGTCCTCCCAGGTCCTCCCACCCCCCAACAGCCCATATCCTTTAGCACAACACCAGGTTCTTAGCCATCCGTTAAATTCTCTATTCTCAGCTTTCTTGTTGTGCTTGCCTTTGGCACCGAAGTATCTCTGAAAAAGTTACTAATCTTCCCGCCTCACATAATTGTGCTAGTTCCTCAAACCTCTTTGACTGTATCTACTGTCTTGTCAGCCAGGTCGTTTGTCCCAAGATGTATAATTAAATGAGGCTTGTCCCTACCCTTCTAGCATATTTCAGAACAGACTGTCCCACCCTTTCCGCTTGTCATTCCTGGCATGGCCTCCACCCAAATGCGACTATGCCTCCCTTGCCACCCCACCTAACTCCTCTTAGTATTGAGTCGCCCAACACTAAGATTCCACCCTCTTACTCCCTGCTTGCTTCCATTCATCTCCCTCTCTCATTTCCAGCTCCTCTTCTTCCTCCTGCACATTATTTCCTCTTTCACCCCTGTTGCAATTCTCCCAGCAGAACTTCCCCGCTCCAGTTTGGTCCAGGCATTTATCAATTACTCCTCTAATTTCATCATTTCCTCCTCCACCTTCTTCCTCTCTAGCAGTGCACAACTATTTTCTGAAGACCTTCACAAATGCCCGCCTCTCTCTTCATAGTAACCTGTTCTTCCTTTCCACTCCATGACTTTTGCCACTTCTTCGCCTCCCCTCACAAGTCCCTATCTCCTCCTTCCATTTGACTTTTGTTTCCTGACCTGGTTTCCCGGCAATTGTTCTTCCTGGCCTGGGCCCTTTGTCTCTGCTTCCTTCTTCTGACCCTCTTCTCACCACTGTTGGCTTAAATCGCCTCCCTCATCTCCCTTCTTCCTCCCTCCAGTATTGAGCTAAACCCACCCCAATCTGCCTTGCCTTAGTTCCTCCTGCAGACCCTCAATCTCCTTTCTAAGTTTTCTATGTGGTTGCACACTAAACATCCTCCACACTCCAGGCAATTTTAGAAAGATTAGTGCACTGCAGTTGTTGCAGCCTACCACCTACCCATTGCTGTCGCCACCAGCGACCCCCACCCTTCCAGATGCAGGATACAAACACTCCCCAAGTCTCCCTCTCTCCTCCTCTATCAGTGCAAAACATTTTCTTTATTTCCTTACCTCCTTTGTTGCACACATTTAGATATATTGAGCAACTGCTTTTATATTCCTAGCCTTCCTATCCACACTCAAAACAGACTTTAAGTAGCCATTGCACAACCTTCTTCAAACTCCTACTCCTCCTTTCCCCAATGCAATAACAATGCGAAGAAGTAATAATGAGCTCCTAGCTTTGCATTTACTTCCTTCCACTGAGAGAGCAGTCCCTCTTCGCTTGCTGCTGTTCCTTTCCTGGCATGCCCCTCCTACTCCACACCCCTGCTATACAAGTGTTTAGCTCCTGTCAATCAGATTTAACAGGGCATATAATCAAGAGTTGGGGAAGGGGCCAAAAATTGCAGCAACCAAAGACAGCAAAGAATACACCACCACTATGTTTTAAATCCTCAATAGCCCAAAACAATTCTAAGTAAAGACAACAAAGAAAGTACAGGTCACCAAAGCCTACAATCCAAGTCTAAAAGAAAAACAGCAATTACCAGTTACTGTAAAGCATTGAATTGAATATGCTTCCTTCCCTTCTGGCTTCTATAACATTCAAAAATACATACATTTCTATCTCAGCTTTTACCATTACCATCAAAGGTAACTACAATCACAATATTCTACCTTCTAGATTCAGGAGAGATGCTAAGAAGTACTTCACAGAGAGTGATGGATTCCTGCAACAGCCTTTCTATGAAGGTGGTGGAGGGAAATGGTGGTTGGGTTCAGAAATGCCTAGGAGCAGCTAAGCAAAGAAATCATAGAAGTAAGGCAAGGAGGAGGAGAAAGAGCTGTAGATCAGATAGGGTCTCCAGCATGACTGCAGGTTGGACAAAAAATGGGCAGACTGGTGGGCCAAATGGCTCTTGTCGGCCATCAGATTCAAGGTTTCAGCAGTGTCTCTATTAACTTTCCACTATGGATGTCAATCTGGGAGTGGGGAGGAAGCTGGCTAGATCAGTCATGAGCTTGTTACAGGACAGGCAGCAGAAGGTAGTAGTGGGTGGTGTTATCAGAGCCCAGGCGCTAACAAGTGGGGTCCCACAAGGTTCAGTGCTGGGACCAGTGCTGTTTACCATTTTCATTGCCAACATATTTGTATTTATTTTTATTAACCAGGTAAGGTACACTAGCCATAGAGATGACTATTTTCAGACATGACCTGGGAGGTTACAGCAGTGAGTATATGATACAGAGAGAGACTATACAAAAGAGGTAGGTAAATACAATATCACTTGAAATAAAATACAATATCACTTGATGGCAGAGACAAAAATACGATATACTGTCATAGACTTAGTTACACAAACTAGTACCTATAGAAGAAAAGAAAATTGCAGTCACATAAAACATTTCAAAGTAGCATTTAGGGGTATGATATAATGTAGTAACATACTGCAAGTGACAAGAGGGTGGGGAGTAAAAGGGTAGACAGTCAGTTGGGTAAAGCATAATGGTAAGTGCAGACGTAATAATGGACAATAAGGAAAAAGGGTGGAGTAGATTGGCAGTGGAAGGGGAAAGCAATCAAGGGAGAGACACAGTACAGTAGAATCAAGGTAAGTGCTATCAAATAGAAAATGAGCAGAGATAAAGAGGTGGGGCTACTAATGGTAAGGTCAAATCAACAGAGAAAATGAGAAGAGAAGGTAGTTTAGGGAGGCAAGAGTTTGTTTTGGGAGGATGGGTAGGGGAAGGGGAGGACTAGATAAGATCAACGCATGTACAAGTGGCAGATTCAGTTAGGAAATATCAGATGGGATAAAAAGTAAGATCAGCCTCTTCCTGACGGCTACCAAGATCTGTGCAGAAGTAGATGGGGGAAAGGTGGTAAAGTACTCCAAGATGATTTGGCAAGACTGGAGGATGGTAGAATACATGGCAACTTGGGTTCAATGCCAAGAAGTGCAAAGTCATGCACTTGGGAGCCAGTAACCCTGGGAATAGTTACTGGTTTGGGGGTAGTGCAGTTATCCACATCAATAGAGGAGAAGGATCTGGATGTACTGGTAACAGGAAATGAACCAAGCAACCAGTTGCATGAAGGCAGCATCAATGGCCAACAGAATGCTGGGGTGCATCACAAGGGAATCACTTCTAGGAGAGAGTTGTCCTGCCACTGTACAGGTCCCTGGTGAGGTCACATTTGGAGTACTGTATGCAGTACTGGTGCCCCTACTTGAAAAAGGACATCAAGCTACTGGAAGGGGTACAGCGCAGGGCAATGAAAATGATCCTGGGATTGGGGGATAAACTTATGAGGGGAGCCTGAGAGAGCTCAATATGTTTTCCTTGGAGGACAGAAGAGAGAGAGGGATATGATTGAAACGCTCAAGTATCTGAAGGGCATGAACAGAGTAAACACCAAGAGTATTTTCAGACTGAAAGGTTGGAGGAAACCAGGGACACAGCCTTAAACTGGAAGGAGGCAGATTTAGAGGGAAATGAGGAGGCACTATTTCACCAAAAGGGTGG
This sequence comes from Neoceratodus forsteri, assembly GCA_016271365.2. Taxonomy (NCBI): domain Eukaryota; kingdom Metazoa; phylum Chordata; order Ceratodontiformes; family Ceratodontidae; genus Neoceratodus; species Neoceratodus forsteri. The sequence continues at coordinate 1,472,869,365 of CM057459.1, forward strand.
TTACATGGAATACGCTGCCAAAGGAGGTGGAATCACTGCAGATAGTGAGAAGCTTTAAGAGGGGTGGGACCAGATCAAAGGGAGGGTTCAAACAGAGTGTGTGTGTGTGTGTGTGTGTGTGTGTGTGTGTGTGTGTAGGAAATGGGAGGAAAACAGTGGGGGAGGCAAAGGAGGGGTAGCTGCAGTCTAAATGGCTGAAGTGTTGCACACTTGAGCAGACTAGACAGTAAGACCTGCATCTGCTGGCAATTTCACATGTTCATATGTCAAGCTGACTGGCCTGTAGCTGTCAGCTTCTTCCCTGCTACTGCTTCTGTGAACTGGGACTACATCTGCCTTCCTCCAGTCCTACTGAACCCCGCTGTTTCTATTGAGCTGTTAAAAACTGTGCCCAGATGTGCAGCCAGTACCTCTCCGAGCCTTGATGTACCCAGTTTGGTGCCTTCATCTTGTGTACTTTCTAATTTGCAAGTCCCGTCAGGACTCACTCCTCTGAAAAGAACTAGTAGTCTGCCTCCCTCCTTCCCTCCCTTCCAATGCATTTATGTGGCCCTGCCTCCTTTCTGTGGTAACACCAAATAGAAGAATTCGTTCAGGATGTCTGCCTTTCTTGGTTTCCTCTGCATAGCTCCCTCCCTTCTTAACCATCCAGTCACTGCCCTGGTCCTCTACTTTTCACTTAGATACCTAAAACTGTGCTGTCCCTCCTCATTCCTTACCACCTAAGCTTTTTCTCCTCTGTATGCACCTTTGCACTTTGTGTCACTTTCCCTGCTTCCATCCATTTCTCCTGCTACAGCTGTTTTCTCCTCCTTCTGTGTTTCTTTACACATCTTGAATTCCACCCTTTTGCCTTTACCTTTTTAGCCACTTGTTTGAAAATTAAAAGTCATCTTTTCCTCCTGCTTTAGCTCGCTTCCTTGCACAGAGGTTTGTTGTCTTCACTATGCCCTCCCTTCTCCTTGCCCAGTGTTCCTCCACCCCACAGGTTATCCATCTCTGTCAGGCCATCCTGGAGGCATTCACTCATTTTTTTTAATGTGCCTTGCTGCAGTCCAGGACCCTTGTTCTTGTGTTGCTTGATTCCACTGCCATTCTTATGTTGAACCCCACTGTACTGTGACCACTAGTCCCCAGGTGGCCTCCCTCCCTCATGTCTGCATCACTCTCAATGTTGGTGAGCACCAGGCAACCCCAAGAGACACAACCATTTATGTAGGGACTGGGGTGCACCTAAAGGAACATGCCATGTCCTGGTATGCCATTGCTGCAGCTAAATGCTTATAGCAATCGTGTAGATGCCGACATCGACAGATCGCTTAAATTCTGCTCGACCCTGGCACTCTTTTCCTGGTCCTACCCTCTCTCCAAATCAGCTCAGATTTGGAGTTGATTATATTTTAATATGGGGGTGTTGGGGCATAGCCTCTTTTTTGGGGGTGTGGGGACACAGCCCCTGCAAAAAAACACTTTTATTTCATTACATAATGCTGACCGGAGTTATGTCAACAGAGTGCCATCACTGTAATGTCACGTCAACAGGGTGTTGTCAATCCAGCACCATAGATCCCATGCCCTTAGCCCTGCCTCGACAATTCATTCACACTGGAATTCTGCACACCACTCCGTGCTAGATGGTCATGTCATCAGACTATAGGATCAAACTCCAGTGCAATAATTTTGTATTTTGCTCAGTAGTCCCATGGAGCCATGTCAGGATTATGATCTGTGACTACAGTAACCTCCTGCCTGTACAAATATGGTGGGAGTTTCTGAAGGGCCCACACTATCCCCAGACACTCCCTCTCAAATGTGGCATGTGCTTTCTCCCAGGGCAGAAGTTTCTGGCTCAGATACACTATGGGGTACTCTTTCCCTGTGGTGTAACCTGGCTCAGGACAGCACTCAGTCTATAGTCTGAGGCAAACATGTTCACTATGTACATGAGGTCATAATTAGGGCTAATGAGCACAAGTGACCCACATAAAGCCTCCTTCAACTGTCAGAAGGCAGATTCATAGTCCTCTGTCCAGAGAACGTTCTTGGGCCTTTTCTTTTGTTAGGTCTGTCAGGGGCTTGGTAACATCTCTATAGTGAGGGACAAACCTCCTGTAGCACCTGGAGGTCCCAGAAGTGCCTTACCTGTTTCTTCTAGAGTGGGTGAAGTGGCAGAAATTCACTGCACAGTGGGGAATCCACAAGTGCTCTGCAGCACGAGCGGAGTATTTCGCACCATAATGAGGATCAAAAGTCATTAATTTCAATGCACTTCAGACACTTCCACCTTCCCCAACCACTTCTGTGCCTATTTTTTAGTCGAAGTACACTGATTTCAATGTACTTTGCATCACTTTGCCCTGTTAATGAGCTACAAGGCTAATTTTGCATTGACTCATGGGATTGCAGGTCACATGGGTTCTAGATTGTTCTGTACAGCCTTAGTTCTGTGTAGTGTAGTGTAGCGGTAGCTGGAGACAGTTTGCTGTGAAAGCTCTGTGATTCAAACCCTATAAAAACCATTAAAAACTTTTGAGCCATTTTTGGGGCTCAAAACATAGTAATAGGAAACCCTCCTGTACTCATATCATCAAGTGTTTATTGTTTGTGTGTGGATTTTGAATGTTAATTTTGAACATTCAGTCTGTGTACTGACAGACACTTGATAGTATGCTTTGGGGAGGGGCGATCTGTGTGGTATAGGTCGATTAACTGGGAGAAAAAGCAGTCTTTTTGCTTTGGTTATATTTTTGTTGTCTAACTATGTTAATGTACATGTAGTAATATTTTCAGTAATTTTGAATTATTTTGCCAATTTTTGTGTTGCAGCAGTGCATAATTTCAATTTGTTGAAAAGATCTTGTTATATTACTGAAGTTTTCAATTTGCCACGCATTACTTGTGTGTGTGTGTGTGTGTGTGTGCAATGCGTGACATCAAATCAGACACCTTTTATTGTCAAATGGAGTAATTGCAGCAGTGTGAACCTGCTATCCACTGCAGCTGCGTGATTTTGTACTGCTTTGTGGTTGACATTGTAGTATCTTGGTTTTGGACTGTTACTGCAGTGCACGCTCAACCAGCACAAGATATTCCAGGGTCGGACTGAGGTACAGAAGGCCCACCTGGAAAGAAGATAAAAGGGCCCACCTGGGAAATCATTAGAGGCCCAGGCTGACACACTCATATCAATATTCCACTTCAATCTGATACACTAGCTCTGTATTTGCATCTTACATTTATCAACAGTGTCCCAGATACCCCATTTAATTAGAAAAGAAGATAAATGCAAAAGTTTTCAGAGTTCAGAAGGTAACCACTTACTCAATTGAAGGAGCCCACCTGGCTATTTCAGGTATCCAGGTGGGCCAGTCCAACCCCGAGGTATTCTTTTCCATATTGCATTTGGATTGTGACTGTTGTGAGCAGCAGTGGTTAAGGTGTTGTTGTAACTTTGCATCTGTATCTGCATCTCTTTCTTGATTGCAGTGCATCTAATCTGCCTGTGCTTTTGCATTTGTTTAGTGCCCAATCTCCATCTGCAAGCTACAGTTGTTGTTTTATTGGACTTCACATTCATCGGGCCATGCTGAAAGTTCCAAAATTTAAATTGGTTTACAATTTCTTGGTGATCCCCAAAATGCCTGCAAGAAGATGTGCAAGCAAATCTGTTTCTGGCTGTGGCACTGCTGCCAGTGGTAAGATTGTGGACGTGGTAGTATGCAGAAGTGCATAGCTGATGTGAATAAAGGGATTTCTCCATCAATGTATTTTACAGTGCAATTTGTAGCTTCACCCTAGTTGCAGGAGATGATGTTGTCCCAGCTGGTGGTGTTAGTGCAGTTTCTGCTGGCATGAGTATTGCTTCCTCAAGTTCCACTTCTGACCAGTTGACCGTTTCCAAAAATATAGCTGAGTCTAAAGTTGTGACTGACAGTGTAGAAGATGTCATACTCCCCAGTAACATCCCCATGGCAGTTGAATAGGATTCTGATCATGGAGACAATAATGCACAATGTCACATTTCTTCCACGCAGTTGAGGTCATGCCTTTGCCATCCAATGATTCACAGTGTGGTGCAAAATATTGGATGATGATGATGATGTCACTGTGGTTGCAACATGTAGTCCACATGCCAGCATCCAAGCAGAAGAAGTGGATGTGGATGATGTTGATGACTATGATGATGATGTCAGTGATCCCTGTTGGAAACTGGAGAAAAGAAAGTCAAAGTGGCTGTGTCTGGGTCTGTTGGTGTTAAATTCTCCCTCCTCAAAAAGTTGTGATGTAGTGGTTCCAGTTGATGATAATGATGATGACCCAGTAATGATCATAGGTAGCCGTGGTGGTCAATTGGAGTCCAAGTGCCCAGCCTGAAATATCATGTAGCACCCCTCCCACTTCATGGCTTAAAAAACAGAGTCCAATAAGCAGCATCAGGGACACGTTAAAAGTAAGGATCACAATCCCTTGTTTGGGATTTGTTTGTGCAAGATGCAAATGATTAGTCAGTTGCAATCGCCAGTTTTGCCATGTGCGTGTGAGTCAAGGTAAAAGGATAGTAATCTGGGCACGGGGGGCATTGTCCACATCTTAAGAACAGGCACATGGCACTATAGACCTGGCACCAGATGGCAGCTAATGCCATAGAGGGCATTCACCCTCATCATCAATCTTAATGAGCATGTTATCCCTTCCATGACTGTAAGACCAAGCAGGAATGTCTGCAGTAGTGATGAAATAACAGCAAAGGATTACTACAGGCATGATGCAGTGGAGGATAGGCTACCTTTGTGCAGTTAATTCCCAGGTGGCCTGAAAAAGGCATGTCATGGGCCAGAGCCAAGAGTGATTGTGGTAGTCCCAGGGGACTACCAGCTGCCGTGTACAGCTCCCTCTAGCCCTCTCTGTGGTATACACTCCCTGTACAACCCATTTTCCCAGCAAGCTGACTTGTTGCTCTTCTGAGGGTCCTTAGCACAATTTGCTCTCTCTCAGATTTTGGAAGGTTGGATCAGCCAGCTTAGCCCTGCCTAGCTCTTCCTGACCCTCCTCAACTCCCCTTTAGAATGAAGTCTGCCTCCAGATGATGTTTCCATTGCTTGCAGCTGGAGCTCGGGCTGCTACTGCTAGCTATCCCATCACCCACACTAGCTGCTTTCTCAGCTGCAGAAGGAGGGTTAGCACAGACTGTCACCCCTCCTCACCCTCAGAAACTTGCCCTTTTGCATGACTACAGGTGGTAACACACTCTAGGTTTTGGGGGCCCAAACCATTCCCCATGCTCACATCCACAGGGAGATCAGGTACAACTCCTACCTCCTGTACCCTATGGCAGCTCTCCCAGCTCAGCAAGATCCGAACCATCAGCACTTGGACTACTGAACCTATGACTCCTGAATCTTGGAAAACTGCTCCACAGAATCTGCTCAGCCTGGATCAGATCCTACCTCACTGTGGAGATGGAGATGTCAGTGTCCTCAACCCCTTGACATTATCCCAGTGACTAAAATAGGGTGTATCTGAATGGAGGAACTTGTTGACACCACAGTGTGCACAGGCTGTCATCTGTGGGATACTGTTTTGATCATCCCTCCCCAAGTTCTTTGCCCTTTGCTCAGGATTTTAAGGTGGTCAAGGGACAGATGCTACAGTTTCCAGCAAACCCAGCATTTCTTTTCCTAGCTCCTTGTTCCTCTTAGAATAAGTGGGTTCTGTTTGAGCTCAGGTGTAGGCTGGTTTACTTTCAGCTGCCCCCAGGTCCCCTTAAAACCATATACTGCCCCCAATGTTCTTATGCTGTGTGCATGTGGTCTGCTGGCCACATACAAATCAGGACTTTCTGCTGCCTCCTTTATGGAGTTGCATGCCTGGTCCAGTAGCCAGATGGGCAGTCATCAAGTACTTTTTAAGAAATTGTTCTCTTACAATCAAATCATTTATTTGCTCTGCAGTTCTAGCTTTAGCCCCATCCAACCAGCGGTCTAGTTAGGCCCACACTTAGACATGCAGTCCCACATAGCTGTCTACTGGTCTATTTGTAATTATCTGAATTTTTGTCTATAAGCCTCAAGAACTGGATCAAAACATTTCAACAACATCCTTGTACCTTTGTCATAGTCCATGAAGCCTTCATTGTCCATTCTAGCAAATGCATGCAAAGCACAGCCAGTAAGCACTGGTGTAAGATGTGTCATTCATCTAGTTCTGTGCAGTTTAAACTGCACACACACACCCTCTCAAATTATTTTAAAACAAATCAAGATCATCCCTCCTGGTACTGTGGAAACCATTTTGAATTAATGGTGGCTTTGTGGTTTAGACCCTCTAAACCATTACTTATGCTTTGCTACACTGTTTGCTGGAGCAGTATCACCAGCTCTTTCTCATGTTGTGGCCTCCAGATCTCGTGGCTGTTGTTCTTCTCTGCCTGCTTCAGGATTTCAGCCTCCTGCCTTAATCTCTCCTTTCAGCCTCAAGTCTTGCCCTCTGCAGTTTGGCTTCCTTCAGCACAAGCTCCATCCACAGGATCTCAAGCCAGTGTTGAGCCTCTGCTGTACCAGATCTTAGCTCAGGTCTGGGCTGTACTGCTTCACCAGCCCGTGGCTCGAGGTGCCCTCTGACCCGGACGCTGTGACCTCAGTCTTGCTACCTTGGATCACCTTCCTTAGCAATGCCTGGTGCTTATGTACTGGGACATGCCCTCTGAGACATTCTGCCCTTGCATTTGGTCATGCACACTTGAGTCCATTCTTTGTCAGGCCCTCATGAGCACTATGAGCACAGTTCACGAAGCAGATGCACATTAAACCTGCCCGATGCTGAGACACCCATCTTTTCTAATTATGCTACACTCAGCAACTTCGAGAAATAAAAAACAAGTAGCTTAACACTGTCATTTTCTGTATATCCTGTTCTGTGACTGTTAATGTACATCTCTATATGCACTCTTGTCACCCTGTGAGCTAGGCTTCTACCTCTCTCCCAGAATTCCTGCCTTTACAGGAAGGCACACAGTTCACACATTCTGTGCACTAATCTGCACTGCACTGTCACCAGTTGTGACAATGGTCCCATGCATCTGTTACCAGTTGTGACAAAAACCTGCCCCTTGTGCTAGCCTAGTTTTCAAGACAACTTTGTCTGAGGACTTCTAATATTTTGCCACCACCAGATTTTTAGCAGGAATCAGAAATTGCCATTTGCTTCCTATTCAAGTTCAGGAAGGTCAACACAATAACTACTGGCAGAGGGCCCTTCGAGATGGACTGCACATAGAATCAAAAGAAATAATAAAAATACCTTTTCAATAAGCGGGCAGTCACTGGTTCTATCAAAAATAGATTCCTTACTAGAGGATACTACAAGAACTTACAAACAGAATATATTTGCAGTAAGAAAAAAGGTTTGCAAGTTTACTAAGAATAAAAATAAAGCTAGTTGAACAGACAGTTGATGGTCTGAAAAGTCTACCCTTTCCTTACCCAACATCCTTAACCTGCCCTAGTTACAGAAGGCACTTTCCATAACTGTACTTTCTTACCAGTCAGCTAGTCTTCTTGGCAGGGTCCGCTCCTTACAGATGGTGAGTGTCCGAGAGAGAGAGAGAAGTCCACTACCTCAGTTTATACCCTTCTGACTGTGGGGAGTAACCTCACCCTCTGAGTGACATTTCCCCTCAGTCCCTCACCTGATGTGAGTGAGGGGTGTGTGTGTATATGTGTGCATCTGCATGTGCGAGAGTGTGCCTGCGTGAGTGTGTGTGTGTGTCACCTGATCCCTTTGTGCTTCCTCAACATCTCTAAGGTTTAAATCAACCTGCTATTGTCAGCTCTGGGAACATATTCCAGAGAAAAGACCTCACAGAGGCTTTAGGACGAATTGTTTTCTGCTCATCTCCAAGTCCTGTTTAAAGTGGACCTTCTGGGTCCTTTTTAACATTCATGCATAAAATTCCCTTTCCTGCATTGATTCTTGTTTTGTATTTCTGTAATGTTCTCTGCCATTAGTTTTTGCATTCTGAGCTGCTAAAGCTATGTGGTGCTGTGCACAGAGCTTCTACACCAAGCCTGTGTTACTGCAGACCCTGGGCTGTGCTGGTGACATCACACTGTGAGGAAGGAGTAAATCACAGTGTGCTGTACAATGAAGATGCAGTGGTTTCAGTAGTGAAAACTTCCATAACTTAGTGTCATACTATGTTCAGCATTGCCCCTCTTCCCCAAGGCACCCTTTATCAATGCAATATGCCAACTCTAGTGGTTAAGGGATGCCTTGTGTGTATGTAAACTGGCCAAGTTATGCCACTAAGCTGAAAGCCCTTTTGAAATACTGCACATTAAAGTGCCTACCTCAGGTCCGGTTGGGCTTTGAAGAGCAAAGACGTGCCTGCAGTCCAAAGGTAGATTATGGCGACAGATCTCCAGTGGGTAAGTATGGGATGTGTGGGGTGGTGGGTACTGAGTGGAGAGTAGGGGTTGGGTAATGATGGAATGGACAAGATGGATGGTTTTCTTTTTCAGGGGGAAAATGAGGACAGTTTTCATTTTTCAGGGAGTTTGCTGAACAGATGAGGACAATGGGGATTGGGCACCCCAGTGTCTGTATACTGTTGGGGGGATTACACAGTGGAAAACAATGGATGGACAGATGACACTAGGGGATTGGGCACCCTGTGTCTGTATACTGTTTGGGGGCTTTACACAGCACACAGCAATGCACAGACAGATGAGGACACTGGGGATTGGGCACTCCCAATGTCTGTACACTGTTTAGGAAGGGGGATTACACAGTGGATAATGATGGACGGTTTTCTTTTGGTGGGACAAAAACAAGCATTTGTCAATGTCAAACACTTGATGTATTTAAAGATATCCACCTCTGCACCTTGATTATGCCCTTGAGGTACTTGAATGTATCTATCATGTTCCCCACTCCTCCTTTCCTCCAATAGGTATATGTTAAGGTCCTTTTAATCTCTCCTGATATGTTCTGCATTGCAAGTCATGAACCATCTTGTTGCCTTTCTGTGGGCTGCCTCCACCCCGTCAATGGCCTTGTGCATTTGCAGCCTAGATTTGTACATAATACTGTAGGTGAGGCCTCACTAGTGCATTATACAATGGCATCACCACCTCATGCTTTTGCTAGTGATACCTCTGCCTGTGCACCCCAGCATGCCACTGGCCATCCTTGCAACATTTGTGCTCTGCTTTGACACCTTTTGGTCATCAGAACTGATAACTCCTAGGTCCCTTTCTTCCTTGGTGATCATCAGCACCTCCACCCCATCCTGTAACTCTCCACAGGTTTCCCTCTTCTCAGGTGCATTATTTGGCTTCTTTACACTGAACCCCAGTTGCCACTCCTCAGGCCATTTTTAAGCCTCTCCATGTCCCTCCTCATTTTCTCCACGCCTTCTGGAGTATTCACTCTGTTACAGATGTTGGTGTCATCTGCAAACAGGTAGACAGACCTTTGCTTCTAGCCATTCTGCAATGTCTGTAATGAAGACATTGAACAGGACTGGTCCCAGGACTTATCCTGAGGTACCCCACTGGCCACCCCTCTCCCGGACTGTATCCCTTTACCACCACCCTCTGCCTCCTGTCCATCAGCCAGTTTCTAACCCAGTTTAACAGCTTGTGCACCACTGCCAGACTACTCATCTTGTTAATCAGCCTTCTATGTTGGACGTTGTCGAAGGCTTCCTTGAAATCAAGGTAATGTAGGTGACATCAAATGTCCCTCCCTGATTTACTTTTTAATGAGGCATTAAGGTGTCCAACCTAATGCCCCACTCCCACCCTGCAGAGACTGACAGGCATTGCGGTGTGCCTTGAGGTCTTCAGCCTCACACTCACTCCATTCCATGATGAAATAAGCTGAGATGGGTGCAGCATAGAGAATGGGGTGAATGTTTGGGCTAAAGACTCCAAGGCACACCTTGATGCCTGTCACTGGCTGCAGGATGGGGTGGAAATGGTATGACATTATGGTCAACAATCCCAAGGCACACACTCAACGCCTGTATGTCTCTATAGGGTGGGGGTGTTACAGTTGAAACCCTAATGCCCCAGATGTTTGTTGGTATTTTCACTCCAACATTTCAACAGTTTTAGTCACCACCTCATGAACAGTGGCAATATTTAGTTACTCAATCCCAAAAGGTGATTTTGCACAGTGACGTACATTATTCGGCGCCACAGGTGCTAAAATACATTTTAGGCAGGATGTGAAAATGAGTTGTACTGTCCATGAGGAGGTGTGAAAATGGGAATGTTGAAAATCTTTAGTGAAAATTTGAGAAATTGGCAAAGTTACGAAGGCAGCACAGAAACTGTGCAATGCACGCCCATAACACAGTCATTTTTGTAATTATTTCACCAAATTTTCAACATGGTCTTTTGGGACCTACTCTCATAAACAGTGGCACTGTGATTTTGTTACTCCATCCTGAAAGCGGATTTCGACAGCACCATGCCATTCTGCACAACTGGAGTGAAAAACATTTCAGTCAGGATGTGAAAATGACAGCTATACTGTTCATAAGGAGGTGTGAAATAATGGTGATGTTGAAAATCTGGAGTGAAAATATTTAAAACTGGTGAAGTTAGGAGCGTGCATAGAAAATGCAATGCACGCTTGTAACACCATCATTGTGGGGAATTTTTTCACCAAATTTGTAACATGGGCTTTTGGGACCCCACATCATGACCAGTGGCAGTGGTTGTTTCATGAATCAGTCCTGAAAGGTGATTCTGCACAGCGACCATGAAATCACCTTTCGAGACTGAGTAACAAAATGCCAGTGACAGTGTTCAGGAGGTGGGGTCCCAAGAACCTCATGTTGAAATTTTGAAGGATAATTCCTAAAATGGCTCAAATATCAACCTAGTTGACACTTCCCCATTGAGGGCCATTATACAGCTTACCTTGAAATCTTCACTTTACTGGTCAGCTTTGAAGTGTACAGATGTGTCCCGTCCACAGAAGATCATTGCTTCGACCTCCAGAGTAAGTATGGATAAGGGGGTGTGGGGAGGTGGGTGTGCAGTGGGAGGTCAGGATGGGAGACAATGATGGACTGGGTTTTTTTCAGGTTTATAGATATAAGACAGTGGAGACTTTTTTTATAGGAAAGGATGCAATATTTCGAGACACTGGGAGTGTGCTCCTCAGTGTCCCGGGAGACTGGGAGGATGGCAGCAGTGGGAAGGAGCGGAGGGATTTGCTGTGTTGTATGTGTGTTGGCTCAAACAGAACATGGTGTGGGGAGGACCGCAGCAGTGGAGGAAGTGGGAAAGAGTGATTTGCTGACAGGGGCCTCCCACAGAATGCGGGTGTGAGCAGGATAGCAGCAGTGGGAGGGAGGTATTTGCTGTGTGTGTGGGGCTCAAACAGAACGGGTGTGGGGAGAATCGCAGCAGTGGAGAAAACAGGCGGGAGTGATTTGCTGGTGGGAAGCTCGAATGGGAATGCAAGGAAGACAGGAGCAGTGGGTAGGCTCAGTGCATTCACACTATAAGTGCTATGGCAGTGTGAACACACAACCAGGAAGTCAATGTATTGAGGGCTTTACAATCAAAGAATAGAGCCATGCCACTATTGGTGTGACTCTGTCCTTTGAAAAGTTGGCCAATTCTGCCCCAGCGAGAGAAACTGAATCATCCCCAGCCTGCTGACCCATTGGCCTGCCACTTGCTATGGAGCTCCATTGGGCGCACTTCCCCACACCCCTGTACAGCACCTGTCATGTCAATGAGTTCATCTGCACCTCCACACCACAACAAACTCAAAAGGGTTCATTCTGTGCCTCAGTAGCAAAGCACAGTGAATTAGGAGAGAGTTGCTGTAAACTGAGACAGCTCACTGTCAGTTTTTCCTTTGTGTTTAATGCCTTTGTAATCTGTACTAAGTAATGCCTCCCTGTATACCGCAGCATTTTGTCAGTGAAATGTTGGATACATACACTCAAAAATGTAGGGAAATAAGAGACAATGGTCTTAATAATGTGGGACAAACTGTCAGACACATTCAGAAAACTGGAAGCTTATCCTTGGTCACACCCTTAACACTAACTGAAAAGCCTAACAGTGGGGTGCTAATTAGAATTCTTTTGATGCCTTCTCCTTGAATTTCACATAGCTGCAGCTCTTAATGAGCTGTCAATCACACCAGGTCATCTGGAACATTGGGAGAGAGTAGCATAAGGACTACAGACTACTACTATAGGAAGTGTTTTAACTTAATTTTAGCAATGGAAAACCTGCACTATTCAAGATGGATAAGTAGAGAGTAGCTGCAATAGCCCTGGTCAGTTTGCACTAGGTCTTGGGCTAGTAAAATAATGTTAAAATCAACCTCTGCCTTTCATTCAATGACATCACCAGGAGCCAGAAGCCCAGCAGCTGAACAGCAAAGACAAGTGCAGCAGTGCTAAAAATAATTCAAAATATGGAAAGAAAAGTGAACCTTTGACAAAACTAACACATGCACACAACATTTGATGCACATTACTTCATAAATCGACTTTAAGAATAATTTTTGGGACCACTCTGTAAGCTTCCCACAACTGAGTCAACAACAGAACGTGTACAGAAGAATTGTTTTGTTTTGTTTTGAACTAACAAAGAGAATCATTGCACCAGGTCACACATCCTGTCACACCACTACTCAAACAGGGAAGTTTGCAGGCCACCAACACAATGCAAGAAGATGGACAAGTCCCTTGGGGACAACAGCATCAGGGTAGCCGGAAAAGGAGAGGTGTTGGAGATTTCAATCACTGGATGTGGAGCAGAACCTAACAGCTGCTGCTTCAGCAAGGAGCAGGGCCATCCTAGGCTCCCTACAGGGAGCTTTGCTTTTCTCAGCAGTTTGTAAAGGAGCCTACTAGAGGCAGGGAAGTGCTGCACTTGGTACTCATAGACATGGACAGCACTGACGAGTTCCAGTGACGCTACAAAGTGGATGGTAGCTTAGTCTCATGGCTCCAGTGCTCCAGAGTGAAATAATTGGTCTAAACTAAGGCCATCAGCTATTTAGAAGTGGTGAACTGCACGAAACGGACATCTATAACATTGCTGCATTATGGGCAAGACCAAAAGAAAGATATTTTATCAGACTTAAGGCACCCTAACACTTTATCAGAGTTGCGGCCTGTGAGTCCTGCTATGTAAAGCTCATCGGCACTTACTGGGTCTAGAAGAAGATGACAACTCGGGCTCAGGCACAAATTCTACTTCTACCTTCACCAAAGCCGATGGTCAACATATGTTGAAAATTTTGCACCGTATAGATTCTGAAATATCCGGCCTTCAGAATGACTTTAAAAAATTTAAGTCGGTACTACTGCTGTGGAAGCACATAGACCTAATTCAAAATGAACACATGGCCTATGGGCATTCAATAGCATACCTCCTCATACCAGAAAGAGAGCTTAGTCTTCAAGCAGAAGACAGCAAAGCGAGGCCAGGCGAATAATATCTGCATATTTAGAACTGCTGAAGAGGTTGAACAGGACGACATGGTGGCATGCATTGATTGTTGGCTACATCAGGAAGTAGCCTTGAGTGAGGATTTTCACTTAGAGATAGAGGGCTCACAGGGCCGTTGCACCCAAGCCCAAACCTGCCCCCCAAGCAATCTTGGTCAAATTCTATAAGTACCCGATTAAAGAGAAAATAGTAAGACTAGCTTGGAGCAAGAAGAACATTAATCTACATGGGCAGAGGTGTGCTTTGATCAGGACTACCCCTCCACATGTTGTTAAAATGTAAAAAAGTGCCAAGGGTGGTGAGAGCTCTACAAGATAAGGGTCTGAGAGCTCATCTCTGTTACCCAGCAAGATTATGGGTACAGGACAAAGATGGGATACACGATCTGATACACTCCTGCAAGCGACCCCTTCCTGAGTTCGACTGGGGTCCAAATCCCAGATACCAGTGAGGATCAAGTGGAGCAGGAGATTGAAGAGCTACTCTGGAGGACAGCACCAGGAAACAGAAGAGTCTGTAAAAGATTGGATTCGCTGCTCTCCTGCTCTCCTCCCCTTGGATGTGGCGAGATGGATAACACCTAGACAGCAAACCACATGAACCTGGTAACCCATTGTTTTTTGTTTTTTAGTTTACTTACACAATTTTGGGACTGATTTGATAGGAAGACTTCCCAACTCTAGATGGCCCCTTCTTTCTGGGTGTGGTTGTTCGTCCTGTGGGCAGAGGGATCGAAACTGTGGTTGCTAACTCTGCAGCTGACTTGTTCCTGATTTCCCTCTGTACACAGAAGATACTCAGGACCTATCTGAATGCAAGTAATGTTGCCCTCTGGCTTATTTTCAAGTGGTACTCACACTCAGGTGCTTTGCTGGATTAATCCCCACAGCCATCTCGAATATTCATATGCCACGGGACCAGCGTAGTAGGCCAGAGATGATAAACACGCTTCCTCCGTCATGAATCCCAATTCACTGGACTTTGTTCTTTAGGTTATTTTGAAACCTATATGCCAACTTTATGTTCTCTGGAATTTATTTTAACTCTCGAATTGGTTTATGGCTTGTGTATTGCTGGACTGGAGATGAAACTTTAGGCACTCAGAAGCAGGGGCAGGGGAATTTGGAGTGCGGGAAAGTGCTGTACACATCAGTAATTGAGTATTCTTGGGAAAATTCCTAATATCTCCATCAGCATAGGGCTCCCCGCTTTCCACTTTTGAAAGTGAATTCTCCATCTTCAAGTGAATTTTACATTTTGAAAGTGAACTCTCGGAGATGTTAACTAAAATTTTAGCTCTGCACTGAGGGAGGAGGTATGATATGATACTACGATATTGCACCACTGGACAAGGTAACATTGGTTGTTACAGGGTCAGTGTCTTGGGCACCTCTAACAGTTAGAAAATACCACTGTGCAACACATCAGCTTTTCTAATGTTCGTCCAGGACGTGGAAATTACCAAAATGGCTAATCTGAGGTGGTAACCCACCCGGGCCAGCGACTATGAACAGAGCTGTTGGCACACGGAAGCCCCAGAGAAGGTGGTAGTGTACACTCACTGGCGGTGGTTAGTGAGTGCCCCTCTGCACCTTGTGTGCCTTTCTTCTCTGGTATAGAGTGTATTGGGGATATCTATCTTGCCCAAAGGACCTGCCCCTACTAGGGCACTGGTCCTCTTAGCAGTTAATAATTTCTTAGCTGCTCAGTGAGGAATCCTTGCCTGTTCTTGTTTTGGGTGGGTTGTCCCCAGTTGGGATCCCATCCCTTGTTCTTGTTCCTTTTATGGTTGATTTTTAAATGTTGTTGTTCATTCTGAATCTCTATGTTGTATGGTCAAACTCTCTCTTTCCTTTTCCGCTGCCAGTCTGTGGGGCGATGGGGAAGATAATCTTTTCATTTTGATCAATGGGATCTCTTAACTTGTGTTCTATTAACGTGAAGGGCATTAATAATGTAGTCAAACGTGCAAGGATTTTACAGGAGCTATGGAGGGTTGGCTGTGAAATAGCCTGTTTACAAGAGACAAAGCTCTCAAATTTAGAACATAGCAAGTTGAGGAGGATGTGGGTGGGAGCAGTGTTGGGGACTCACATCCCCAGGCTGCCAAAGCTGACACAGTAACATTAATTAAAAGAAGGTTACCCTATAAAGTGGTGAAAGTTCAGACAGGTGGGGATGGTAGATGGGTCCTGTTGGTTGGAGAGCTGAGGGGTGCCACTTCATATTTTAGCCCTATATGCACCGACCCCACATCAGGACCCTTCTTCAGATCTGTTTTTGAGACAACTGTAGCATTCCTCAAGGCCAACTAATTTTAGCAGGAGATTGGAACTGTGCTGAAAATTGTAATCTGGATAAATTCCTCTGCTTAGAAAGGGTATGGCCAGTAATTCAAAATATTAAAACCTTAATTTCAGAATCAGGACTAATGGACGGTGGAGGTGGCAAAACCCCAAATACAGGGATTATACTTTTACACCCGACCACAAACTCCTATTCTAGGATTGATAGGATATATACTTTAAGAAAAGATATATCTTACTTTCAGGATGAGACTATACACCCAGTCACTTTTTCTGATCACTGATGGTCCAGGTGGTGGTCAAATGGGATCAGGAGCCCCAGAGGAGACTCTGAGATTTGATCCTGGCTCCTAAGTGACAAAACTTTTGTGCAATCAATAAAGGCACAATAACATTTTATCTAGCAGAGAACAAAGTAGGGAAATTGCCCTGAAATATGTGTGAGATGGACTCAAAGCGGTGTTTAAGGGTAACATTATCAATACATTCAGCATTTATACACAAAACACATCAGGCCAAAGTAGCTAATTGTTTGAAGAGATGGCTGCTTTAGAAAAACAGCAAAATCTCTAGGATTCGCAACTCTTTCCAAATTTAAAAGTGGTGAGGGACACATATAACACCCTTATGACAAGGCGGCAATTAATTTACTCAGATATGAGAAACCAGAAATAATATTGGGGGTGGAGAGGTGGGCAGATGCTACTTAAGACTTAAACCAAGAAGCAGACCCTACGTAAATAAATTACAGAAGAGGCTACCCTCGGGTAATAGATGACACAGCCAGAAATAGCTCAGACTTTGCCAGGTACTATACCCATCTGTATGCACAGGAAAGGATCACGATCACGCCAGAAAGTTAAAACTTACTAGAGCCTACAGAACTCCCTACAATATTAATAGCCCAGAAAGAAATGTTAGAGTGCCCATTTTGGAAGAGGAAATCAGAGGGTGATAAAATCCCCAAGGCCCTGGACGGGCAGCCTAGAGCAGAATTTTATAACCAATTCACACCAGACTTAGCCCTTTACTAGTTGAGATGTGTAACGGTTGATAACTCGGTGCCACCCCTGATACTTGGGGTGATGCATTAATTTCAATCATCCCTAAAGCAGGAAGGACCCACTCAAGTGTGTGAGGTATTGCCTGATATCACTCCTCAATCCAGATGTCAAAATATTTATTAAATTGCTGGGGCTATGATTACAAGCCCCGATCCCTCTTTGGTTCACCCCAACCAAATCGGGTTTATCCCAGGTAGGCATATTCGGACAATGTTCGCCTCCTGAATACCCTTCTAACAGCTAACACCTTGCCCCCTAATATCCTAAATGCGGTCACTGACATTGGCAGGCTGGATTGATTCATTTAGATCACACATTGCAAAAATTTGGATTTGGGAAAAGTTTAGGAATGGATTTAAATATCTAAAGGAACCCCAGGGCCCAGGTTATGGTGAATGGGATAATCTCTGAATCTTTCAAAATCGAACAAGGGACCAGGCAGGGCTGCCTGCTCTCCCCTCCTCTTTGTCATTAGTATGGAACCGTTTATGTCCTTAATTAGACACGCCATACAATATCAAGGAATTAAGGCCCAAGGATCAAAAACACGTATGTCTCTTTATGCCGATGACACACTTTATATGTATCGGATATAACTAACTCTCCCACTACTCAACTCGAGCTCAACACAATTTGGTAAGGTCTCTGGATTTAGAATCAATGAGACAAAACGGAGATGTTTCCTATCACCTCCTCTCCTCAACAGACACTTCCTAAAATAGGCCAATTCAAATGGGCAAGAGAATGATTCAAGCAACTAGGGTCTGGATCCCTAGGGATCTAGACATGCTGTATCATACTAACCACCTTGGATTTTTGAAGATAATACAAGAGGACCTTAGCAGATGGAGTGAGCTGCCACCTCCCTGTCCTTTTACATAGAATGTATTAAGATGAATGTATTCCCTCGCTTTTACTTTTTCCCTCAGTCCCTATTAGACCTCCAGCATCTTTCTGGAAAAGTTTAAAATCCTACCTTTCTAAGTTTATCTAGCACAGTCAGTCAGAATTAAATGGAATACTTTACAGAGACCAAAGCATAAGGGAGGCTACGTCTCCCAAACTTCAATAAGTATTTCTGGGCTGCTCAGCTGTAGGTGATCCCTAAATTCAGAACAGAGATAGACCCCCTCCAGTGGGTGGAATTGGAGAGGCCCCTCCCTCCTCAGTGAACATTACATATATATGTTATATATGGATACACAGGGGCTAGTCAAATTTAATATTGATAACCCTTGGTCAGCAATTAGTAAGCAGATATGGATGGCAATGTGCCAGAGCGTGGAAGGTGCAGTTACTCTTTGATCATCACCCCAATCAGGGCGTGTGTGGACTTCACTCCACTCCATCCTGATATGGGATTTGTGAGGTGGACAAGACTAGGGCAGTACAGGGTAGAACAATTGTATGAGGGAAACCATCTTAAATCTTTTCATCAACTCAGGCAATAATTTGACCTTCACCCCCATGACCTATTCAGATTCTTGTACATTAGACATTTTCTACTAGGCAAGGGTTGTAAACTGTCAGAGGAATGTACTGTCCCAATCCTGACCTGGCTTCATCCTCTTCTAGAAGATGAGGAACAGAAAGGCTGGATTTCTAAGGTGGTGTCTCTTCTGGGTTCTAGACTCTCCTAATCTGGCAGAACTGGAGTGAAGATGGACGAGGAAGCAAGGGTGGAGTTTGAGAGGGGACTGGGAGCGGATCTGAAGGGGGTACACCTCACAACAAGCTCCCTGACTTGGAGGAGTTTGTGTGAGAGTTGTCAGCCAGTACTTCCTCTCACCAGAGATTACAAAGCACTACTGTTCATCTAGGCCAGAGTGTTGTTGGAAGGATGTGGTGAGGTAGGCAACCACACTCACATTTTCTGGTTGTGCCTATACTCCACACTTATTGATCTCAAGTAATGGAGGTTATTACTCAGATCTTGAAATCTGGGCCCAGGAAGTCCTGGAGATCTGGATTCTGGGATTACCCCAAAAGAGATTACAACAGCTAGACAGCAATATTTATATTATATTAAGTATTGCATCCACCCACAAAGCTATCACTAAGAACTGGCTAACAGTAAAGGTTCCCTCAGTTGACCTATGATATTCAATCTGTCTTAAAATTTTCGAGATGGAAAGACTTACGCCAAACCGAGAACACAGTTGGATAAATTCAAAGCCAGATGACTCTCTTTCTTTCATTATCAGGCAAAAGAGAAGGGAAAGATATTTTGCAACTCTTGGCAGATCTGACCTGAACTTAGGGCGCTCTCTCAGACCAAGGTGTCGCAGCCCTTGTGCCCCCCATCCGTAGGGATCTCTACCCTGCCCATTTGGGGCTCAGAGAAATAGGATCAGGTCCTCTCCTTCGCCTAACCCACCCTCCCACGCATGGACGCAGCTTGGCTTGTTTTACTCATCTTTTCTTCTTTTCCTCTCTTCTCCTTTCCCCTTTCCTTTCTTGTCACTTCATGCAGTCTTTATCTGTCAGTTGATGGATACTGTTACCTGATGAGATGTGGTACATTTCCTCAGCCAGAATGTATAATGGTTTAGAAGGGCTTAGTTCCACAGACTATTATGATATTTCTTTAAAGGTAAAATCAGTAGGGCTTATCCCATATCTTAGAATATGGACTGGAGTCTGGTTTCTCCATAAAATAGGGATATAATATCATTATTAAGGATCTAAACTTGTGAAGATCTCCATGCTTGGTATAACTTTATATGGTACAATAGATTGTAATGATAATGGGATGAGACACTGACTGTGAAACATAGACTTTTTATTTCTTTCAAATGTACGGATACCTCCTGATCGAGAAGGTTATCTGGGCTGAGAATGATGATTGTATGAAGATAAATTCTGTTATACATTTTGAAACAGAAAATCTAATAAAATTATTATTCAAAAAAAAAACATGGACAGCATTGCGAATTTCACAGCTGGCAGTCCCTTCATACCAGTGATCCCCATGTTGTATGCTCAAACATAAAGAAAGGAATTGAGGCAAGACACAAAATGAGGGTCCTGGGTTTCATTAGGTCAGATTACAAAGCAACTGGTGAATGCCTCAGAAAATGACTCAAGGAGACGGAAGGGGTTGCAGAAGAGTGGAAGTGAATAAGAGGGCAGCATTAGGGAAAAACATCTCGCATGAAAGAGGTAAAAAGGCAGGAAGAAAAGGAGACCATTAGGGACTATTAAGGAGGTAGCAAAGGGAGTGAACAAAAAAGAGCAGCCTTCAAAATGTACAAGGAAACTCAAAGGAAGAAGACAAGAAAGTAGCAGACCAGGCAGAAGGAAGCATGAAAGGATGTTAGGAGAGCTAAGCCACATAACAAGAAAATGACTGCAAGGCAAGTGAGGAAGTGAGAGCAGGACCTTTTCGGATACATCTGCCAGAAGAGAAAAGTCATGGTGAGAAAGTGAGGATAAAAGGTTGATAGTTGAAACTGAGGGGAGACCAAGAAAAGCAAACATTTTAAACAAGTACTTTTTCTCAGTTTTTACAGCAGAAGAGAAGAGGAATGGCCTCACCAAAGAAGAAAGAACAGTAGTGGGGAATGGATGGACACAACACCATTTTCAGAATAAAGTGTACTGAAAGGGCATGCAGCACTGAAAGTGGATAAAGCTATGGGACCAGATGAAATATATCCCACGATGTTGAGGAGCTCAAGCATGTGCCAGCCGCCCACTGGAAGCCTTGTTCAACATGTCAACCCTGTTTGGCATGACCATCTCCTCAGTGAATCCAAGCTGCATAGAAATAGAATTTGCTGGCAGAAAAGGACCACTTGGCCCATCTAGGTGGTCCCTCCCTGTCTGTCTCTGTAGACCCTAACTAGTCTCCACTCCAGCATCTCCCTCCTCCTGCCTTTTACTAATATTCCCCTATGTCTATCCCATGCATGCTCCAAGTCCCTACCTAGTCTGTCTCTACAGACCCTAACTGGTCTCCAGCATCTCTCTCTCTCCCTGCCCATTTACTAATATCCCCTATGTCTATCCCATGCATGCTCCAAGTCCCTACCTAGTCTGTCTCTGTAGACCCTAACTGGTCTCCAGCATCTCTCCCTCCTCCCTGCCTATTTACTAATATTCCCCATGGCTATCCCATGCATGCTCTAAGTCCCTACTGTTTCCTCTCCTCAACTTCCAGTCATATACAACTCTTTCAGTGAAGCAGCACTTCCTCGCATCCCTCTTAAACTGCCTCCTCCAGTTTCATTGCATGCTCACCAGTCCTGGTGCTCTTTCTCATTTGAAAAGACTCCATTCCAGCTCATTGTTCACTCCTGTGAGAGTACTTGTGGGTCTCTATCATGTCTCCTCTCACTCTGCTCTTTTCTAGGGAGTACATGTTGGGACCCCTTTATCTCTCCTTGTGGGGTTTGGTGAAACCCCTGCACTATTTCAGCTGCCCTCCTCGACTGCTCCCACCCTGTCCCATCTGAAGTGCAACTTCTAGAACTGGACGCAATACTCCAGGTGGGGTCTTGCTGTTGAGTGACAGAGGCAGCACCACCTCTTTCTTCATTCTGGAGATGCACAGAAACATAGACCTTCTTCCTGGATTACTTGGGTCTCTGCTACTAGAACAGAGTTCAAAACCTGGAGAGGGTACAAAGGAAATCCACAAAGATAGTCAAGGGTTTTAAAGGTATGGAATATCAGGATCAGTTGGATAGTCTTGGCCTATTCATTCTGGACTACTGAAAATTTTTGAGGGGGCATGTCTCCTATACTGAGCACTGACAAATAGCAACATAAGGGAAAATTTGGGTCTGGACATGTATCACCAGCAGTACAGCACAACATCACACACTCACTTCAGATAAAAGGGAAAAGTGTCACACAAACAGAAGATCTAGTTGGTATAATCGAGAGTTTGGCACCTTGAAACTCTCTCCCAATAGAAGTGGTAGGCAGTGGAAATATTTAGGAGTCAAAGCACCGGCTGGATGATTGCTGTAATAACAGAAACACTGGGGTTTATTTATGGTTAGAAGGCAAGCTATATGAACTACTGTCTACTTTGCTCAGCAATCACCTATGAAACCTTTGCCCTCCCTGCTGCCTGCACATTTGCATCCATTCATATTATATAGATGACACTGTACACCCGCCTCTGGCTCCTCCCTCCTCCCTGGTCTTATAGCCAGACTTCAGCTGGATTTCAGAAACATTCGGCAATAGTTCCAGGCAAATCAGCTGTCCTTCAATGCCAAGAAAATGGTTGTCATGACCTTTGGCATTAGGCGGAGGCTTGATAGGCTGGGCTTCTCTTGTCCTTCCACACCTTTGGGGATGCCATAGTTAATGATGTTCCTTCATTTACATACCTTTGGGTTTGGCTTGACTGGCACCTTGACTTCTCTGTGCCTGTGGATGCCCTACACAAAACTCCACCCTAAACTCACGGCACTATATAAAGGTTGCAGTCCTCATTCTGAATGCTGAGCTATTATCATGAAGACAACACTCCCCATCTTTGAGGATGGTGACATAGTCTACAGGGCAGCTTCCAAATCCTCCTCAGCAGACTGGTCCCACTCTTTCACTCCTTCTGTCATGATGCTTTGTGCTGTCCTCCTGCACCCACCAAAGCTCCTAATATTCCCTCTCTCCCATCATTGAAGCCAGATAACTTGTATATTTTGCCTCCTTTATCTCTATATACTTCCCACTCTTCTGGCCTTTTCTGCCACCCTCCCTTCCCCTTCTCCCTCTCCTGCTTCTGTCCTCCCCGATCCACCCCTAACCACCCACGCCCCTCCTTTGACCCTGTCCCAGTAATACTTTGATCCATAACTCCTTGTGTTTAGCCTAAGCCAGGTTATATAACCTTGTTGACTGCTGCACTTCATGTATCATGCTGCATTGCCCTGCACTATCTGTGTATCTTGGATTACTTCAATTTTGCACATTTTATATAGCCTGTTATTATGTATTGTTTCTTATTTATTGGATACTGTGCTTAATGCCATTACCTCAACTTTTTTTTTTTTTGCTTCCCTTCCTCCTCCCCAGATCACACCTGGGAATGAGTCTTGGCTAATGTGCTCTCCTGGTCACCAAACTTTAAATAAAATAAAATACTAGCTAGGCTCCTCCTCCTACATTATCTCTCTTCTCCTCCGTCCTCATTCACCCATCGTAATTATATCATTTCTTTGCTCTTTGGACAAGAAAATCCTCTGCTGGTCAGGCTGTTTTCTCCTACCTCATCCCCAAATGATGGGATTCTCTCTCTCCATCCATCTGCTCTGCCTCCTCCCACTGCTCACTCTCCTTTGTTCTTCATGACTTCTATTCACACCCTGCAACAGGACCCGATCGCTGTCCCCGGTCTTCACTCTCCTTTGTTCTTCATGACTTCTATTCACTCCTGAAATGTACTCGATACACTGTCCACGGTCTTCACTCTCCTTGACACGCCTTGACTTTTGTCTATGGTATTACTGCTTAGTTATTATGATGCTCATTTCTTTTACCTACTATGTCATTTTGTTTCTGATTGTTCTTCCACACACTCCTTCCCCTCCCCAGGACACATCTGGAAATGAACTTTTCATTTCAATTGGTCTGTCTTAGCAAAACTTTTAAATACACACACACACACCTACACACAATGTGCGTATATATAATAGAACACGATAGTACCCCTATAGTTAAGGGTTCAACAGCCATGTCCATGCCTAAACTCAAAATATGCACTTTAATAACCTGGTAACTGTTGAATCAATTTGCAGGAAATTTTGCATGCGCCATCAGGGATGAAGGATCTCCTGTTGGGCCAGGTGTCATTCCAGTTAGATGCACTGATGTGGAGATATGGAGCATGAAAAATCGGAATATTTCATTGTCATGCCACAGGACAAAACTGGCTTGGGATATTGCTCTGAAATGTTTAGGGTAGAAAGGTCTTGGATCCTAGATGTGCCTTTTGAAAGTTTGGTGAAAAAATATTAATCTGTTCAAAAGTTTTTACATTTTAACATGTCCCATTATTTTCAAGGAAACATTACATGTCTGGCTCAAAAAGGATCCTTTTTCACAAACAGGTAATCCTTTTTACAGACGGATGATCCTGTGTCACAAATGGGACACCTTTTTCATGGTGCCACCATTTTGTTTTTAGTTAGTGAGGGAAACAAAATAAAATCCCTCCAATAATGCAGTGTTTGTAGAAACCAACACATGCTTTGCTAATCAGGACCCATTTCAGTCAATTCCAGTGTTAGTTATGGGAACCATTACTTGGAAACATTTTTTAACAGGTTGAAAATAATTTTTCACAAACTGCAAAAAAAAATTAAAAAAGATTTTTGTTTCACAATTTGTGAAAACAAAATTTTTTTGCTAACTGAAAAGAGAAAATGGATCATGTTTTAGAAACTGTGAAAAAAGACCTGGCAAAACATTTAGAATATAGCCCTTTTGTCACTAAACAGTGAAGAATCAGTTTGGACTTTTGCTGTGAAATTTTCAGGTACAGTAGAAAGGGCTTGCCCCATGGAGGTGCCTTTTGCTGGTTTTGTGACAATGTAATAATCTTGACTGCAGTTGGATTTGCAATCAGATTCCTTTTTCTTAGGCTAGTACTGTAAAGTGAGCCGCTTTTTGTCACCCTACAGCTAAAAGTGGTTTGGAATTTTGGTATGAAATTTTACAAACATGAACATCATAAATTTGCCAGCAGATAAAGGCCTAGAGGTCTATCAAGTCTGCTCTAATGTAGGGTAGAAAGGGCTTGCCTCATATATGTGCCTTTTACTGGTTTGGTGAAAAGATATTAATCTAGATTGGAGGTATAAGGAGTTTACATTCCAGGTTCTGAGCATGCTCACTAGTACTCTCACACAATTTTGGAGGGATTGGAGAGCAGGGCACTCTGAGGCCCTGCACTCCCACAGGAAATAAGGAGAACAGTATAAATGTGGATGGATGGATACAGTTATGGAGGGACTGGGGTGCAGAAGAGGACCCTGTGCTCCGGAGGAGAACTGTAACGGCCACATCGGGTGGCGAAGCATGGAGGACTTTTTGGGTCTATTGCGACCAGAGATGTTGCAGAGAGGGACGCGCAGACCTCATCGGCCGGGCTGCAAGTGGTGGTCCGGGAGGAGAACTGCTACAGCCACATTGGCGCGGCACGGAGGACTTTGGGACTTGGTGGCAAGGGAACTGGCTCTGTGGGAGTCAGGGAAGACCACATCAGTGGTCAAGAGGGGCTATTGGTCTGGCGCCTGCTGCCCGGCCCATCATAGGCCAGGGCACCATTTTTAATCTCATAGCCAGGCTTTTAAGGAGCACGCCCAGCTGTCAGAGCTAGAGAATCTGCTGAGGAATGAGCAGACCGCATCTGTGGGCTACGAGTAGAGGGTCCCAGGGGAGAACTGTAATGGCCACATCAGTGGTGAAGCACAGGTGACTTTTGGGTCTATTGCAACTAGAGAGGCTGCAGAGGATACACAGACCGCACATTGGCAGGCTGCGAGTGGAGGTCCCGGGAGAGAACTGTAACAGCCGCATCATGGCAAAGCACCTGAGGAGGACTTTTGGGACTTGGTGGCAAGGAGTGGCTCTGTTGAGTCTGGGAGCCACATTGGTGGTCGAGAGGGGCTATTGGTCCGGTGCCTGCTGCTCGGCCTATCCCAGACCAGGGCACCATTTTGAATCTCACAGCGGCTCTTCATGAGCGTGCCCAGCCACCAGAGAGTGGTTTCCTCCATCCCACCCACCCCAGCCCTGACCTCTATTAAATGGGCACAGGAGTGGAGCCAGGTGAGAGGTAGGCTGCTGACTGGCTGGGGTGGGTCATAGAGATCACAGTGTAATGGAGAAAGGGGTCTCTGGAGGGTGCTGAAAACTTCAGCCATGACTCTCTGAGACTCTGATGTCTGGGGGAGGAGGAAGAAACTGTGTAGCTGGGACTCTGTGACTATTTTCACTCTGTAGTCTCTGTGGACTTGTGGGAAACTATAACTGCTCATTCTGGGGCCTGTATTCATGAGGGTCTGTGGTCCTGTTATTAGTTTTACCTTGTCCTTGGGAAATGGACCAGGCTATGGCAGAGAGTCCATACAGGCTGGGAGCGGGAACCAGTAGGTGGCCTCCCTCCTTCAGGGCAGGCATCTTTGGCAGAGTTATTGAGTGTGCAGGTTGTGGGGCGGCAATGGTACTAAAGCGGGCATAGAGGTGGGGAGGGGTTGCCGGTCTGTAGGAGGCTATTACAGATCAGGGGAGAACTAAACTGGGTAAAAAGGAGGATGAAGGGGTTGGGGTGAGTTAATGTGTCCGGAGGCGGGGGGGGGAAGGGGAGCAGCGATAGAAAGAGAGAGACCTGGGAAAGTCTCATCAGAATGGAAGGGTGTACGTATGGAGCGTGGTTTGGAGGCAAGGGTGCATGTGCTAGAAAGAGTACCAGTAGGGTAACTAGTATACAGGGTTGCAGGATGGAGGGGACAGGAGGGTTGGTGTTGCCAAGGGCAGCCACCAACAATGGCAGCCAGAGGGGTCTCAGGACAAAACTAGGAGGTTGGCATTGAGTACTACAACAAATTTGAGCAGTTACTTAAGCTGGGGAGAAGTGATGAGGGGCAGAGGAGGTTATGAAGGTGGCTGGTAGAGTGCTCGAGGTGGGCAGCAGTGGGGGCTTAGTAAAGGAGATCCAAATAAGCAAGCCACTGGGGAGGCAATTTAAGTGACAAGCATGGGGCAGGAGGAAAACAGCAGATGTTAAGGGAGGAGGAGGAAGAGGCACGCCGGGAAAAGAGGAGCAAGCAAGTTGGAGGGCCTTGTGGACAAGCAGAGATGGCTGCCAGGTGCACATTAAGGTCGTCGACCCGAAGCCATTGCTGGGAAAGGGACCACAGTTAGTCCAAAATGCTAGCCAATGGGCAGGATGAGAAGTCCGACCCTTGCCCTGACACCAAATGGAGAATCTCTTCCATTTAAAGGTGTAACATTTTCTGGTCGACTCTCTACGGGATGCATCAATGACATTGAGGACCTTGTCGGAAAGACCCAAGGCCTGGAACTCTAGCCGCCAGGAACCAGGACGTCAGGTGCAGGGATTGAAGGTCTGGATGGAGTGCCTTCTCCTTGGTGATGGAGAGCAGGTCTGGGTGGGCTGGAAGCTGCCCCAGGAGCCTGGAGCTGAGGTTGAGGAGATCTGGATACCAGAACTGATGAGGTCAGTCTGGGACTACCAGAATCACTTGTCCTTCCTCACCTTGAGGAGCACCTTGTGGATCAAGGGAATTGGAGGGAAGGCATAAAAGAGACCTGGGGTCCAAGGCCTTGTGAAGGCATCCCCTGCTGTGAGCCCTGCTGAGGGGTGGGCATGATACAGCCTCAGCTTGCGTTCTCCTGGAGGCAAACAGGTCCATGTGAGGTGTGCCCCAGTGGGAGAACAGGTCTTGTACTACCTCCGGAGGAGCGACCACTCATGAGATGCA
The DNA here is from genome assembly GCA_016271365.2 of Neoceratodus forsteri. Lineage (NCBI taxonomy): Eukaryota > Metazoa > Chordata > Ceratodontiformes > Ceratodontidae > Neoceratodus > Neoceratodus forsteri. The sequence continues at coordinate 1,472,896,697 of CM057459.1, forward strand.
TCATCTATCCAGCTGAGAGCATCGACCAGACTGTTCGAGGCTCCTGCCACATGAAAGGCTAGGAGATCCACCTCCAGGCTGAGTACAAGAGACCAAATGCAAACAGCCTCCTTGCACAGAGGCAAGGAATGCATCCCCCCCTGTTGGTTGAGATAGACGTGGTCGTGGTGTTGTCACTGACCTGGACCACCTGGACCCTGAAGGAACGGAGGAAGGCAGTCAGGGCTAGCCAGACTGCTTGGAGCTCCAATAGATTGATGTGGCATCGGGACTCCTGAAGGACAAGAATCTGTGGGCTCTGTGCTCCCCAGATGGGCACCCCAACCCCTCAGAGAGGCATAGGTCATCAAGATGACCATTGGCCCAGGGCAGACAAGTGGGATTCCCTCCTGCAGATGAGCTGGGATGAGCCACCATTGCAGGCCATCCCACATCTCCCGGGTCACGGAGACTGGCTGGTCTAGGTGACTTGAGCACTGAGGCTACTGGCAGGCCAGCCCCACTGCAGAGGGGCATATGGCGGACCCAATGGACCCGCGGTGCTGCAGGGCCACCATGAGACCTAAGAGGTGCAGGAGAGTCCTGGGCAGGGTGCAGTGCCCAATCGAAATGATTGGGCAGAGGAGACAAGGACCTCGGCCCTATCCGCGAGCCATGCTCTGGCTCGGGAGAGAGTCGAACTCCGCCTGATGAACTGAATCACCTGCGAGGCACAAGTTCCGACTTGGCCTTGTTGATGAGGAAGTCAAGTTGAGAGCAAACCCAGAGGGCCAGATCTCTGGACCGCTCCGCTTCCAACCTGGAGGGGCCGCTATCAGCCAATCATCCAGGTAAGGTAGACGTGACCCTCCGATACCTCCAGGAATGCTGCCACCACTGCCATGCATTTAGTGAAGACCCTGGGAGCAGATGAAAGGCTGAAGGGCATGGCCTGGAACTCGTAGAGGGTTCTCTCTGTTCAAAAGCAGAGGAACTGCTGATGAGACAAATGGATTAAGATGTGAAAGAACACATCCTGAAGGTCCAGGGAACAGAACCACATGCCTTGTTCCAGGAATGGTACGATCTGAGCCAGAGTCACCATTCGGAAGGTGTGCGGCCTTAGGAACTTGTTCAGGTCATGCAGATCAAGAATGGGGCACCAGCCCTCATCCATTTTGGAACCAGGAAGTGCCTTGACACAAACACTGGGCAAGGAGGAGGATCCATCACCTTGAGCTACCCCTTGTGGAGGAGCAGAACTATGTCACCTCATAGAGGCTGACAGGCAGGCCACGGATCCAGTGGCCCCGTGGGCACAGGCTCGAAGGGAGGGACCTGCTCAAATTCCAGAGGCTGGCCCTTGTCGACCACTCCAGCACCCAGTGGTCCATGGTGATAGTGGACCAGACAGAAAGGAAGTGGCTGAGCCGTCCCACAGGGGTCCCAGGGTGGTGAGACGGGTTGGGGCAGCACCCGCAACCAGTCACTGGGCAGACTTGGAGGAGGAGGAACTGGCCGAAGGCCACCTGGGCCCTTCCCCAGGCTTCCTGACCAAGGAAGTGATGGACTTGGCTTTAGGGTGCCAAACATGAGCCTGCTGACCCTGCTGCTGGTGCTGTGGGTGGATCTTGCTGCATGAGCGGAGGGACGAAGGACTTACACTGCTAATGGCGACCTTTGTCCCTCTGAGCAGATGCAACAGAGTCTAAGGAGGCATTGATTTCTCAATGCACTGGAGGTGACCCTCCACCCTGGGACTGAACAGGTCGGTGCCCAAAAGGGGACATCTGATAGCCTGTGTTGGGTGTCCACTAAAGGTGAGATCCACAATCAAGCTCTGCGCGCATGGCCACTGCAGCCACAACTGACCAGGCACAGGAATCTCCATGTCCAGAGCAATCTGGGGCTGTTTAGCCAGTGCCCTTCCCTGGTCCCAAACCTGCTTGACTGTGGTCTGAATGTCAGCTGGGAGATGAGGGAGCACCTCATCCAGGAGCCCAACAGGGCGTGAGGAGAAATGTGCCATCAGAACAGCTGAGCTAGCCGGTGAAGGCCCAAAGAGGTGGCGGCATACACTTTCCTCCCAGAATAGTCCAGCTTTTGGACTCCTTATCTGAGGGCTTGTCCACTTCCCTTGTGTTGCCTGGCGCCTGAAAACAGAATTGGCCACCAACCCTCAGCCAAGGGTGCCCGGAAACCGGAGAGGGAGCCATTAGGAACCGTGATACCGCGGGCCATCCTGGCTGAAGGCACAGGGCAGGAGGCTGAGCACCGCCAGAGCTCTACAGCCAGACCCACAATGGCCTTGGCCACAGAGAAGGCCTCCGTGGGGAATCCCTTTGTCCAGAATCTCTGTAAGGGATATCTGGCCCATTTTTGCACGGGTTGGAGTGGCATCCCAGTAGACTCCATGATGAGTCAAAGAATATTAGGAATGAGGTGAGGCTCTCATCCACAGACAGATCCCCTGAGGATTCCAGGTTGACTGGATGGGAATGCAATGAGGAGTCCTTGGACTCTGAAGAGTCCAGCGACAGCTGTTGACTGCCTGAGCCACTTTCCACATGCTGAAGATGATCGGGGTGAAAGTGACCAACAACCGATGGGGTAAACCTAGAGCTGACCAAGAAACCTTGGTTGGCGCCCCAGTCTTCAACTGTCAAGGCGGTAGTTTCACCACAATGGGTAGAGCAGCTGGTTTTGCAGAGCAGTCAGTGCGAAACCGGATCCTCAACCGAGGAACCGGGGCGGGAGACTGCTTCAGCCGCTCAGGCGACAGCCACTTAACAGCCTATATGGAAGCCGTGCTGGCTTGCTGCTGGCCAAAAGAAGTTACTGCCATGAGGTCCTCACAGCACCAACGCAACTTGCATCGGAGCCTCCTCAGCTGAGGAGGATGAGTGGCGGTGCCTCTTTCCGTGGTGTTGGGACCAGGGCCACCGATGTTGGCGGACCTGCCCAAAGTGGAGGAGGACTGAGACTCGACCAACAGCAGTGCTGGTGGCGGGCCAAAGAAGGAGCTGGGAAACCTGTTGCCTCTGTGGTTCAGGGTCCCTGACTGGGATGTTGGCTCAGCAGGCTGAGGCAAGTCCGGAGGGCACTGGGAGCACTGGTGTCCGAAAGAGAGTCGCCTACCTCCTCTGTAGACAACCTGTTGTTGGGCTTGAGAAAAATCTCGGCCTCGCGACAGGAGTCTCAACCGCTGGTCTGACGGGACTTCGTGAAACCAGCAGCCCAGGCCACAACCTTGACCAAAGCAGAGAGGCGATGATCTGAGAGTGAGATGTCTCCCGCTTTCAAGAACGCTGATGCTGGGACTTACCTTCTTGGGATCCTTCTTCTTGGACAGAGAGATACGAGACCCAGAAGGACCTCTTCTTTAGTCAAGATGGACTGGCAGCACCCGGTGGTGCTGAGGGTTGAAGCGCTAGACGCCACACCACGCTACGCCGTGACCCGGTTCGGAACGGACTCGGTTGCCGGGTCGGCAGGGGAGGGAGGATCGGCGCCCCAACGGATGCCTCCTCCCTCAGGGTGGGAGCCACATGACCGCATAACATGATCTGCTGCCACTCGCGGGCCGGTGGAAGCACCAACCAAGGGAGGACGGAGGCGGCCCGCCGTCGGAGCCGGGTAGGGAGACGCCAGCTATGCATGAAGGATGAGCGCGCGCCAGCACGCCTCTCTGGATGTATGTCCCAGCGTGGGTCGTCTCAGAGGGATGGGGAAACTAGGGGAAGAAATGAGAAAATCCCTCCGGTAGCACTAGATGATAGCCCTCGGTACCATCCCAGGACCACCGGGAAAAGAGGACAGACCCCAATGTGCAGGAGGGACGGAGGCACTTAGGGGCAGATCCCACCGGAGGTGGAAATGGGGAAGTTGAGAGGAAGGAAGGAGGGCTCGGGAGTAGAAGGGGGTATAAAGATAAAGTATAAAAAAAAAAAGATGGACTGGCAGAGCTCCCGGAAGGATACTGTGCAGGAAGAGCCCAAATGGAGTAGGATATAGGCGAAGCCGAGGAGGAGCTCACCGTGGGCTGGGCCGCTTCCTCCTCGAGGGCCGTGAGCTGTTCTAGCTGTTCAGTTGTCCGCAGAGCCCACCGCTGGACACCACCTAATGGGCCTCCTTCAACTTGACCATGGGTACCATTTCTCTGGTCGCCCAGCTGAAGACAGGCATTGTGGTCCTTGAGCACCGATGGAGAGAAGGACAGAGATCACAAGCTCATGGATCATGGTCGTGTCCAAGACAGTAAACACACGTGGCATGTGGGTCAGTGCAAGACATGTTCTTCCTGCAAGGGCACCGACGAAACCCGGGAACGATTTGTCTCCATTGCAGCCACGAGGGAAGGTGGAGAAGACTGAACTCGAGTGAGTCTGAGAGTAAGTTTGGGAAAAATCTGAAGATTTAAGATTCAGGGCCTACAAAACGCGAGAGCACTAAGGAGGAACCTGAGCTTCTAAGCGTAAGGAAGATCTGGCGTCATGGGCGGAGCTAAGGGTTTTACCACCGGTGGGTGGGAAGAGCCAGCTTGAAGACCTTCCGGCCCATCTTAAAGCGAGGTACACTGCCAGACAGTGTGGATTCAACAACATATCCATGTCCCTAGAACTATTGTGAAAATGTTTCACAGGCTGCACAGTCCGGATGGTTTGTCTGTCTGGTCTGAATATTTCAGAGTATATACAGTCAGGGTTATAGATGTGCCTTTTGAAGATCTGGTGAAAAAATATTAATCCGTCTCAAAGGCTATTCAATTTGTTCATATTCCATTACAGCCTATGGAAAATTTATAGGTGACATGAAAACGTGGAAACGCTTTTTCTTTCGTCTTCTGCCATCCTGTTCTCAGTTAGTGAGGCAGAAAATTATATCATTCAAAAATAAGCACCTTGCTGCACACCAACACTTGGGTTTACCTATAGCTGCCCTAGGAACAAGACCCTGGTATCAGTTTTTGAAAGGATGCCTCTAAATGTGTTTTTAAACTTTTCACAATTTCACAAGCATTTGTTTTCACAAAAACTGTTCACAAAAACACCATTGTTTTGCTAAATAATTACTGTTAAAACAGTGTCACTGAATCAGTTTCTTTCTCAGACTACTGCAATTAAAGGGTTGGGGCTTTTGGGCTGAAATTTGCAGGGTGGCAAGCCCTGATGACTGCTGCGTGTTCCTTTTGTTGGTTTGGTGAAGACATTTTCACTGGTTTCATAGTTATCGCATTGCAAATTTGTGAAATTTCCCATAGGATAACATTGAGGCAAACTGTTTTTTGTCACTACTGCGGAGGTGGATATTGCTTTGGCTCTACAATTTACAGGGTAAGTCATTCTTGACTCACAGGTCTGCCTTTTACATGTTTGGTAAAACATTGAATACTTCGTATTTATAGCATTTAGAAATTTCCCATAGGATAACATTGCAGTGCCCATGGTGTCTTCTGATGCCAGCATCTTAAAAACAGTTTGAGATACAGATTTTCACTTCTTGAATGGGTGTTTGAACTCATGATTACAACTGCAGTGGAATTTCTTTCCTAGCTGCTACGGTTACGGAGATATTGGCAAATCAACCCATCCCATTTCTTTGTTGCCTCACTGTAACTAAACAGTTGGTGCTTTTGGCCTGAAATTTGCACGGCACTAAGACCTGGACCCACAGATGTGCCTGTTGGTGGTTTGGTTAAAATAAATCTACACCGGTTCCATAGTTCGGCATGCAAAAGTTGCAACATTTCACATAGGATAACATTGCAATGCGTTGGGGTTTGGGGCTGAAATTTGCAGGGTAGCAAGCCCTGCCCTCACAGATGTGCCTTTTGGTAGTTTAGTAAAAAAAAAAAAAAACTGTACTAGTTCCATAGTAACGGCATACGAGTGCGAGAATTTCCCGCTAGGATAACACTGCATAGTGTGGCACCTTCTGGTGCCCGTGTTCAACGGTTCCAGATATGGTTTTAGCTTCAGTAGTTTAGTTCACCGCTTAGGTGAACTAAGCATGCATGTCAGTTTTGAAGTTATGAATACAACTGCAGTGGAATAGTTTTCATAGCTGCTACAGTTCCTGAGATATTGCCAAACTACTGTTACAATGGTTCATTTATGATGACCATGGGGCTGTTGTATGACTCTCTATGTATAAGTGGGACATTAGGTCTGGCGGGTCTTCAGACAGGATGACCTCTATCACAGCGGACACCCCAGGATCAACTGAAACCCTTCCCCAAGCAGTGTATATGTTTTGTACAATGTCCAACAATGTTGTTTGGCTGGTTATAAATTAAGTGCTGAAGTGCTTATAAAGCTTTCTGTGCATATTAACCTAAAACAAAACTAAGTGTACAGTTACAAAATGAGAGGGCAGTCTTAACACAAGAATAACAGAAGTTTGTGCCTGCTTTTCTAGATGTTAACAGCCCCTTCCAAGATATATTTTACAGCACAAAGCATGAGGTAATATGACCCTGCAGGAGAGTTAAGGAGAGCACAGAATGTTCTGATCACAGCCTGACCTTCATCAATGTTATAAACAAGTTACGAATGTGCTCCAAATGCCAAATGACTGTTCTCTGGTAGCAACAGCAGCCCCTAGTGGCTAGTTTTATGTTATATCTGCTGTTAATCAAAAGGCAGGAAATTGTTTTTCAACTTACAGTGAGCTTATAAAAGCCCTACCTCAGTGCCGAGAGATGGATAGATAGGGTGGTCAGTTGAATACAGACTGAGGAAGGTGAAAGCTCCTGGTAGTGTGTGCTTTCACACTGTTTGATTCATGCTAGGCTGAAGAAAGCCTTAGAAACTGTTGAAGCTAAGCAGTTGTCTGACTTACCATTTTGCTTTCTGCACATTTGCTTTCTGTACATTTTACTTGATAAAAATAAAATGATAAATGCAACTGCGCATTTTTCATGCACCTGACTTGTGGTCTGCCTGAAATTGTGTTATCCTAAACCCATGCCCGGTGACATCTGCACTCCCACTTATGCATCTTAGTATGTATAACTGGAGAGTTTGAGGGGTGGAGGCCTGCACTCCCCCCCACAAATTCTTTTTTTTTAAAGCATAATGATATGGGTCCCATACTTGCATATTGTTATGCCCAAAAATGGAGCCTTTGACTAAGGAGCTGGGGCCTGCTCCCACATGTGCATTTCAGTATGAATAAATGGGGAGGTTGAAGGTTTGAGGCCTGTAGAGCCCATGCTGCCCCTAACAAAGTTTGTGTATGTGGAGCGAGGGCCCAGAGGGCCCGTGTTCCCACATATGCATACCATTCCGCAATAAATTACAGGTTTAGGGCAGTGCAGGGCCCAAAACGACATACTACTTAATATTTTCAATTTTCAAGTTTATTGCAGGAATAACTCCATTCAGCAAGCCCATTCACAAGGAGGTCCTGAGGACATGTAACAGGTAAATACACGTACAAAGGCAAGTAAATGTTATTCAAGTAAATGTAAACGTAAATGTAAATGTAATTATAAGTAAAAGTAATTCACCAAAATACCATCAACAGCTTAAAATCTGGTTCTGTATCAGTGGCATCCATCTGTCTCCTCCCGGACGAGGCTGAAAATAGGCAAAAATTTCTAGTCCTCCTTCCCAGTCAACAAAAACTAAATAAATAAATAAAATACAACCAGTCAAATTTCAAACAGTATAAGATACATATAATAACAAAGTGCACAGGAAAATGTAACAAATGTAAAATATGAAAACAGAACATACAGAATGCACTGTAGTGAGAAGGGCTGCAGCATTCCAGAACATATAAAAGGGTACACATGAAATGGGAAGCAGGTAAGAGAATACGAGTGTGGGAAGAAGAAAGGAGGAGGACAGACAAAGGAGGTCCAGATAAAGGGAGAACAGTGTTCACAGGTGAGGCATGAGGAGGCCAGCAGGGCGAAGGTGAGGAGGGGAAGGTAACATTGGGCAGGCAGGAGGAACAGCAAGGGAAGGGACATATTGATTATGAGACTGTGGTCAAAGATGAGACTACTGACAGCAGATTTTATTTCAATTTGGTTGCAGCTAAGGTTCTAAAGGAGGTGACAGAGACCAGGCTGGAGAGTTTAAATGTAGACTGAAGCTAATTCCAGGTAGCAGGAAGGGCACAAGAGATGGCATGTTTGCCAAAGGAAGTGCGGGTTCTGGGCACATCTAAGAGGATAAGTTGGAGTTTCTAAGGGAATAAAACTGTGGGAGATGCGAACAAGAGAGGACAAATATTCTGGGAGCTTGTTCAGTAGAATTTTGAGTGTCCGGTACCAGATAGGTCAGACATCTGGTGGTGAGCAAATCCAACCAATGGCTGCATACAGAGCACAGTGACGAAGTACGGAAGGGGAACTGTTTATAAAACATAGGGCACAGTGACGAAAATGGAAGGGGAACTATTATAAAACATAGGGCACAGTGATGAGTACTAAAGGGGGAACTGTTATAAAACATAGGGCACGGCGAAGAGACATCCAGCTTGTTCAAATGCATGGCAGGGGAAGAACTGCAGATTTATTTATTTATTTATTTAAACAGCAGTTTGAAAACCTTTGAGCCATAGGCTCATTTACAAAGGTACCTTGTCACAGTAAGACAAACGAAAATACACAGTATAACAGTACAACACAGTATAACATTAACTTAAGACATAGATACAAACAAGCTGGTACAGGTAGGATTGATGCAAACAATACCAGAGTTATTGTCCTTAGCAGCTTAGTAGTAAGCTTTGTCATAAGTATTGAGTCTCGACTTTGACTAGTGGCAATTACAGCTCTGGGTGTTAATAAGGTGGTTATGTAAGGAAGTTTTGAAATACGATATAGTTAGAGCTTGAGGAGATGGAAGAGGGCAGTGTGTTGAACCAGGAGGGGCCCTAAAGCTGAAGGCTGAAGGCTATTTATGTCACTGTAGTCAAGTAAGGGCAGGAAAATGGCTTGGATGAGCCCGATTCTAGCCTGCATTGGGAAAAGAAATCCATTCCTAAAGAAAAGCAAATTCTAGATTTCAACTTACCGATCAGGTAATCAATGTGGTATTAAAGGTAAGTTTATTAACTACCCAAATGTCTAGTTAATTGAATTTGGGAACAACCTCGAGAGACTCACCTAGAGCGGTAGAAATAAACTTGTTAGGCAGGTGAAAGGAGGGGGAGGAGTTGGAGGAGTTATTTTGTAAAGATCATTCATTGCCTTTATTTTATTGGCATTGAGAAGGAGTTTAGCATTTACAAGGTTCTGTTCAAGCTTGTGCAATGTCAACTTGTACAGGGCCGTTGCCAGCTAGGGTTTGTCAGGTTTGAACACCCCATCTTGAACATCCCATTTTTTTGTGTTTAGTTTTGTGTGTGTCCCTTTAAATCCTTCCGCCATGCCGCTGCCAGCAGACTTGCTGTGTGCCTTGCAATTGTGCCCTGCTCCTTCCTCCGTCACCCTACCTCAGTCATGACTGAGCCAGTCAGAATGCAGCTAATCTCCTCAAGCCACACTGATAGGTACAGCCTGAGAACAGCACAGTTGAGCTGTGGCCTGAGAGCACGGGTACAGCGGAGAACAGCACAGAACTGAGCTGCAGCCCAAGAGTGCACCGTCATGGCAAGTGAGGACAATGAAGAGGACTGGCAGAGCATGAAGACAAGGCTGGGATATTCAGACTGCACGGGCTGTGGCGCCAAGCCTGGGCGCAGTGCAACTGGGATGCGCCAGGGTGTTAACAGGGTGATATTCAATGGTGCTGCACCATGGCTCAGCATCATGAATGTGGCCACCCGCACTGCACAAAGCACAGTGGCACTGAACCAGCGCAAGTGGCCAGAGAGGAGCAGGGGATGCACCAGCGAGTGCCATTGTGCTAAGGCGAACAACCGCAACATTCAGCGGTGGGCATGCAAATGGGGCCATAATGCATGCAAGGCGCAAATGGTGCCATTTGCATGCAGGTGCACGATCCCCGGTGACTTGCGCCTGCGCCCTGCCATACTACAGCCGCCGGGACCGGCCGCCTCAAGCCTCGGCGGGCAATGCTTCCAACACCCGATCATGGGCTCTGTAAAGAAATAGAATCCCTGGTGGTCCAGTGGACTGACTCCAGCCCGGTCTCGGACTTTCAATGCAAATATCAGCCCTGTTGGTCCAGTGGACCCTGTCCCCAACCTGATCGTGGCATTATGATTGAATAACATCCTGGTGGCCTAATGGCCGCATCCAGACTCGATCGCGAGCAATCCAATGTAGCGGTACCCTGGTGGTCTGCGGTACCCCATCCCAACCCCCCACTAAGTCCCACCACCCGTTCCCCCCAGTCAGCGGCGAGGCAGCAGCACTCTGCCCGCAAGTCGCCAGATGCCACGGCCGCAGCATCACGGTATGGCTGTACGCCAAATGGGCATGCCGACCATACTGTACTACAGTCCTAATATGTGAATGAATGGATCCTTTCACATTTTGGGACTGTGTAGTACAATATGATCTACACCCATTGGCCCATGCTGGACCAATGGGTACAGCCATACTGTCACGCTGTCAGTCGGCGGGTGGCCAGGCGGCTTCGGGTGTGAGGTGCTGCCGCCACCGCTGACTTGAGGGGAGGGGTGGGGGGGGACTGAGTGGGTGGGTTGGGAGGGTACGCCGACCACCAGAGTACTAGTTTACATGATTGCCGTGATCAGGCTGAATGTGGACACTGGGCCACCAAGGATGTTATTCAATCATAATGCCCGCGATTGGGCTGGGGAGAGGGTCCACTGGACCACCAAGGAGCTTAAACATGTACATAGCCCGTGATCAGGCATGGTGGTTGGGCACAACACTGACAGGTGGTGACACCGAGCTCAGATGGCCACCACAGCTGGTGGCTACCGTGTTGCGCCATGCAATGCGGCAGCTCACCTGTGGTGGCCAGCTGTTGCTCCTTTTTTCTCTGGCTCAACTGTGTGCGGCGAAGTAGGGTTGCACCTGCATATTCTCAGCACATCCCAGGCTGAATATCAGGATGTGCAGAGTATGTATGGGCATGCCCCCTTACTTGCACTACATACACTACTGATGCGCCTGTGCATCGGGATTTGTGCAGTGCATGATCCCCTTTGAATATCGCGACAGGGCGCATCAGTAGTTGCACATGGCACAACTCTGTTGCGCCATATGCAACCCTTTTGAATATTCCAGCCAAAGTACAGATGGAGAGCAAAGAACTGACTAGTAAGCCTTTCCAGATTGCTGCCCCCAAAAAAAACACTATTCTGTGGCGCTCACCGTCGACAAACGGACACAAAAGTAACGTTCCTTCACTCACAAAGAGTGATGCCTGGGACACCTCTGTGTATTCATTTGGCTGCTGGGTCATTAAAAACATTTCTGACTAGGTCAGAAATGTCTACTATGGCCCAATGGCCAGACATGAATACATAAAGCCCCTTCCTCGGCAGTATTTATTGTGAGTGAAAGACAGAGGCTGGGGTGTCATAACTCTGGGGCAAAATTTGTATACTGCATCCAGGATAGCCCAGCCCACCTGCAAGGATACCCCTATTTAGTGTGGTCCATTTTCACATATTGTATAATGTAACACAGGATTACACAGCTGACATGATATCCTGTTTTCACAGAGTTCTGCTTCTCACATTCTACAGAGCATTTTCGAGAGTAGCTAAGCTGAGATGATTGGGTTTATTATTTTTTTTTCACGAGCTAAAAAAGTCAATTTTCAGGGAAGACCAATGACATACTGTATAAATATAAAAATAAATAAGAAACAAATAAAATGAAATGATGCATAATTACAGTACATATATGTTGTTTGTTAAAGGGCAACTGTTTAAAATCTGGCAGAGATAGAGAAGGCAAAACTGACAATAGCAGCGGATTAAAGAATTAAGAACCATATGAAGCAGAGATCTTGGAAATAAGTAATGTGCCTATGTGGTACAGAAAAATAATTTACAGACTGACCTGGTATATACTTCATTTCTAACGGACTAGAAAAACTTGATTTGAGGGCTACACAATATTCAGGAGGGATAGAGAAGAGGGTAGAGGAGGGGTGTAGCGCTGATAGTCAAGAATGGCATAATGGTTGGTGGAGTGGAGAAGGCAGATGGGGAGTGGAAGCGATTTGGCTAACCTGCAATCGAGGGAGGCAAAAGACTGAAAGTAGGGTGGTATACAGACCCCAGCAATGAATGAAGACCAGGAGGAAAATTGGTTGAGAATATCAAGGGCACCGTGACCATGGAAAGGGTAGGGTGGTGGTCATGGGAGACCTAAATATGCCGGGGCAGACTGGGACACCATGACATCAGCGGTGGCCAGGGAGCAGAGACTGATGGATGTGTTTCAGGATGCTTTTCTGGTCCAGCAGGTGGGGAACCTACTGGGGATACTGGACGTTGTCCTGGCAGACAGCGACCAGATAAGGGGTCTGAGGTGTGTAGCCCGCTGGCAGGAGGAGACCATACCACGGTCTGGTTTCTGCTGCATCTGGGGAACAACCACTCAAACACAGCAGTAATGGCCTTCAGGGGGCAGACTGTGGGCATGGGCAGGATTCTGAGGGGAGTTTGAACAAGATTAGGCCAGACATGGATGTTGGTAGCTTGTGGAAGCCCATTAAAGCAGGGTGCAGGAGGCTACCAGCTCATGTACAAGGGTAAGGCGTAAGAATGGTAGGACCAACAAGCCATGCTGGTGGACCAGGGAAGTGCAAGAGGCGGTGAGGATATAAAGCTGCCTACACACGTTTTAAGTGCTCCAGGGGTCAGGGAGAGGTGAGTAGGAGTTGAGGCCAGAAGGGTCCACAAGAGTGGTGGGGGAGCCAAGGCAAGGATGGAGCAAAACCTGGCTAGGGAAATCAGAAGGGGTGGAAAGGATTTATAGATACATAGGGGAAAAGAGGAAAGGGAGAGCACAGATCTCCAGGAGTAGGACTGGGGAAGGATGGGCTCAGGAGGCGGGGAGCAGGCAGAAGTACAAACAAGTACTTTGCCTCGGTATTTATGGAAGGTGGCAGGGATCCATTCAGCCGGAAGGGAGGAGGGGAGACAGCTAAGAGGAGAGGACAGTTGGAGAGGAGAGGAGAGGACCAGAAGAGGCTGAGGCATCGAATGGGCCAGGCCTAGAAGGGGATGGGTGCTTTGTTGAAGGGGCGTTAGGGAAGGGAAATCATGGAAGATAGCGTGAGGGAGGCCCTAAGGTGCTGAAAACTGACAAGGCACCAGGACCAGATGGGCTGCATCTGAGAGTCCTGAAGGAACTGGTGGATGAACGCAGCTCCACTAGCTGCACTTTTCAACGTATCACTGCAGACAGGATGTTTGGCTCACGTGGTGCCTATCCACAAAGGGGGGTCTAGGAGGAGACAGGGAATTGCACTCCTGTCAGCCTGACTTGGTGGTAGGCAACTAATGGAGGGCTTCATCAAGGAGAAGCTTGGGAGGCAACTGGAAGGGCTGGGGCACATGGACGAAAAACAGTATGGTTTTGTCCAAGGAGATCGTACAGACCAACCTCATAGATTTTACGACTGGGTGACAGGAACCCTGGGATGGACAAAGGACAGTGGACATCCTATATCTGGATTTCAGTAAAGTGTTTGACTCGGCACCCACATCGGGTTGTTGACAAAGTTGGGGGGATGGGCTGAAGACAGTTGCTTAAATGGGTAGAAAACTGGCTCATGGATAGATCACAGAGGGTAGTGGTTGGTGGGATAGTCTCTTCCTCTAGGAAGGTCTTCAGTGGGGTTCCCAAGGTTCGGTACTGGGGCCACTCCTGTTCAATTCCTATGTCTCGATATAGGGAGGCGGTGTTAGGAGTAGGATGAGCCTCTTCATGGATGACTCAAAACTGGGAGCACTGGCTGATGGGGAGGAAGTGAGAGAGACAGTCCAGAGGTATCTGGATACCCTGGAGGGTTGGTCAAGGAGTAGGGACTGAGGTTTAATTCAGGGAAGTGTAGGGTGCTGCATCTGTGGGTCAGAAACCCAGGTCATGTATACACCCTGGGCGGGGTCTCGCTGCAAACCACAATGAGTGAAAGGGACCTGGGGTGGTGGTAAACACCAGGATGAACAACACTAAAAACTGCAGAAAATCTCTGCAAAAGCAAACAGGATTCTGGGCTGCATAGCCCGAGGAATAACGTCCAGGAAGAGGGAGGCTAGTTTTCCTCTGTATAATGCCTTGGTTAGGCTGCATCTTGAGTACTGCGTGCAGTTCTGGAGACCTCACCTTAGGAAGGACCTAGTGTTGTTAGAAAGGGTTCAGAGGAGGGCAACCAGGATGATCCAGGGCAGGAGCAATAGGACCTACGAGGAAAGGCTGGGAGTCCTTGGGCTGTACTCACTGGAGGAGAGGAGGAGGAGGCAGGGGTGACATGATTGAGGTATTCAAATATGTGAAAGGGATTAACAGGGGTAGAGCCAAAGAAATGTTCAGGCTAAGGAAAGGGGACACAACCAGGGGCATGAGTGGAAGTTGGAGGGGAACCTACAGGGGAGAACGAGAAGACATTACTTCACTGAGAGTGGTGGAGCCATGGAATGCATTGCCCTGGGAATGTAGTTGAACTGGGCACAGTGGACGGCTTTTAAGAGGGGGTGGGACAGATGCATGGGTATACTGAAGCGAAATATACACCCTCAAGGGCTGGAGGGGAGGAGCTAGCACCCAATAGGAGCTGGCTAAGGAGCAGACATGAAAGACCATTTGGCCTATTCTGCTGGCTTTTAGTATGTTAGTACCATCCTCAATGTAACATTTTTAAGAGCCCTCCAGCCCAATAATAAAAAAGACGCTACTAGACACCCACTGTAAAAGCAGATTAGGTTCAGCGATGGGTTTGGGCAAGCATGTGAGTGGTAAAGTGATACAACTTGTTTTACTGTATTCTCACTCTTGTCAGATTTCACTTTAGTGGGGTTCTGCCTTAACCATTTTAAAACTGTGGCTACACAGCTTAAGAGGGTGTCCTGATTTGATCAATTTTTACACAGTAGTTTCCAAAGGCAGTCCAGCCCAGATGAATTGTGATACAACAATTAGTTTTCAGTGGGGTCCTGCTGTTATCCATTTTACAATGTATTTACTCAGAAAAACTCAGCAGCAATGCAATATCTCATATCTTGTTTCTAGCAGGTGCAAACCTGCCCAGGTGGGATTTTGTTGTCAGTGGGGTCCTGCCTTCACAAATTGTTTTATACTTTCTATTTAGTGCACCGTTTCTCCTGATCCAGGGTTTCCTTCCACCAGCTGATGCCTTTTGCCTGCAGCAGGAGTCTCCTGAGAGTCCAGTTCAGCTTTAGACTGCTTAATAACCTCTCCAGACTCTCGACTGTGGCCCACAGCTTGTCCCTGTGGGTGGGAACTTCAATTCCCTAAGCCTAGGGAAGAATCTGAATCTGATCTTGAGGTCTGGGAAGGAGTCAGTGAAGTGTAGGAGGAGTCTTGGGGCCCTGCTGTGGTGTGGGAAGAGGCTTCATCTGCTTATAGCTGCTGTGGTATTTTTATTCAACTGTAGTCTTCCTTATTGCTCCACAGGGTGTGATCCTGAGCAACGAAGCCAGCTAAGCATCTATCTGAGCCATTAGAATGACGAGGTGAGTCTCACGCTGTATCTTTAGCAATCCACGCTAGACATGCTCTGACTGTACGACACCCCACATAACTCAGAGGTGAACAGGTACATGGAATGTAATGCCAGTCCGGAGGAAGCATGCATTTCCACATGACATACCCTCCCACTGGGTCACTAAGGGGCAGGTCAGCAGTAGACAGAGGTGCACTCCCACCCAACAGCAAAGGGGCCCAAGATGAAAGCCAGAAACATGCCTTTCCTGTCAGCTCCGGACATCTCGGCTCAGGCATAAGCCATGCAGTCAGGATGGCAAGCAGTGATGCTACTACTCTGTTTGCCAGCCAGCTTTCACCCATTTTATATTATACAGTAGTTATCCACTGGTGTCCCTACAGCTGTTATACAATATCTCATTTTCAGTGGCTCCCTGCTTCTACCCATCATGCTCTACTCAGATTAACACAGCTGAGGTGTACCATATCTTGTTTTCGTGGGATCTGGATTTTACTATCTTTTACAATGCATTTACTAAGGATGGCTCCAGGGATGCAACACCTTATTTTCCATGGAGTTCTATTGTCACCCATTTTATGTTTGCTTGCATGCATGCACAAGAAACATTATGTGACAGCTTAGGAAGAGGCGGGTTGTGGAGGCACGGCACTGTGGCAGCCAAGGGGAGGCACAGCATTTGGGGGCTTGGCAGTGGTGGGCCAATGGAGGCACAGTGTGCTGATGACACTGGCTTCTAAACGTGCCAGCAAGTTCTAACGTTTTCGCTTACAGCAATTACCCCGTCATTGCAGCATCAGTTATCTTGCTGCAATGAGGGGATTGACCAAGTCACTTGCTGGTGGAACGTTGAAAACAATATTGTTTGTGAACATGGCGGCAACTTGCTGCTGTGTTCACAAACAATATTGAGCCCCCAGTGCCGCAGGGGTGCCCAATCCCTTGGCAGCATGTGCCCCTCACAACAGTGTTTGTTTTGCCAACAGGGGCCACAATCGTCGGCTTCAGTCCCATGAGTTCAGTTTACCAACAGGGGAGCCCACTCCCAGTTATTAGCATATCCCCAGAACAAGAGTAGGTATGTGCCAAGGGAGTACCCAACCCCTCGGCTCTTGCACCCCTTTGTGCCAACGGGGTGCCCAACTCTGTCAGCAGCCGCCCCAAAAACACTCGGTTGGCATGTCAAAATTCCTCTGTAAAACAAAAAAGTCCCACAACTTTTTGGGGTTTTGACCTGTAAAAAGAAAACGGTCCTCGCTGTCTTCCTGCCCCTCCCACAACCCGCGCCCACCTCTTCACACCCTGCCTTCCCACCCCACCCCTCCCCCATACTTCTCTCCAGAATCCGGCAGGACGATCTTAGGGGACCATGAACATGTCTGCACTCTTCAAAGCTGACCACGAACTGAGGAATGCTGGTAAGCTGTATAATGGCATAAATAAGGTTTTTTCAACTTTGATGCATATCTCAGGTATATTTTCAAATTTTGGCACCAAATTTTCAACATGGGGTTTTGGGACCCCTCCTCATGATTTCAACCACTGTCATGGCATTATTCCATCCTGAAAGGTGATTTTGTGGTCACTGCACAGAATCACATTTTGGGACCCATTATGAAACAACAGTGCCAGTGTTCATGAGGTGGGCTCTCAAAAGTCTATATTGCAAATTTGGTGGAAAAAACCAAAAATTATTGGTTTTATGAGCGTGTTTACGCAGTTGCTACGCACGTCAGAAGTTCGCGAAGTGCAATATTTTCACCCAGATTTTCAACATTGTCATTTTATGCACTTCCTTACAACCAGTACAGCTGTCATTTTTTCACACTTCCGGCACAGAATAGCGCCGTCACTGTGGAAAATCAGTGTTTGGGATGCGTGAAGAAAATCACAGTGACACTGTTCATGAGCAGAGGTCCTAAATGTCTATATTGAAAATTTTGTGACAAGCGTCCATAAAATACTGTTCTGAGCCTGCATTCTTGGTTCCACACAACATTAACTTCACAGATTTGTAATATTTTCACTCCAGATTTTCAACATTGCCATTTTCCACACCTCCTTATGAACAGTATAGCTGTCAATTGTCCCATCCTGGCTGAAATTTGTTTTCGACTTCCAGCACAGAATAGCATGGTCGCTGTGGGAAATCAGTGTTCAGGACACATTAAGAAAATCACAATGACACTGTTCATGAGCAGAGGTCCTACAATGCCTATGTTGAAAATTTGGAGACGAAAGTCAATAAAATGACTATGTTATGCACATGTGTTCTAGTTTCCATGTATGCTCGGATGTGCAAGCATTTTTAATATTCCCACTACAGATTTTTCAACATTGCCATCTGTTCACACCTCCCTCCAGCTGTCATTCATTCTTCACATCCTGCCCAATCTATGTTTTCGTACATGTGGCACAGAATGTCATGGTCGCTGCTGGAACTCAAAGTTCTGGACACATTGACAAAATCACACTTCCACTCTTCATGAGAAGAGGTCCCAAATGAGTTCATGAGATGGGGTCACAAAAGGCCCTGTTGAAAATTTGTAGTGCAAATACCAACAAATGCCCAGGGCGTTAGGGTTTGTAACCATAACGTCCCACCCAGTACAGACTGACAGGCATCGGGTGTGCCTTTGCATTGCTGACTGTACTGCTGATGCCATCCCACCCCACAAACAGGCATCGAGGTGTACCTTGGACTCTTACGCCCAGACTTCACCCCATTGTCCAATGCAGCACCCATTTCAGCGTATGTCCTTACAGAATGGGGTGACTGTAAAGCAAACACCCTAAGGCACACCTCAACACCTGTCGGTGTCTGCAGAACAGGGTGAGGTGACATGGCATGACCGTCTATGAGCAATGACCAAACACTTATCCCAATAAATGTCCATCTCTACAGGATGGAGGTGGGTTGGCGTGAAGTTCGATACTTCACTGATATTCCTATTCTGCATCTAACTCCTGCATTTCCAATGCTAATACCAAGCAAGCTAACATTCAGCATTGACAAATGCTTGTTTATATTGTGACTGTTTATTCTGTAAGTCATAAGACAATCAATGTTTACACCTGCTGTTCTGGCAGCTACAGTTTAAATCCTTTTGAATGTAAAACACTAGTTTTTAATTTGTGTATGGTGTTGTTAAAATGTGTGTTTCATTATATTTTATATGTGATAAGTTGCATTTGCCTTGCGCTATGATGTTTCACACACACTTTGTGTTATCATTATGTCTGTGTAGTCCTCGGTATTAGGCGGGTTGATGCAGACACCGACTGAATGCCATCGGGTACTTTTTGCACTTCAGCCTGCTGATGCCCTTGATTGTGCCACGTGGTCTATATCGCTCTCAAGTCTGTCCCTGATTAAGAGGCATTTTACTCATTTTACCCCTTAAAACTGCCGTGACCCTCCTCCATCCTCACAGAAAAGGAGCTGCCCACACAGAGAATGTGCTATGAATTCACACTAGAGCAAACTGTCACAATATTCTAAGATGCTAAAGAAAATACAAGTAACCCTCATGGTTTTCACATTGTTCTGAGCTTGTTTCTCTATGTTTGTGAATTTTAAGTTTAGGATGCCTCATTTTGAGCATCTGTGTCCCTCAATTCCATGACAAAGGTTGAGAGGTATGACTTGGCTTCTGGATTTTAGACACTGTGATGTCAAATTAACAGAAGTTGCCAATGTGCCACTTACCTGTTGTGTATAGATAATTTTTGCAAAGGTTTATTCTGCTTATGCAGATGCAGTCTTACTTTTGTTTTGTTTTTAAGATGATGTAATACCAAACTACTGCACTGGTGTGTTTGTACAAAATAACTTTACACATTATCAACAAAAGACCAGAGAAGTAAATACATTTGCTCAAGTGTTATGTAATAGTCCCCACTCCACCTCTGGCAATGTTGGGAATACAGGGATTACCAGGGATTTCAGCATCTTATCTGTCTCAGGTCAAGGAGTGTGGACCCTGGGCTTTTGCTGTTTCATACCTCCACCCCTCAAGTATCTTATTTTTATTATACCCCACCATTGCCTGAGGTTGTGGGGTTACACCGACTACTGCAGTGTCGGTGGCTCAGTAGGTAGCACACTGCCTCTCTGAGGCCGGGATCAGAGGGCTGTGGGTTCAGTTCCCACATCTGGCACTTGGGTTAATATCCCAGTACTGATACTGTAGTGCAGCATGAGAGGGTGCTGCACTTCTGAGGTGCCGTCTTTCAGATGAGACGTTAAACCGAGGTCCCATCTGCCTGGATTGGTGGTAGTTCAGGTGGATGTTAAAGATCCCATGGCACTTATCAAAAGAGTAGGGATTTCCGTGTCCTGGCCAAATTCTCCTCATTCAGTAAAAATACCACCAACAGCTTAATCTGGTTCAAGGTCAGTTGGCATTCATCTGTATCCCCTCCCCGGTCGTGCCTGTAAATAGGCAGGATTTGTCTAGTGCACTTACCCGTCAACAAAAGCTAAATAAAAAATACTGAATTAGGGGATTATGGCTCAGTCCACTAGCCAGATAATTATACTTTTCCTTAGGGTAAGGGGTGGAGGTGAGCTCAGATACGAAAGTTATTTAGCTTCAAAATAAGCCACAAAATGCACTACAGAGCACCTAAAACCCCAGGGCTTCTGGAGCTGGCGTTTTTTATTATTATTTATTTATGTACTGAGTTTTGATGACTTGGTTGGCTCACTGGACCCCAAAGGTCCCTTTTCAGGGGCGACCGGGAACAGAAGCAATACAAGACATATAATCAGGTGATTCAGAAGCAATTCAAAACATACAGTCAGGAAAATACAGAATGAGAGGCAGAGAATAATTATGCTGCTCAAGATGAGGCACCCTAAACTTAAATCCACAAACATAGAGAAACAAGCTCCATGGGGTTACTTGTATTTAGTATCTTAGAATATTTTGACCACTACAGTTATAGGCAGGTTATTATTATGCGTTTAGATCGCAAGTGTAAATGTCAGAGTCTGAAAAAGAACCACCTCCTTGCAAAAATCCTGGCAACGGCCCTGTTGTATATTTCTTGCTTCAGACAGAGTTGAGCCAGAGCCGTACAGGACTGAGTCATCAGCAAAAGAGTGGAGTTTGGATCTGGTGATATTATAGTTAAGGTTGTTTATATAGGGGAAAAAGGATCGACCCAAGATAGAGCCTTGTGGAACACCCTTGAAATCAGGAGGGGTTGAGAAAAGACCATCAGCTTTAACTTTCTGAACCCTGCCTGACAGGCAGCTGCTAAACCACTGGGCAGTAGAAGGAGTGGCTCCAATGTTAATAAGGCTGCCGACAAAGAGTTATGATCAACAGTGTCAAACACCTTACTCCAAAGTTTTCTCAAAAGGGGAATTCTTTGAAAGCTCCAATAATGCAGCAGTTAGCATTGATTCCATGCCAACAAAAGTTTGGAAATGGATGTTAGGTTGCTATCCCCATAGCCCACACACCAAAAGGTGTTGGGGTGTGCATTGAGTCATCGCCCATATAAAATAAAACATTTACCAAGCTATATAATTACTGATGGTGGTGCTTTCTGAAGAGGTTGCTGATGAACAGTCTCACTCGTGATCCCAGAGTCTAGTACTGTGGATTCTTCATCTTTCACAATCAGTGTCCCATAGTTTTCTGGGACTGGAAATTCTGCTTCTGTTAAGAGAACAAAGGTACATCAGAAGTAAGGACACAACCACTGGCATTAGCTCTGCGATACAGACAGACATAACCCCTGCACTGCAACCAGGGAGATAAGAGTTTGAGAGCAGACTCGGTTTCCCACCCAGCAATTTTATTGATGTATTTATTTTATTTATTTAAAATTGATGACCAGAAAAGGCACACTGAGCACAGGCTTCTTTTCAGCGGGCTGGAGAACAAGCGGTTTATATGGAGAAACACAGAGCAGGGGGCTAGGAAGAAAGGTTTGAGTGGAGCTAAGGAGCAGGTGGGAGAAGCACGCTGGATCCTTTGGAGCATCTGGGGCGGGGGGTAGCTGTCTAATAGATGAAAGAGGGAGGCCAGATGGAGGTCAAGGGAAGATTATTCCAGAGAGAGGAGGCAGGAGCGAGAAGGCCAGTACTAGTGTGAGTGCAGGGAGATGTGGAAAGTGCCTGAATTCTTGTGGCGGAAAGACTAATTAGGGATTTGGCTGGGGTAAGATGAGAAGTAAGGTAGCGGGAGGAACAAACCAGTATTTTTCTATGAGGAGGGAACTGTAGACGGTTCTCTTGTGGTGAAGTGGGCCAGGGAGAGTAAAGCATAGAGGAGACAGTGATAAGTAAGTGGGGGACAAGGCGGTGGCAAAGCAGCAGGAGGAGTTGAGAAGAATGTCTAGTTTGGAGAGAAGAGGTTTAGGCCATACCATAGACAATGTTGGTATAGTCCATCTCTGGCAAGATTGTTTTGAGAACAAGCTTGCATCGGGTGGGAGAGAGATGCTGGCTTTGTGAGATACAGAATCCACAAGTTTGGGCGGAGTTTGGTGCAGATAGCCTTGACGTGAGTAGAGAAGTTGAGATGGCTGTCCATCTAGACTCCCAGGTATGAAGCTGGGACCAGCTCAAGGGGTGAGCCACCCAGGGTGGTGACCGCAGGTGGGCAGGGAGGGAGGTAAGCTTCTGTCTGGATCCAAAGACCATGGTGACAGTTTCTTTGGCATCAAGTTCAAGCTGGTTTTCCAGGAACCAGTGCTGAACCGGCTGAAGTCATTCTGGAGGTTGGGGAGAACACTGTCGTGGGAAGGGTCAGAGGCATAGATGATAGTGCTGTCTGCATAAAGGTGCACATTGGAGGAGAGACAAGCAGAGAGAAGGTCATTAATGAACAGAGAGAAGAGGATGGGGCCAAGGATGGAGCCTTGGGGACCCTGTTAGGATAGGGAGAGGAGAGTGAATCACCTATTAGGACTGACTGCTGTCTATTTTGGAGGTCACGAGTAGAACCAGGTGATGGCGGGTTTACCAATGCTGAAGAAGTTAAGTTTATGGAGAAGCAGAGGGTGGGAGACAGAGTCAAAAGCTTTTGCCAATTCGATGAAGATGGCATCACTGATTAGGCTATTGTCCATGGCAGTGAAGATGGAGTCTATAACACACAGCAGAGAGGTGATGGTGGAATGGTGTTTTAAGTAAATCCTGACTGCACGGGTGAAAAAGAGTTGTTGGAGGAGAGAAAGTCTGAGAGCTTGGACAGTATGAGGATTCCTGGACTTTAGATAGGGAGGGAGGAGCGAGATTGGCCTGTAATTCCCCGTGAGGAGGGATCACTGCCTTTGTACACTGGGAGTACCTTGGCTGATTTCCAGGCAATGGGAATGGTGGCTGTGGACAGAGAGAGATTCAATATGTACAGCAAGGCGACAATTGCGGGAGAAGATATGGAGCAGTCTAGGTGCATACCATCAGTGCTGGATTTAGACTGGTTCAGGGAGGTGAGTGCACTGTAGACGCCCAGTGGAGTGAAAGGAGGAAAGAGGAAGCCAGTGGAAGGGCAGGATGATTCAGGAGAGTCGGGAAGAGCATAGGAGACTTAAGAACTTATTGAAGACCTCAGCAACAGAAGCAGGGTCTGAGACAGAGCTACCATCGATCTTTAGGACTGAACATGTTTGTTTGGGGGCAGGGGCAAGAAGGAACTTGATCACCTTCCAGAAAGATGCAGGGAATTTTGGTTCTGGGTAAGCTGGGCTTTAAAATATGAGAACTTGGACTGCAGGATGGCCCTGGTGCATTTATTTCTGAGATGTTTGTAAGACTGGAGATCTCCTGTGGCAAGGAAACTTGTACAGCTTCCAGGCCTTGTCCCTGGAATGACACATGGTGATGAGGTCAGAGGTGATGGTAGCCTTTACCCTGCTTTTTCTAGGGTGCATGTGGGTCCCAGATACGCTTGAAAATGTCGCAGAACTAGGATAGGGCAAGGTCTATATCCGATGTGGAAAGACTGGTAGCTAGTCCACGTTAGTGAGCTCTATATCTGCAGGGCAGATTTGTTGAGGAAGTGTAGGAGCAAGACCAACTGAATTTGGGTTGGGAGTGCGGGAGTGGATTCTATGAATGCAATAGGCAAGACAGTGGTTGCTAAGGGCATTGGAGAGGATGCTGAGGTAGATATCCGGAGGGGATGTGGGATAAAATCCAGTCCAGATGGGAGTGGTTTTGGACTGGTGGTTTAGGCCGGTTGGTTCATGGGTTAGCCAGGGAGAGATTGAGGCTTCTGTCCTTAAGGTGGTAGGTTTCATGGATGAGAAGAGTCAGTCAAGACTGAAGTCACCTAAAAGCAAGAGTTCACCATTTGATGTGCTGGAGGAAATAGAAGAGACAGCCTTGATGATGGAGTCTGGCAAGGTCTTTGACAGGGCATACAGAGCCCCAGTGTAGAGGGGGCAGAGGAGGGAAAGGATAGGTGAGCAACAATGGATTCGTGGGAGGAAGGGCAGGATTCCTTGAAAATTATTGGCTCGAAATGGATTGCCTGATGTACAGGGCTATCCCCACCTTGCTTGCCTCTGTCCTGGCAGAATAAGTTGTAGTCAGAAATGGCAAGGGAGGAGGAGTTAGGAATTTTGGCTGATAGCCAGGATTCCGAGGTGCAGAGTATGTCAGGGTGGTATTGGGTGAACCATACATTGAGGGCATCTATTTTGGGGAGGAGGCTCCTGGCATTGAGATGAAAGATGCAGAGGCCCTTGGGAAGTGAAAACGAGGTCTGGCAAGGGGAAGACCTGAGAAAGTGGAGGAGGGGGCAGTGGGTTGAGGCACATAGGAGCCTGGGTTGGGATGTATGACACCAGCCAGAAGCAAGAGGAGGAGGGAGAGGGAGAGGAGTGGAGACTACTTGGCTCTGCCAGAACAGCGATGGAGGATGATGTGTGGAGGTTTAAACACGGAATAGATCTCGAGGTTAAGGAGGTGGGACGGGAGCAGAGAAGGGTGTATGAGAGGGGAGAGAGGGGAGGGATGGGGTAGGACAATGGGGTGGAGAAGAGAGGAGAAAGAGGGAGAGTCTAGCAAAGTGGTGGACCATAAGGGGTAGGAAGGGGAGGATGGATAAGTAGGTGAGGGAGAAGGGTCCACCGAAGGGGGAGAGGGTTAGAGGGAGGGATGATGGTAGGGGGAGAGGTTAGTTAGTAGGAGAAGGCAGCACATTATGTAAGGCAGCATGGTGGCACGGTTGTGAATGGGATAACCAGAAATTATAGTGGCCACTAGAGGCAAGAACTGATAAACTGCTAATGGGAAATACGGCTGATAGGTTCTAGCCATCATGTGACAACTGCTATATTAGTCTGTGTCCACCAAGGGTGGTGGGGCAGCTGACACGGAGCGCCGATGGGGTCCTCCTCTCCCATCTGGGGTGAAGACTCCAGAAACATACCTGTGTATGCTGCGGCTCAGCTGTTGGGGCTCTTCCTGCCCTCTTGATCTTGGGGAGCCAACTACTAATGGGGGATTCTTGGTCTTCTACATAAATCACTGTATTCATTCATGGGCAATATAGCCTGCATTATCATTCTACATCTTTCCCGGTTCTGCTACAAGGAGACTTGTGTCTGAAGGGTGGATGGCCACTAACTAAGCTGCTCCTGCTCTCCTTTTTGTTCTTTCTGCTGTATTTTCTCATCTAGGTTTTAAGTGAGTACCTAGGTGGGCAAATTTATTGCCAGAAAATACTGCACTAATACAAATCATGAGACCACTCAATCTGGGACCATGGCCTCCTTATTGTGTTTTTATTGCTCCTAAGGTGCAGAGTTTTCAGCAATACAGTGCAATTCAAGTACCTCAATGCAATTCAGTTCTCCAATGTACCTTATCAATACCTAATGTTATTACAGTCTACCGTGCAGACACTATGTCATTCTCCTCTCCCTTTAGCCTATTCCCCTGGTTAGCCTACACCCCTTGCTACTGTCCTCACCCATGTCCACCAAAGCACTTACACTGATCACGAGCAACTGTCATTACAGTGGTGCCACCTCTTCGCAGCATGATATGGATTGCATGAAGAAATAAAAAGCAGTCTCCATTCTTATAAGCTCCTTAAAGAAAGTTATACTTGCTTCTTCTCTGCTCAGGAAATGTGGAGCTCAACCCTGCCCCCCCACAACTTACCTCGCCTATCGATTTTGTTGAGGCCACAAGTCTCAAATTGATGATGGTCAACATTTTAAGCCTGCCTAAAAAACTTGTACAGCTGCAAGCCTGGGCTGCACACGTTAATCCAGACCTTATCATAATTACTGAGTCGTGTTAAAAAGATCAACACTGATCAACAAATATCACTGCAGGGCTACAATTTATTTAGAGCAGATAGAGAGTCTAGAGGCGGGGTGGTTATTCACGCCAAATCTAAGTACTTGGTCACCAATATTAGTTGCAAATCTCTAGCCAAGGAATTTGAGTTAGTTCGCTGGAGCCTTCATCTCCTCCTCGGAATGTATCACTATCCTAGGTGGCTATAGACCCCGCCTGGTGGTGATGAAGTCCTTAATCTTCTGAAATCCATGTTTGTAGATGCAAAACTGAAACAATATTTCTAGGAGATCTAAATATGGACTGGCTGTCACCTAAATCACACGGCCTCAAATCCTTTGTGACGAGCTAGGTCTTGGGCAATTAGTCAGTGAACCTTCTAGGAACAACACTCCAAATACTGCCAACAGTTCCATTCTAGATGTGGTACTAACCACCCATCCACACAAAATATCTCATTTGGCAGTGTTTCCACAACGACATGGCGATCATGGAATTATTGCTTGCATAAGATCTCAAATTAAGGCCCGTCCCAAACCCATCTTTATAACAAAAAGATCCTTTATGAAATTCAGTGCAGTAAACTTCCTATCTGACTGAGCATGATCAGATGGCAAGATCTTTACCTAGCCAAAGATGTCAACAAGGCAGCTTGCATCCTTAATGACAAACTCACTACAATAATAAATAAGCATGCCCTTTCATCAAAGTAAGAGTGCGGAACAATTCCAACCCCTGGTTCACCTCGGATCTCAAGGCAGCCCTTATACCTCAAGATAAGCTCTGGGCTAAAGCTAGACATTCCAAAGAATCTTTGGATTGGCAGGCCTTTAGAACAGCCAGGAATAACTGTGTGAAAAAACTTCGCCTGCTAAAGCGAACTATTATATTTCTACTCTCCGAACAAGCTAAAGGTAACCCTCATAAAATATGGAAGACTATCAAAGCTATAGAGGACGCCCATGGCCCCTCTGTCCCAACAAAGATAGTTGCAAGTGGCAAGATTGTGGAAAACAAGTCCCTAATCCTGGAGGAACTTAACTCCCACTTTGCCCACAGCTGGATTAACTTTGACTTGTCACCCATGCTGGTGCTGGTAAGCCAGCATACCCTCCTGCCACATCTAGTCCTGCACCCAGCCCCTTCCAACTGTGCAAGATAACTTATAAAGAAGTAGAAGATTCTCTCTTAACTTAGACACCAAAAGCGCGAGGGACGATGGCTCTAAACCCTTTTTCCCAAGGTCAGGCTACTCCCATCTCACTGCCCCACCTCCACATCTTCAGTCTTTCCATTACATCTGCCACTGTGCCGCCCTGCTGAAAATCAGCACATATCCTCCCACTATTTAAATCTGGTGACCCATGCGATGTAAACAACTATAGGCCTATCTCCATATTGCCTATCCTTTCTAAAGTTCTCAAAAACTGATCCATATTCAGTTAAAATCTCACTTGAAACCTTCTCTCTCATTAACCCAGCTCAATCTGGCTTCCGGCTAATCATAGCACAATCACTGCACTAGCAAAAGTAACCAATGATTGGATCTCTGCTATAGATGCTAAGAAGGTAACTGGTGCAGTCTTTTGGACCTCAGCAAAGCTTTTGATACTGTTGATCACAAACTATTAGTCAATTGCTTTGCAAAAGTTGGGTGCCACATACCATACCACCCAGTGGTTCTCTAGCTACCTAACTGGAAGATTCCAAAAGTAAAGGCAGAAGGCTTTTTTCTGCTGCCTTGCCAGTTGCAAGAGGAGTCCCCAAGGATCCATCTTAGGCCCTATCTTGTTTTCTCTGTACATTAATGACTTAGATGCTAACATATCTACGTCCAATCTGCACTTTTTGCAGATGATACTGCGTTGTATGCTCATTGTTATCTGAAGTCAAGGAGTGCTTCAAGCGGACTTCACACAACTGAGCATAATCTAATAAAGGCAAAGCTTCTGCTCAATGCTAAGAAGACTAAAGCGATGATATTCTCCCGCAGTGTTGTCTCAAGCCCAATACCCTTGCCCAAGACTTCATTGTCACCACGCTAAACGAGCCTCTGGAAGTTATAACCAAATTTAAATATCTAGGTATCTGGATCGACAATAAATTATCTTTCAGTGACCACGTCGAGATGTGTCTAGAAGGCTAAAAGCAAGGTTAGGTTTCTTCTACAGAAATAGGCCCTTTTTCCTCTTGAAACTCGAAACAAGCTTGTATAGGCCACTTTTCTCCCCCTACTGACTATGGCGATGTAATCTATTCCTCCACCACTCTTGCAAATCTAAGTAAACTGGACATCCTTTATCACCGTGCATTCGATTCATTACCATCTCCTACCGTTCGCACCACTGTGACTTATATGCAGCTGTTGGCTGGACATCCTTACTACTAGGCATGCTAACCATGCTGGGCTATGGACTCTTAAACTGCTCCTGCAGAAATTGCCAAGCTATCTCTCTTCCCTTATTAGTATCTCACATAGTGCATACTCGTTAAGAAAATCTGACTTTATTATGCTTGACATACCAAGGACCGGACTTCCTTTGGTAAACGTGCTATTGCATATGCCCTTCCCTCCATTTGGAACCAATTACAAACCGTATTGAAACTAACTAGCGAGTTTCAATAAACTTCTACAAATCGCTAAGTTCAGCCAAAATAAAAGACACCTGTAACTGTCATTACGCTCTTCCTTCCCCATGTGTGCCATATTTATCCACTGGTAAGGTATAGTTGATTTGTCATATTAACTGCTTTCCTTCCCTTCTACTCCTGGCTTTATCTTTGCTTATGCTCCACTGCTACTCTATCAAATCACTCCTCCCCCATATCAGTTGTAGACTGTTGTTTGTTCTAGCTGCCAAATTACTGTATATGTATTGCACACACCAGTCATCATGTTTCATTTTCAGTATGCAACCTGTAAGTTGCTTCCTGTCTCATATTAATGTTTACCACCTGCGGTCACCCTATGGGACCCTTGTATGTATATCCAGCCTGTATCATGTAATCGTATTTCATGTATATACTGTTATTACCTATCTGTGTTTGTACTTTAAGTGTTTATGTCACAGGACCTCCTTGTGAATGAGCTTGCTCAATGGAGTTTTCCTGCAATAAACTTGAACTTGAACTACTGCAGAGGAAACAGAGGACAAAAATGGCTTTTAATACAGGTAGGGTTGGAGGAGGGGCTGGGGAAATGGGGGTGGGTGGCAGGGACAGAGCCTGCTGGAGTTGTACTCTGAAAAGAACTGCACTAAAGTAAGCGCTTATGAGGCTTTCTTTTCTCCATTTTAGCTCAGCTACTGGCATGAATTTAAAATGTGTGCTTGTACCAATGATGCACACAACACCCTGCACTGCTATTTCAGAGTACCTGGTTTGGGAATGGACTCATGTTTGCCACCTGGTATTATACCAGAGATACACACATTCTATAATCCCTGCAATGCTATCTTGGAGTCCTGGGTTTGAGAACAAACTCAGCTCCCCCAGACTTCACACCAATAATATACACACAAGATCATGCACAAACATGTGGGAGTCCCAGTTTTGAGAACAGGCTGAAGTTTAGCACCCTTGGATCAGCAGGGCCTCTCAACATCTAATTGACATAACATTCACCAGGGGGCGGCCCAGTGGCACAGAGCATTGAGGGTCTGGATGCTGAGTGTGCTACACTGGTGACCCAGGCTTGGGAGAAAGCTTGGGTTGCTGCAGGGAAGGGCAGTAGGGGAGGGAGAGGATCAAACATCAGATGGATTACTCTCCTCTCCCAGGGAGGGAGGAAAAGTTGTCTCACTCCTTGGTTGCCTCTTGGTGGAAGTCGGAGGAAGCAATTGAGTTAGGGAGACACAGTGTGGCAACGTGACACATGCATACTGTACTCCACACATGCATGTTCATGGCCGCGAGAGGGGGAGGATGGAAACTAAAATAGAGACGTG
This sequence comes from Neoceratodus forsteri, assembly GCA_016271365.2. Taxonomy (NCBI): domain Eukaryota; kingdom Metazoa; phylum Chordata; order Ceratodontiformes; family Ceratodontidae; genus Neoceratodus; species Neoceratodus forsteri. Next base: position 1,472,926,495 of record CM057459.1, read on the forward strand.
ACTGCAGGCTAAGTGATGCCCTGCCTGCCAACCCACGTCCAGCTTTGCTCCTGGATCTCTGGAAGCCCCAACTCTGGATGAAAGGGAGGGACAGAAAATGGAAACAGGGAGGTGATCACAGACTCAGTGATGCCCTGCCTGCCAACTGGCATCCGGCTCCACTCCTGGGAAGCAGAAGCTCCAACTCTGGGTATTGTGCCCTGGGTGGGGAGGATGGCCCTCCTTCCTGGCCACTGCCATGAGGTAAATCCATGGGGACAAGGGACTTGGCAGCACTAGGGAGCAGTGGCACAGCAGGGTTAGAGGTACCCATCTGGTTCCCACCATGGGGAATCCATGGTGACAAGGGACTCTGGGTATCAGGCAGAGCAGTGGATAGACATAGGTGGCAGAGCATGGGTGGAGTTACCCACCTGGCCCCTGACATGGGAAGGATCCATGGGGACAAGGGGCTCCAGTGGCACCAGGGAGCAGTGGATGGACCCAGGCAGCAGAGCAGGGTGCAGCTACCTGCCTGGCCCCGTCATGGGGAAATTCATAGGGTGCTTGGCAGTACAGAGGGAGAACAGTGGATGGACACAGGTGGCAGAGCATGGGTGGAGTTGCCAACCAGGCCCCTGCCATGGGAAGGATCCATGGGGGACAAGGGCTCAGTGGTACCAGGGAGCAGTGGATGGACACTGGCAGCAGAGCAGGGGTGCAGCTACCTGCCTGGCCCCTGCCATGGGGAATTCATGGGTGCTTGGCAGTACCAGGAGACAGTGGATGGACACTGGCAGCAGAGCAGGGTGCAGCTACTCAGTGGCTCCCATCATGGGAGGAATCCATAGGGGACAGGGTGCTTGGCAGTACTGAGGAGAACAGTGGATGGACACAGGTGGTGAGCAGGGGTGGAGGTACCAGACTGGCCCCCACCATGGGCATTATATCAATTATACAGACACACCACCTGCACTGCCACCTGGGAGGCTTGGGTTTGAGAACAGACTCTGGTTTCGTCGTGTTTTTATACTAATGATACACACATAACCCCCTGCATGATCACGTCAGAGTTCCAGGTTTGGGAAGGGACTCAAGTTTCCCACCCTGGCATGATACACGCATAACCCCTGCACTGCCACCTGGGAGTTCTGGGTTTGATAACGGACTCAGGGTTCCTACCTTGGTACTATACCAATGATACTCACATAAACCCTGCACTGCCTCCTGGGAGTCCCTGGTTTGGGAATGGACTCAGGTTTTCACCCTGGTACCATATCAGTGATACACACATAATCCTTGCTACAATCACTTGGGAGTTCCTGGTTTCAGAATGGACTCAGTTATGCCACCCTGGCATGACACACCTTAACCCCCTGTCACCCGCAGTCCTGGGTTGTAACTTGACTCAGGTTTCCTACCCTGGTACTATATCAATGATACACACATAACACCCTGAGCTGCCACTTGGGAATACCTGGTTTGGGAATGGACTCATGTTTCCACCTGGTATTATACCAGAGATATACATACTGTACAATCCCTGCAATGCCACCTTCAAGTCCTGGGTTTGACAATAGACTCAGCTCATTCCAGACTTTATTACAATAATATGCACATAAGACCCTGCAGTAACACCGGATTCCCAGTTTTAAGAATAGACTTAAGTTTAGCATCCTTGGATCAGCAGGGCTTCTCAGCATCTATTTTACATATATCATTTACCAGGCAGCCAGCCCAGTGGCACTAAGATTTGAGGTGCTGGATGCCACAGCTCGTACACATGCTGTAACCAGGGATTGTTTTCTTGGGGGGTGGAGACAAACATTAGAAGGACTACTCTCCTCTTCCAGGGAGGAGGAAGGTTGCTTCCTCCTTGGTTGCCTGGTGGAGGACATGGAAAGCACTGGAGTTAGAGTAGACTCACAGTGTGGCAATGTGTACGTGCACACCTGCACACATCTGCGTTCATGGTTACAAGGGGAAGGGATGGAAAACTGAACCAGTGAGGTGAAGCGCAGGCTCAGTAATGCCCTGCCTGCCGACCGGCATCAGCTCTAGCTCCTGAATTACCGGAGCGCCAACTCCCGATGCTGTTCCGTGGGTGGGGAGGATGTCCCTCCCTTCCTGGCCTCTGAGGTTAAATCCTTCGAGACAAGGGGACTTGGCAGTAACTGGAGAGCAGTGGATGGACACAGGTGGCAGAGCAGGAATGCAGGTGCCTGCCTGGCCCCCACCATGGGTGAAATCAATGGGGACAAGGGCTCAAGGTACAAGGGAAAGCACGGGACAGACACAGTTGGCAGACCTGGGGTGGAGGTACATGCCTGACCCCCACCATCAGAGGAACTCCGTGGGGACAAGGTGCAGGTGGTACCAGGCAGAGTAGTGGATGGACACAGGTGGCAGAGCAGGGGTGGAGGTACACACCTGGCCCTTCCATGGGGAAATCCATGAGGGACAAGGGGCTTGGTGGTACCAGGAAGCAGTGGATAGACAGATGTGGTAAAGCAGGGGTTCAGATGCCTGCCTGGCCCCTGCCATGGGGGAATCCATGGGATGAGGGGCTCCACTTGATACTGAGGAGAGCGGATGGACACAAGTGGCACAGCAGGGGTGGAGGTACCCAACTTGCCCCCACCATGGGGAATCCATGGGGTCAAGGGCTTGGCGGTACCAGGGTAGCAGTGAACTGACACAGGAGGCAGAACAAGGGTGGATATACCAGCCTGGCCCCAACCATGGGGAAAATCCATGGGGACAATGGGCTTAGTGGCACCACGGAGAGCAGTAAATCACAGAGGAGGCAGAGCAGGGGTGGAGGTACCTGCCTGTCCCCACCATGGGGAAAATCCATAGGGACAAGGGGCTTGGTGGTACTAGGGGAGCAGTGGATGGACACAGGTGGCAGAGCAGGGGTGGAGGCACCCAACTGGGGTCAATCAGAGGAGAAAATTTACCAGGCTCTATACTTACTGATGGTGGTGCTTTCTGTAAGAGGTTGCTGATGAACAGTCTCATTTGTGATCCCGGAGACTAGCACTGTGGATTCTTCATCTTTCACAATCAATGTCCCATAGTTTTCTGGGACTGGAGATTCTGTTTCTGTTAAGAGAACAAAGGTACATCAGAGGTAAGGCACAACCACTGGCATTAGCCCTGTGATACAGACATAACCCCGGCACTGCAACCAAGGAGATAAGAGTTTGAGAACAGACTCAGGTTTCCCATCCAGATATTATACCAGTGACATAGACATACCACCTGCACTGCCACCTGGGAGGCTTGGGTTTGAGAATTGACTCAGGTTTCTCGCCTTGTTTTACACAATGATACACACATAACCCCTGCATGGTCATTTCAGAGTTCCTGGATTCTGAATGGACTCAGGTTTCCCACCATCTCATGATACACACATAACCTCCTGCACTGCCACCTAAGAGTTTTGGGCTTGATAATAGACTCAAGTTCTTACCTTGATGCTATACCAATGATATACACGTAACGCTGTGCACTGTCACTGAGTACCTGATTTTGGAATGGACTCATGTTTCCAATCCTGGTATTATATCAGAGATACAAATACTGCAATTTCACCTTGGAGTCCTGGGTTTGAAAATAGATTTGGGGCTCTTCAGACTTTATACCAATGATATACACATAAGACCCTACAGTAACACCTGGGGTCCCAGTTTTGAGAACAGACTTAAGTTTAGTACCCCTGGATCAGCAGGGCTTCTCATCATCTACTTTACATATAACAATTACCAGATGGCTGGCCCGTGGCATTGAGGGTTGAGGTGCTGGATGCCACACCTAGTGCCCGTGCTGCTGACCCAGGCTTGGAAGAGAGCTTGGGTTGCGTGGGGGGTGGCATGGGAGAGGATCAAACATTAGATGGACTACTCTCCTATCCCAGGGAGGGCGTGAAGGTCATTTGACTCCTTGGTTGCCTCCTGGTGGAGGTCAGGGAAGCACTGGAGTTAGGGAGACATCATGTGGCAACATGACACATGCACTGTGACACATGCATGATTATGGCCATGAAGGGGCAGGACAGAAAACAGAAACAGGGAGGCAACCACTGGCTAAGTGATACCCTGCCTGCCAACTAGCTTCCGGCTCCACTCATGGATCACCTAAGCCTGAAGTCTGGATGTTGTGCCCTGGGTGGGGAAGGATAGCTCTTCCTTCCTGGCCCCTACCATGGGGCCAAATTCATGAGGGACAAGGGACTTGGCACTATTGAGCAGCAGTGGGTGGACACAGGTGGCAGAGCAGGTGCAGGCACTGCCTGGCCCCCACCATGGGGAAATGTATGGGAGACAAATGGCTCAGCAGTACCAGGAGGATTGGATGGGACACAGGTGGCAGAGCAGGGGTGGAGGTGGCACTTGAAATCCACCATGGGTGGAATCCATGGGGAAAAGGGGCTTGGCAGTACCAGGCAGAGCAGTTGGACACATGTGGCAAAGCAGGGTGGAGGTACCTGCCTGGCCCCTGCCATGGGGAATCCATGGGGAGCAAGGATGTTGGCAACACCAGGGAGCAGTGGATGGACACGGGCAGCAGAACAAGGGTGCAAGTGCCGATCTTGCCCCTGCCTTAGGGAAATCTATGGGGTACAAGTGGCTCAGCAGTACTGGGAGAGCAGTGGATGGACACAGGCAGCAGAGCAGTGGTGGAGGTGCCTGCCTGGCCCCACCATAGGAGGAATCCATGGGGTCAAGTGGCTCAGTGGTACCGGGTGCAGTGGACAGACACTTTCAGCAGAGCAGGGATGGAGATAACCACCTGGTCCCTGCCTTGGGGGAATCCATGGGGACAAGGGCTCTGCAGTACTAGAGGAGCAGTGGATGGACACAGGTGGTAGAGCAGGGTGGAGATATTTGCCTGGCCTCCACTATGGGGGAATCCATGGGGACAAGAGGCTCGGTGGCACCAGGGAGAGCAGTGGATGGACACAGGAGGTAAAGCAAGGGTGGAGTTACCCACCTGGCCCCCACAGGGAGGAAATCAATGGGGGCAAGGGGCTCGGTGGTACTGAGGGGAGCAGTGGTTGGACACTGACAGCAAGCAAGGGTGGAGGCACCCAACTGGGTTCAATCAGAGGAGAAAATTTACCAGGCTATCTACTTACTGATGATGGTGCTTTCTGTAAGCAGTTGCTGATCTACAGTCTCATTCATGATCCCAGAGTCTAGTATTGGGGATTCTTCATCTTTCACAACCAATGTCCCATAGTTTTCTGGAACTGGAAATTCTGCTTCTGTTAAGAGAACAAAGGTAAATTAGATGTAAGGGCATAACCACTGGCATTGCCCTGTGATACAGACATAACCTGCTTCACTGCAGTCAAGGAGATTAGACTTTGAGAATAAATTCAGGTTTCCACCCAGGCATTATACCAATGATACAGACATATCCACCCCCGCACTGCCACCTGGGAGGCTTGGGTCTGAGAACAGACTCTGGTTTCTCACCCTTGTTTTATACCAATGATACATACATAACCCCCTGCATGATCACTTCTGAGTTCTTGGTTTCTGAATGGATTCCAAATTCCCACCTTGAGATGATACACACTGCCAGCTGGGAGTTCTGGATTTGATCTCAGGTTTCCTACCTTGGTACTGTACTAGTGATGTACACATAAACCCTGCACTGTCACCTGGCCATCCCTGGTTTGGGAATGAACTCAGATTTTCCACCTGGTACCATACCAGTGATGCACAATAACATCCTGCATAATCACCTGGGAGTTCCTGGTTTGGGAATGGACTCAGATTTCCTACCCTGGCATGATACACACATACCCCTGCACTACCACCTCATACTCCTGGGATGTAACAGACTTGTGCTTCCTACCTTGGCACTATACCAATGATACACACTTAATACCCTTGTAATAGGTAGAACAGGACCCTGTCCCATTTGTTATGAAGAAAGGGTTTAAATGCAAGAATGTAGTTTTTCTTTCCTGTCTCTTCTCTGTCTGGTTGCAAAACCAAATTTTTCTGTGAGATCTTGGACTTCATCAATCCAAAATCTCTCAGTTCTTTGCCTCTCACTGTCTCTCAGTTTTCTCTTGCTGTCTGTTTTTCCTCCCTTGCATATCTGCTAATATAAAAATATGTGCAAATCAGTGTATGAAATGTAGTTGATATTGGGATCTATGTTTAGAAAATATTTAGCATTACTGTTGAAACGTATATTAATCAGATTTTGACATGACTTGAAAAAGCTAGAGGTTACTTGAGTGCAAATGCCAGAGTCTTGCAAGGGCTGTAGGGCCTCCGGAAGCTCACCATGTTCTAGCAGCTCCTGATATTTACGAGAACAGAACATTTTGCAAAAACAGGATGCTTGCTAAGGATAGGGGTTGAAAAGACTTAAATAGCTAAATTGCAATTGTTTAGAGAGAGACTGTTTTGGAAGAGCAATGAACACAGAGATTATAAGAAAGATTTTATTTTGCCTCTGTACACAGTTATTATGAACAAGTTTATATAGTTTTATAATACTGCTAGTATAAACAAATAATATTTTGAATACTACAACTGCTCCTGGGTTTCCTATGCTTCCTGACTTGTGCCTCGATGACAGATGGTGTAAGAAGTGAGATTTAAGTCATATGCGTGACTGTTACAGCCCCAAAAGTGGCTGCAGAGCTTGCCAAAATGTTCAGCAGAGTGGGCAAACTGAAAGAAATTATTACTGATCAGGGTAGTAATTTTGGTACTGCAATGCTTAAGGAGCCATACAGACTGCTAGATATCACTGCCATAAGAACCTCCCTATCACCCTCAGACAGACGGTCTTGTTGAGCGTTTTAACCAAACCCTAAAACACATGTTAAAAGGTTTGTAAAGGGAAGGAAAGATTGGAACCAATACTTGCCTTACCTAATTTTTGCTTACAGAGAAGTGCCACAAGCATCAACAGGGTTTTCACCATTTCAAATGCTGTATGGTAGGCAGCCAAGAGGGCCACTGGATGTGATAAAGGAAACGTGGAAGATAACCCACTCAGAAACAATCTATATCTTCTTATATGTGTGCCCTAAGAAAGAAGCTGGCAAAATATGTTGAAATTGCCCATAGTAATCAGGAAGAAGCTCAAACCAGTAGAAGGTATATTATGACCATGGGGTAAAAGAAAAGTGTTTGAGCCAGGTGAAAATTTGCTACTGTTACCCACAACAGAAAATAAGCTGTTAATGAAGTGGCAAGGGCCATATAAGGTTCTTAGATGCACTGGCACTGTTAAATATGAGCTTGAGACCCTGACAAGAAAAATCCTACTAAGATATACCACGCTAACCTCCTCAAGAAATGGGTTGAAAAAATGTCAAAAGCTACTTTGCTGGTTTTATCAGAAACTGATAAAGAAGTATTGATGTAGCTTATGATAGACTGGAACAAACTGTCAATGCTGATGCTATAAAGGTGACTGTTTCCTTAACCTCAGAACAAATTGCAGTAATTTGTAATGTGCTAAAGACATGTAACAATACTTTTGCCAGTACCAGGCCAACAAAAAGGGACTGAGCACGGAACAGTGACAAAGAATGCTCGTCCTATTAGGCAAAAGTTATACAGATTGCCAGAGCGTTAAGAGCTGATGTTGTTAAGGAAATACAAAAAATGAAAGAATTGGGTATCATTAGGAGTCGAGGAGTGCTTGGTCATCTCCCATGGTAACTGTAAACAAAAAGAAGGGGGTGGGTTAAAATCTGCCTTGATTTTGGAAACTTAGTCAAGTGTCAGAATTTGACAGTTATCCTATACCTAGGATAGAAGATTTTTGGACAGACTGGGGAGTGCAAAGTATACCAGTACCCTTGATCTCACCAAGGGTTACTGGCAAATACCTTTAGCTAAAGAATCCAGAGATAAAACTGTATTTGCCACCCTATAGGATTCTAGCAGTTCACCACTATGTCATTTGGTTTACATGGTACCCAGCTACATTCCAGCAGTACATGGATGTAATTTTATCCCTCACACTGGTTATTGTGCTGCATACCTGGATAATGTTGTGGTGTACAGTCCAGACTGGAAAAGTCACCTGGAACACCTACGAGCAGTTATCCAAGCTATCAGAAATGCAGGTCTGACTATTAATCCTACTAAATGTGCACCAGGCATGCAGGAAACGGATATTTGGGCTATGTGTTGGGAAATGGAGAAGTCAAACGGAGATTTCTAAAATAGAAGCTGTAGCTAACAACCTTGTACCTAAAACAAAGAAACATGTCAGGTTATTTTAAGGGCTAGATGGTTATTATGATTTGTTCCTAGCTTTGCTGAGTTAGCTACTCCCCCACTGAACTCACAAAGCAACGTACCCAAATAATGTGAAATGGACCCCAGTGTGAGATGACGCTTTTCAAGCCATAAAGGCTGCATTATGTTCAGCACCTGTTTTAAGAAGCCCAGACTTTGAGAAAACATTTCTCTTACAGACAGATGCATCTGAGGTAGGCCTAGGTGCTGTCCTAAATCAAAATACAGATGGGAAAGAACATCCTATCCTGTATATAAGTAGGAATCTGCATGATGGAGAAAAGGTACTCCACTATCGAAAAGGACTGTTTAGCAGCAAAATGGCCCATGGAGTCCCTCAAATTTTATTGGCTAGGAACTGATTTTGTACTTGTAACTGATCACAATCCTCTCTGTTGGCTTAACCAGATGAAATATAAAATTCTAGACTCAGACTGGTACCTGGCACAGCAACCATTTAAATTCTCTGTGATACACAAATCTGGTAAATAGAATAGCAATGCTGATTTTCTGTCAAGATATGGACCAGGAATTGAGGTTCTGACAGTTGAAAAAAAAAAACTAATGTAGGAGTCTGAACTATACTTTTGCTGTACTGGGATGCAAATGTGCTTAATTTCTGAAAGTAGAAAATGTTAGTAGAGAATAGAAAGTTTGGAAACCTGTTAAATAAAACAGACTCCTCTTAAGGTGGGGGTATATGTGACAGGGTAGAATAGCTAAAGCTACCAACAGTCCCTAATTACCCAGGACTGTCCCTATTTTAGCAGCATGTCCCGGTGTTCTCAAGTTTTGCAAAATGTCACTTTTGTCCTGGTTTTTGCTTACTTGTCCCAGTTTTGTCCCTTTTTTGCTGACTGCTAATATGTGAGTGACAGTTATTTCAGCACCACTATGGCACTGCTCGAGCTGGACAACAGTTTGCAATATCAACCCCTGCACCTGTGTTGCACATAAGCATGTCAGTGGGAGCACAGTAAAGCATGTTCCTTCCTGTCAGATTAGACTGGGTAGTAGTGCAAACAAGCGCATGTGCACGTCTGCCTGCCAGCAGCTGAGAGGGACTCCAGACAAAGAGCCCGGCAGCAGTGAACTAAGGTACATGGACCTGATCAGCTGCAGGAAGTGTGTGAAAACAATCTGTTGTAGTGGTGGGAGTCACTGAAGTGAAGTTTGCTCAGCAAACGAGGTGAGAGTAAGCGGGTTGGGATGGGACTGTCAGGAGAAGCAATACATGCAGCTCAACTGACTGAACACAATTTAATGCAGATTTGCTTCTAGTGAACTTTCTGTACATCATGATTTGGAACTTGCTGCAGCAGAATGATGTACCTAATCCAGTCCATAGAAGCACTCTGGATAGGGGCTCAATATCGATCCTTTCACAGAAGAAGAGGTTCTGAAGAAGTCCTAAAACTGAAGGTGGACAAAGCAGTGGGGCCAGATGGGATTCACCCCAGAATTAAAAAGAACTAAGGGAGAACTAGTGACACCGACTACCCTTTTAACAAATTATGGGAGGATGGTGTGGTACCTGAGGACTGGAGGAGGGCAGATGTGATTCGCCTTCACAAAAGTGGGAGCAAAACAGAGGCAGGAAACTATAGACCTGTTAGTTTGACCTCAGTGGTAGGGAAAATGATGGAATCACTTCTGAAGGAAAGAATTGTTGAGTACCTATAGGCTAGTGGGCACAGGACCCAAGGCAGCATGGATTCAACAGGGAAGGTCATGTCAGACAATCTAATTGATTTCTTTGACTGGGTGACCAAAGTAGTAGACCAGGAGGGGCTGTGGACATGGCCTACCTAGACTTTAGAACACATTTGACATAGTCCCTACAAAAGATTAATAAACAAATTAGCTAGCCTGGGAGTGGGTCCCAGGGTGGTAGCCTGGTAAAACATTGGCTGGCAACAGGATGCAGAGGGTAATAGTAAACAGAGTCCACAGTGAAGAATTCTTCTAGCACTTGCCCTTGACTACTAGTCCAAAATATCCTCCATGGGTATACTAAAAGAAGTCTATAGCCGCTTCCTCTACTGTCCTTTGCCTTTAGTCTTCCATTTCCTAGTCTCTCTTACTCCCACCTACCCTCCACCCTAACTTATCCTGTTTACCCCATACACCTAACTCCATTTCTACTTTTCCTTTCCCTCCTCTATTACACCAATTCCTCCTACACCTCTAGCTCCCTTCCGCTCCTTCATACTTTCATTCTCCTACTTTATGGCTGTTAACACCTCATACACATTCCACTCTTCATTCTCTTTCATTTTTTCTTCACTCCAGGCTTACTACCTATCAGGTTATTTCAGACTAAGCATTATGTACCACATTTCCTGAAACTGTACTTAATTACTGTGATGTTGTTATTTGAAGTTGTTGTTATGCAACGTGTATCGCCATTATACAATGTGTAATTGTCTGCTTATATGTCTCAGGACCTCCTTGTCAATGGACTTATTTCCTGCAATGAACTTGAATTTGAAGAAAGGGGTTACTAGTGGCTACACGAGGGTCAGTACTGGGCGGTCCTTTTAACGCCTTTATAAGTGACATTGCAGAGGGACTGGAAGGAAAAGTATGTCTCTTTGTAGACGTTACACAAAGATCTGCAACAGGGTTGATATACAAAGTGGGGTGGAAAGGATGAGAAGGGACTTGGCAAGGCTGGAGGAATGGTCAAATGTATGGCAGCTTAGATTCAGCAAGAAGTGCTAAATAATGCACCTGGGAAAGTGAGGCAACTGACAACAACAAAATGGAAAGGGACCTGTGGTTAGTTATATCAGATGACCTAAAGGTGGGCAAGCAATGTAAGAAGGCAGTAAGGAAGGTTGGGGATACTGGGATGCATAGGAGAGGCATCACCAGTAGAAAACAGGAAGTTGTTATCCTCTGTACAGACAGTTGGTGAGACCCCATTTTGAGTACTGAATGCAGTTCTGCAGACCCCATCTCCTTAAAGACACAGAGTGGAGGCTGTCCAGAGGAGGGCAACCAAAATAGTGCAGGGTCTGCACCAGAAGACATATGAAGAGAGACTAAAGGAGAAAAATATGTATACCCTCGAGGAAAGGAGGGAGAGGGGGACATGATAGAAACTTTCAAGTACCTCAAGGGAATCAACAAAGTCCAAGAGAGTAGCATCTTTCAGAAAGAGAGATGTTCAAGAACAAGGGGCACAATCTGAAGATAGAAGGGGACGGCTCAGAGGTAATGTGAGGAAGTTTTTTCAAGCAGAGGTTGTGGATGCATGGAACAGCTTTTCTGAGGAGGTTGTGGAGTCAAAACAACGGGAATTCAAGAATGCATGGCAATTCTAGTGGGGGTTAGGAGGAAGTAGGCTGTTGGTTAACACAGGATCTGCAGCTTATCCATTAGGTAGGGAAATGGGCAGACTAGGTGGACCAAGCCGTCCTTATCTGTCATCAAATTCTAAGTTTCTATGTACTGTTTTAATCTGGACATTTGCTACTGGTGTTACTGTGGGGCTGCATGGCCAGAGCAAGCAGCATATAATTAATTGATTGTGTGCAGCGTTGCGTTGTCTGCCGTGGTGCCCGGTACAGAAATGACTACAGTGGGGGCATGGTCAGGATGGACCCTGTCCCAGTTTTAGGCCTCAGAAAGTTGGTAGCTTTAAATAGGACCTTGTCCCATTTGTTATGGAGAAAGGGTTTAAATGCTAGAATCTAGTTTTTCCTTTTCTGTCTCTTTTTCTGTCTGGTTGCGCAACCAAATTTTTCTGAGATCTCGGACTTGATCAACCCAAAAGTCTCGCAATTCTTTGCCTCTCACTGTCTCTCAGTTTTCTCTTGTTGTCTGTTTTTCCACACTTGCATATCTGCTAATATAAATGTGTGCAACCAATGTATGGAAATGTAGTCGGTAATGGGATCTCTGTTTAGAAAATATTTACTATTACTGTCGAAATGTATATTAATTGTATTTTGACATGACTTGAAAAAGCTAGAGGTTACTTGAATGCAAATGCCTGAGCCTTTTGCAAGGGCTGTAGGGGCCTCAGGAAGCTCACCATGTTCTAGCAGCTCCTGATATTTATGAGAACAGAACATTTTGCAAAAACAGGATGCTTGCTAAGGATGGTGGTTGAAAAGACTTAAATAGCTAAACTACAATTGCTTAGAGATTTGTTTTGGAAGAATGAGGGACACAGAGATTATAAGAGATTTTATTTTGCCTCTGTACACAGTTATTATGAACAAGTTTATATGTGTTTTATAATACTGCTAGTGTACATAAATATTCTGAATGCTACAACTGCTCCTGGTTTTCCTGTGCTTCCTGACCTGTGCCTCGACAACAACCCTGCACTGCCACTTGGGAATACCTGGTTTGGGAATGGATTCCTGTTTCCCACCCTGGTATTATACCAGAGAAACACATACTGTATAATCCCCTGCAATGCTACCTTGGAATCCTGGGTTTGACAACAGACTCAGCTCCCACCAGACTTTATACCAATGATATAAACGAGACCCTGCACTAACACATGGGAATCCCAGTTTTGAGAACAGACTTAAGTTTAGTACCCTTGGATCAGCAGGGCTTCTTAGCATCTCAAACCAGAACAAAACACCTCGGCTACCCTTCCAGGATCCAGTTGGATTTTTAGAGACCACTTCATTTGGACACAATAAAATGAAAAGTAAAAATAAGCTTTAATAAATACTTTTTCTGTAAAAGATACACAGCACAACATGGATACAAACATAGCACCCTCCTCACATCAACGTTTCAATTTTATAGAGTGGATGGAGCACTGTCCATACCATTCCTTCGAACCTCACTAGGGAAGCATGCTTTCTCCTATCGGGCCCCCTCTGAATAAATGAACTCCGATGAAATTACAAACAACAGCCTGTCTCAATTCAAAATAGGCCTCAAACAGCACCTAATGTCTAACTCAAAATGCACCTGCTTCTCAGGCCCCACTTGATGGACAGGCCTGCCCCTAAGGTTAACACCTGCACGGCTACCTAGAGAACCCTGCCTCCATTCCAGCCTAGCCAAGGGCTTAAGTGAGATATCAGTCCTGTTTAAACGCACTTGGTATTACCCTCCCAACCCCACACACACACACATACTCGACAAAAGCCATCTGTAGCTGCTCCCCATCACAGCCCCGCTTCACTATCCCCCACCTCTCTTTCTCTGCGGTTGGTTTCAAACTCATTTCCCTTGTTTCACTGTCATCCAGCCTCTCGCCATCTGGGATAGCATTAAACCCTATGCAGTTACTCTGCCATAGTTTATCAACGGTTTGGAGATTTCAGGGTGTGCTACCTAGACACAACCAATTAGAAATAGTTTAGTATTAAATTACAACTGCTCAGTTTTTTCCCCTATTTGTCTAATTGTCATGTAATCACTCTTTAATGCCTAATGATCAGGCCTCTGTAACCACTGAATATGTGTATTGTTTTATTGTCCACCCTGACGTGGAACTTTTGTAAAAGAGCTCACACTCAAAAGTCTTTCTGAAATACTAATTAAACAAATTAAACAATTTTTTAGCTCAACACCACCACCATGTAGTACATCTCCACCAATACATACGGTCTCTAAAAATCCAACTGGATCCTGGAAGGTAGCCAAGTGTTTTGTTCTGGTTTGTGTTTCAAAATTCTGACTCTTTACTATCTGCCCTGAGCCACTGTATTTCTCTTGTGGTTTACTTCTTAGCATCTATTTGACATATAACATTTACCAGATGGCGGCCCAGTGACACTGAGGGTTGAGGTGCTGGATGCCACTCCTCATGCCATGCTGGCAGCCCAGGCTTGTGGAGCTTGAGTTGTCAGGGGGTGGCAGGGAGAGGATCAGATAGATTACTCTGCCCAGGAGGGAGTGAAGGTCATTCCACTCCTTAGTTGCCTCTCGGTAGAGGTCAGGTGGAAGTACTGGAGTTAGGGAGACACGCAGTGTGGCAACGTGACACATGTGCACCTCCACACATGCATGTTCATGGCTGCGAGAGGGGAGGGATGGAAAACAAAACAGAGAAGTGACCGTGAGGCTAAATGATGCCCTGCCTGCCGACTCCACTTCCAGCTTTGCTCCTGGATCTCTGGAAGTCCAAACTCTGGATGTTGTGCCCTGGCTGGGAAGGACAGACCCCAACTTCCTGGCCCATGGCATAGGCAGAAATTCATGGGGTCAAGGAACTTGGTGGCACGGGGAATCAGTGGTACAGGTACCCACCTGGCCTCCATCACAGGGAAATCTATGGAGGTCAAGGGGCTTGGTGGTATCGAGGGAGCATTGGATGGACACAGGGGCAGAGCAGGGTGGAGGTACCCACCTGGACCCCATAATTCGGGGAATCTGTGTGGAACAAGGGCTCAGCAGTACTGGGGGAGCAGTGGATGAACACAGACAGCAGATCAGGGTGGCAGGTACCTGCCTGGTCCCCACCATGGGGTAAAATCCATGGGGACAAGGGGCTTGACAGTACCAGAGACAGCAGTGGATAGACACAGGAGGCAGAGTAGGGGTGGAGATACCAGCCTGGCCCCTACCATGGGGGAATCCATTGGAGGAGAAGGAGTTTGGTGGTGCTGGGGAAGAGCAGTGGATACACACAAACAGCACAGCAGGGGTGGCGGCACCCACCTGCATTTGATCAGAGCAGAAAATTTACCAGGCTATATACTTACTGATGATGGTGCTTTCTGTAAGAGCTTGGTGGTGTACAGTCTCATTCATGATCTCAGAGTCTAGTATTGGGGATTCTTCATCTTTCACAATCAATGTCCCATAGTTTTCTGGGACTGGAAATTCTGTTTCTGTTAAGAGAACAAAGGTAAATCAGAGGTAAGAGCACAATTACTGGCATTAGTCCTGTGATATAGACATAATCCCTGCACTGCATGCAAGGAGATAAGAGTTTGAGAACAGAGTCAGGTTTCCCACCTGGGCGTTATACCAATTATTTAGACATACCATCTGTACTGCCACCTGGGAGGCTTGGGTTTAGAATGGACTCATGTTTTCCACCCTCAGATTACACTAATGATATACACATAACACCATGCACTGACACCTGGGGTCCTAGGCTTGAGAACAGACTCAGGTTTTCCACCCTAGTACTATACCAATGATACACACATAACATCATGCACTAACACCTGGGGGTCCTAGATTTGAGAACAGGCTCAGGTTTTCCACCTTTGTATTATATCAGTGATACACACACATAACACCATGCATGGACACCTGGGGTCCCTAGGTCTGAGAACAGACTTAGGTTCTCACTCGATTATCTCAATGTGCCTCCCTAGATCATATGACATATATATCTTCTGATTGACTCACAAATACAATAGATGTTGGCAGGACTATTTTATCTACTTGGTAACATATAACTCTAATGGCAACTAGTGTATGGATCGACTTATACCACCATTTCTCTGCTTTGCGATACCTCTCTGTTTTTTACCATTGTGCTCCCGCTCTTCAATCCTTTTCTTTTATCATCTCACTTTCTCCTTGTGACAGTGTAAACACTACACTGGAAACAAGAGGTTAACCTCTTGTTTGAGGCTGAGAAATGAAGGGAATGCAATATGAACAGGGCGGGGGCGGGCCCTCTGTGCCTCTCCAGGTGCTGCTAATTAGAGGGATGGCTGAAAAGGCAGAGAGAATCCAGCAAGGAGTTAGTTAGATGCTGGAAACAGCTGCAATGTGAGACAGGAACCAGAGCTGAAAGCCAAAGAGAATGAATAAATATTGGAGAGAGCCTTTGGGAAAAAGCTGAAACCTGCTACTGAGAAACAAACCATTTCTAGAGCACAGCGTCCTGAGGTAAAGGATCAGTCTAGTCAGCTGGGCCAAACACAATTAGTGGAATGCACTGCTGATAACTGCCTACAAATAAGGCAAAAGAGAAAGCTGTCTGTGTTTTATTTGAGACTGTGTATTCAAACTGTTGGCCCACAAACCATTTGTTTTGTTTGAGACTGTATATTGAATAGGCTGCTGGTCCACATACAGTAGGTGGTTCAAAGATTCCTTTATCAAGTCAGCCTGAAAGAACTGTTTTGTGTTAACCTTTATGTTACCTGACCAGGCTGGAGAAGTTGAACTGACTGATTATGCTTTTCTGGAGCAACAACTTACATTGGAATCAATAAAAGTACATTTTGTTCTATGAACTTTAAGCCCAGTGTGTTCCTTCTCCATCTACCATAGGCCAGCTTGTCACATGGTGTTAGAAGTGGAATCGAACCCCTGCTGGAGTGAGCAGGATTAGTTACATTCTGGAAAAATGGATATGGAGAAATTGCTGAAGTTCCTCTGAACAACAACAACAGATTTTCAGGCAGCTGACATAGCAGCAGCAAGAGGCAAACAGTGGGTGCAACAAGCACAGCAAGCCCAACAGGAGGTACAGCAGGCACAACAGGCTCAGCAACAAGCACAACAGCAGTTTCTTATACAGCTGGGGCAACAACAACAGCAGCTCCTGCAGTCCCTGGTGCGACAGCGCAACAAGATCCTACTGGTGAGGCCGGTCCGGGTTATCGGGGCCAGGGTTAATAGGATGAATACCATGCTGACCAAAATGACATCTGAGGATGATTCCAAGGCCTTCCTGGTAACATTTGAGTGAGTGGCGGAAGCTGCTGGATGGCCCAGACAGTGAATGCTGTCCACCTTGTCCCTGTCTGACTGGGGAAGCCCAAGCAGCCTATCAAGCTATGGACAGTACCACAGCTGGGGAGTACACAGAGGTGAAAGCAGCAATCCTGGACCGCCTAGGCATCAATGCAGAAAGTTACCGACGGAGGTTCCGGAGCTTCAAATTTGCAGCAGATGCATGACCTAGAACAGTGGGACAACAACTGTGGGACCTGTGTTGGCATTGGCTTGAACCTGAAAGATGCAGTGGCCCTGAGGTGGCAGAGTTAATCATCTTGGATCAATTTCTGAACATCCTGCCCCGGAATTCAGAGCTGGGTCTGCAAACAGAAGATCACCATGTTAGCAGAGGCCATGCAGATCTCAGAACAAGTGTTGGATGCTGAACTCTCCTCCCACCTCGTGATCCAGTTTACAAGACCATCTGGGAAGATGGGTATTAGTCCCAGGAGTCAGACTGAAGAAATAATGACTGGAAATGTGAAGGGACCTTGGGCATGTAGGGAGGGGGTTATGGGCCAAATAAGGTCAGACTCTTGGGAAGATGACAACCCAGCAGCCCAGGAAGATATTTCCTAAGGGCCCTTTGCCTAAACCTGAGACACAGGGCATGTTTCTCATGTGGACAGAGGGATCACTTTGCGGAACTGCCCCCCACATGGACTATACCTTCATAGATTGCACATTTACAGATGAATATTCACTGTACAGTGGGGTGGGGGCCCTGAATCCGATATTTTGTGATCCCTGTTGAGGTAGAAGGAATAGAGACTGAGGCTCTAGTGGACTCAGGAAGCCACCAGACCCTAGTCAGGGTGGTCCTTGTAAACCCCTGATGCAGAGAGGACCAGAATCCAGTCCCTATCCAATGTGTGCATGGGGATGTAAAGGCTTACCCTGGGCTATGGTTACACTAACTCTGGGGGCCAAGAGAACTATAAATGTGGGGTTGCCTCAGGGTTACTCTATCTGGTGTTACTGAGGAGAGTTGGAAATGGTTTGACAACTTATGGAAAGCAGACGTATTTTGGTAACTACCCAGTCTCGGGGTCATGAAGAGAGGGCCAGCACCTGCAGCTGGGGAAGTTTTTCCTTTCACGGACCCAGGGATTGTTAACGCCAGACCAGAACCCACAAAGCTAAGCAAGAACATAGGGCAGCAAAGAAAAAGGGTCCCGAAGAACAGGTGCACAGGAGGAGGTGAAGCAAAGGCAAAAGTGGGTCGAGACCCACAGCATGACCCTAACACTGACCCACTAACCAAAGTCCCGGAGGGCTGTCCTTATCAGAGCAAGATGTGTTAAAGCACTGCCTGGACATTGCCTAAGAACAAAGGGCTGACTGCATACTCAGTTAGGTATACACCAAGTTGGCTGTCAGGGAAGGGAGGTGGTAGATGAGAATCAGGCAGCACACTATCCTCATTTGCAGTTACAAGGAGGTATCCTGTATCAAGTTAGTAAGGATGCTTGAATGGGGATACCTGGCATCAGTTGCTAATGCCTCGAGTCTTTCAAGGGAATTACTAAGCTTTGCACACTCTATTCCTGTGGCTAGGCACTGTGGGGTAGACAATACTCTAGCCTGACTGTTACCCTGTTTTTTGCCGGGCATCTACCAACATGTTAAAGACTATTGTGCATCTTGTCCCGAGTGCCAGTTAGTAGCTCCAAAGAACAGTCCAAGGGTCCCTTACTGCCCCTTACCTGTTATGGTGGCACCTTTTGACTGGATTGGGGGTGATATAGTGGGACCCCTGGAAAAGAAGTGCAGGGGTACCAATACATTCTGGTAATTGTAGACTATGCTACCTGGTACCCCGAGGCCATCCTGTTATGGAAGCATTTTGGCCAAAATTGTAGCCGGGAGCTATTACAGGTCTTTAGTCACATGGGAATACCAAAGGAAATTTGACGGACCAGGGAACTAACTTTATGTCCCGCCTGGCTCAGGAGGTTTGTACTTTATTGGGAATCAGCTCCATAAGGACCTCACTCTACCATCCCCAGATGGAGCAATTCAACAAAACCCTTAAAACGATGCTTCTAAAGTTCATAACCACTGAGGTGGGGACTGGGACAAGTTACTTCCCTTACTGATGTTCGAATGGGAGGCCCCTCAAGCTTCTACAGGATTTGCTCCTTTTGAACTCTTCTATGGACGTCACCCACGAAGTGTTCTTGATGTAGTAAAGGAGATGTGGGAGAAACCCAACCCCAAAACTGAAAATGTGGTGCAATATGTCCTGCATTTGAGGAAAGATTAGATCAGGTGGGGAAATTTGCCCAAGAGAATCTGGTGAAGACTCAACAAAGACAAAGTACTACTATACTCAGGGAGCCAGTTGAGGAATATAAACCAGGGGATCACGTACTAGTGTTGTTGTAAGCAGCCAGAATACGCCTCTAGCCAAATGGAAGGGGCCTTACGAGTTACCCGTGGGTGGGCCCAGCTGACTATGAAGTTTGCCAGCCAGAGAGGCGAAAAGAGACCCAGATCTACCATGTCAGTTTGCTGAAATTCTAGAACCAGAGGATAGCCTATTGATGTCCCTGAACCAGACATAGTGGATCTGGGACCCCAAGTGCTGGATGAGAATCTAGGGATACAAGTCCCAATGGGAGAACAGCTGTCTTACAAACAGAAACAGTAACTAGGAGAGTTGGTAAGCCAGTTTGTAGACGTTTTCTCCTTCTTCCCAGGGACAACCCATATGATAGCTCATCATATAGAAACAGACCAGGGAGAAGTTCCAGCAGCGACTGTATCGCTTGCCAGAAACCATATGAGACACTGTTAAGAAGGGTTACAGGACATGCTAGAGTTGGGGCTGACTGAGGAACCAAGCAGTGATTGGTGTAGCCCCATAGTGTTAGTACCAAAAGAAGGTGGGGCTACCCACTTTTTGTATTGATTTTGCAGGGTCAATGCCATATCAAAGTTCTATGCCTACCCCATGCCCTGGGTAGATGAACTGTTGGATACACTAGGGAAGCCAAGTGCATCATGACTTTGGACCTAACAAAAGGGTACTGGCAAATTCCTTTGAACCCAGAGTCTTTGGAAAAGACAGCATTGCTACCCCTTTGGGCTATACCAGTTCCATACCATGCCTTTCAGCTTACATGGGGCACCTGCAACCTTTCAAAGGCTCAAGAATCGCTTGCTGGGACCCCATGCCCACTATGCAGCTGCCTACCTAGATGCGGTGATTCACAGCACTGATTTGGAATCCCATGTATCCAAGGTGGCCACTGTACTACAGTCCTTACGAGAAGCAGGGCTGACAGCCAATCCAGCAAAGTGTGCTTTGGCCAAAGCGAAATGAAATACTTGGGGTATTGTATAGGCAATGGACAGGTAAGACCCTTGGTTAGTAAGGTCCAAGCCATAGCAGAGTGCCCAGTACCCACACAAAAACCCAGGTGAGATCCTTCTTAGGATTGGCAGGTATTCTCACCAGTTCATACCGCACTTCTCTACCCTTGCCAGCCCCTTACAGACCTCACCCGGAAATATGCCCCCAGTAAGGTCCAATGGTCAGAGGAGTTTGACAAGGCCTTCACACAACTCAAAGTGACACTGTGCAGAGAGCCAGTCTTACGCAGTCCTGACTTCAACAGGACCTTTATCCTGCAAACGGATGCCTCCAGTTGGGCTGAGCCATGATCTCCCAGGTGTTTGAGGAAGGAACATCCTATCCTCTACCTCAGTCAGGAAACGCTGGCGTCCTGCCCTGGAGGAATGGTCAGGGGCCGACCAACTGTGCCTTCGCACAAGGGGGTCTTCAATCCTTTCTTTTATCATCTCACTTTCTCCCTTGTGACAGTATAAACACTACACTGGGAAACAAGAGGTTAACCTCTTGCTTGAGGCTGAGTAAATGCAGAGAATACAATATGAACAGGCAAGGGAGCTCTCCAGGTGTTGCTAATTAGAGGGATGGCTGAAAAGGCAGAGAAAATCCAACAAGGAGTTAGTTTTAGAAGCTGGAAACTGCTGCAATGTGAGACAGGAACCAGAGCTGAAAGCCAAAGAGAATGATTAAATATTGGAGAGAGCCTTTGGGAAAAAGCTGAAACCTGCTACTGAGAAACAAACCATTTCTAGAGCAGAGAGTCCTGAGGTAAAGGATCAGTCTAGCCAGCTGGACCAAAACAGTGAGTGGAATGTACTGCTGATAACCACCTATAAGGCAAAAAGGAAAACTGTCTGTGTTTTATTTGAGACTGTGCATTCAAAACTGTTGGCCCACAAACCGTTTGTTTTGTTTGAGACTGTATATTGAACAGGCTGCTGGTCTACATAGGTGGTTCAAAGATTCCTTTGTCAAGTTAGCCTGAAAGAACTGTTTTGTGTTAACCTTTATGTTACCTGACCAGGCTGGAAAAGTTAAACTGACTGATTATGCTTTTCTGGAGCAACAAATTACATGTGAAGCAATAAAAGTGCATTTTGTTCTGTGAACTTTAAGTCCAGCTACCATAGGCCAGCTTGTCACACTTCTCCTTTCTCTTACTTCTCTCTCTTAAACTCTCTGTATGTGTTTAGTTCTTCATAAAATCTTCCTAATTTTTAAAGACTTCCAGTAATTGTGGAACATTCATGGTATTGCAATGCATAACTATGATTGTAAATATTCTCATATCCATTTTTTTCACCAGCTCCTTTACTTATAGAACGATCAGTCTCCTGGTGTTTCTTGGTTTGTATTGTTTAAACCAAATATACGTTACATGCTTTTCCACTATCTGGATATACATTTGTGCATTTGGAAGATGCTCGTTTGTCATCTTTATGAATACCCTAATAAAAAGATCAACTACAAAGAGAAGAGACTCAGGTTTTCCACCCTTTGATTAGCATGGCTTCTCAGCTTCTATCCTTTATGTAACATTTACCAGGCCATCGACTTACTGCTGTTGGTGCTTTCTTCAGGAGACTGCTGATGTAGCGTCTCATTCCTGTTCACTGACTCCAGTACTGAGCGTCTGCCTTCTTCTGTTGAGAGAAGATAATCACACTTTGTGCAGAATGTTTGTAGATATATTCACCGAGTAGTCTCTCTACATTTGACAATGTAAACAACTCCCAAATGGTAGTCAGTCATAGAACAGTAGGGATTTAGCTTAATTGGCTCATTACAGAATAACATAGTCTCTACATTTCGTGTCAGGGTAAGTGCAACAGATCCTTCACTTGGTGCACCAACAGCTGGAGTAGAGCAGATCCCCATTATTAAGACTGGTACATCAGATGGGGACAGTGGTGCAGGGTCCCTCCTCATCCAAGCCAGAAGGTCATGAGTTCAAGTAACAAAGCAAAGACTTAAGTTCATACCCATGACTGACACTGTAGAGCAGGCAGTATTGGGGAGGGTTTGCTCTCCTGCTGAAGGGTGGATTCAAGCTGCACAGCAGAGGCTGGGCTCGTACCATAGCTGACACAGCAGGGAAGTACTGGTGGATGGGTTGTTATCCTGTTGAACCCCAGAGCAACGCCCCAAGGTAAGTAAGGTCTTTGTGGTTCTCCTTTTCTCTGCTATGGACTCCCATGACCCAAACTAGTAAGACTCTCATTAAGGCTGGCTGGCTTATCCCCACTTCCTCTGGGCTGAGATACAGATATGGTATGCTAATGAGGACAAAACACTTGTCTGTGTCTGCTATTCTCAGCCTTTGCTGGTTGCATTGTGAGGCCTTTGGCAACCTGAAATTCTACTTAAAGTTGAGGCAGTCCAAACTCCTTCATGGGGACTTGCATATGCTCCCCATGATGCTTTGCATTACTGGGGTATGTGTACTTGTGTTTTTTGTTTTTTTTTAAATGTGTCAGCATGGCCAATACCCTCTTGGGTGACACTTGCCTCAGGGCCTTTGCTCTGGGGTTCTTGTCTTTGTAGTTCTCCTCATTCAATACAGAAAAACTGTCAATGAAATGATAAATGCCTTTTAAAGTGATTAGGCATATGGGCACAGTTAATTATGCGATTGAGACCTCTGGTAAGAAAATTCCTACCACGATGCACTGTACCATGCTAACCTCTTGAGGAAATGGGTTGAAAAAACACTGAAGGTGTTCATTTAGCATTTGTTTATCAGTCAGGCACACTGAGCAATGTGCTTCCTATTTTGAGGTGCAGGCTGGGTTGCTTTATTAGTCTTACCAGAAACTGCTACAGAAGATGTTGATATAGCTTATGATACACTGGAACAAACTGTAACTGGTGATGCTGTAAAGGTGAATGTTTCCTCACCACAGAACACAGCACAAAAATGTGTAACTTAGTAAAGACATTTGAAAGAACAGTAAGCTCCAAGGGTGGGATATTCAAAGGTTAGCCGTAAGCAACCCATAATACACCAGTGCGATATTCAAAGGACATGTTGTGCAGCACAATTCCCGATCGCGGGCACACCAGTAATGTATGCAGTGCAAGTGGGGGGCAGGCACATCCGATATTCAGCCGGTATGTGTGACACATATGCTGGCACATACCTGCCTTGTGCTGCTCAGGGGGCACAATGTTGAGCCAGTGAAACCAGAGCAAGTTCTGGCCACCCACGGGCAAACTGCCATATTGCAAGGTGCAATATGGCAGCCACCTACGTGGGTGGTCTTCTGACCACCCAGGACACAGTCCACATGCCCCTGCCCAGGTGATGACATGCCCCACCCGATCACGGACAGAAGACAAATATATCCCTGGTGATCCAGTGGGCGCTAACCATTGCCGGTCATGGGCATCCATACACTTATCCCTGGTGGTCAGTGGACCCCATCCCCATTGCCCAATCACAGGCATAAAAGTAATATCTCCCGGTGGTCCAGTGGACTGATCCCCATCGGCTAAATGTGGGCATATGTTAAAACTCCCTGGTGGTCAGATGAACCCCACCAGCACCCGATCATGGGTGGAATGACCATAGGACACTTTGGTAGTCCAGTTGGTACTAACCCCAGTCAGCGATGAAGCGGCAGCTCCCAGCCGCAAGCAGCCTGTCTGCCCACCGACTGACAGGCGTACAGTAGGCCTGTATGCCTATTGGTCCACGAATGGGCCAATGGATGTGCAGACCATACTGTACTACACTGTCCCGAATTGTGAATGAACACGCCAGAATTGTAGCAGTACAGTATGGTCTCCATGCCCATTGGCCCACGAGTGGACCAAAAGGTGTACAGCCCTACTGTATGCTGTCAGTCGTTAGGCAGCCAGCGCCACGGGTAAGCTTCTGCCCACTGCTGACTGGGGATGGCAGGGTGTTGGGGACTCAGTGGGTGGGTGGGGAGAGGGGTACCACTGGACCACCAGGATGTCCTATGGTCATTCCGCCCATGATCAGGCGTGGGGGGGTTTCCACTGGACCACCAAGGTTTTAACACAAGCCCACATTCGGTTGATGGGGATCGTCCACTGGACCATCAGGAGATATTACTCATATGCCTGTGATCGGGCAATGGGGTTGAGTCCACTGGACCACCAGGGATAAAGAGTATGGATGCCTGTGATCCGGCAATGGTTAGCATTCCACTGGACCACTGGGGCATGTTCACACAGCTACCAGCGATGGGCAATTGGGTTCTGTCCACTGGACCACCAGGGTTTAACATTACACATGCCTGCATTTGGGCGGACAGGAGATGGGCCCACTGAGGGGCAGGAGGCGTCGGTCCCTGATGGCTGCAGCCTGGCAGGGCGCCAGGTGCAAGTTGCGGGGAATCAGTGCACCGCATGCAAATGGGGCCATAATGACATGCAAATGGCCTCATTTGCATGCCCAGTGCTGAATATCATGGTTGATGCACCTAAGCGCCAGCGCGCTAGCGCTGGTGCATCCCTGCTCCTCTCCTGCCACTTGCGCTGGTGCAGTGCCACTGCACCATGTACAGTGTCACGCACCCTCACTGCCATATTCAGCGGTGCTGAGCCATGGCGCAGTACCATTGAATATCGCCTGGACTATGCCCTGGCTCATCCCAGATGCGCTGCACCCAGGCTTGCATCCCTGCCTGGCGCAGCCTGGATATCCACCCACATATACACATGCTCGGGACCAGAAGAAATTGTGCATACAAGCAGAACTGCATACAACTGAAAATGTAGGTTTGCCGTTTTGTTTTGTTTTTTAATAGCAGTTTCTCCACATGGCATTAAATAACTCTTGCAATTTAATAGACAGAAACAAGCAAATACAACTCTCAGAGGTATTACTGCACATTATAAAATGTCAAGGATAAATTCTGGAAGCAGATTGGCTGAAGCAGACTTTGACCCATGATCTCACAATATCATCACGTCCAAAACTAATTACCAAGATCAGTCAACTACTAACACTTTAGGGCCATTTATAATCACAATAATACATTCCAGAGTGTGTTACCATGAGTTATCGTCACTTCTCGGATACATGAGACACTCGGCCTGTGGCCTCACTACCTCACAATGCACCCAGGAGCGATATCTCATGATATACACACCCTGTTGTGTATTACTTTATTGCTTAATTATACAATGGTAAGAAAGAATCCTGGCTTCTGATTGGCCAGTTGGCCACCACAGCAGGGATGTTATCCTGGCATCACATCCCTGCTGATGTATTTGAGCTCTATTTTCTCCTTTTCTTAAGAAACAAATATTTTTACACACAAGCAATATTCTTAAAATATTTTTTTTATTCTGCATATAACAAGCCCTTGCATAATAGGAATAATGCCTCCAGTGTGGGTGTTATGCTGGGATAACATCCCTTCTCAGGTGTTGGATGCCCTCATCCAGTGGCCTCGGGCCAAACCACCTGAGGTGGGATGTTATCCAACGCATTACTACACCCTGTTGAGCATTATTCCTTTAATATATATCGACCTTTAATGTTATTACCACCTGTCTATCCCAACTGCCAGGTAATGCTGAAATCTTGACTATGGGTGATTTTAACATCAGGTGGCAGTCACCCATGGCCCACCCTTAAAAGGATACTGTAGCAGCTATAAACCTTATCCAAGTAGTAACTCCCCCACATGGCTGAATCCTAAAACTGGAATAGCCACACTACTGAAACTTACACTCACAAATCACCCAGACAGACTCTAAAAATTCAAGAGATGTCCTTAGAAGAAATACATTCACATATGAAAGAAGGAGAATTACAAACCAACTGGGTACTTTAGTAACTTCTCACCAGATAAATAACTTGGGACCTGAAAGTTACCTTTGTTTATGTCTGTTAATGCAAAGTGGAGACACAGAAGCTAACCCAGGCCCAGGTTTTACTAGTGAGATTAAGTTAGCTCATGAGAAAGTCTGGAGTATAGTATATAAAACGTTGATTATAGAGTCTGGGTGGCTAATAATAAATTTGATATACTGGCTTTATCTGAAACCTGGCTCCATCCAGAAATCTGTAATCAGGAAGTACATCTTGATGGATACAGAATAGAGAACTGATAGAATAAACAAAAGGGTGGTGGAATTTTAATATATAAAAAAGACAACCTAGGCCCTAATCAGACTTTGCTAACTGCTACTCATGAAGGAATTGATTGTACAATGATCGAACTACCTACAATAAAATTAGTAGTAGGAGTCTTTTATACCCCAAAACAAAACTTAATAGTTTTGATACCCTTACGGATCTCCTCTCAGAGGTAATACAGGATAAAAAGTAGGTAATTACAGGGAATTTTAATGCAGATTGGAATCAGGCTAGAGGACTGAGACTCAGAAATAATCTGAAGTCCTGGGATTAGAACAGAAGATTGAAGAACCCACCAGAATTACAGCTAACTGGGGTTGGAGGGCTATACTCGATCTTCTGTTTGTTTCCAGGACTTGAAATTAAAAATGGGAAGTACTATCAAGAAATTTGAGGATCACATCCCCATAAATTGCACTATCAAGTTTTCCATACCTTTGGTGCAACAAAAGAATGTTTACTGGACAAGAGATCTTAGGAATTATAATGAAGCTGATTTCAGATATGTGCTTAGAGAATTTAATTGGGACAGACTAGTTTTGATTCCAGATATTAATTTAGCTGTATGGGAGTTTAAGGATACTCTGGTATCCATGATTCAAATCATGCTCAAAAAGTCAAAGCAATAAGAGAGCTGAAGAAGATCCATGGATAACAGACAAAGTCAAGAAACTACTTAGGATAACAGACAGAATATGGAAAAAGCTAGGAAAACAAAATTGTTAAATGACTGGGAAAGTTTTATACTATGGAGGAACAAATGCTGTAAAGTAGTTAGAAATGCAAAGAAAAGGTACCACTTAAATTAAACAAGGTAAAAGACTAAAAGCATATTCTGGAATTATATTTCTGAAATGAAACACACTTCTAAAACTATAAAACAGATTAGTTTATTGCAAGGAACAGTTGATTGATGAACCAATGGGAGTGGCTACAATATTAAATTCCTACTTTTGAGTTAGGGGACTTAAATATACCTCCACCAAAAGAGCATGATAGTTGATTTATCAATAAATAAAATAATAGAGGAATTGAAAACAAAACAGATAGTTCAACCAGAAACCAAATTGAATATTAGATTGTTGACCTTGAAGGAAGTACAAGTAGAACTACAAAATTTAAATGTTAACAAAGCTAGTGAGTTGGATGAAATTGAGGCAAGATTTCTAAAAACTGGAGCAGAGGCCCTTGCACCCATAATAACTCACTTATTAAATTGGAGCCTTAGTAGTTCTACTGTCCCAGAAGTATGAAAAAGGGAAAAGTAATACCAGTTCTTAAGGGAGGATAGTACTGTACCATCAAACTATAGACCTATTACAATACTTCCTGTGCTTTCAAAAATAATGAACGTAGAGTCCATTTTCAACTAAGTCAATACCTAGAAGAAAATGCAATATTATTTGATAATCAACATGGGTTTAGACCCAATAGATCCACGAACACCGACCTGATAGACTTCCATAACTTGGTTGTTACCTCTCTGGACCAGGGAGAAGTACCAGGTGGTGTTTGTGGACCTTAGTAAAGCATTTGACTTGGTTCAGCACAGGAAGCTTCTAGAAAGGCTCTGGCAAGTAGGGGCACAAATGGGCTCACTGCAGTGGTTTGCATCATACTTGGCCAGCCATAAGCAATGAGTAGCCAATGGAGCAGAGGTATTGAGCCTTGAGGAAATAAATCAGAGGTTCCTCAGGGATTGATCTTAGGCCCATTGGTGTTTAACATTTATGTTAATAGTTTAGTGCAAAATATTAAACATGGGAAATCAGAATGTATGCAGATGATACAGTACTATTAGTCTCCACAAAAAATTAGAGGAATTAGAACAGAAATTGCAGGAACTCTTTACCATTTGGAGAGATGGATGAGTGACTCTGGACTGCTCTAAATTAAAAAACTCAGTGTATGATGTTTTGTTCAGGTCGTGTTGAGAGCAGACCACACAGCTGCATATCCAACTATCAAATGGTCAATCAATCAATCAAATCAAATCTTTATTTATTCAGGTGATCATCATTGAGCAAGGCTCATTTACAAGATGGACCTGATAAAGTCAAGGTTCGAGGTAAGTGCACAGTAATTACATCACATACTTATGAGACAGTTATACATACAGAAACAAGAAAATGTTATTTATAACACAATAATATACAGAGAATTCACATGTTAAAGCTTGGCAAGAGAAAGTTAAACTAACATCTACAATATGTACAATACATATATATCACAATGAGGGCCATTACAGTCACTCACATAATGAGTACAAGGATGGTGAAGGAATATTGGGTGCCATATACTGGCGGTGTCTGGCTGGAAGGAATATGCCATATGTGATTGGAATAAGGTTTTGTGGGATGACTATTCTATCTCTAGCAGTAGCAACTGCATTTTCTGTGAAGAAGGCTGTACAGTGCTGCTTGAAGGATGTAAATGGAATGATAATGGACAGTTTTAGGGATTTTTGTAGGGTGTTCCATGCTATGGCTAGAGAGAGCTGATTGCTGCCCTCCCTATTTTGGTGTTGACTTTGGGCAATTTTAGCAGGATGATATTGTTGCTTCTTAGGGCATAGGAGCTGGGAGTGGTCAGGTTGAAGCAGTCCAGGATATAGCTTGGGAGTTTTTGATAAAGCTCTGTAGATCCATAGAGCTGCATTTCTGCTCCTCCTGACATGAAGGAAACCCATCCAACTGAATCATAGAGAGACAATGGTGAGTATTTTATGGCAGGTCTGTAATGAACCTTATTGCTCTATGGTATAAGGTATCCAACTTTTGAAGGTAGGAGTGGAGCAGTGACTATAGAGGAAGTCTGCGTAGTCAATGACTGATAGAAAGATGGCCTGGACTAATCTCATCTTTGAATCTCTATTAAGGAAGGGTTTTAATCTGTAGAGGAGGCCAAGCCTTAGGAAGCTTTTTCAGCAGTTGTTCTAGATGCTGAGTAAAGTCAAGTCTGTTGTCAATCCACACACCTAAGTATTTGAAATTTTCAACATACTCCAGATTTTCTCAAGTATAGTGCATATCTGGGGAGACTGATTGAAGAGGATGTGTTGGTGGAGTTTGGGTTGTGAACATCATTGCTTTGGTTTTCTTTGCATTTAGCAGAAGCTTTTCTCGAGAAGCTGATGTTGTAACAGGGAGAATTCTGCTTGTAGGATTTCATGAGCAAGTTTAGGTGAAGGGTTGCTGACATACAGTACAGTGTCATCAGCAAAGAGATGTACTGAGGACTTGGTAAGGGTTGAATCAATTTTATTTATATAAATGGCAAAAAGGATAGGACCCAGAATAGAGTCTTGGGGACTCCTCTTGACAGTGGTCTTAATGAGGAGAGGTCACCTTCAGCTTTTACCTGCTGTGATCTACTGGAGAGGTAGCATCTGAACCACTTAAGGAGGATGGATCTAGGCCAATGGAGTGTAGGGATGAGAGTAGCAGTTCATGGTCCACAGTGTCGAATGCTTTGCTCAGGTCCAGGAATACTGCACAGGCATTGTTCTTTTTATCCAGTTCGGTTTGCCAATCATTGGTGACCTTGGCTAATGCAGTGATAGTGCTATGTTGGCCCTGAATCCAGATTGAGCTGGATTTAATAGATTAGCATTGTCCAGATATTCCCTTAACTGAATACTCACTAATTTCTCCAGCATCTTGGATAACACATGTAGGATGGAAATGGGCCTGTAGTTATTAAGATCCATAGGGTCCCCTGATTTTAGAAGGGGGCCACTTGGGCTGTCTTCCACAGTGTGGGAATAGAGCCAGAGTTTAGGAAAGGTTAAAGAGGTGAGTTAGGGGACTGCAAGCACATGACACTAATCTTTAGAAAGAATGGGTCCAGAAGATCTGCTCCTGCACTTTTGGTATCTAGATGCCATAATAGATCCTCAACTTGTTTCAACAGTATAGGTTTGAAGCTAAAGGAGGAGTCAACTCTTTGTTTACCAGTATAGTGGGAGCTTAATGATCCCTTAATAGGTTAGCTGGGGAGGAGTCAAAGGCAAGGCCAGCTGTTGTGAAGTGGTTATTGAATGCATCCAGGAATTCCAATGTGCCAGTAATGGGGCCATAGTTACTGTGTAAATGGGTTGGAAGGGGTTGTTAACATCCTGGCCCATCATACCCTTGATGGTGCCCCAAAATCTAGCAGTATTATGGTAGGAGGAGTCGAGCTGGGCCAGGTAGTAGGCAGCCTTTGCATCCCTAACTTTCCTAGTGCATTTATTCCTGGCTTGCCTAAAGATCATCCAGTCCATGATATTCTTAGTTTTTCTTGCTACTTTCCAAAGTTTATCTCTCTTCAGCAGTGCAGCTTTGAGGTCAGCTGAAAACCAGTGACAGGATTTGTTTTTATTCGGATACTAGAGATTGGGGCATGGGTGTTAAGGGCATTTAATATAATGCTATTTAGCACCTGCTGAGCTTTTCTACAGAATGTGCAAGATAGAACTTTTGCCAGTGTGGACAGTAGGCTAGATCATGCAGATATCCTTCAATATTGATGTTTTTCTTGGATCTCCTCATGAGGAATTTTGCAGGATCTGTTTAATGCCGTTGGATCTTACACCTGCGATGTGGGCAGTGGTCACTTATGTGCATAGGAGCACTCCAGCATGCGTGAATAGATGTGGCTTACTCACTAGTATGATGTCAAGTAGAGTACTGTTACTACTATTCCTTGCATTTAGCCTTGTTGGTTCATTAATTAACTGTGTGAGCCCATAGGTGTCATAGAATGATACCAGAGGTGTAGCTGCCTGGGTGAGCCAGTTGAAATTCAGGTCCCCTATGATAATGACTTCTTCAGTACAGGACTTGACCAGGTTTCCCAGGTGGGATAAGAGCTTGTGTTTAGCAGAGGGGGTCTGTAGCATCCAATTAAATGGAAAGCTGCTGTATTGGGAGAGAGACTTTTAGAGATAGACACTCAAATTCCTTGGGCATAGATGTTGCAGCAGTACAGGATACAACTAAACCAGCTTTTACATATATGGCTACTCCGCCTCCCTTGTTTGGCGATCAGCTCTGAATAGCTGATAGTTAGGAGGTTAACTTCCTGTCCATTGTGGTGGTCTTGAGCCATGTCTCAGTTATCACAAAAGTCTGGCAAGGTATTGGCAACCCAGGATTGTAGCAATGTAAATTTTTTCAACAGACTGCATACATTAATATTCAGGAAACTGAGGCCTTTAATTGAGGATAGGTCTGAGGGAGAGGTGATGCTTTCAAGAGGTCCAGGGTTGATTTCTACATTACCAATACAGAGCAATAGGAAGATCAGTAATTTCATAAGGGCTGCCAGTGATAGGGAGAGGGGCTGTCTTTGGTCCTCCTTTTTATTCCGTTGCCACTCTTTGTTTTGGGTGCTCCCTGTGGATTTAAGGTATGTGTCGGGATACAATTAGCAGTTTGATGACTAGGCTTAGGTGGGATCTATATACCCAGTAGTGGGCCTTGTCTGAGACATATATGTGGTGATGTGTGTAACTTTATGGTGATTGTACCACTGTAGTCGATGCAGCAATGGCAAGATATATATGAGGGTATGGGTGTCAGCCACGGGGATGTTCCAGAGAAACTAGGCGGGTTGACCACTTTAGATTGTATAATAGGGTCATCTTCATTGTGGAACCCTATGGCTATTAGTGACAGGAGTATCAATGAAGCTCCCATTCTGAGGGGATATTGATAGTTGGCAATAGGGAGTAGCAAGTTGCTGATTGGTTGGGTCAGCAAGCTGGTGTGACTGTCTATTGGTTTAGAGAAAAGTGCTGTGGCGGGGAAGAGATTTCAGCGGAAGATGCCTATAAATTAACACACAGGAAGGGAAGAGGCGGGTGGGCAAAATGTTGCACCTTTCCGACTGCTCCCTCGCTGTTCCTCCTGGCCTTGTGGTTCCCAAGTTCGCAGGTGCGCTGACTGCCCGCTGGCGGAGTGAAGCCCGGCACTCAGCTGGTTGCTGTGGGCTCAAGGAAGCAGGCTGGAGAAAAGACAGAGGAGGGTGCAGCAATTAATAAAGACAGTAGCAAGCCTTTTCTGAGCGTCACTGACCAAATCTGCACTACAAAGGACTGTGGGGTGGGTCCTGTGGCGCCTCAGCGTCTGACCCACCTTACATATTCAGACAAGGAGCTGCAATTACTTTAAAGAGCAGTAAAACAGTAGTTTCCTTACAATACAATAGTGGATAACAGCACTTTTTGATGATTTACACATATAAAACTAGAAGGAGAGTGGTAAAAAAGTAATTGAGGTGAAAAATTACAGATACTTAGGTGTGCAAATGGACTCACATATGACATTTAATGATCATATTAATACTCAGGTTAAAAAGGCAAACCAAAGGCTGGGGCTCTCAGAAGAGAGGTAGGAATATTATCAAGGATTTTTCCTCTGTTTGGGCTTTTGCTAGTCTGACTGCCTTCCCACTTCTTTCTGCTTTAATTGATACAGTTCCTGTCGTGCTCCTTCTGTGATGCCTTATACTTTTGAATGCAACCTTTTCTCCTTAACCTTCCCTGCCACCTCTTTTGAGAACCATAGTGGTTTTTAATCCGCTTTGTTTTCTTTATCTGTTCCACAAAAGGCTTGTTGCCTCTATGATGGCAGTTTGATTTTTCCACTCCTAGAGTATAGAGCACCCTTTATATGAACTCCACCCAAAAGCTATTAAATAAGGTAAACCAAGTATACTATAGACTTGGTAAATTCATAACTAAAAATAAAAACAAAACACACCACTGTATAATATACAATCAGTTGCACTGGTCAAATCCAGATGCACAAAGAAACTATATCTGGTTAACTATCTGTCACAAAATTATTTATTTCAAAAGTAATTATCCTCTAGCAAAATTTGTTACACTTCATCAATCAAACAACTTGAAATATCAAACAAGAAAAGTTAATGCAAAAATTCCAGTGTTAAAATATCACAAAAACTTGTAGAGACAAAGTTGCAAAACAAAATAGCCAGTCATTGGAACAACTTACCAATAAATCTGAAGACAATAAATAATCTGTCCACTTTTAAAACTGCATTAATGGAATATTTACAGACTGAATGTACATGTTAAGTATGACGCTGTTAAAATCATGTAGAATTGAAGTCAGTATCTTGTATGTCTAATGTTTGTTCTTAAGGCAGACCTAGTATGGAAGATTATGTTTTATTTTATTTATTTAATTACACTTGTACTTTATGAACACAGGATTTTAGTTGAAAACAGGGCCTTTGGTCCTAATCTATATATTCCTGTATAAAAATAAAGTTTATCAAATCAAAGATCACTGTACTCCCAGACGCTCTAAGTGACAACTCCCCCTATCATGCATGAGGCCCAATAAAGCCCCTAAATTAATTTATCAGCATTGCCTAAAAAGGGACTTCAAACACTTTCTCAAACTGTGACTGGAATCCGTTGACACTGCCAGTTCTGTGGATGCTGCCTAGCCTACCTCATCTCCACCTTTAACGCTGCCTGTGACCACTTTGCCCCAGTCACTAAACGGGTTGGCAAAAGGTCCCAATACACCCTGGATCACACATACCCTTAACCTTTGGCATTAGGCCCTCAATTCTGGTCTACCTGCTGACAGGCAACAATACATGGCGGCCAGAAATAAATGCACCTGGAGCAATTCAAAAGCCAAGGCTGCTCACTACCAGGAAACACTCTCGTCCATGTAGGGATCAGGGTGAAAATTCTGTAACAACTTAAAAAGACCTCTAACAAGGAAAACTACAGTATGTCCCCCCTCACCATCGTAACTCATTGTTGATGGAGCCTTCCAGGACCCCCTAACAGTAGCCGACGCCCGTAACACCACATTCTCAGACCTCAGCAGTGTGCTGCCTCCCAATTATTTTGACCCTACCATGCATACTTTTCACCCCTACCCCAAATAATGTTCCACCTTTCAGATTTAGGACTGCCTCCCCATAAGGCTAGGTCCTATTTATCAAGAGTACTGGGTAAAACAATGCATAGTGGAGACTTCCTGGACCTAAACTCCTTCTCTTGGCACTGGATGTTGTCCTATGCTCTCACCAAGATTCTCAACCTCTCCCTTTGTCTCAGCCAATTCCTTCCTCTGGAAATCAGCTGTTACCACCGCCATCCATAAAAGGGGTGATTGTACTTCTCCCAACTATTACCGTCACATCTCTATCCTCCCCCTCTCTAAGGCTCTTGAAAAAATTGTTTGGACCTACTTACTGAGTACCTGTCGAAACATGACCTTCTATGCAGGAACCAGCATGATTTCAGAAAGGGCCACAACAACGACAACGGCCCTTCTAGGAATCACCACTTTCATCTATAAAGCCTTGAATGCAGACACCTAGTCAGATCCGTTTACATAGATCTAACTAAGGTGTTCGATACAGTAAATCATGCCCTCCTACTAGAGGCTCTACCTCCCTGGGCCTAAGTACTGACACCATGACCTGGTTTGAAAACTACTGCAGTGGAAGATCATAATATGTTAGATTAACCACCACCATATCCTTCTGCTTGCCTGTCCAATCTGGCGTCAAGGATCAATCTTAGATCTGCTTCTTTTGCCTTTTCCTGAACTCCCTTCCTAATGCCTGTTCTGGTTAACTGCTCCTGTATGCAGATGATGCAATACTTTATTGCAGTCACCCTGACCTTCCACCCTCTACAACATGCCCTCCAGACCTTGTTCACGACTCCGAAGCCTGGTTCACTGAACATAAACTGGTCTTAAACTGCAAAACAAACAAGGTTATGGTCTTCACACATCACCAAAATAAATGCAGTAACACCTCCCCGCATCCTGAACTGCCAGCACTCCCCCTGGAACAAGTAACCTCCTTTAAATACCTGGGAGTCAGCATTGATTCCTCGCTTACTTACCATGATCACATTCACCACCTTAGCTTGGCCATAAATAGCAGACTAGGCTTTCTCTATAGGCACAAATGGTGCTTGCCTCCTGAGGCACTCTGTCTGGCTGTAACCTCCTCTGTCCTCTCTTTGGTAGACTATGGGATTATCTGTCATGGGTCTGCTGACCACACTACCCTGTGCAGGGTTAAAGCTGCTATGAATAGAGCCTGCTGGCTTGTGACAGGGTGTGACAGATTGACCCACACGTGTGACCTCTATCAGATCGCCAACTGGCTGAATTTTGATGGGAGGCTCAAATATCACACCTGCCTCACAGCCAAAAGGTCACCCGTGGCCTCCTACCTCCTGGCCTCAACAGCCTTATACAACCTGCCCTAGTACCCTGTGCTACAAAGATCCACAAAACCCCTGTTAGTACCTCACTGCAGGACATTGTTGGGTCAGCGTGCCTTCTACTATAGGGCCCCCACTATGGCTAAATGAAATGCCCACTGACATGTCAGCTGAACCCTAAACTTGGCCCCTTCAAAGCCAAGCAAAGACCTACTTCTCTCCTTTCTGTCTGTGACTGCACATGACACTGCCTTCCAACACCCTAGTCCACCCTCCTCCCATAGAACAATGACTCTTCTGACTGCGCCTCCTATCTGTAACCCTCTCTCCTAGCATTTCCTATTTTTTGTCACAGAAATTGGTGAGACCTACTTTGTCAAATTAAATTGTACTGATCTTTGTTTTTATTTACTTTTTAACCAGGAGAGAGACACACTAAGCTGAAAGCTTGTTTACAGGTGTGACATGGGAACTCAGGGAAGTTAAGTGACTTGCTCAGAGTCACACAGTACGATTGTTTAAACATGAGAGACATGAAGCTGAAGCTTGTTTACAGGTGTGACCTGGGAGCACAATGAAGTTAAGTGACTTGCTTGGGGTCACACAGTATGATTGTCTAACCAGGAGAGGCACTAAGCTGAAAGCTTGTTTGAGGTGTGACCTGGGAGCACAGGGAACTTAAGTGACTTGCTCAGGGTCACACAGTATTATTGCTTAACCAGGAGAGACAATAAGAAGAAGAAGAATCAGTATTTATATAGCACTTTTCATACACAATGTATCCAAAGCACTTTACAAGCAATGTTAGACTGGTAGTGAATTGTCTGAATGTGTAGTGGCAGCCATATCACACATCATCACCCACACACAGCCTGGATAATTGCATGAACCGTTTATGGAAGGGAATGTTGGCCAGGACACCAGGAATGTTCCCTACTTTGCGAAGAGTGCCCTGGGTTATTTTACTTCCACCTGGACACCCGCCAGACAACACCAGGATGGGCAGAAGAGACCTTGGTTTAACGCCTCAACCAAAGGATTGCACACCTAGCATACAGCACCCCATAATACTGCACTCAGATGCCAGTGATTTTTAGGTGAAAGCTTGTTTACAGGTGCGACCTGGGAGCACAGGGAAGTTAAGTGACTTGCTTAGGGTCACACAGTATGATTGTTTAAACAGGAGAGACACTAAGCTGAAAGCTTGTTTACAGGTATGACCTGGGAGCACAATGAAGTTAAGTGACTTGCTCAGGGTCACACAGTATGATTGTTTAAACAGGAGAGACACTAAGCTGAGCAAAAGGGTTCAAGCATGTAACAGTGCCAAAGAATGCTTGTCCTATCAGATGAAAGACATACAGATTACCAGAGCAATTAAGAGTAGATGGGGTTACAAAACTATAAACAAATGAAAGAAACTGGCCATCACTGAAGAACTGAGAAGTGACTGGTGATCATCAATGATGACTGTAAATAACAAAGAAGGGGTGTAAGAATCAGCGCTGATTTTAGGAAACTTAATTGTGCTGTACTGGACTGCTATCCTGTGCTCAGGATAAATGATTTAGTGAACAAGCTGGGAAGTTCAAGTACATTTGCACCTTGACCTCACCAGGGATTACTTGCAATTGCCCCTAGCTAAAGAATTCAGAGACAAAACTGTATGTTCCACTCCATTTGGATTCTGAGAGTTCACCACCATGCCATTTGGTTTACATTCCAGAGGTGCATGGATGCATTTCGAGCCCCTGACACTGGTTATTGTGCTGCTTACCAGGATGATGTTGTGGTGTACAGTTCTGACTGTGAAAACACCTGGAAGCTCTATAAGCAGTTATCCAGTCTAGCAAAAGTGGAGGTCTGACCATTAATCCTACCAAGCATGCCTGAGGTATGCAGAAAACCAAATATTTGGATTATATTTTGGGAAATGGAGAAGTAAAGCCACAGGTTTGTAAGATAGAAGCTGTAGCTAACAGTCCTGCCCCTAAAGCAAAGAAACGTAGCAGGTAATTTTAGGTCTGCCTAGTTACTGCAGGAGATTTGTTCCCAACTTTTCCTAATTAGCAACTCTGCTCATGGAACTCATAAAAATGGGTCCAAATGATGAAATAGGCCCTCAGTGTGAGAATGACGTTAAGCCATCACGGCTGTATTATGTTCAGCCCTGTTTTAAGAAGTTCAGACTCTGAGAACCATTTCTGTTACAGATAGATGCATCAGAGATAGGCCTAGGTGCAGTCCTGAGTCAGAATATAGCTTCAGAAGAACATCCCATCCTATATATCAGTAGAAAATTGCACAGCTGGGAGAAAAGAACTCCACTCTTGAAAGAATGCCTTGCTGCAAAATGGCCAATGAAGTTCCTTAAGTTTTATTTGCTAGGAGCTGACTTTGTACTTATAACAGACCATAATCCCATCCGTTTACTTAAAGCTACCCATCAACTATAAATTCACTAAGAATCAGGGTAATGAATTCCACAAATATGCTGCTCTTACAGTGAAAAAGTATAGCATTTTGTTTCTCTTCACCCTTTGTACCATGAGTTGCTTATTATGGGACCTTAACTGGGTGTTTCTTTCAGTAAATTTGATACCCTACATCTTTCATTAGGGTCCTCGTTTAAGTATGCTATAGATAAATAGGAGGTCACTTCTGTCTCCTCTCATGTAAGCTAAACAGACCTGTTTAACTAACTAGTCTGTTTTCACAATCCATCTTACCATAACTCTGCATAACCCCCTACAAATGGGGTTCTCAAAGTCTTCCTTGAGCTTGCCTAAATGCTCACTGCCAGGCTGGTGTTCTGTGTTTTAGCAGTTAAACATCATTGCTAGAGCATGCCTGTGTACTGCCTCTTTAAGGGCTGCCTAGATTTGTAGTGGTGATTAATCTGGGAGGGGCTGAGTGCTGTCATGCTCGAGTCCCACCCAGGCTGCCTGATAATCGCTCCGTTTCTGCCATCGCTAATTGCACATAGGGAGCCCTGTTAGAAGATGTAACTATTTGCTGAAAACCTATTAGTGTGACAATGATAATGTAGTTTGTCTAACCTGCCTTCTTTGCAGCAAGGGCTGTTTTGTTTATCCCACTATTTTGGCGGGACTGCGAAATGGACCAGTCAGTAACATAGAAACATAGATTTTGACGGCAGAAAAGGACCGCTTGGCCCACCCAGTCTGCCCATTTCCCTACCTAATGGATAAGCTGCAGATCCTAGTTAACCAGCAGCCTACTTCTTCCTACCCCACCCCTAGAATTGCCTTATGACTGTCCCATGCATGCTTGAATTCCACCACTGTTTTTGACTCCACAACCTCCTCCGGAAGGCCGCTCCATGCATCCACAACCCTCTCTGTGAAAAAATACTTCCTTAAATTACCTCTGAGCCACCCCTTCTATCTTCAAATTGTGCCCCTTGTTCTTGCACACCTCTTTTTGAAAGATGCTACCCTCTTGGACTTTGTTGATTCCTTGAGATACTTGAAAGTTTCTATCATGTCCCCCCTCCTTTCCTCGAGGCTATACATATTCAGCTCCTTAATTCTCTCTCTTCATATGTCTTCCGGTGAGACCCTGCACCATTTTAGTTGCCTCCTCAGTACTGGTGGGACCTAAAATGGAGCCAGACTACAGGAGCTGTCTGGAGTCAAAATCTGTAGGAACTGTAGCTTTGGGCTTTTGGCACCTTTTTGCACCTGAAGGGGAGCTCCTGTTGTGGCTGACAGATGAATCAGCCAAGCAAACCTTTTGGATCTTGGGAAATTCCCAGGCTTGCTGCAGTTTGGGTCAGATCTAAGTTTGAGTTGAAGAAGCAACAGCTCGAGACATTCGAGTAGCCGTCTGTGTAGTTTCACGTGGGAGAACTGTGAAAAGGCCCAGTTGAGACCTTCATCTTTGCCTGCTGCCCGAGAGGAAAATATAATTATTTTGGACTGAATCAGAGTTTATGAGAACAAAGTAAGCCACTGAATTTTACCAGGCTCATATCTGAAGAAGACCAAGATTTTGCTGAATGCTACCGCCTGTCAGATTTCCAGCTGCCTTGAATCCCCAATTTGTGCAGAGACTTTATGATTGTGACCGGAGAGCGTTTGCCTGATACAGTAGAGTTTCCTTACATGTAAATGTGCTGTGAGTTGTTAGTGGGTCGTGATTTGGTTCCCCACTGTGTGAACTGTGTTCTGCTTGTTGAAACTGCAACCAGCCCAAAACGGACTGTATCTGAATTTGTCTTCATTTGACCCTGGCCTTGCCACACTGGCCCAGCCAGACTACTCGCTGCACAGAGAAAGCCATCGATGAGAGACCTGCCTGGGATCAGCCCCTGCTCCATGCTCCAACAGGAATGACGCCTCTGTGATTTGTGGGCCTCTGCTTCTCCTGGCACCCAGATCAACCATCTGCAGTTTCGATTTTCACCAGTCTGTGTTCAGTCTTGGGTATCATGAGTAATCACAGGTAGCTCCCTGCAACAACAGCTTAATCTAAGTGTGTCATCTGATTGTCTTGTTGTTTCTTTTTCCTTTACAAACTGAGCCCTCCGGCCACAGATTACAATTAGTGTGCTATGCATGTTGTTTTCTTCCATCACAGGGCCCCAACCAGCTGCAACTCTGGCTCACCCCAGGCAATGATCCTGGCTAGCCCACCTCTTCTCGCCTGGGTACCCAGAGTGTGTGACTGTTTAGGGATTCTAACGTGCATGCATAACTGTCTGATTGAATTAGTCTTTAAGCCAATCAAACTGATCACACCCTCCCTTGTTCAAGTTCCTAAATAAATCAGATCTAACTCTTTCTTCATTTAACCTGACTGTGGTTCCAGTTTGTGCCAAAGTACTGTACTGTTGCTATTTGCTTTGCATAACCTTGTTTTACAGGGGGTTCCCAGGGTCGAGCTAGAGGAACCTGCCCTGGTGGTAAGTGCAAACAGTGGGGGTAACTGCCTGGTATCTGAGATATATTGTGAAAGTGATAAGTGTGTATTGTTCTTGCCACTAGAAGGGAAAGAGGCGGTTACAGTGTCCTGGAGGGCTGTGCCCAGGTTTGCTTGTCCACTACCAACTCTGACCTCTGGGTGGAGGCACCCATTTCTGAACTCAGGCCACTTAACCTGCAGCTAGCCAAGCAGGCAGAGTTAGCAGCCCTTGGGATAGTGCCACCTAGGGTTACATCTGTATCACTTTTGTTAATCTTCTGGGCCTTTTCTAGTAGTTTTACATCTCTTCTTAATTGGGGCACAAGAAGGAGAACCATAGTCAAGGTGTAGAATTACAAATGTTTTGTATATCTGAACAACGTAATGGGGCTGTCTTGTCACACACAACCCCTGATAGCTTGCATTAGATAATTTGCTTTCCTGGCTACCAAGGCACAATGATCAGAGTGGGAAAGGGCATTATTGACAGTAATCCTTGGATCTTGTTCCTTATATACTGATTTAGAAGAACCCCATTCATGAAATAGTTGTATTTCTGATTATTCCTTCCAAAATGCAACACTGCACTTTTCAGGGTTAAAGGACATTTATTATTGTTTGCCCATTTTTGTATTGTGATTAGGTTATTATACAGAAATGTATGTTTCTCAAAACTATCCATTTCACTCCCAAGTTTGGTGTTGTCTGCAAACTTCATCAGGTGACTGACTTAAGTGAGAAGAACTCATACCCACTGATAAAGAGTCCAAACAGTACTGGCCTCCAACACGGAGCCCTGCAGCACTCCACCGCATACATCACACCTCTAGACAGGACACCATTTACTCAGACTCTTTGGTTTCTGTTAGAGAGCCAGTTCCTAATCCATCTGACAATGTAGGTGTTACTACCCATACTAGAATGCTTGTTAACCAAAAATCCTAGGGTACCAAGTCAAAGGCCTTTCCCAAATCTAATACAATCACATTATACAATATGTACCTTCATCAAGACTTTTATTGACCTACTCATAAAATGTTATCAGACTGCTATTACATGAAAGACCCTTCTAAAATCCATGCTGAGAGGTGTCATGTAATTTTAACAGTATTATTTTGTCATCAATCAAAAGTTTCAGTAATCTTTCCATAATTCTGAAACACATGGGGAAAAGCAGATTGGTCTGTAATTCCCTACTTGGTTTCAATTTCCTTTTTATGGATAGGGATCACTATTGCTGTGAGCCAGTGTAGGGGAACAGTGACAGATTTCAGGGAATTGTTAAACAAACTGGATTGTGGCAGAGCCAAGAGGTCAACCAGGTTTTCAGGAACAGCGGCGTATATCATCAGGACCCGACAAGGTATCACCCTTTATAGTTCGGGTCACCCCTGAAAAAGGGACCTTCGGGGCTCAGTGGGCCTACCAGTCACCAAAATTTAACAAATAAATAAATAGTTTTAATTCTTTAATAATCTGACTTGGTGAGAAGTCCAAAGGGTGAAGACTAGTATTTGGTGTTAAATCACTGGAATCTTGACATTATTAAACACAGAAATGAAAACTCATTAAATGCCTGAGCCATCTCTCCGAGTCAGTTATAGTTTAATTATTTAGTAGTAAGGGCCCTAATGCACAGGTAGCAGTTCTATTACTGATTATGTTGGTAAAGACTGCTTTGGTGTTGTCTTTTGAAAATGCCAGTCTACACTCCAAATTAGACCTCTTTTTAATCAGGTGTTTAAGATTGTTTAATTCTATTTAATAATTTGTTCTGCATTCTCTTCAATAGGCCACCTTTTGGATTTCTTGTGTAGTTTTATTTCATTTTATTTGTGTCTGGACAGAATTGGTTAGCCATATTGGGATATGGCCTTTCTGTTGTATTTCTTAACAATGGGTACACATTCTTCCTCTAATTCTAGGACTATGTTCTTAATAGTTTCCCACATAGTGTCAACATCCTTGATTGTTGGAAGAATCTGCCAGTCAATATTAGCTTGGGAGTTTTTAATCATTTACCAGTTGGATCTTTTGTCATTCCTAAAAGTAGTGGGACTTGATTAGGGATATTCCTTGCCACTAGGGATCCAGTAAGTCTATAGTGGTCATTTGATCCCAAAAGGCTCACATTCTATATAGAATGTTTAGATTTGCCTATCCATATGTCATAATCCTCCTCCTCTTTTGTTTCTGTCTCATCTCCACATCTGACAACAAGGGTTCAAAATTCTCAATCCCTACTCTTTTATTCAGTCAGGTTTCAGTAATAACAACTGAACTACGGTTACATTCCAATCCCATTCCCTAACTGCATTTGTATTAGAAGCCAAAGTTCATGCATTAAAATGGACAAAACCAAGCTCTCCATTTTCAAAATGTCAGTTGTAATGTCTATGGCCAGCTGAGGACTTGGATTTAACTGCACATCCCCAGCTAATAACAGACAGATTAATATCATTCCTCTAACCATAGCCAATTTTTGGTAAAATAAGATTTTAGCCTTATTTTTAGAAAATTGTTTACTGACAATCAGTTTTTCTCAAGGTCCAGAGTTTTATTTCATAGATGTTTTGCATTTGTAGACATAGTCTTCCACATTTAGTTATCACATTGCCTGTTATCCCTCTTATTTCCTTGTTGCCCTCACTCCATCCTCCCTCTCCTTTAATTGTTTTTGTTACCACCCTCTTCATTTCTACCACTCTGCTTCTTTTATTATTTTGTACCCTGGGGAGTTTGTCTCCCATCGAGTCCTCCATGGTCTCCACTTCAGTCTGTGGGGAGGGACAATTTATTTCTCCCTTCCTTCCACCACCATCTCCCTCGGCTAATTTAAATGCTGGTCAAAGTAACATATAAACCATCACTAAAGACTGCAGTTCCCTCCCAGATGGATGCAAGCTATCACCCCAGTATTGGCCCTTATCCCTCCAGATTGGTTCCCAGTCTCCAATGAAGCTGAGCCCCTCCTCTCTACATTACTCCATCAAACATGAGTTGGAGCTACTGGGGAAGAGAACTCTAACACCTCTCCTCATCATTCACAGGCAGTACCTCACGAAACCCACTGAGCATTGCTAGCAAAGACCCTCTCCTAGCTCCCTAACCCCCACACTGCACCATCCCTAGTTGGATTACGAGTCCCCAGGTAGACAATGACATTGTGTTCTCCCTCTTGCCCTGCCACCCTAATGATCCTTAGTATTGGCTTTCCATCCCTCCAGGCCACAGCACTACACAGGCACCTCACCTCCTCCCTATTCCCAAATCTGCCACTCCCTCTAATAAAAGAAATAGGCATGCACAAAGGAACAGAGATGGACTTTGTTCCAGTGCTGGACCCAGAGATCAGTGTGTGGAAAGATATCTTGGTCTGCCTGTGGAAAGAAACAGCAGAGTCCAGCAGCTCCCAGACCCAGAGAGGAAAAAGCTCACCACCGAGACAGAGAAAAGATGTTTCTGAGGCCACATGGTCTCACCCTAGAGAAAGGAGAGATCTACAGTGGAGAAGATGGGGTGCCCTCTTGAGGGATTTTCCTGGTGGTTCTAGAGAATCCACTCCAGGTTTCCTGATGAAGCCATAAAGAGTCGAGCAGAAACCCTTCAGTAACGGGTTGTTGAATCACTCTACCTATGGGGGCAACACAGCTGTGCAGAGCTGCGGCCCATCATGTATGTGTCTGTGCATTAGCAGACTCAAGTAAGTTCTCCTTCGGTGCTGAAGCTGAAGGTGAGGTGTAAAGAAGCCTGGAGAGACAGACCATTAAGTAAACAATAAGACACAATGCTGTGTGCAGTGTGATGATCTAATCACATGCCCAGGAGAGCAGTGAGGCACAACACTGCAGGTGGAGTGCCTTCAGCTCCAGGAAGTGCAGTTATATGATCAGTGCTTTACTGCATTG
The DNA here is from genome assembly GCA_016271365.2 of Neoceratodus forsteri. Lineage (NCBI taxonomy): Eukaryota > Metazoa > Chordata > Ceratodontiformes > Ceratodontidae > Neoceratodus > Neoceratodus forsteri. Next base: position 1,472,970,959 of record CM057459.1, read on the forward strand.
GTAAAACAGGTAAACAGAAACAAAAAATCTGCATTAAAATCAGTTTTTGGTTAGAATTAGTAAAAGGAATCCTCCCCAGTTGTCAGACATCCATATAGTCAATACATGGAATCTTTGTGTATCATGGAATGCATGAATTCTAAATTCTGCAGAATTCTACAGATAATGTTGGATGGGCATCTATGCACTTTTTCTGCCCTGCATTAACCAGATCCAAGAGACATATAACCCCCTAAAAATGGGGGTTCCCAAAAAGTCTTCCTTGAGCTTACTCTAAATGCTCACTGCCAGGCTGGTGTTCTACGCTTTAGCAGTTTAAATGTATCACAGAGAGTGCCTGTATAGCCTAGGTGTCCTGTCTCTTTAAGAGCTGCCTGGATCGCAGTCATAATTAATCTGAGGTGGGGCCTGTTAAAAGAGGTACTTGTTTGTTGATCATTTGTTAGAGTAGTAATAATATTGCAGTTTGTTCTAACCTGCTTTTTCCGCAGCATGGACAGTTCTGTTTGTTTCCATCATCTTGGTCCTGGACTGCAGAATGGGCCAATCAGTATACTTGGGACTCTAAAATGGAGCCTGCCTGCAGTGGCTTGGTGGGTCAAAACTTGTAGGAATTGTAGTTTTGGGCTTTTGGTGCCAAAAATAACCTGAAGCGGGAGCCCCTGCGTCGACTGACAGACAGATCAGCCAACCGAACCTTTTGGATCTTGGGAAAGTCCTACACTGTTTGCAGTTTCAGTTAAATCTGAGTTGGGAAGTGAAGAAGTAACAGCTCGAGATAGTTCAAGCAGCAATCCATAGTGGATTCACGCTGGAGATCTGTGGAAAGCCTGAGTTTGGCCTGCTTGGCAGAAGACACCAGGAGGAAGGACTGCTATGTGACTGGACTTCTCTACTGGGACTATATTGCCCACCACCTCCCACCCAAAGCTAGTTCTACTTCTATAGGCACAGGATTTGACTGACAACAGGAACTTCCTGTTTGGGAGCAGGAAGTGAGTGATCACAGAGCCACCAAAGACCCACCATCTTAGAAGGGCAAAAGTAGCTCTCCGGACCCCTCTAGCTGCTGGAGGGCTGCCTCTGAAAGAAAGGGTCTACTGAAATATAGGATATTCTTGTCTCAGAACAGGACAATCAGGAGCTTAAAGGGCACACAGGCAAAAGTAAGGAGAGAGAGAGAAAAAAAACAGAGGAAAGAGTAAGAATTGCAAAAAGTTAAGGGGCCAGAAATAAGACATGATGGGAGTGGTGCAGTGCAGTGGCTGTGGAGCAGCAGTCTTCTGGGAGACGTTCTGGAGGATCGCGGTGTTGTCCCATCTGCAGGCACCTCTCTGGGCTGAGGAAGGAGGTTGCTCATCTCAGGCTGAGTTGGCCAGATTTGTGGGACCTCTTCTTCCATCCAGGGACCACCAGTGCCACTGCTGTTGCCTCAGAGGTTGCCAAAAAGACGAGCTGCTGACCACAGTGGGCTCAGGGAGGGTGAAGGTGGTGGGAACAAGGCACATCCCTCCAGTTGTACCTCTCTACAATTCCTATGCCATTCTGGCAAAGTGTGGTTCCTCTACGGAGGCACCCACAATGGAGACCAAGGAGGATGTGGGAACTCCACAAAGGAGACCCACAGGAGGGTGGCAGGGGACCCCACAGGGAAGGAAACAACTCCTGGTGGGGACTTCATTGTTAGGAAGGTAGAACTGGGGGAGGAAGGAGAGGAGGTAAGGTGCCTGCCTGGCGCCATGGCTTGGAGGGACAGGAGCGAATCCTCAGGACTGCGGAGCAGCTGCACAGGGAGGGAGCTGGATGTCATTGCCCACCAGAGACAAATGACCTGGCTAAAAAGGGATTAGAGAAGTGCAGGAAGAGTTTGTGGAATTGGGGAGAGCCTTAGACAAGTAGCACACCTGATAACCTTCTCAGAGGTGCTGCCTATCTATGGCATAGAGAGGCTAGGGTGTTCCGCACCATGGGATTCAATCAGTGGTTGAAAACTGTGTGGAGCTCAGTGATTTGGCTTCATTGGGGCTGGGGGTCCACCTGGAGTGATGCAAGCCTATACTGGCATGATGGACTGCATCTGCCCAGGAGGAGAACCAGGATCCTAGGTGATAGGTTTAAATGCTTCATTGGCAAGCATTTAACTAGCCAAGGGGAGACACTGGAAAGGAGCAGGGAAATCCTAGCCTCAAAAAATCATTAGAAAAGCGGGGTAAACACCAACATAGAGGTGTCGATAGGAGAAGGGCAGGGTAAATGGGGAAAGTGACAAAGGCAAGAAGGACAGGGATGGGGCAAAAGGAGTAAGGCCATCAGGAAATGGAGGGTAATGAGTACCAATGCCCGTAGTCTGGGTAACAAGCTCCCGAGTTGGTGGCCTTGATGGAAGAGGGATGCCTAGATAGCATAGCAGTCACAGAAACATGGTACACAGAGAACCATGACTGGGATGTTAACATACCAGGTACATAACCTACAGGAGAGACAGGCAGAAGAGAAGAGAAGAGAAGAGGGAGGAGTAGCTCTCTATGTAAAGGAAGGATAAAAGCAACTGAACAAAAAGAGTAAACAGGAGGAGAGGAGGCACTGTGGGTCACCTTGGAGACTGGAAAGGGCACCACAATCCGCACAGGGTTGTGTGCAGACCCCATGTCAGGGGAGGGAATGGACAAGGATATGACAGAAGGCATTCTTAGGATGGCAGAGAAAGGGAAGATACTGTTGATGGGAGACCTGAATATGCCAGATGTTAACTGGAGCACATTTGCTGCAGCCACATCCAAGAGCAGGGCCATTCTTGATGCCCTACAGGTGGCAGACCTCAGACAGCTAGTTTCAGAACCCACTCATGAGGAAGCAATCTTAGACCTTGTACTCTCAAACGGGAGCAGTGAGAGGATCTCAGATCTAGAAGTGGGCTGCCATCTGGGAACAAGTGACCATCAAATGGTGTGGCTCACGCAACTCAGCTACAGAGTCAAGCCATACAAAAGTGAGGGTACTGGACTTCAGTAGGGCTGACTTTAGCAAGATGGGAGAGTGCCTCAGAAAGCATTAGCAAACAGGCTAGAAGGAGGTGTGGAGCAACAAAGGGGAATCATCAAACTGCCATCACAGAGGCAACAAGCCTTTGTGTGAAGCAAATAAACAAATCAAAATGAAAGAAAAAGCCACTATGGTTCTCAAAGAGGTGGCTGTGAAAGTCAGGAAGAAAAGACAGCATTCCAGAAGTATAAGGAACACAGAAGGAGCAGGACAGACAGCTGTACCAGTTAAGGCAGAAGGAAGCAGGAGGGAAGTCAGAATAGCAAAGGTCCAAACTGAGGAAAAGATAGCCAACTCAGTTAAGAAAGGATAAAACCTTTATAGGTACATCAGCGAGCGTAGAAAGACAAAGGGAGGGATAGTGAGGCTGAATAGAATGAACGGTGGGTGGGCAGAGGGGACAGTGAAAAGCAGGGATACTGAATGAATATTTCTGCTCAGTATTCACAAAAGAGGAGAGTGAGGTGCCTAATCCAATTAACAGAAGCAATCTTGATGGGGGGAGTCAGTCCCAGTCCTTTCACAGAAGAAAGGGTTCTGCAAGAACTCCTAAAACTGAAGGTGGACAAAGCAATGGGGCCTGATGGAATTCACCCCAGAATTCTAAAAGAATTAAGGAGGGAACTAGTGAAACCACTGGCTACTCTTTTAATAAATCATGGGAGTATGGTGTGGTACCCGAGGACTGGAGGAAGGCGGATGTGATTCCCTTCACAAAAGTGGGACCAAGACAGAGGCAGGAAACTACAGACCTGTCAGTTTGACCTCTGTGGTAGGGAAAGTGATGGAGTCACTTCTGAAGGAAAGAATAGTTGAGTACCTAGAGGCCAGTGGGGCACAGGACCCAAGGCAGCATGGGTTCACAGCCAGGAAGGTCATGTCAGAGCGAATCTAATAGATTTCTTGACTGGGTGACCAAAGTAGTAGACCAGGGAGGGCTGTGGACATGGCCTACCTAGACTTTAGCAAGGCATTTGACACAGTCCCACATGAAAGATTAATAGTCAAATTAACCAGCCTAGGAGTGGGTCCCAGGGTGGTAGCCTGTAAAACATTGGCTGGACAACAGGACACAGAAGGTAATTGTAAATGGAGTCCACTCTAAAGAAAGAGGTTACTAGTGGGAACCGCGGGTTTCAGCACTGGGTCCAGTCCTTTTAATGTCTTTATAAGTGACACTGCAGAGGGACTGGAAGGAAAAGTATGCCTCTTTGCAGATGACACAAAGATCTGCAACAGGGTTGATACACAAGTAGGCGTGGAAAGGATGAGAAGGGACTTGGCAAGGTTGGAGGAATGGTCAGAAGTATGACAGCTAGATTCAAAGCAAAGAAGTGCAAAATAATGCACCTGGGAAACAAGAACCCAGGGAAGAATACACAATGTGGGGGAGGTAGTAACAACAACAAAAGGAAAGGGACCTGAGGGTAATCATATCAGATGACCTTAAGGTTAGCAAGCAAATGAGAAGGCAGTAGGGAGGGCTGGGGTATACTGGGATGCATAGGGAGAGGCATCACCAGCAGAAAACAGGAAGTTGTTATCCCTATGTACAAACAGTTGGTGAGACTCCATCTGGAGTACTGCGTCCAGTTCTGGAGACCCCATCTCTGCAACGACATAGACAGAATAGAGGCAGTCCAGAGGAGGGCAACTAAAATGGTGCAGGGTCTGCAAGAGAAGCCGTCGAGGACAGACTAAAGGAGCTTAATATGCATACCCTTGAGAAAGAAGGGAGAGGGGACATGATAGAAACTTTTAAGTGCCTCAGTGGAATCAACAAAGTCCAAGAGGTAGCATCTTTCAGAAAAGAGAGCGTACAAGAACAAGGGGACACAATTTAAAGATATGGGGGGTTAGGGCAATGTGAGGAAGTATTGTTTCAGAGAGGGTAGTGGATGCATGGAACAGCCTTCCTGAGGAGGATGTGGGGTCTAGAACTGTGGGAGAATTCAAAAATGCATGGGACAGACATAAGGCAATTCTTGTGGGGGAGGAAGAAATAGGCTGTTGGTTAACTAGGATCTGCGCCTATCCTGTAGGTAGGGAAATGGGCAGACTAGATGGGCCAGCGGTCCTTATCTGCCGTCAAAGTCTATGTTTCTTTGCTTCTATGCCTGCCTGCTGTTCCTGAGAGGGACTTGTACTTTTTGGGATTGAATCTGAATTTGAGAGCAAATTAAGCCACTGAATTGTGACCAGGCTTTAACCTGAAGAAGACCGAAGATTTGCTGAATGCGATCGGCCTGTTAGGACTTCAGCTGCCTCTGAACTCCCAGATTGTGCAGAGACTCTGTAATTGCACCAGACGCCGCTTGCCTGGTACAGTGGAATTTCCTTACATGATGAATGTGCTGTGTGCTTATAGTGGGTCATGATTTGGTTCCCACTGTGTGTCTGAACTGTGTTTTGCTTGCTGGAGGCTGTATCCAGCTCCATGGACTGAATCTGTATCCATTTCCATTTGCCTGGGCCCTGCTACACTGGCCAGCAGAATACCTACTCATGAAGAAAGTCATCGATGAGAGACCAGCCTGGGATCAGCCCCTGCTCAACACTTGAACAGGAATGACGCCTTGATGATTTGTGTGGGCCCGCTTCTCTGGACACTCCAGTTCAACAGCCTCCAGTCTCGATTTCATCCTGCCTGTGTCCAGTATAGGGTATCATGAGTAAACATCAGGACAGCTCCCTGCAACAACAGCTAAATCTAAAAGTGTTGTCATCTGATTGTCTTGTTGCCTTTTCTTTCATGAACTGAGCCCTCCGGCTCCAGATTACAAATAGTGTGTGTTGTGCATGTTGCTTTCTTCCATCACAGGGCCCCAACCAGATGCAACGTTCCTGGCTAGCCCACCGCTTTTCTTACCTGGGTACCCAGAGTGTGTGACTGTGTAGGGACTCTAAAATGCATCCATAACTGTCTGAGTAATATAGCTTTTAAGCAAATCAACCAGATTATGCCCTGCCTTGTTCAAGTCCCCTGAATAAATCAGATTTAACTCTGATTGCATTTAACCTGTGTTTCCAGTTTGTGCCAGAGTATTGTACTGTTGTCATTTGCTGTGCTTAACCTTGTTTTACAGGGGTCCCCAGGGTCAAGCTAGAGGAACCAGACCTGGTGGTAAGTGCAAACCATGTGAGTAATTGCCTGGTGAATTAGGGTCATTGTGAAAGTAATTGTTGCATATTGTTCCAGGCCACTAGGAAGGAAAGATGGTGGGGGTTACAGTGTCTTGGGGGCTGTGCCCAGGTTAGCCTGGCCACTAATAACCCTGACCTCCGAGGAGGCACCAGTTTCATTACCCAGGGCCATTAACCTGTTACTAGCCAAGCAGGCAGGGGTAGTAGCCCTTGGGATAGTGCCACCTGGGGTTACACACATGCCAACCAATCAAAATGCTTTCCAAGGGAGGGTAACAGTGACCCCCAATGCACTGGGAAGCATAAAAGATTAGAGCCTTATGCCCCATTTTGAGACAAGCAATAATCTGCAGTAACTTAGAAACACAGAAATTGCCAGCAGAGAAGGACGCCAGGTGCATCTAGTCTGCCCTAACCAAAAACTAGTTTGTGGCCCTTGACTCTAACTGGTCAGTGGCTACTCCCCTTCTTCCCACCTCTAATCTTCCTATGCCTGTCTCAGGCATGTCTGAAACCTCTACTGTGCTTGTTCCCACAACCTTCTGTGGCAGTCTGTTCCATGGGTCCACCACCCACTCTGTGAAGAAAATGTCTTCACATTTCCCCTAACCTGCCTCCTTCCAGTTTCATGTCATGCCCCCTTGTTCGTTTACAACTTTTGTATTGGAAGGTGTCTCCCCTGCACCTTGTTTATATGTTGCAATCCATGCACCTTCTTAGTCACTCTCCTCTGGACCGCCTCCAGCCTGCCAATATCCTTTCAAAGGTGTGGCCGCCAGAACTGTACACAGTACTCTAGGTGGGGTCAGAACAGCATTCTATAAAATGGCATAACCACCTTCCACCTTCTGCTAGTGATACCTCTGCCTATTCACCCAAAGCGTGCCACTTGCTCTTCCTGTGGCCATTGTACTCTGCATGTAATTAAAGCAGAGTGCTCTAAGATCTGTGTGAAAGGCTCCCACGACATCAGAGAACTTAGTTAACAGCCCTATGTACACATTGTGATGTCTGTAAATGTTATGTCTCCCCTTGCAGTACAAGGTTTACTGTATCATGGCCCAATTAGTTTGAGTTCTGCTTGACATGACTCCCCATGAGTGGATGCTGGCTTTTAGTGTTGGAAATTAGTACCGTGCAGCAGCAGAAGTTTTATTTATTTATTTAGTTTTGTTGACCGGTAAGTGCACTAGACAAATCCTGCCTATTTTCAGGCACGACCGGGGGAGGGATACAGATGAATGCCAACTGACCTTGAACCAGATCAAGCTGTTGGTGGTATTTTTTAGTGAATGAGGGAAATTTGGCCAGGACACCAGGAAATTCCTACTCTTTTCGATAAGTGCCATGGGATCTTTAACATCCACCTGAACTACCACCAATCCAGGCAGATGGGACCTCGGTTTAACATCTCATCTGAAAGATGGCACCTCAGAGTGCAGCACCCTCTCATGCTGCACTACAGTATCAATACTGGGATATTAACCCAAGTGCCAGATGTGGGAACTGAACCCACAGCCCTCTGATCTCGCCTCAGAGGCGAGTGTGCTACCTGCTGAGCCACTGACACTGCAAGGGAGAACCATGCTTTGCCCAGTGCCATAATGCAATAAAAACCCTGCCCGTTCCTCACCTTGAGGGCCAGGCCTGTAGTACACAATGCACACAAGGGCATGTTACACTCTTTCAAAAAATGACAATTAGTTGTGAAACCTACATGCACGCACTGTAACTGGAAGAAAAACCTGGCCAGTTCCTCACCTGAGATGTGGGGCCCATAGTATCTAGCCCCTCGGTGGGGAGACCAGTTACACTGCTTCAAAAAGTTACAATTAGGTATGAATTCAGAAGACTCACATTGTAGCTGGAATAAAACCTCATTCTCACCTCGAGGGGTGAGGCCTGTAGTATCCAGTGTCTGAGGGCAAACTTGTTACATGCCTTCAAAAGTTACAATGAGTTATGAATTCAGAAGGCTGGCATTGTAACCAGAATAAAACCCTTAACCAGTTCTCCGCACTGAGAGGCTGGGCCAGCAGTACCAGCTTCACGAGGTGGACTGGTTACACTGTTTCAAAAATTACAAAGTTATGAAGTCTGGAGGTCTGCAATGTAACTGGAGCAAAAACCCTGACTGGTTCTTCACCTCGAGGGAGTGGGGCAGGTCATTCCCAGAATCTGGGGGACCGTTACACTCCTTCAAAAGTTACAATTAGTCATGAATTTGGAAGGCTGCACTGTAACCAGAACAAAACTCTGGTTGATGCCCCACCTCTATGGACAGGGCAAATAATACTTAGTGTCTGGGCAGAACCCATTACACTTACTCAAAAGTTACCGTCTTTAATAAAGTTACAAGTACAGAAGGTTCATGTTTTCACCAGAACAGAAACCCAGACTGGTTTCCCGTCGCAAGGTGTGAGTACGGTCATTCCTAGCATCTTGGGGGACCCATTACACTACCTGAAACATTACAAATAGTCATGAATTTGGAAGACTGTACTGGAATCAGAAGAAAATCCGTAATTTCCACATTGTACTGTAATCAGAAGAAACCCTGGTGATTCCCCACATTGATGGGCAGGGCAGCACATAGTACCTGGTGTCCGGGAGCAGACCCGTTATACTTCTTCAAAAAGTTACAAGTACAGAAGGTTCATGTCATATGAACATACAAATTTGCCGGTAGATAAAGGCCTTATGGTCTCTCGAGGTCTGCTCAGTGTGCAGCTAGCAACCCTTACTGCAGCTGCCTCCCTCCCCTGACCCTCTCTCTTACCCTAGCCCATCCACTTTTGAAGCAGTTCACTGTTCTACAGGATACCACTTCTGCAGGCAACAGATTCCACCCAGACACCTCTCTCCATTACAAATGTCTTCTCATTTCCCTCCTGAACCATCCCCCTCCAATCTGAGATTGTGCCCTTGAGTGTCCCTGCCCTGCCTTAACTTTGAATATTTCCTCCGTGCCTGTCATGTTTACTCCCTTTGTGTACTTGACGGTTTCAATCATATCCCCATCTCTCCTCCTTTCCAGTGCGTACATATTCAACTCCCTCAGCTTGCTCACATAGGGTATGTCCCCATGTCCCTGGATCATCTTCAGTGCCCTGTGCTGCACCCCCAAGTAACTTAATGTCCCTTTTCAGGTATGGTCACCAGTACACATGCAGTCCTCAGATATGGCCTAACCAGTGACCTCTACTAGGCAGGATCACCTCCCTCCTTGAAGATATACCCCTAGCAATACAACCTAGCAGTTTGCTGGCCTTTGCAGCTGCTTTCCTGCATTGTGCTGAGTTATTCATTGAGCCCGTTATAATCAACCCCAGATCCTTCTCCTCCTCAATCATGGCTAGTTAGATCCCCAGCTTGTAGCTTCTTCTTGGTTTTTGCCCCAAATGTAGCACCTTTGTACTTTTGGCATTGAACCTCAACAGCCAGGTGTCTGACCAGGTCTCTAATTTTGACAGACCATCCTGCAACCCATGCCACCTTCCTAGGTCATCCTACTGCTCCCATCTTAGCTGTAACTGGAACAGAAACCTTGGCTGATTAAGTGCCTTAAAGGGTGGGGTATGTAGTACCTGGTGTCTGGGGAAATGGTTGCCCTCCTCAGAAAGTTACTAATAGTTATGAATTTGGAAGGCTCCCATTGTAACTGGAACAAAAACCTGGTCGGTTCCTAAGGGTGGGGACAGTAGTATTTGGCATCCAAGGGACTGGGTTACACTCCCTCAAAAGTTGCAATTAGTTATGAATTCAGAAATCTTGCACCATTGAGCACACACGGTGCCTGGGTGAATGGCAGGATAAAGTGATCATGGTGCTTCAATCTCTATTATTTTGTTAAGTTATTACATTTAAAGCAGTGTCAGAAAGAAAAGAGCTACTTATCAGAGAGTGAATTGTCAGAGGAACCTTCCTACCACTATAGTTTGAAAATCCCACATATTTGTTTTTTATAATTTAAAAACAGTCATTCTGACAGCTCAGTGACTGAAAATACCATCACCAATGACAATACTTACACAGAAACAGCCTATCGGGAAGAGCAGGAAATACATTACCCTGGGCAAACATTATTAATAATAAGGCTGAAGTCACATTCTTTAAGCAAATATTGTCATCTGTTAGTGGGGACTTAGCCAAATTCAAACTCTCTGTTAACATCATAGCATCTAATTTAAAGTGTAAATGGAGACCAGGGTACAGGATTGAACCTGGGTCACTCTGAGAGTCATGCGGGGAAAAGGATGGAGCATAACAGTGGACACTCTACCCCTGGAGGAAGGAGGGCAGTCTGCACCATTGCAACATCCCCACTTAGAGGATCAGGGTTCTAGAATGAACCAGGGTCACTCGGGGTCAGTTGGGGAAGGACCAAGCATCTCAGTGGACACTTTCTCCTGGGGGTAGGAAGTGCAGCCTGCACCATTGCAACATCACCACATAGAGGATCAGGGTTCTGGAATGAACCAGGGTCACTGGAGGGTGTCAGCTGGGGAGAAGGAATGAGCACCTCAGCGGACACTCTCCACCTGGGGTAGTGAGGGCAGCCTGCAACATTGCAACACCACCACCTACAAGATCAGGGTTCAGGAATGAACCTGCATCACTCAGGGTCAGCTGGGGGAGGAATGGGCATCTCAGCGGACACCCTCTTCTTCAGGATAGGAGGGTAGCCTGCACCATTGCAACATCATCACCTAGAGGATCAGGGTTCAGGAATGAACCTGGGTCACTGCGGGGTCAGCTGGGGAGAAGGATCAAGAACCTCAGCAGACACTCTCCTCCTGGAGGGGAGGGCACAGCCTGCACTATTGCAACACTGCCACCAAGATGACCAGAAGTGGCAATGTGGCTAGGAGTAGTGGTTAGGGGAGGGATGCTCCTGAAGGAAGGCAGTAGCATGTCCAAAGATGTGCATATGTCAAGCTGTCATCTCCACGGAGCATCCATGAGTCATGGGGAAAGAAAACAGGAACTAACACTGGGTGTAAGCAGAATGAAGCATGTGGCTCCTCACAGACCCTACACTGCCTACTGGCCACAAGCGTGGTGCACAAAGTCATACAGAGTGGGAAACCCTTGATGACCCTTCCACAGAGAGGAAGCTGTGGAGGAACAGAGGGTCCTCAGGATAAGTCCCAAAGATAGTGACTGATGAAGTTAGGGAAGGCTGTGGTGGCACAAGGGGTCAGGCTAGCAAGACAGGAAAAAACAACAGTGTCAGTGGCAGATGAGATGAGGTCAAGTCTAGACTAGCCAGTTTGGAGAGCCCTACAAATTTTATCAAAGAATCTCTGGTGCATCATTCTAGTAAAATAGAATTTATTCTAAGTAAGCTGGATAGCTTTTAAAATAGGGGAGAAGGAACAACTTGAGAATTGTTGGAGAGTCAGAAGGCTAAGTGCCCCAGTCTGATCCAACTCCTTGAAGGTTTCTTCCAGCTATCCCAGGTACCAATGATCCTGGACCCTTGAAGTGGAAAGGACCACCACTTCCTTTAAAACAAACCTAAGCCTGGGTACTGACCACATCCTAATGTGGCCTATTTCCTAAGATTCTCCATAAAGAAGAAATCCTTAAGATTGCCAGAGATGTTTTCAGATTGTTCATCTGAGATTATGGATAAACATAAAGTATTATGCTATTAAGCTAGCAAGGCAAACAGGATGTTGGGATGCATCGTGAGGGGATCACCTCTAGGAGCAAGGAAGTGATTCTGCTGCACGCTGTACAATGGACTGGTTAGACCACACCTTGAGTACTGGAGTACTGTGTACAGTACTGGAGACCACACCTGAAGAGGGACATACAGCTCCTGGAGAGAGTACAGAGGAGGGCAACTAAGATGATATGAGGGCTAGGGATTTGACTTATGAGGACAGACTTGAGGAGCTCTGCCTGTTTTCATTGGAGGAGAGGAGAGACAGGGGGACATGATAGAGGTCTTCAAGTACCTCAAGGAATAAATAGGGTAAACATGGAGGGATCTTTAGACTAAAGCAGGAGGTATCACCAGAGGGCATGGTTTGAAGTTGGAAGGTGGAAGGGTGAGGGGAAAAGAGGAGGAGGTTTTCACCGAGAGGGTGGTGGACCCTTGGAATGCACTGCCTGGTGAGCTGGTTCAGAGATCCACTGTAGAGGGCTTCAAGAGAGGGTGGGACAGACACAGAAAGTGGATGTATCAGATGATAGCCTGTCCGGGGTGGGGATGGATGATAGGGGTTTCTAGAGAACAAGGGATGGGAGGGTCTCAGCACCCAACTATGATCTAGGTTCGAGCAGACTCGATAGACCAGAAGGCTCAATCTGCTGGCAAATAGTATGTTAGTATTTAACAATGCAAGACATCCATAGTGGTACTGTCTACAAGTTCAGATATCCAGCTACTCTACTAATTAATGCGATGGCATCTTCTGTCATTCTGATTCGTTTGAAGAAGCCGGAGAGTTTATTAAAAAAGCTGGTTTGCCCTGGCAAATACAGAGTTTCTACAGTTTCAAATGCACACAAGATTCTGGGAGCTGGGACACTGACAACAGACCATGCAGGATCACCTCATGCACATCCCTCCCAGAAACCTAACCACATTACAGCAAATAAACAATCACACCCCTCTGATGGGAAACAACAAAGTGAAGACTACAGAAGCAGCTGAGACCTCCCATACATCCCACCAAGTGCTGCAGTGAATACAAGCAAGAGACAGCATATCTAGTAAACACTGCCAGTCAGACTCAGAGCTGAACTCTCCTGTTTAAAATCACTCAGGCCCCATCAGAAACTTCACTAGGAACAGAGCCGGTTTCTCCAACCAGGAAAACAGTGCAGACTACATGGGCACACTAGCCCTTTTCTGCCAATACCTTCTATATTTCTAATCACTAAAAATACCACCAACAGTTTAATCTGGTTCAAGGTCAGTTGGCATTCATCTGTATCCCCCACCGGTCATGCCTGAAAATAGGCAGAATTTGTCTAGTGCACTTACCTGGTCAACAAAAACTAAAATAAAAAATAAAATCTGTTTCCTTCAGTCTGCTTGGGCCAAAGTGCATGTCCAGGAGGCCCCTGAGAACTGCAAGCATCTACTTTACAAATGAGTTACTGACCTGAACTCATCGCGATTCTGTTCACAGCACAGTTAGCTCTTTCTTGTTAAATACTCCATTCCGGAAAGGTTACAATGAAGGAAAACAAGACTGTCCAAAGACACAGCTTGTTAAAATAAATTGTCTCCTTCCCTCGGCTGCTCTTTCACTACCATAGTTCGGTGCACAACCTACTACAGTGCAGCAGCAAGAAGATGTGACTGAAAAGAGGTAATATGATATCTCTCTCTCTCTCTCTCTCTCCTTTCTCGCTCTCTTTCACTCTCCCCAATTCCTGTGTGAAGCCTTAAAGAGACAGTAACACCAATGTATACTTGTCCTCTGTTCCTACGGAGTTCACATATATACTAGAGGGCTAAATGGTGGACTCCAAAGGCTCAGTTGAAGCTACGGGTTCACCATATTGGTGGAGGGTTGAGGTGCCGCAGATAACAGGAACCCTCTAAAAACTGAAGATAGCAATACAGCCACACTGTTTTGATAGAAATCTGCTGATCCGTTGGGAACAAGCATTATAACGTGGGTTGCATGAAGGAGAGCTGCTAATTGGTCTAACAGCATTAGGTTACCATGGATTACATTCCCTTATAAATCCACAGTCTGGCTACCTGCACTTGTTCTCTCAAAGCAGGCAATGTGATGAAACTAAAAAATCATATCCCTACCCAAACATGCACTACTGCACAGTGATCACACCTAGAAAAACCATGCCTGCTTACGCATATCCCTACCCAAACATGCAGTACTGCAGAGTGATCACACCTAGGAAAACCACATCTGCAGCATATCCTACCCAAACATGCAGTACTGCACAGTGATCACACCTAGAAAAACCATACCTTTCCTTGTATCCTACTCCAAACATGCAGTACTGCAACTGATCACACCTAGAAAACCAAACCTGCTACGCGATACCTGCTCAAAACATGCAGTACTGCAGAGTGATCACACCTACAAAAACCATACCTGTTATGCATATCCCTACCCAAACATGCAGTACTGAACATTAATCACACCTAGAAAACTGTACCTGCTCTGCATATCCCTACCCAAATATGCAGTACTGCAGTGATCACACAGAAAAACACCTGCCATCGATATCCCTACCCAAGCATGCAGTACTGAACAGTGATCACACCTAGAAAAACCATACCTACGCATATCCCTACCCAAACATGCAGTACTGCACAGTGATCACACCTAGAAAACCATACCTGCTCATGATCCAACTCAAACATGCAGTACTGCAGTGATCACACCTAGAAACCTGCTACAAATATCCTACCCAAACATGCAGTACTGCACAGTGATCATGCCTAGAAAAACCATACCAGCTATGCATATCCCTACCCAAACATGCAGTACTGCAGAGTGATCACACCTACAAAAACCATTCCTGCTATGCATATCCCTACCCAAACATGCAATACTGAACATTGATCACACCTAGAAAACCATACCAGCTATGCATATCCCTACCCAAACATGCAGTACTGCACAGTGATCACACCTAGAAAACCATACCAGCTATGCATATCCTACCCAAACATGAAGTACTGAACAGTGATCACACCTAGAAAAACCATACCAGCTATGCATATCCTACCCAAACATGCAGTACTGCATAGTGATCACACCTAGAAAACCATACCTGCCTAAGCATATCCTGCCCAAACATGCAGTACTGCAGAGTGATCACACCTAGAAAAGCTGTACCTGCTATGCATATCCAACTCACACATGCAGTACTGCAGAGTGATCACATTTAGAAATAACATCGCTACGCATATCTCACCCAAACATGCATTACTGACCAGTGATCATACCTGAAAACTATACCTGCTACGCCTTTTATCCCTCACCCAAACATGCAGTACTGCAAAGTGATCACACCTAAAAACCATATCTGCTATGCATATCCCTACCCAAACATGCAGTACTACATGGAGATCACACCTAGAAAACCATATCTGCTATGCATATCCCTACCCAAACTTGCAGTACTGCACAGTGATCACACCTAGAAAAAAACCTACCTGCTACACATATCCCTACTCAAACATGCAGTACTGCACAGTGATCACACCTAGAAAAAAACATACCCTCGACACATATCCCTACCTAAACATGCAGTACTGCACGTGAACATTCCTAGAAAAATAGTACCTGCTACACATATCCCTACACAAATATGCA
Source organism: Neoceratodus forsteri (assembly GCA_016271365.2). Classification (NCBI taxonomy): domain Eukaryota; kingdom Metazoa; phylum Chordata; order Ceratodontiformes; family Ceratodontidae; genus Neoceratodus; species Neoceratodus forsteri. The sequence goes on from CM057459.1 coordinate 1,472,986,462, forward strand.
GTACTGCACAGTGATCACACCTAGAAAACCATACCTGCTATGCATATCCCTACCCAAACATGCAGTACTGCACATTGATCACACCTAGAAAAGCCGCACCTGCTACATAATATCCTACCCAAACATGCAGTACTGCATAGTGATCACACCTAGAAAAACATACCTGCTACATATATCCTACCCAAACATGCAGTACTGCATAGTGATCACACCTAGAAAAACATACCTACTATGCATGTCCCTACCCAATTTGCAAGGGCACTAAAAGGCATACACCACATATGAGGTGTCACAGGTTATAAGTTCTTTCCTTCACCCAAAATCTGAACATATCATGGTCCAAATTAAAGTTTTGAAGGTTGCTCATATCTGCAAATATTACACTTGTTACATCTAAAATAGCCTTTTTGGTCTCTGTGGGAGCCACATCCTGTCTGGTGACCCTTTTAGGTGTCCTGCTATGTACTAATCTGTCTCTGATGTTGTTGCTCCTGCTGAATGTGACTCCAGGTTTTACTTCTACAGACCTACTCATGACAACACCACAGGACTGGCTAAATTGCAGCAGGCACACCCTAGCCAAACCCAGTGCCTACTGCACTGGAGCCAGTCACCCTCATGACCACACCACAGGGCTGGCTAAACTGCAGCAGGCACACTCCCTAGTTAAACCCTCTTCACTCAAGCAACCACCCTCGGAGGCATACGCCAAGTGCAGTCCAGTCCCTAGCCTTAATGTCTGCTGAGCTTCACTGATCTTCACCTGAGGGAAGTACAAGTAGGAGATTTAAATTATCCCATGCTCTTGCCTACAGGTCTTCCAACTGAAGCACTACAAGCAGAACTCACAGCAGCATAGCCACATCCAGATTCCATCTCATTGGTGGCTTCTCATCCGTGGCTTGTGCTGCAGTAGTTATCTGGGCACCCAGTGTTTGTGAAGGATCAGTATTGTCCTGTAGCCAGTGGATCAATCCCTCTCTCACAGCAGCAGGAAGCCAGGATGCATGGACTACAGGCAGGGGTTCTTACTGCAAGCAGCAGGGACTTCACAGAGCTGTTCTGTGTTAAAGGGCTGAACAACTGAGCTAGTAACCAAGATTCCTTCTTAAATCACTGGAGTACAAACTAGACCTCATCTGTTCAACAGCTACCTGATTATTTTCTACAGCATACAGGGAACAGTTGGGAACACTGACCCACCCTTCCCCAAGTACTCTTGCTTTATAGGCATGTAGCACCACCCACAACACCTGGTAAGAGGTAGTAAGGTACAAAAACAAACATCTCACTGTTCTGTTTTCTTTTTAGTCACGCTTCCTGCCAAGAAACAGGAATAGGCACTATCTCAACTAAAAACTGACTTTGTCAGTTGCAAAACTACAGTACTCTGTACAATAGAAACACAGAAGTTGACAACAGATAAGGACCACAAGACCCATCCAGTCTGCCCATTTTTCCTACCTTATGAATGTGCCATACACCTGTACTCTTTCAATGGCCTATCTATTCATACTCATCTGTATTGCTCCCTTATTCCTATCTTATGCCTGTTTGAAGCCCTGCACTGTATTCATATCCACCACTTCTGGGGTAGGCTGTTCCATGCATCCAACACCCTTTCTGTGAAAATGAACTTCCTCACATTACCCCAATAGGATCTTCAAACGGCAACCAGGACCCTGCTGTGCATGCTGCACCACAGCAGATCTCAGCCCAACTACAGGATGCTTGGACTATAATATACAACCTCAATCAGGGAACTCTATAGCACACCTCCTCACCCCCCACCACCAGTACCAGCATGTCAGCCAGGGCCAGGACTCGAGGCATGCCCAGAGACTGCAGGTGGTGAAAAAGAGACATCATAGGAGGCCCTGGAAGTAAGCCAGAAACAAGGATAATTTCCCAGCCATCCAAATCAAAAACAGGTTCACTCCACTGCTACCAACCACAGACAAAGTAATGCAAGGTAAAGTAAACAAACTGTCAAAAGGCTAACACGCCAATTAAAACCGATACAAACTACGATAAAAACAAAAATACTAATTCTCAAAATATAACCAACAACAATACCAAAACCAAATGCAACAACAACAAAAATACTAAAACTCAAAATAAAAAGCGACACAAATATAAACAAAAGCAAAATTCTCATAATCGGTGATTCCATGATTCAAAGAGAGGAACACAACCTAACACAAAATGTTAAAAGCAACATTGTGGTAAAGTGTTTGGAGCCTCTGCAAGAAGGGCACTAACCGCATAAAGATAATTGTGCAGGAATCGGGGTGTTATACATATAACAGTACACCTTGGTGCCAATGACTTAGCAGATCACACAGTTCAGGAGGCCAAGAAACACTCCGAGGACCTGGCCAACAAACTTTTTTCCCTTCCGTCCAAATTAGCCTTCTCATAAGTGCTGTCAGTGTGGGAAAAAGGAAAAAGCACCAAGCAAGTCAGAGGGATTGAAGTAGGCGAATTCAACTCATGGCTGCGTGATTGGTGCCAAGACAAGAGATACCACTACATAGGAACTGACACAACTTTGGGAAAGAGCTTTTTAAATGCGACGGTTTGCACCTAAACAGAGAAGGTGTGTGAGTACTGGACAAAAATTCTATGTCTATACAGGTAGTTTAAATAAAGGGAGTATGGCAGCTCACACCCTGCCACTGGTGGGTTGGTCATCACTCCCCAAAATGCGAAATGCATGCACACATCCACATTAAACAAATCAGAGCCAACATCCACCTGAACCAGCAACCTCCATGATCTCTTGGTCAGAAAGATCAAACTGGAGTAGTCCAGGAAGAGGTATAACCTCATGCCAAAGAGAATGTACATTCCTGGAAGGCAATGGTTGCAAATACTAGAGCCTAGCCAACAGACTTCCTGTACTCACAGCCATCTTGAAAAGAGAAATGTTAGACTGGATGGCTGTAATAGAAATGAGGTTCATGGAAAACCATGGATGAGGTATGGCCATTTCCAGTTACAATCTGTTTAGGAAAGATAGGAAGGCAATATAAGAGGGAGAGTACAGCCATTTACATTTGGGAGGAAATAAAAGCCACTGAAATAAAAGGGCAACCTGTGGACTTGAGTCACTGTGGCTAACAGTAGACATGGGCAAGGGAAAACCCTTCAGAATCGGCATTGTGTACAGGCCCCCAAATCAAGGAGATAAAGTAGGTAAAGACCTAACAGAGGAAATCCACAAAATGTCTGATAAAGGCAAAGTAATACCAGTGGGGTCTTCAACCTACCAGATATTAACTGGAGCACTCTAACAGCAGCAACAAGAAGTAGGGACTTCTTACTGTCACTACAAGGAGTGGGACTGTGACAACTTGTTAAACCCCAACAAGGGAGATGCTATTCTTGATCTTGTCCTCAGAAAGAGCCAAGAACATCAAAGTGGGATGCCACATGGACAACAGTGACCATCGCATGGTAAGCTTTAAGGTAAACATAACACAGGACACCAGCCACTCAAAGATAAAGGTGCCAGACTTGAGAAAGGCTGACTTCAAAAATGAGGAACAACATAAGTAGTCAGTTAATGGAAATAGAGGTTGAGGAGGTCATGTGGGGAGACTCAAGAACATAATAAAGTCTGCACAGATCAATGTGCCAGAGGGGTCAGCAAAGCAAAACAAAAAAATCTGTATGGTTTTCCAAGGAAAAGAAGGGACAGTATATACCAGGAAACTAAAACTGAGAAAAACTGGGAATCGTACAAGGAAAAAATAAGAGTCTAACAAACAAATTAGGCTAAAGTCCAGATAGAGGAAAAGATAGCAGAAGGGGCACAAAGTGGAGACACATAATTTTTAGTTACATTAGGGAATGTAGGAAGGCAAAAGGGGGACAGTAAAGATTGCTACTGAAGAAGGAAATGCAACAAACATGACCCAGGGAAAACCAAAACCCTCAACAATTACTTCTGCTCAGTGTTTACCAAAGAGGACCAGGGATGGCCCAGCCCTGAACAAACACAATACCCCAGGACCAGGGTAGACTCAAGTCCCTTTATAGATGCCGATGTGCGGGAGGAGCTAAATAAACTAAAACAGACAAAGCCATGGAACCAGATGAGATGCGCCCAGAGTCCTTAAGGAACGAGAGCAGAATTAGCAGCCCCTCTGGCATTTCTATTCATGAAATCCTTGAAGAGTGATGTGGTACCCAAAGACTGGAAAAAGGCAGTAGTGTTTCAATTCACAAATCAGGCAGTTGCAAATAGGCTAGTAATTACAGACCGGTGAGCCTCACATCTATAGTACTGAAATTAATGGCGACATTACTCAAACAACAAACAAACAATGGATCATAGCATTCCTCAAAACTAGTGGCTAACAAGACACCAAAGAGAATAGTTTCACAGCAGGTAGGTTATGCCCGACAAATCTGCTCAAGTTTTTGACTACACTACACATACAGTTGAAGGCGGTGAGGCAGCAGACGTGGTCTACCTAGACTTTAATAAGGCCTTTGACTTGGTTCCACACAAAACACTGGTAAAGAAACTTGACCACACAGTGTTTGGTCCAGAAGCAGTCAGATGGGTACAAAACAGGTTACAAGGCAGAATGAAAAGGTACAAGTTAATGGAACGTAATCGATGGAAGGCAGGGTGACCAGCGGGGTGCCCAAGGCTCAATGCTGGGCCTCTGCTCTTCAATGTTTTCATAGCAGACATCATTGACAGACTGGAAAGGAAGGTGTGTATGTTCACAGATGACACCAATATATGTAACAGGGTGGACACCTCAGAAGGCATGAGCAAGATGGAAGCTGACCTCAAGAAACTAGAAGAATGGTCTGGAGTATGGCAGCTGAGATTTAATGCCAAAAAGTGCAAGGTCATGCACATATAACACCCTACAAATGGGGTTCCTAAAATATCTTCCTGGTCTTGCCTAATGCCCACTGCCAGGCTGGCGTTCTGTGTTAAGCAGTTTAAAATTGCTTGCATCCAAGTGCCCTGTTAGTCTCTGCCCCTGTCTCTTTAAAAGGGACTCATCTTGTAGATTATAATTAATCTGGATGGGGCTGACTGATTTCAGGCTTGAGCCTGCCTGGGCTGCAATTTGGGTGCTTCTTTTATGCCATTGCTAATTGTGCTGAGGAAACACTATTAGGATCTGTGATTGTCTGTTAAAATCTGCTTTAGAAATAATAATATAGTAGTTTGTCCAACCTGCTCTTCTTTGCAGCATGGACTGTTCTGCTAAACACCATCATTTTGGTCCTGGACTGCCAGTTTGGGCCAATCAGAACCACAGGGGCCTTAAAATGGAGACTGGCCCCAGGTTTTGTGGGAGTGAATTTCTGTAGGAATTGTAGTTTTACCCTGTTATCCATGGATCAGCACCTCTGACTGGCCCTCTACCTCACAGACACTAATACTTATAGTATATGTACTAATCTTAAGACACAGGCACTTATTGTATAAGCATAAGTGTCAGGATCTGAGTTCTACTGTATTCTTGCTGAGAATCATAATGCATTTTGCTATCATTCTGAGTGTACCTCTTGGAGATGCCTCTATTTTATACTATTGTATAATGATTAGTTAGGCAATACTGCCAACTTTAGTGCTAGTGCAGAACTCTAACTGCATATGTAACCACAAGTGTCCTCCATAGTATACAGGACTATTGTTCTAGTCATCTGTATTTTGCTAGCTCAGCATTGTTTTCCCAAGCTAGTAAGAAGTCAGGCTATTGCCACTCTCCAATGATGAGACTTTGATACATCTTTTGGTAGTTGCCATAGTAATAATCAGGGGTATAAGACTCATTGCACTGCACTTTTCTCCAAGAAGAGACATACTGCTGCATATACAGTAGGTAAGAAAGATTGGAGGTATTCACCTGGTGTTTATCACTGTGATTTGGTTGTAAGCCTGCTTTATATACCAGAAATAAATCACTTTATGTGCTGGACACCACTTTTCTGTAGTTTCCTCACTTTTGTGCAGTTCCAACAAGAACCTGGGAAAGGTAATTTTATTACCCATCTACATTTGGTGGCTGTGTGCAGGTTGGAATGTACAAAGTGAAGATTCCATTCGAGTTCTTTGAACTGAATGTCGATAGTGTGGTGCATTTTCACCCACTTGGACCTACTCATACTTACAGTGGTTGTTCTTTACAGACTTGTTCCATCTCGGTTTGGGCATGGCAGACACACCAGGCGACTGGTACACTCCCTTTGTGAGTAGCAGCATACCACCTTTGCACCACCGTTTTGTCCACAGGGGACGGAAAGCCATTAGGTGATGGCGCCAAGGATTTTATTCAGTCTTTCATCTGCTTTGTTTCTTTTGTTTTCCCCTTTGTGTGTTATGCCTGAACTTAGCACAGAACTGAAACTCGATGTCACTAACTACCTCACCTCCCATGGAGGATGGACTGATTTTCAATCAATCAATCAATCAAATCTTTATTTATTCAGGGAACATCATTGAGCAAGGCTCATTTACAAGACGGACCTGATAAGGTCAAGGTTCAATAGTTGGTACACAACAGATACATCAATGCACTTATATATGCATAACAGATACAGAAAACACACTTGTAATACACTGATCAAGGGTAAGAAGTTGGTTAGGACATACATGATATGATAGGTTATAGGCAAATTATACAATAGATAAAGTATATACATATCCCAAAGAGGAGTCAAAGCATACACACAGCATAATGTAATACTAGGATGGATGGGTAGCATTTAGAATGATGTAAGAGGCAGACATTAGTGGGAGAAGGGATTAGGTAGGTAGTTAGGTAGAGTTAAATGGAACTGGGATATTATTAAAAGGGTGGCCGACCGGGAGGAGAACTGTGGAACAGAATTATGCCATAAGTGATAGTTGTCTGGGGGTTGTGAAATAGCAAGACTAGCTCTTGTGGTAGCAGTTGCATTTCTTTGTGAAGAAACCTGTACAAAGCTGTTTGAAGGATGCCATTGGTATGAGATTGGACAGCTTTAGGGATTTCTGTAGAGTATTCCATGCCATAGCTAGAGAATAGCTGATTGCCACCCTCCCTGTCTGGGTGTTGACTTTAGGTATTTTGAGCATGATGAGGTTGTTGCTTCTTAGGGCATAGGAGCTAGCTATGGCCTAGGTGAAGCAGGCTAGAATATAATTTGGAAGTTTTTAGACAATGCTCTGTAGATCCATAGTGCTGCATTTCTGTTCCGAGATGTGGGAAACCCATCCAACAGCAGCAGAGAGAGCAATGATGAGTGTTGGATGGAAGATCTGTATGAATCGTATTGCTCTATGGTACAGGGTATCCAGCTTGCTTAGGTAGGAGATAGGGAAGTGACTATAAAGGAAGTCTGCATAGTCAACAACTGAAAGAAAAGTGGCTTGGACTAACCTCATCTTTGAGTCTCTGGTTAGGAAGCATTTTATTCTATAGAATAGGCCAAGCCTTTGGCGAAGTTTTTCAGCAGTTCTTCAATATCATGTATGAAGTCAAGTCTGCTATCAATCCACACACCTAAGTATTTGAATATTTCTACATACTCCAGATTTTCTCCAAGGATAGTGCATAGCTGGGGAGACTGCTTAGTGAGGAGGTGCTGGTGGAGCTCTGATTGGAGAAAAGCATTACTTTTGTTTTCTTTGCATTTAAAAGAAGCTTTTCTCAAGTAGTTGATATTGCAGCAAGGAGAATTCTGCTCATAAAATGTCATGGGCAACTGCAGGTGATGGGTTGCTGACATACAAAACAGTGTCATCAGCAAAGAGATGGACAGTGGCTTTGGTGAGATTTGAGTCAATATTATCAATGTAGATGGCAAAAGGATAGGGCCCAGGATAGATCCTTGCAGAACTCCTCTTAGCAGTGGTTTTAGTGGGATAGATCACCTTCAGCTTTCACCTGCTGTGACCTATCCATAAGGTAACACCTGAACCATTTAAGGGAGGGTGGATCTAGGCCAATGGAATGCAAGGAAGAGAGTAGCAGCTCGTGGTCCACAGTGTCGAATGCCTTGCTTAGGTCAAGAAATACTGCACAGACACTATTCTTTTATCAATTCGGTTTGCCAGTCATTTGTAACTTTGGCCAGTGCAGAGATAGTGCTGTGCCTGGCCCTAAACCGAGACTGAGCTGGATTCAAGAGTTAGCATCATCAAGATATTCTCTTAGCTGGATGCTCACTATTTTCTCTAGCATCTTGGATAGCACTGGAAGAATGGAAATGGGCCTGTAGTTATTAAGGTTCATAGAGTCCCCTGATTTTAGAAGGGAACCACTTGAGCTGTCTTCCACACTGTAGGAATAGAACCAGAGGTTAAAGATAGGTTAAAGAGATGTGTTAGGGGAACTGCAAGTACATGAAATGCAATCTTTAGAAAGTAGGGGTCAAGAGAGTCTACCCTGTACTTTTTTTAATATCTAACTGCCATAAAAGATCCTCAACTTGCTTCAGCAGGACAGGTTTGAAGGAGAAGTAAGAATCAGCTTTCTGATCACCAGTGTACTGGGAGCTTAGTTGTGAACGTAGCAGATTAGCTGGAGAGGTGTCAAAGGCAAGGCCAGCAGTTGTGAGGTGGTTATTGAAAGCATCAAGAACTTCCATTTTGCCAGAGATAGAGCCATTATTGTGGTACAATTGAGTTGGTAGAGAGGTGCCAGAATCCTGCTCTACAATAACCTTGATGGTGCCCCAGAACCTAGCAGGATTGTGGTAGGAGGAGTCAAGTTCAGCCAAATAAAAGGCAGCCTTTGCATCCCTTACTTTCTTGGTGCAGCTGTTCCTGGCTTTCCTAAATAACACCCAGTCATTTGGATTCTTGGTTTTGCACTGGATGCGAGATTAGTTGGACCTCTTGCTTGCAATCTCAAACAATATCTTGAGTCCAAGCAAAAAGCCAAGAAATACTACACCAAAGGTCTTTTGGTAGCAGCTTTACATACAGCTGTGGAACATTTGCTATACGATGTGCTTCCTTAAGCTGCAAATGCTTCTCTAAAAAGAGATGGGCTTGCAGGCATTGGAGTTGCAGAAAAAGGAACAGAAGCTAGCGGAGAGACACAGTCACTCCGTGACCAGAATAACAGACTGTTGCACTGTACTGCTCAAGACTCAGAGTGTGAATTGTATATGTTGAGAGATAACAATGAAAGGTTAAAATGTGTTAAGAAACAGCTATCTTATTTGAATGACATTTTGAGTGATATGAATGGAAGTTTGAGAGGATAATGTTGAACTGAAGGAAGAGAATGTGAGGTTGATGAATGAGCTAGACAAAGAACTTAGGAAAGCGCTGAATTGGGCACTACGTATAGAGTATTGCCGTAGGAGGTTGAGAAGGGCATTGAGCAGGGCACTGCAAGAGTTTGTCATAAGAAATGTAAAGACAAGATGGCGAAGATGTGCCATCAGCGAGACATTCTCGCTGGCCATGTAAAGTCATGAATGGATTCCAGTACACACCCATTGGCGTCATCGGCGATGGCGACTCTAATTATGAGGACAATGTCCACCTCATCATGTCTATGACCCTCACCCCCACAGGGCGTGGCCTTTACCAGTCATTCCTAAGATGGCGGCCATACATTGGCCTGCCAACTGGTTGTCACAAACCCACTCAGCAGGTAAGGCTCTCTACTCCCAAAGTGCCAACCTCTGAGCGCAGTCTTGTGAACAGTTTAACAGAACAAGGTAACCCTCTTGTCTGTTTTGTGAGTTTGGATCAACCTTTAGTCTCAAGTCTTGGAGGATTCAAACTGTGAACCTCTTGCTAAGCTACCCAATGCACAGGCTCAGATATTTCTGTCTTCTGGGGACCAGATATCTTTGCCTATGGGCACCTAACCAGTATACAGAGATGAACCCTTAAAAACTTTAATAAAGACCTCAGATTTAAAATGCTTCTCTTTCCAGTTTGGTACCACCCTTCAAGCTTATACTTAGTGTCTGCTATAACCATATATACTTTTCTTACAAATAAAAGAAATCAAAGACAGACCAACTATGTATAAAAATAATTTTACTAAAATAGATAAAAATATGTAAAACACAAAATACAGAACTGTTATATCACAAGACATACAAATCTTGTGGAATGATTCAACGGTACCCTAAAGTCAATGCTTGGGAGTTTGCTGAACAGCATGGGAGGGACTGGGAAAATACCTTCCCACCTGTTGTTTGCATACAGGAAAGCCCCAAGAGTCGACAGGACTTTCCCTTCAAACTCTTATATGGACACCAGGTACGTGGCCCCTAGACTTGATCCGGGAGGACTGGGAAGACAAGTATGCCACCCAGGAACTCCCATTGTGGATTACATCCTTAGGTTTAGAGAAAGGCTGAAGGAGCTTATGGGGACAGCCCAAGCAATCTAGCAGCTGCCCAACAGAAACAAAACATGTGGTACGACTGCAGAGCCAGAGCTTACTCATACATGGTGGGTCAGGAAGTCACGGTCCTTATTCCAGTCTGGAAAGACAAGCTGCAGGCTGAGTGGGCAGGACCATACAAAGTGGTTAGGAAGGTAAATGACGTGAACTACATTGTGGAGTTACCTGACGAAGGCGGACAGAAAGGATGTACCATGTCAACATGATGAAGCCATATTCAAATAGGGCTGGCATGGTGTTTGCAGTGTGTAGACCTGAGGAGGGGCGGATTAAGGAGACCCCCTTCTGGACTTGCTGGAAGAAAGTAGCGGAGTCATCTGTGGAGGCAGTTAAATTGTCTCCCCAGCTGACCCAAGACAAGATCCAGAAAGTAGGGAGGTTTTAGCAGACTTTGCCCCATTGTTTAGTGACAAGCCTGGACTAACCCCTTAGTGACTCATGATGTGGAGACAGGGACACAGGCGCCACTACGGTGGACAGCATATCGGGTGTCAGAGGTTGTCCAAAGGACATTAGGAGGGAAGTGGAGGAGATGCTGGATTTAGGGATAATCTAGAGATCCCACAGGCCCTGGGCCTCACCTGTAATCCTTGTGTCTAAGCCAGATGGCTCTACTCATTTCTGTGTGGACTATTGTAGACTGAATACAGTTACAAAGTCAGAAGCCCACCGATGCCCTGGACAGATGAACTCCTGGAAAAGTTGAGGCGACCTACCACGACCACTGACCTGACAAAGGGGTACTGGCAGGTAGAGTTGACAGACAGAGCTAGGGAGAGGTTGGCCTTCATCACTCTGATGGGCTTCATTTGAATTCAAAGTAATGCCTTTCGTAATGAAGAAACGCCCTGGCCAATTTCAAGGTTAGTGAACCAGGTGTTAAATAGTGCTGAGGAGTATGCGTGGCATACCTGGATGACACTGCCATCTTTAGTACCAGCTGGGAGAACACCTATCCCACCTCAGGGAAGTGCTGGGCAGGATACAGAGGGCCAGGCTCCCTGTCAAAGACAGGAAGTGCCAGGGTGGCCATGGAGAGGTGGCATACTCGGGCATGTGGTGGCTGGGGACAGCTCCATCCTAACCAAATAAAATAGAGGTAATCCAGGCATGGCCCAGACCAGAAACACAGAAGCAGGTCAGGAGTTTTCTAGGGACAGCAGGGTACTACAGAAAATGTGTACCCAATTCCAGTACCCTGGCTGCTCCCTATCTGACCTGACAAAGAAAAGGATGCCCAAGAAAATTACCTGGGGCCCAGCCAGTGAGCAAGTCTTTACCAGATTAAAGGAGGTACTGTGCAGTGCTCCTGTTTTGACAAGTCCTGACTATAACAAAATCTTTATAGCTCAGACTGATGCCTCAGGTGTGGGTATTGGGGCAGTACTGAGTCAGACATCCAGCCAAGGGACAGATCATCCACTAGTGTACCCGAGTAGGAAGTTACTTCCCAGGGAGCTGGCATACTCCATGGTGGAAAAGAATATCTTGCCATAGTGTGGGCCCTAAAGAAATTGGAGCCATACTTATATGGGCAGCATTCTGTGGTGCAGACTGACCACAACCCCTGGTTTGGCTTGACGCAGATGGGAAAGAACAATGGTAGATTGCTAAGATGGAGTCTTGCTTTGCAAGGGTATGATAGGACAATATTACATAGGGCTGAGACAAAAAATAAAAACTCAGATGGGCTGTCTAGGGTCTATGAGGAGTGAACTGATTTGGGAAGCTCATCCCATGCAGGGACAGAGCCCCAAATTCAGTGTAAGTGGGAGGAATTGTGACACTTGGGCAGCTGGTTCTGATCACTGAATCATTTTTGTAATATAAAATGGGTTATGGACCGCTCTCTAGTGAGAAATGCTGAAACAGCATGTGAGATCTCTCTCACACACACACACACACACACACAGGTTTTAGATACAGGGTGTTACTTGGAATGCCAGAAGCTAATTACAGGCTAAAAGATACCTAACTGTCAAGATAGATCATAAACTTTTATAACACTTACAGGGAGAAGATCAGGTTGTGACATTTTAGTGCAAAGTCATAAAAGATGGCGATGTCCTGGAAAGGGAAGCTGATCATAAGATCAACGAAATGTCATTTGAAAAAAGTATGAGTTGTGCTAAGGATTACAGAATTGAATACTTTGAAAATACATCCTGTTTTTGTATAGATATATATATTTTTTATATATTCTGACAGAGGAGGAGCTAGGTGACCTCACACAAAGGGGTTGGCAAAGACAGTTTTTAAGCAATATTCTGTTTCCTTCAGAGACACTTTTGTCTACACTCTGACAAAGAAACATCTTTGAGCACTTTAAGCAGGTATTTAGAGATAGAGACAAAATCTAAGTACTGTAGTAGGAATTGCACTGTTCAAACCTTGTTCTTTGAAAAGATTGTATGGTTCTTGTGATATACTAGTTCTGTATTTTATGTTTTACATAGTTTTTATCTATTTTAGTAAAACTCTATTTTAGAGCCTACTTTGTCTGTCTTTGAATTTCTTCCATTTATAAGGAATTATATATGGTTAAAGCAGACACTGTACATAAGCTTGAATGGTGATACCAAACTGGAAAAAGGTAAGCGTTTTAATCTGAGGTCTTTATTAAAGATTTTAAGGTTAATTTCCTGTACGTGAGGTGCCCATAGGCAAGATATCTGGCCCCAAAGACAGATTTATCTGAGCCTGTGCATTGGGTATGCTAGCAAGAGGGTCACAGTTTGAATCCTCCACAACTGAGACCAAAGGTTGATCTGAACCCACAAAACAGACAGGAGGGTTACCCTGTTTCTGTTAACTGTTCACAAGACTGCGCCAGAGGTTGGCACTTTGGGAGTAGAGGGCTGGCCTGCTGAGTGGTTTGTGACACCCACTACTTACCGGAAAGCTCGGCATGCATTGGGTCAAATGGACAATGAGGACAGTAATGATTACAGCAATCTTAAAGCTGCACTTAAAAAAGGCTGAATTAATTGCAGAAGCATACAGAGCTAAACTCTATAAGCTCAAGAGAAGCCCTGACATGAGCTACAAGGAGCTAGCCATGAAACAACGTCAATGTTTAAAATGTTGGTGGAGGGAATTGAAGCAAACTCTAGATAAAATTGGAAATGATATTTTGTTAAAACAGTTTTTGGGCATGCCCAGCACAGCTGAAAACCTGGCTGGAGGATAGAGATCCCAAAACAGTTCAAGAGGCTGCTGAACTCTAGGACCGCTATGCCAAGAGCAGACCTGCTCTGAGAGTGAATAGGGTGGGTGTAGCATTGCAGAAAGGGATAAGCATGCCTTCAGGGCAGCTAAAACCCTCACTGCCTCCACTGAAACCAGTTAGCCCCAGGTTTCAAAGAAAATATTTTTCTGAGAAAATAAATGAATGCTGGGTTTGTAAAGAAACTGGGCATATTGCCAGACAGTGTCCCAAAAGGATGAGCAATATGCAAAATGGGGCTAGGAAAGAAATTGGTTGTTTGTGTGTCCCTGGAAGCATGCCTGTGAATATGAGGGAACACATGCACCCAGTCACTGTGAATGGTATACAGACACAAGGGTCAAGAGACACAGGGACATCCCTGACATTGGTAAAGGGAATCTGGAAGACCCTGGTCAGCTTATACCCAATAAATTTGTAACTGTACAAGGCTTCACTGGGGAGGAGAAAACATTGCCACTCGCTAGTGTTCTCCCAGACTGGGGTGAAACAGGGGAACTGTGCAGCTGGTGGCTGTAGCCAAAACTTTAGTTGTCTGGTCATCTGGGAATCACGCACTATGCAGTGGTTGGCCCAGAATTTCTATTGGCCCAACTTCACCCAGCAGGTGAAGGAGTACTGCAGGTCTTGTCACTGGTGCCAAGAAATAGGAAAGGTGGGTAAGAAACCCATGCCATCCTAATTCCATTGCCCATAGTGGGAGCCATTCAGAGGGTAGGAATGGATATTGTGGGACCTTTAAATACCCCCAGTTCCTCCGGAAGAGGTTCATCCTGACTGTGGTGGATTATGTCACCCGCTACCCTGAGGCAGTCGCCCTATCCTCACTGAGGACAGACAAAGTGGCAGATGCCTTACTTGGGATTTTCTCCCATGTTGGGTTTCTGCAGGAGGTTATCACCGATCAAGGGATTCCTTCATGTCGGACCTGATAAAATGTTTGTGGGAGAAGTGTGAGGTGGTGCAGAGGTGCACGACACCTTATCACCCGCAGTCAGAATGGGCTTGTGGAAAAATTTAACTCCACTTGAAGTCACGTCACATTTAACAGCACGGGAGGGACTGGGAGAAATATCTTCCCTACCTGTTGTTTGCATACAAGGAGGTGCCCCAAGAGTTTACATGATTTTCCCCTTTGAGCTCTTATATGAATGCTGGGTACGTGGGCTCCTAGAATTGATCCGGGAGGACTGGGAAGGCAAGCATGCAACCCTGGGCACTCCCATAGTGGATTACATCCTTAAGTTTAGGAAAAGCTGAAGGAGCTTATGGGGACAGCCCAGAGCAACCTGGCAGCTGCCCAACAGAAACAAAAAGTGTGATAAGACTGCAGAGCTAGAACTCGCTCATATATGGTGGGTCAGGAAGTCATGGTCCTTATTCTGGTCCAGAAAGACAAGCTGCAGGCTGAGTGGGCAGGACCATACAATGTAGTTAGGAAGGTAAATTACATGAACTATATCACAGAGTTACCTGACAGAAGACATACAGAAAGAATGTACCATGTCAACATGATCAAGCAATATTCTAATAGGGCTGACATGGTGTTTGTGGTATGTAGTGCAGGGAGGGACGGACAAAGGAGACCCCTTCTGGACTTGTTGGTAGAAAACAAGTGGGAGTCCTCTATGGAGGCAGTTAAATTGTCACTCCAGCTGGCCCCGGACAAGATCCAGGAAGTAAGAGAGGTTCTTGCAGACTTTGACCTCCTGTTTATCATCAAACCTGGACTAACCCTCTTAGAGACCCATGATGTAGAGACAGGGACACAGGCGCCCATACAGCGGACAGCATATCGAGTGTCAGAGACTGTCCAAAAGGACATTAGGAGAGAGGTGGAAGAAACACTGGATTTAGGAGTAATCCAGAGATCCCACAGCCTCTGGGCCACACCCGTAATCCTTGTGCCCAAGCCAGATGGCTCTACTTGTTTCTGTGTGGACAGGTAATCCCCAGGGATTTATCCCAATTAAGGATGTCAGTAAAGGGTACTTAGCCCTTATTTGTTTTGAAAAAGCTCCAGGTGAATATTTCTGGACTAAGACATAAGTGGGAGAATAACCCCAAATGACAGCAGCCCATGGTTGGTTGTCAGTTCCTCAACCAATTCTCAGTTGAAGGTATGAGTCCTAGATGACTGAATGGAAGAACCACTGGAGTCATCTCAAGACACATCAGAAATGTCCCTCTGCCATCTACCACCATAAACCACCTTGAAGTCATCCAACTGGGCAATTTCCACTGAGAACTGGTCTGGCATGCTGGTCACAATCTATGAGTCCTTGGTTAGGGCTCTGCTCACAGGCTGCTGTGGAGGTGGTTCCACTGGCAAGGGTGGAGAGACAGATGTTGGCAACAGTTATCTTTGAAGGACCAGCATGGGCATGCCTGGCTATATGCCAGTTAACCTCAGGAGCCAGGGTAGAGTCCTACCCTGCCCTGAGAAGGCCCATTGTTGCTAGAGGGTTCCTCTAGCACCACCACATATGCTGGCAGAGCCCTTGTCATCTGAGGAATGGCGATGGTGATGTCTTCTGGCCTAGCGGAATCAAGAACATGACTGGATCCTCATGTGGAGGAGATACCACTGGAAATGCATACAGATAACATGCACTGGCTTTTGGCTATATGACATCTGGTTGAGGTTGTTCCTGAGTGGCAAACAGTTGGGAACACCAAATGCTCCACATCCTTCTGAGTGAGGAACAGGAAAACAGAGGTCTTGGAGTTCAACTCCTCAATGACCGACTGGTCGACAAATATCTTGACCACCTGGTCAACTGGTGTAAAAGTCAACAAGCTTGCAAGGGTGAAATGGAGGTAGAGGCCTTTCCTTCGAAAAGATTTAGCTTTCAGCAGTTGGAGGACTCAATAAAGTGGGAGGAGTGCGATCAATCCTGGTCCCACAGCTGACATCAATACTTCTTTTGTTTCTTATCATTGTGGGCAGGACTCTCCTGAAGGTCTGCAGAGCCCAACACATCTATGTACACTGTAGTTATCTAAAAGTTTCCTACCTCAAGGTACTACTGAGGCACCTGTTACAATTTGCATTGACTGTAATGTGATCCTGCCTCAGTATAACCAGGTGGAGGGTGGGCGATTCAGAATAAACATGAAGAAGACTTTCATGACAGAAATGGTGATGGACAAGTGAAACACCCTGCCAGAGGAAGTGGTGGGGGCTGAAACAATCATGGGATTTAAGAATGCAAGAGACAGACATGAGGAAATTCTGGAGGTCAGGGGTAGGGACAAAAGACTTCTAGAAAAACATAAAGTGAACTTACAAGCTCAAATGGGCAGACTGGGTGGGCCATAGGCCTTCTCTGCTGACAGTGTCTATGTATCTATGTATACCTTAGTACTGAGAAAGTTTCCAGTGACTGCCACTGTAAATTCTTCTGTGAAGAATGCTCCAACACTGCTCTAGCCAGGAGAAACACTGAGGCTAATGAGCTGCCTGCCATAACCACTGCTGCCACTTATTTATAACCATGAGTTGAGTCATGGACCCCACCACAGCAGAGAACATGCTGTGACACTTGGGCCACGAGAAAGACCATATATACAAAGGACAGTGACTGTCTGCCTTGAGTCTGCAGGAATCAGCCGGGAAGCATAGAAACATAGACTTTGTCAGCAGATAGGACGGCTTGGCCCACCTAGTCTGCCCAATTCCCTACCTACTGGATAAGCTGCAGATCCTAGTTAACTAACAGCCTATTTCTTCCTACCCCCAAAAGAATTGCCTTATGTCTTGCCCATGCATTCTTGAAATCTTCCACAGTTTTGGACTCCACAACCTCCTCAGGAAGGTGGTTCCATGCTCACTACCCTCTCTGTGAAAAATACTTCCTCACATTGCCCCTAAGCCATCCTCCCTCTATCTTCAAATTAAGCCCCTTGTTCTTGCACATCTCTTTTTCTGAAATATACTATCCTCTTGGACATCGTTCATTCCACTGAGGTACTTAAAAGTTTCTATCATGTCCCCCTTTCTCCTTTCCTCAAGGGTATACATATTAAGCTCCTTTAGTCTCTCCTCATATGGCTTCTCTTGCAGACCCTACACCATTTTAGTTGCAATCCTCTGGACTGCCTCCATCCTGTCTATGTCCTTGCAGAGATGGGGTCTCCAGAACTGGACACAGTACTCCAGATGGGGTCTCACCAACTGTCTGTACAGAGGATAACAACTTCCTGTTTTCTCCTGGTGATGCCTCTCCCTATAAATCCTAGTAATCCCCAGCCCTCCTGCTGCCTTCTCACATTGCCAACCTGGAGGTCATCAATATGATCACCCCAGGTCCCTTTCCATTGTTGTTACTACCCCCACTGAGTACTCTTCCCTGGGTTTTGTTTCCCAGGTGCATTATTCTGCACTTATTTGCAATGAATCCAAGCTGCCGTGCTTCTGACCATTCCTGCAGCCTTGCGAGCCCCTTCTCATCCTTTCCACATCCCTGGTGTATCAACCTTATTGCAGATCTTTGCATCATCTGCAAGAGGCATACTTTTCCTGTCCCTCTTCAATGTCACTTATAAAGACATTAAAAGGACTGGAACCAGTACTGAACCCTCGGTACCCACTAGTAACCTCTCTTTCTTCAGATTGGACTCCATTTGCTATTACCTTCTGGGTTCTGTTGTCCAGCCAGTGTTTTGTCTAGACTATCACCCGGGGCCCACCCCAGGCTGGCTAATTTCTTTATTAATCTTTGTGTGGGACTGTATCAAATGCCTTGTTGAAGTCTAGGTAGGCCATGTTCACAGCCCCTCCCTGGTCTACTACTTTGGCCACCTAGTCAAAGAAATCTATTAGATTCCTCTGACATGACCTTCCTGTTGTGAATCCATGTTGCTTTGGGTCCTGTGCCCCACTGGCCTCTAAGTACTCAACAATTCTTTCCTTCAGATGTGATTCCATCATTTTCCCTACCACAGAGGTCAAACTGTCAGGTCTATAGTTTCCTGCCTCTCGCTGCTCCCACTTTGTGGGCGGAATCACATTGCCCTCCTCCAGTTCTCAGGTACCTCCATCCTCCCATGATTTGTTAAAGAGAGTAGTTAGTGGTGTTACTAGTTCTGCTCTTAGTTCTTTAGTATTATTGAGTGAATCCATCAGGCCCCATTGCTTTGTCCACCCTCAGTTTCAAGAGTTCCTTCAAAACCCTTTCTTCTATGAATGGACTGAAACATAGAACACACAGACTTTGACGGCAGATAAGGACCGCTAGGCCCATCTAGTCTGCCCATTTCCCTACCTACAGGATAGGCCGCAGATCCCAGTTAACCAACAGCCTATATCTTCCTGCCCCACAAGAATTGCCTTATGTCTGTCCCATGCATTCTTGAATTCTCCCAGGTTTTAGACCCCACAACTTCCTCAGGAAGGCTGTTCCATGCATCCACTACCCTCTCTGTGAAATAATACTTCCTCACATTGCCCCTGAACCCCCTCCTTCTATCTTTAAATTGTGTCCCCTTGTTCTTGCAAGTCTCTTTTCTGAAAGATGCTACCAACTCTCCTATTCAGAGTTTCTCCCTTGTTTTGTTTAGGCGCCTCCCTTCTTCATCTGTTGTGAATACTGAGCAGAAATATTTGTTCAGTATCCCTACTCTTTCACTGTCACCTCCACCCACATTCCCTCTCCTTTATTAAGTCTCCGTATCCCTCCCTTGGTCTTTCTTCACTCCCTGATGTACCTATGAAAGGTTTTATCCCCTTCTGAACAGAGTTGGCTATCTTTTCCTCAGTTTGTGCCTTTGCTTCTGACTGCCTTCCCTGCCTCCTTCTACTTTAACTGATAAATTTCTCTGTCCTGCTCCTTCTGTGTTTCCTTATATTTCCTGAATGCTGTCCTTTTCTCCTTAAGCGTCCCTGCCACGTCTTTTGAGAACCATAGTGGTTTTCCCTTCATTTTATTTTATTGAATTGCTTCACACAAAGGCTTGTTGCCTCTATGGTGGCTGTTTTGATTATTCTCCATTGTTCCTCCACTCCTCCTTCCTGCCCATTTGCTAGTGCTTTTCTAAGGCACTCTCTCATTTCCAAAGTCAGCCTTCCTAAAATCCAATACTCTTGTTTTGTGAAGCGACTCTATAGCTATGTTTATTGTGAAACACACTGTTTGGTAGTCACTTGTTCCCAGATGGCTACCCACTTCTAAATCTGAGATCCTTTCTCCGTCCCCATTTGAGAGTACCAGGTCTAAGATTGCTCCCTCGAGTGGGTTCCAACACTAGCTGTCTGAGGCATGCCACCTGTAGGGCATCAACAATGACCCTGCTCTTGGATGTGCCTGCAGCAAAGGTACTCCAGTTAACATCTGGCATATTCAGGTCCCTATCAACAATATCTCCTCCTTTTCTGCCATTTTAAGGATGCCTTCTATCATTTCCTTGTCCATTTCCTCTCCCTGAGATGGGAGTCTGTACACAACCCCCATGCAGATTGTGGTGCCATTTCCTGTCTCCAGGGTGATCCACAGTAACTTATCAACTTCCTGTTTACTCTTTAGTTCTGTTGCTTTAATCCCTTCCCTTATATGAGAGCTACTCTCCTCCTCTTTTTACCCTGTCCCTCTCCTGTAGACTGTGTATCCTGGTTTGTTGACTTCCCACTCATGGTTCTCTGCATACCATGTTTCAGTGACTCACAATATCCAGGCATCCCTCCTCCATCAAGGCCACTAGTTCAGGGAGCTTGTTGCACAGACTGCGAACATTGGTACTCACTTCCTTTTATTTTTATGGCCTTACCCCTTTTAGTCCCATCCCTGTCCTTAAGACCTTTTTCTGCATTTATCCCTGTCCTGCTCCCTACTGACATCTCTGCCTTGGTGTTTACCTCTCTAACTACACTCGCTTTGTGGGGGAGGTTGGAATTTCCCTGCTCCTTTTCAGTGCCCCTCCTGGCTAGTTTAAATGCTTGCTAATGAAGCATTTAAACCTGTCACCTAGGATCCTGGATCTCCCCAGACAGATGCAGACCATCATGCCAGTATGTCTGCATCCTCCAGGTAGCTCCCCAGTCCCCAATGAAGCCAAAACCCTGAGCTCCACACCAGTTTTTCAACCACTCATTGAATCCCATGGTGTGGAATACCCTAACATCATCCTTGCCATAGACAGGCAGCACCTCCGAGAGGTTACCATACATGCCACTTGTCTAAGGCCCTCCCCAACTCCACAAACTCCTCTTGCACGCTCTGATCCCATTTACAGCCAGGTCATTTGTCCCTAGGTAGACAATGACATCCACCTCCCTCCCTCACTCCTCGTGCAGCTGCTCACGATCCTGAGATTCACTTCCTGTCCCTCCAAGCCGTGGCGCCAGGCAGGCACCGCCTCACCCATCCCTTCCTCCCCATGTCTGCCCCCTAATGATTAAGTCCCCACCAGGAGTTGTTTCCTCCCACTGTGGGGTCTCTGTCCACCCTCCTGTGGGTCTCCTTTGTGAAGGTTCCCAGCATCCTCCTTGGTCTCCACTGCAGGTGCTTCCATAGAGGAACCACTCTTTGCCAGAACAGCATATGAATTGTGGAGAGCTACAACTGGAGGGATGCACTCTGATTCCACCACCCTCTCCCTCCGAGTCCACCTTGGTCCAACCGCTCCTCTTTCTTGGCAACCTCTGAGGTAGCGGTGGTGGCCTGAGGTGGTCCCTGGGTGGGGGAAGAGGTTTCAGAATCCTAGCCAAGTCAGCCTGGAGCGGACAACCTCCTCCCTCAGACCAGAGAGGTGCTCTGCAAACAGGGCAGCAGCGCAGCCTCCAGAATGTCTCCCGGAACACTGCTGCTACACAGCCATTGCACTGCACCACTCCCATCTTGACTTATTTTTGTCCCTCTCCTGTTGATTAGTAAAAATCTGTAGTTCTGGACTTCTGTTTCTTGCTCCACAACCAGTTCTGTTCTGCCAGAAACAGGCGGAAGCTATAATTGGAGACAGCTGTTTTGTACACCAAGCTGCTAAGCCACACCCCAATTAGAGTCACTCTCTGCTCTCAGTAAATTAAGCTGATACTGCCCCTTCCTCAGAAAAAACATTTTTAATTTAAATGAGACCCCCTTCTTCTAATAAAGTATCTGTTTGCTTAATCCAAACAGGTACTACTCCTGCTGAGACAGAAGTGATTAATTAGTAATTAGTCCCTTTCTTGACTCTGTGAGTGTGTGTGACTTGTATTGTACTTTGACCTTGTTCTACCCAGCTCCATCTTGTAAATGAGCTTTGCTCAACAGTGTTCACCTAGATAAATAAAGATTTTGATCGATTTTTTTTTGATTAAGGACTCAACAACAGGCATTCCCCAACTCACTTTTTTCTTGGACAATTGAGTTTAAACGATGTAAAGGATTGCCTTCTGAGTGAGGGTAAAAGAACAAAAAGCAGTGGTCAGGCACAGAAAGGTAATAGTGTACACTGTAGTAAACCGTTCTTTTGTGAAAAAAAGCTCACTATGCAACCATGTATCTACTATTTGTAAGTTTGTATCTAAAATGCTTTACTGTTTCAACCATAAGAACAATTTGCAGCACTGTTCAGTATTACCTTGCCAAATAACAGCTCTATAGAAAGACTCTGAGCATTTGTTTTATACAGTATAGCATAGAGCACACAATACAGAAGAAAATGAGTTGGCGTTACCTAGCATGCAAGAATAAAATAAAGCAATACATTTTTGAAAGGATACATCATCTCTTTTCATCTGGACTTGTAAAATCTCTGTCTTCCACTACTTTGTGACCCATACCTCTCAACGCCTTCTTACTCATAACTCAGGTACAAAGTTCAATAAAATCAGGGCAAAATGACCAAAATCAGGGACACAGGGCACATCTTCAAAATTAGTGACAGAGATCCAGGAAGCTGCTGGAATAAAGGGGTAATTGTGAAAAATGCCTTTCTGAAGAAGAATATGTCTGCAACATTAATGCCAGTGACCAGGTAGGGTGAGAGGCCACAAACTAGTGTAGATCTTATTGGCAGCATTGATGGGCCTAGCTGTCTATCTGCTGACAATTTCTATGTTTCTAAATTATAGGAAACTACTCTGACCTTTAGGTATCTTGGCTGTCTATTCACTTTTTGCAGTACTGTATGTCTCAGGT
Source organism: Neoceratodus forsteri (assembly GCA_016271365.2). Taxonomy (NCBI): domain Eukaryota; kingdom Metazoa; phylum Chordata; order Ceratodontiformes; family Ceratodontidae; genus Neoceratodus; species Neoceratodus forsteri. Next base: position 1,473,009,204 of record CM057459.1, read on the forward strand.
GACTGTTTGCTTCAGCAAGTACAGTATTCTGTCAAGAGACAAATGAAAAGCTGGCAACTGCTAAGAATGTTGTGAAACTGACATATTTCAATGTCAACTTGCTACATTTAGTTGTCAAGTTACTCTTGATTTTCAAATTGCCAAGAATTTTTAAGCTATGCGAGATGGAACCACGTGCTAGCTGGAACCCTGCAGTGCAATGCATGGTATCCAGTCAAAACCACTCAACCGTAATAGAGTGATCAAAACAGCGCACACATCTTAGTGCAGAACACAATCGTGCAGAATCAAAGAAGTGTAAACATAATAACACATTGACATGCGTGATGACAAGTACTAAAGAAGCTGTTTGGTTGCTAATGGCAATGCTTGGTAATGGCTGTCAGGTTTGTTAGGAGCCAGAAGGGAGAACTCGCTTGTACTGATGAATTTCTTTTGAAGGGAACACGGACTGCCTCTAAATCATACTACAAATGTCTAGAGTATAATAAAGGACATTGCTCTGCCAGACTGCATCTGATTGGGGAGAGTGTGCTGAAGAAAATAGGGGAGCACAACCATGTCCTCGATCCATCTGTGATTTCAGTTGTGGAGGCAGTAGCAGGTATGAAGGAATGGGCAACCTTTAGTTCTGAAACCACTCAACAGAAAGTAGCTACTGGTGTCTCTGAACTGTGCCCCTCAATTGCATTGCAACTCCCTGCCATGTCATTGCTAAAGCGAACTGTGTGGCATAACTGCAGGGCTGCTGCTTGCCCCCACCTGAGTCCACAGATGTTGCCTCGTTAGTACTGCCAAAGGGTCTGTGCCTTACTTCAAAAATTAGAAATTCTCCTTTTGATTCTGGACCCTGTCAAGACTGTGTGCTGATTTTTTCAACTTCACAGGATTTACAGCAGTTAAAGACAGTCCTCACTGGTTCACTGATGGAACTTTCAAAAGTTGTCCCAGCATATTTCAGCAGCTGTATTCCAACCATGCGATACACAACCACACTGTTGTTCCTCTCACGTATGTTCTGATGGCGAACAGAACAGCAGCCACATATGCCAAAGTTTTCAGTGAGCAGAAAAATCTATGACAATCTCCTGCCAGAGACAATAATGCCAGACTTTGAATTGGCCACAATAAAAGCTTTTAAGCTAGCATTCCCACTGCTGTAATCCGTGGATGCTTTTTCTCGCGATGGGTCTTCATGGCGAAAGATGCAGGAGCTGCCAGATGCATGTGCACAGTATATTACAGACCCTAACTCGGCCAACAACTGAGATTTTTACCAGTGCTTGCTTATATACCAGTCAACAATGTTATTCCTGCCTTTGAGGAGCTAATGGGCACTGAATTCTTTCAAAAATGGTAACTTGCTGTCCAATTTAGTGGACTATTTTGAAGACACCTGGTTGGGTTGTACCTTGGAAAGGGAGGCCGTAGAGCGACCCATGTTTGCAGACCCATTATGAAACTTTTTGATGCAGTGAGTCAAGATTTACCACATGCTACAAATTTTGTGGAGGCATGGCACCTCAAATTCAATCATTTTATTGAAGAAGACTTGGTTTGCTGGCTAAGGCACCTAGCTTCACCTGAGCTCTTTCCTTCTAAGACTGCTTGAAAGGCAGAGTAGAGAAACTTACCAGAGCAAGGGAGAAGGATTAAGACTTAGTTTGGCTAAGCAGATTTACTGTGTGGTGGTGTTTTTATTTTTACTCACAGGGATTGCTACTGTTTGTTGCTAACATTTCATTGCTTTATTTTTTCTCTGATTCAAATTGTTGTTGCTGGTATACCTTCTTCTGCATTATTACAAGGTGTGCCTACAGGTTGTGCTAACAGATTACTGCTGTAATCTTCTGATTCAAATTGTCTTTGCAAGGTATATCTTCTGTTACTGCTTTATTTTCTCTGGAGCAAAGTGTTTCTTACAGGGTATATCTTCTCTGAAATTATTACAGGTGGTGCTTTACAGGTTTTACAGTTTTATCTAACATTAGGATAAGCTTCAGGGTTACTGCATTTGTTGTTGACTGACTGTTTCTGCTCTTACCTCCTTGTTCTTTCGTCCGTGGTTCTTCTTTTTTGGCAGGAAGGGCCCAGCCACCACCCCATCCCAACCACCCACTACACTCCTTTTATAGGGTACCACAGTTGTAACATTTCCTGTGGCAGAACAGGAAGGGCGGATCAGTGGGGCCTCCACAAGGTGATCTCATTTACAGGGCACTAGTAATTTAACTTGTTATAACAAGTTAAACAAAGCACAATTAAACCATTACTTGCATTTTTTTCCTTCTAATTACTCTGACTAGGTTACAAACCCAGCAACTTATTTGGAATGGATTTCATTAACTGCAGGTACTGTGGAACAATTTTCAGAAGGACAGTCTTACAGGATTTAGGACACTGTCCTACATGCTGGGCCTTTGGAGATCTTAGGTCTCAGCTCCGGGCAGCATGGGCAGAGATTGCGCCTCAAATTTCATATTGAAGAGGAAATACATTATAAGAACCACCGCCATTTCCCCAGCATCCAACAGAAAAACCTCGACCGCAGAGGTAGTTGGTCCAGGAGGTTGGCAGGTGGTTAGGAGGAGCAAATCAGGTGCCCCATCACTCTCTGCTCTCCAACACATTACCTCAAAAACCATATAAACACTACAAACAGGTATCTGCCTCTATCTCTGAAATCAAATAAAGAGGCAGAAGACACTGCAGAGCAGGACACTGCAGCACAGGAGCTAGCACAACAATACTCACCAAATCAGGAACCAAAACTAAACAAGCACAAAGGAAATCCAAAAACTTCTGATCATAGGAGACTCCATGATTCGGGAGTTGATACCCATCTCCAGCCAGGGTGATGGTCAGATGTCTCCAGGTACATCAGCATGGAGAGACACTGACCGCATTGCTAAAATTGTTCACAAAGCAGGAGAAAACACTGATGTCCTAGTACACATAGGGACTAATGATCTCGCCAGCCGGTCAGTTGAGGAGACCAAGGAACACCTGACTAGGCTGGGTGACAAACTATCATCTATTTCGTCTGCATCTCCTTCTCTGAGATCCTGCCAGTCTGGGAGAAGGGAGCAGATGGACGGAAGGTCAGAGAAGGGAGATAGGGAGCTAAACACGTGGCTCAAGGACTGGTGCCAGGAAAAAGGACACAGATTTGTAGGGAACTGCAACAGTTCTGGGAGCGAAAGTTCTTTAAATTTGATGGACTGCATCTGACTAAAGAGGGAGTCAGTGCATTGGGGCAGAAGTTTGACGTCTTTGCAGAATATTTAAACTAGCAAATGGGAGAGGGGTGCAGCACCTACACGTCGAATGGAAGAACACCCCTCCCCTCAGCTAGTGGTCAAACAGGAATTCAGCGTGTTTGCCATTCATTTGCATCACCAGGTAAGAAAAAGGTTTGTCTCCCATACGATGCACAGGGGTAATGCCAAACTTCACCCAACAACTAACACACCAAAATCTGGCCAATGGAAAATCATGTACACAATGCTCACAGCCTGGGAAATAAGATCCCAGACCTGCAGGCAATAATGTCAGAGGCTAAACTGGACATAGTAGCAATTAGTGAGACGTGGTTTACCAGTAAACCACACTTGGGAGACTTCAGTACCTGGATATGTATTGTTCAGAAGAGACCGAGGCAAAAGGGGGAGGGGTGGCCCTGTATGTAATGAAAATATCAAAGCTACAGAAATTCAGAATACACATAAGGAGCCAGAAGAACTGTGGGTCACCCTGGAAACAGGTAATGGGACAGCCATAAGAACTGGGGTTGTCTACAGGCCCCCAGACCAGAGGGAGGACATAGACACATTACTGTTAGAAGATATACAAAACATGACAGCTAAAGGGAGGTTCTGATAATGGGAGACTTCAACATGCCAGATACAGATTGGTCAATACCAGCAGGAACATCTGCCAGAACTAGACTCATAGTGGATTCCCTGCAGGGGAGGGCCTCAAACAACTGGTACAGCAACCCACAGAGACAGGGCCATCCTAGATCTAGTACTGACTAACAAAGAAGGGATCACAGATCTCCAGGTAGAAGGTCACCTGGGGCCAGTGACCATCACATGGTATGGTTCAATTTGGCTACTACATCTAAATCATCCCATTCCAAGGCAAAAATATGGGACTTCAGAGGAGCTGACTTTGATAAGATGGCCAACAGAGTTAAGCTAGCCCTGGCAAAAACACAGGTGAGGAGGTACAGGCAAAGTGGGCAAGCATTAAGGATACAATACTTGAAGCAACATCCCATTGTGTTAGACAGAAAAGGAAGTGCAAAAGAAGAAGGAAACCACTTTGGTTCTCAAGTATAGTAGCAGAAAGGTCAGAGCCAAAAGGCTGGCCTTCAGAAAATATAAGGGAACACAGCGGGATGAAGATAGGAGGCATACCAAACTGCCCTAAGGGAAGCAGGTAAGGCAGTAAGGCAGGCAAAGTCCCAAACTGAGGAAACACTAGCACGAACAGTAAAGAAGGTGACAAGACTTTCTATAGATACATTAGTGAAAGGAGAAAGTCCAGAGGGGATTGCTAAGCTTAATGGAGAAAAGGAGCATGTGAGGAGGAGGACCCTGTAAAGGCATCTATCCTAAATAGATACTTTTGCTCAGTATTTACTGAAGAGAAGGTAGGCAGGGCCCACAGCTCAGCATCATGGACACAGGGGAGGGGAGGTGAGCACTACTCCCTTCACAAAGAAAGTCCTACAAGAGCTGCTAAGCTCAGGGTGGATAAGGCAATGGACCTGATAGCATACATCCCAGGGTACTTAAGGAGCTAAAGGAGGAACTAGCAGAGCCATTAGCAGAATTGTTTAGTGAGTCTCTGAGCACAGGAGAGGTCCCAGAAGACTGGAGAAAGGCTCATGTGATCCCACTCCACAAGAGTGGTAGCAGGGAGGAGGCGGGGAACTACAGACCGGTCAGTTACCTCAGTAGTGGGCAAGATTATGGAGGCACTCCTTAAGGAAAGGATAGTGCAACACCTGGAATCCATAGGGGCACAGGATCCAAGACAGCATGGGTTTACAAAGGAAGGTCCTGTCAAACTAATCTCATAGATTTCTTTGACTGGGTAACCAGAGTGGTGGACCAAGGGGAGCAGTTGATGTCGCCTACCTTGACTTCAGCAAAGCTTTTGACACTGTTCCACATAGAAGATTGATAAATAAGCTAGGTAGGCTCGGGTGGGTCAGAAGTTGGTCAACTGGGTGGCAAACTGGTTGACTGGCAGAAAACAGAGAGTGGTGGTAAATGGTATACAGTCAGAAGAGATGCAAGTCACAAGTGGGTACCTCAGGGATCAGTCCTGGGCCAGTCCTATTCAACATCTTCATTAGTGACCTCGCAGATGGACTAGAGGGTAAGGCTTGTCTGTTTGCAGATGACACCAAGATCTGCAACAGAGTAGATGATCCAGATGGGGTGGGCAGAATGAGAAGAGATCTGGATAAACTAGCAGAATGGTCAGAAGAGTGGCAACTGGATTTAATGCAATGAGTGCAAAATCATGCACATAGGGAAGAAAACCCTGAAGCCACTTATAGGCTGGGAGGGAGTTGCTAGCAGTCACAAAGGAAGAAAGAGACTTGGGCATCATCATCACTGATGACCTAAAATCATCCAAGCAGACCTCTAAAGCAGTAGGTAAGGCTAGGGGGTGTTAGGGTGTATTAGTAGGGTATCACAAGTCGTGAAGAGGGAGGTAATAATCCCTCTGTACAAGACATTGGTTAGGCCCCATCTGAGTACTGCGCAGTACTGGAGGCCACACCTTCACAAGGACATTAACCAAATTGAGGCAGTCCAGAGAAGGGCAACCAAAATGGTGCAGGGACTGCATCAGAAGACATATAAGGACAGATTAACGGAGCTCAATATGTATACCCTTGAGCAAAGGAGGGAGAGGTGATATGATCTGAGACATTTAAACACCTTAAGGGCATAAACAAGGTGAAAGAGTCTAACATGTTTAAATATAAGAAAATAGCAGGACAAGAGGACACAGCATGAGATTAGAGGGAGGCCGATTAAGGGGAAATGTGAGGAAATTCTTTTTCACAGAAAGGGTGGTAGATGCATGGAATGGCTTACCACAAGAAGTGGTGGCTATGAATACAGTGCAGGGCTTCAAACAGGCATGGGATAGGCATAAGGGAGCAATACAAATGACTATGAATAGATAGGTCACTGACAGAGCAAAGGCCGAGTGGCACATTTATAAGGTAGAAAAAGAAATGGGCAGACTGGATGGGCCTTGCGGTCCTTATCTGCCTCAACTTCTATGTTTCTATGTTTCTATGATGCTGCACCATCCATCAATATGGACATTTCTACAGGTCCAGAAAGAAGAACAGCACTGTGATAATGGAGCAGCCTATAGCTGGTACTGCTGTCAGTGTGACCCAGAAAAATACAAAGATACGGTGAAGTGGATAGCGGTATAGTTGGGGAGTACAAAGTGCATACAAAGGTGGAGTACCTCCGTGGTATTGCCTACAATTTTCAGTTGCAAGCATAATGCCAGAAAGAAAAGTAAAACCTGCTGTTTGTTCAGTACCACAGACAGACACACCAACAATTTTAACTGTTAAGCAATAAAAATGTAGAGTTTAATACTGCCCCACTATATGTGTTACTGATGCCCGATGCACAAGCACCTCCACAAAACAGTTATGCATATATAGCCATCAGGGTACTCATCAGCGCTTTTAGAGATGCCAGCACAGGAAACTTCAAAATGTCTTAGGAAGTTACTGTACCTGACTGAAACGCAGTACATTGGGCAAGTCAGTTCAATACATGTAAGATTTATTTATTTATTTATTTTGCTGAAATCACTGACTTTTTTGTGTGCTAATTTTACACTAAATTGGACCCTCAGGAAGGGATTCTCATGACAGACATGAGTGGCTTGGCCATATTTCATTTTGCTGTTGCCCTCAATCAGGAGAGGACTTCGGCTGGGTAATATCCGTGCAAACCTTAGCTTTATTGTCCATTGTCACTGCCCTCACAAACCTGTGAGGTATAGAACATTTCCACTCACATCTGTTCCAGTGACCACTGACTGTTTCCAGCATGATTATTATATAGTATACCCTATACCCTCCGCAAACACGTGCTTATACCCTATACCCTCCGCAAACACGTGCTTATACCTGATACCCTCCGCAAACACGTGCTTATACTCTATACCTTCAGAAAACACGCGCTTATACCCTATACCCTCAGCAAACATGTGCTTATACTCTATACCTTCGCAAACACGCTTATACCCTCGGCAAACACATGTTTATACTTCTATACCTTCAGAAAACACGTGCTTATACCCTATACCCTCAGCAAACATGTGCTTATACTCTATACCTTCGCAAACACGTGTTTATACCCTTATACCCTCAGCAAACACGTGCTTATATCCTATACCCTAGCAAACACGTGTTTATACTCCTATACCTCCGCAAAACACGTGCTTATACCTATACTCTCCGCAAACATGTTGTTACACCCTATACCTTCAGCAAACACGCAGTTATACCCTATACCCTCAGCAAACACATGCATTTTTTAATTTGTTCTTGCATTTATGCCCAAGAATTATATAATGAAGCCTATTATAATCACTTAATCTAACTGACATATGTTAACAATGTAATATTTTATAAGATGATAGAATACAGCAAATTACTGTTTTTTAATTCAATGCAACAGTTACACTGTACAGTAAGTTGACTCATGGGTGCACTAAGAACTAGCGTAGTTGTGGAGGGGTGGTTGTTTTTAATTGTATTAATAACAAAGCAGGAAAATGCTTGACAGAGGAAGGGAGGGCATGTTGTACCAAAATGAGGAGGCAGGAATAAGAGAGAAATGGAAACTGTGTACCTACCATAATGCTTGATCTTCTTGGATGAAGTGTTCACCATTCATTCACACTAGTGGGACTATGCCAGAGGTGCTAGGACCCAATATGAGTCAAAAAGCCTTCAAGGGCTGGTGCAAGGTAGGAAAATGTATGCACAACACCATGAGGAACACTGCGCCTGTGGGCTATCTCAGTGTTGAATCTGCCAACTGCCTCAGTAACTTTTTGACTGAGGAGGTGCAGCATAATTTAACCTATAGAAAAACACCTAACCTAATCCAGGCATACGACAGTCCAGATGACCCGTGTAAGAAGGGTAAACCTAACAAGGACTTCACAGCCCAAACCAACAAGCGGTGAAGACCAAAAACAGAATGAATGAGCTTGGGTAGCGGAGGGTGGGTGTGTGAATGAATGGCGAAGACTTCATCCAAGAAGACCAAGAATTATGGTAGGTAAGTAATTTCAATAACTTCCTGGACTAAAAGCCCTCACTGTTCATTCACACTAGTGGGAGAGTACAGAGCTAAAAAAAACTTTCCTATGCCAGGCGGCAGGAGATCAAGCTCGCCAAGACAGGAGTCCATTAAGATTCTTTTGCCAAAGAATGTGCTGTCTGGCATGAACGTCAAGAGCATAGTTCTTTATGAAAGTGTGCACTGAACTCCAAGTAGCCGCTCTACAGATGTCTGCAATAGGTCGTTACTATTCTCTGTCAGGGATGCTGCAACCACTCTAGTAGTGTAAACCCAGCCTTCCAACTGAGCTGAGCCATCGAGCAGCAGTGTCACAGACAGGCTAACCACACAGAAAAGCATCTGATGGCTACAGGCTGACCCATTCAGGTTGCACTGAAGGAAACGAAGAGTTGCTTGGATTTACAGATGTCTTTAGTCCTATTGATGTAGAACCACAAATCCTCTTTATGTCCAATGAGTGAAGGGTTAGTTCCCTTCATTCTAGAAGTTGGCCAAGTAAGTAGGAAGAACCAAGGGCTGGTTAAGATGGAATTCCACAAACCACCTTGGGAAGGAGCTCAAGGTGGCTGTGAAGTACTGCCTTGTCCTTGTGGAAACACCATGTATGGAGGGTCTGTGACCAAAGCATGTCTTTCAGAGACCCTATGAGTGGAAGTAATGGTCACTAGGATGGTAGTCTTCCAGGTAATAAACTTCAATTGCAGATAGCTAGAAGCTCAAAAGGTTTATGAGTGAGCATATCTAGCATGAGATTAATATCCCACATGGCCAGCAGTCTCCTGATTGGGAGTCTGGTGTGTAGGATGGCTTTAAGGAACCTCTTGACTAAGGGCAGCTGAGCCAGTGACATGTTATGTATTGGAACATGGTAGGTGGAAATCTAGCAGAGATGTACTTTCACTGTTGAGTATTGCAGCCCTGCATCTGACAGATCTAAGAGGTACTCTAACACCTTATTTGGAGGGCAACATAATGGACCTAGAAGGGACTTCACACATCACATCAAAAAACGCTTCCATTTAACTGTGTAAGTCTTCCTAGTGAAAGGCTTATGAGCTGCTAAAAGGATTTCTGAGATTCTCTGAGAAACCTTAAATCTACCCACTTCCATCACCTCAAAAGTCAGGCAAGGAGGTGAAGTGAGCACAGGCTGGGATGGACCAGATGCCAATGTGTCAGGAGGTCTGTTTGAAGAGGTAGTTGCCTCAGGGTACTTCTGACAACCTGTTGATCAATGGAAACCATATCTGTCAAGGCCAGGATGGGCACCCAGAATTATTCTGTCCACCTGTACCTCCAGTTTGAACAGCACCTCTGAACCAATAGAAAAAGTGGAAATGTGTACAGAAAGCATTTTGTCCATTGCAGTCTGAATTCATCCTAACAGAAAATGCCAGGCTTTGGATTTCTGGAGCAGAATAGAGGCAGTTTTGCATTGAGTGGGAATGTAAAAAGGTCCTGGTCCGAGTGCTCTACTTGTTGAATAGTGATTACGATGTCTGGAGCAAGCGACCATTCATGAGAATCTGCCTCTGACCTGCTGGGATGATCTGCTAGGTCGTTCTGGATTCATGGCAGGTAGATCGCTTTGATAGATGCCTGGTTCTCAAGACACCATTCCTACTCTACTGCCTCCCTGCACAGGGGCAGGAGTGAGCTCCACCCTGCTTGTTTATGTAATACATCCCAGCTTTGTTGTCTCTTTGAAGGAGGATTACTTTGTGACAGAGGACATTCTTCAGGGCTTGGACGGCATACAGGACAGCTCATATCTCTAGAATATTTATGTGAAGGTGAGACTCCTCCTGGCTCCACAGTCCCAGATTATAGAGATTCTAACAGTGGGCCCCAATCAGCCAGAGAAGCATCTGTGGTGACAGTGATCTGCCGGGTCTGGTGGGGCAAAGGAAGACCTTGTTGCAGGTTTTGGTCCTGCATCCACCACACAAATGAAAATGTCAGAGGTTGTGTCACTTATGTGGAAGGACTTGGTTTGTGGTTGAGACCACTGAGTGCTGGGCATCCATTGATGGTCCTCATGTGCAACAATGCTAGGGGCACTGTGAATACAGATTATACCATAAGGCCCAACATCCTTTACATTGAAACTTCATGAACAGGTCAGTTCTCCTTGATGAAGCAGGTCATCAGGAGGATGACATTCCCCTATTCTCAGAAGGAAGGCCCTCACCTTGTAGGCATCCAGGAAGCTCCATGAAGAGTAGCTGCTGAGAAGGCTGAAGCTGGTATTTCTCCAGATTCAAGAGAACCCCCATAGACCTGAGAAACTGAGAGGCAGTGGTCACTGCCTCTTGAACTCCTTCCTTGGAGGGGCTTTCTAGGAGCCAGTCGTCTAAGTATTGGAAGACTTGAATGCCTAGCTTTCTGAGATGCACTCACGAGAACTGCAAAGCACTTTGTAAAACTCGAGATGTTGATAGCCCAAATGGCAGGAGTCAGAATAGGAAGTGTTGACCCAAGGCCACAAATCAGATATATTTGCAATGACTTGACTGCACTGGAACATGCTGATAAGCAACCTGGACGTTGAGGACACCAGTCAATCAAATTGATGGATCAGAGGAAGTAATGTTCCCAGGAGATCATTTTGAATTTCTCCCTGAAAAGATACTCATTTAACTTTCTGAGGTCTGGAATCGGGCACATTCCACTTATTTTCTTTGGAACTAAAATAGTGGGAGTGGAAACTGGTATTCCTCTCTATGGGGAACAACTTCTATTGCCCTGTTCCTTAGGAGGCCCTGAATCTTGGCAGCCAGATGGTCCAACTGACCGGTATGCAGGATGGGCTGTCATCTGGGTGGATATCCATGAGACTGAGGTAGTAACCTCCTGACAATCCTGAGGACCCATTTGTCCAATGTGATTCTCTTCCACCACTTCAGTACAACTGTGTCAGATGACCTCCCACTACTGAGGAGGTGTCCACCTCAGGCAATGGAGGTGGGACCTGAGCCAAATCCTCAGAGACTGGCATTGGATGCCTTTGGGCCCTTTGTCTTAAGTTGAGTTTTCTTTTGTGGTTGAGGAAGAGGGTTTTTGGTAAAGGCTACTCAACCTTTCCTCAAAGGACTGCCAGTTGTGAAACTGTTGATGATTCCCATTCTTTTGAGGGGCAGCAAGAGCCAGTCTAGCTGTATTTAAGGCAGTCCTGGTTTTCTCAGTGACATCTAGTGCCTGTTCCACCACAGAGCTGAAGAGGTAGACACCATTAAAGGGACATTCATAATGTTTTCTGGGCATCAATTGGAAAACCTGATGCTCGAAGCCAGAAATGTCACCTTACACAAATTCCAGCAGACACAGCTCTAGAAGTGGTGTCATAGGTGTTCATTGCAGCCTTCAGCTGCTGGTTGTTGGACTATATGTTCCTGGTAATGGTCTGAAGAAGCTCCAAGCTGACATTGGACTACAGGAGTTTCTTGACCAAGGACTCAGCTAACATATAATTGATTAGCATGGGAGCTTTTATTGGCCTTGGGTTCTCTTGCTCTCTAATAACCTTAGTATGACCCTTAGTATGACTTACAGTAAGTGAGTGCCACAGTGTGTACTCATACTGAGAAAAATGACTCAGATAACTAGCAGTGTACATGCCCAACGTCCCAGCAGCAAACATTCATTTCCCCAAAGTGTCGATCTTGCGAGACTCTTTACTGACAGGTCAAGCTGAAGATTCCTGAGGAGAACAACCTTATTCTTGGCAAGCATGACTAAAGCATCCGTAGAAGCCTGGGAGACCAGTATAGGTCTGTCTTTGGGAGAAGCATATTTTTTATTAATGGCCTTTTGCACCAAGGGAATTAAGGCTGGTTTGTCCCAGATCATCTCTGAAGTGTTTCAAAGGAGAGAGGATTGGAAGAGTTAGATCTACTGGAATTTCAGGGACATGCAAGAATTGTTAATATAACAGCTTACCTGGGTCCACCAAGAGGCCTGCAAGGCCAAGACAGACACCATATTCTTGAGAAGATTGGAAAGAAAGATCTTCCACTATGAGTTCAGCTGAGACTGAAGGCTTGCTCTCCAGTCCATAAACTGAGTCATTCACATCATTATCAGATAGTATTATGTCTGGATCAGACTCATCAAGCTCCCTTCCACTCCAGACACAGCACCAAAGACAAGATTGGGCCAAGAAAATCGAGCAGTTGATGAGACCCCATTAGTGTTGGCTGCTGCACTGGCGCTGCCTGGGGCACCAGAGTCAACACCAGGACTCCTGACCCGGATATGGTCTGCGCCTCCGTGAAGTCTTGGCAGACCTAAAAGAGAGAGGGAAGAAGGAGATGGTACCTGTTCCTTCACCTACATGAGAAGTAGTTGAGGGGTGGGCCCTAGGTGGACAAGCAAGACACTAGCACTGAGGAGGATGCCTGCATCTCTTGTCCCTGATGACCCAACATCAGCTCAATGGCTCTGACCCAAGAGTCCAGGACCATCGCCATTGCCAAGGGAATTCAAGACAGCAGTCACACCCCTGCTCTATTAGAGCAGCCCAATGATGTAACTGCTCACCAGGAGCCCCACTGCTGACAATGAGGGCTTCAAGAGTCAAAGATCATGGTCACCAAGAATGGGCCGCTGCAGACCCAACTGGAGTCAGGTCAGGCCTGTTGCCCTCGTAACTGACAACCCTCATGCAGACATATCAGAGTGTGACCTTGAGCAGTACCTTTTCTTCTCCTATTGACAGAACAAAGACAAGCTCAAGGCCGAGTAGTGCTGTGTCCCTGACCAAGATCAGGAATGTGACCGCTTCTTTTCATTCTTACAGGAAGACTGTCCTCCCTCCCAAGCACTGGACTGCTCATGGTTGGCCTCTCCCCTTTGAAAAGGATGGCAGGCCAGACACGCCACCGCCAGAACAGCTTTCAAGTGAAGTCTCCCTACCATCACCAACACTATCCATGGTCGACTCCATTGAAGGAATGGCAGTGAAACACTAATTGTTTTTAAATAAAAGAAATAAATTAACAAGCTAAACTAATCAAACCGAATGACTAAACTGCTGTCATATAGATGTGAAGACTTGACTCCTGAGGAGGGGTGGTGACAACAAAACTAAAGCGCACCTGACAGCATGAAAAAGGAACTGAGGTGGAAGGAGAGTCGATGTCAAGACAGCCCACACAGGCATGAGGTGGTTTCACAGTGCTGTGCATGCACAGTCCTATCTCCGCCAGCCCTCCAGAAGACATTTGGCTCCTAAGTCCTAGCACCTCTGGCGTAGTCCCAGTATGATTGAATGGTGAAGACCTTTAGTCTAGGAAGATCCTTGTTTGCCATTTGACAGTTGAAATGTGCTGCTGTACAAACTGGGGTGGGAAAGCAAACAGTAGAAAGCAGGCATAGTGAAATCAATGAGTAGGCATGGATGAGAACTTTTGTTCAATTCAGGAGAGGCAGGCAGAAGAATGGTAAAAGTAGGTACACCAGCGAGGATAGGGATAAAAGCACTGTACAATCCAGGTTAAGCAGACACAGTAAAATTCAGGAGAAGCAAAGAGAGATAGCTGCTGTCAAACTGCTGAGGGAGTGACGATGCAAAATCCTCCCAGCTTAACAGCAATCTGCCTGGCAGTGCCTGTAGCCAGCAGAACCCATGCCCCATTAGATCCTGGAGTACAGGAAAATTAACTGCTGGTGCTAATTTGAAGTGATGTTTGGGAGCAATGCACGCGAGGCTCTGTCTTGGAACAGCTGTTGGTGTCAATGTGGGACTTGGAAAGCAAAGCAACTTTCAGCTAAAATAAAAAGAGAATTAAAAAAGGTAGCGGGACTAACTGCCGGCACCAGGCAGTGTGCAACCATCTATCATGCTAGTGATATGAATTTACTGTACATCTAGAGCACAGGGCCACAGGAGGGGTGCCATCTGGGCACTTGCATGCTGAGAGTGGCCATTACTGTACTGCCATTAGACCAAGGGGGCATTGTATTCTGGAGCATGGTACAATCCTAGGAGAGATTTAAAAATGCAAACAATTCACATATTTGTGAAAGATGAGGCATGGGCTTAAACAGCAAAGTATGGCAGTAAATCAACATTGTACGGACTGAAACAGAAATACTGTACCTGTAGGTCAAAACTACATAGACCAAAAGAGCTACAATGGGACTACAAATAGTGATTATACCAGAATTTCTGTAAAACTGTTAACTTTCAATACAGAATTCATTTCTGGAGGATTTTTCCTTACAAACTATGTATTAAACAACACAAAAACTCCACTGTGGAGTTTTATTCATTAATGAGATGAAGTCCCTCTGAATGGAATTCTGTATTGAATGTTACAAGTTTTCATTGAAATTGAAGTACAATTGCCATTTGAAGTCCCCTTGTAGCTGCTTCTGTCAGATTAAGCATTATTAAGAAGGTAAAAGAACAGCTAAGAAAACAAAATTGTTGGGGCAGAAAAGGAATAGCAAAAAAGAACTGTTGAGACTGAAGGAATGATGATGCCAAGTAAAATGAAATATCAAATAAAATAAGTGAAATTAAACAAAGGAAGAGTAAAAAGATATGTAGTGAAAACAGGATAATTATACGTAATTTCGGTGACACTAAAGATGTCTGATTTTTAAATATTTGTAAGGTCTGTATGTTTCTCATGGACACAATTATATTGGAATTAATAGATCCTACAGGGGTGGGCAAGTGAGTCTGTGGACGAGACAGAGTTCAAGCTTTACAAGTAGACACACAAACATCATTTTGCCACTCTATACTCTTTTGAAAGGTCACACTTAGATTAGTGCTCTAATTCTGGTCCGTATACTTGAAAGGTGAGAGTAACTACTGTAAACTGTTCAAAGAAGATTCACTAAAGCAATTTTAGAGAGTGAAAAACTGGGTAAAGAGTGTTGTATAGTTTCTTTTAATATACCACACTATTTTTAATGTTTTGATACTGGCAACGTTGTTGTTAGCAAGCTAAAATTTGGCTGTATGGTATTATTATTATTTTTTATTTTGGGTGTTTTGGGCCTGCTTGGCCCAAGATCAGTTCTCAGGGGCATCCTGGAAGCATTTAGGAGGTAAAGTGACTCACTCAAGTATCTCACAGTATTATTACACAATATATAAGATGATTGTGTCATCCCTTTTTTAGGGTTGCATCCCTAAAGTACAGGGTTTGCAATTGTTGCTTGAAAGTGTAAGTAACACAACACATTTCACTGCATTAAATTCCACCCTGCTCAGTTGCCTATTTATACCTGTGGTCTAGGTCAGCCTGTATAATATTTGGATCATCTGCACACAGCACAGATCCTCACAGTTTAGTACGGTCTGCAGACTTCTCCACTTGACTCACCAGACACATGTGCTGTAAATACAGGACGAATAAGGTGGGGCTTAGAATGGACCCTTGCAACACCCTGCTACCTAAGCATGCCATTTATTCGGACCATGATTCCTTCCTGTTAGACACACTGGATCCATTCTGTAATGCTCAAGTCATTTCACTAAATGGTTCACAGAATGAGATGAAACAATTCTCACACAGGAAACAGGAAAACTGCACTGTGTTTCATCCACAATTTCCCTGTGGTCAGTCAATTTATACTAGGGGATAACAGGTTAGAATCCTACCAGGACGACTTGCTCACAGTCCGACCTTTTGCAAGTCACATTTCTGTTATAAGACCAGCTTTATTTTGCTGTTTGGCAATTATGCATCATTGTGCATAACTGATTATAAACCAAACTGTAGCCATTTGGAATTATAGTTTCTGCTTGGTAATCATGGAACAGTGTGTTGTCAGAAGCATGATGTTTTGACTGCTGAGACAAGTGAAGGAGGTACATGGTTGAGGACAGATGACTAGGAAAAATCTGACCTTTTAGTTAAGAATTAAACTGCATATTTGGCGCTGCAGGGATGCAGAAGTGGTTACAGTGACAAAGAACAATATGGAGACTGATGTCCATTTATTCTGCCCTCTTGTTAAGACTAACATTATAATCAGGGATAAGACAGAATGCTTAAACTAGGAACAAAATATATAAGTGTACAGGGCACTGTGTTTTTCTTTCACACCAATATTTTCGTTTCATTCCAGTAGGTAATGTATCAAACTCAAACTGGTTTTACATTTATTTTGAAACGCTTTGACACGGTGAATTATTATAGAGATGCTGTTCGAATGTCCATGGCTAATTGCCTTCTCTCGTCCATGCCTTATTATTAAAATATGACTTGCCAGTGGATTGTGTGATAGAAACACATACTCTAGTACCCCAAGCATGAAATTCATGTTCCTGTAGTTTAATCATACTGTCTTACCACCCACTTAGAATGTTAGTCTCAGCAACACACAGAATAAAGGCACATCAGTGTACCTACTCTCCCATCCCTGAGCATCAAATATGCAGTTGTTTGAATCTTAACTCAGAGGTCAAATACTCCCCCCAAAGTCAACTGTCCCAACCCATATCCACTTCCCTGTCTCACTTGTGCCAACCATTATGAATCTAGCACACAGTATTGTCTAGCTAAGAAGAGATTGTACTTATTGGTGAGAAGCAGCTGGTGCATATTGCCAGAGGTGAGGGAGTTGCAGTACATACAATCAATTTACTTAACTGTTTAAACACTTTCAGAACTGCAAAATGAAACACTAATGTGTCCTTCTAAAGCTGACTGCCAAATAATAGAAATATACATAATGTATTGATAAGGCAGATAGTCATTGAAATGAACTAGTGATAAAATTAAACTGTGCCTACTGCATTTGCCACAGTACACTCCGCCCTACGCCATGCAACAGTGGGATCTGCATATGTCAGCTTGCTGAAATCTACACTGCAAACAGGACACTAACAGTACACTCCGCCTTACTGCCTATGCAACAATGAGGCTCTGTACATATCACTGCTGGAAATCTACACCTGACAACACATTAACAGTACACTCCTGCCCTACTGCATATGCAACAGTAGAATCTGCGTACCAGTATGCCTGAAATCTACACTGCAAACAGCATAACAGTACACTCCCGCCCTACTGCGCCCATGCAACAGTAGAATCTGCATGTGCCAGCATGCTACCAAATCCACACTGCAAACAGCACACTAACAGTACACTCCGCCCTACTGCATATGCAACAGTAGGATCTGCATGTGCCAGCATGCCTGGAAATAGAAACATATAGAAACATAGATTTGGACAGCAGATAAGGACTGCTTGGCCCACCCAGTCTGCCCATTTCCCTTACCTGATGGATAAGCTGCAGATCCCAGTCAACCAGCAGCCTACTTTTCCTACCCCACCCTAGAATTGCCTTATGACTGTCCCATGCGTGCCTGAATTCCACCAGTTTTGACTCACAGACCTCCTCCGGAGGCGTTCCATGCATCTACAACCTCTCTGTGAAAAATCTTCCTTAAATTACCACTGAGCTGCCCTTCTATCTTCAAATTGTCTTGTAATTCTTGTACCTCTTTTTTGAAAGATGCTACCCTCTTGGACTTTGCTGATTCCTTGAGGTACTTGAAAGTTTTATCATGTCCCCTCTCCCTCCTTTCCTCGAGGCTATACATATTCAAGCTCCTTAAGTCTCTCTTCATATGTCTTCCAGTGCTGACCCTGCACCATTTAGTTGCTCTCTCTGGACAGCCTCCATCCTATGTCTTTGCAGAGATTGGGTCTCCAGAACTGCATGCAGTACTCAGATGGGTCTCACCATCTGTACAGAGGATAATAACTTCCTGTTTTCTACTGGTGATGCTCTCTCTGCATCCCAGTATCCCCCAACCCTCCTTGCTGCCCTCTCACATTGCTTGCCCACCTTTAGGTCATCTGATATGACTACCCCAGGTCCCTTTCCATTTTGTTGTTGTTAGTATCTCACCGCCATTGTGTACTCTTCCCTGGGTTTTTGTTTCCCAGGTGCATTACCTTGCACTTCTTAGCACTGAATCTAAGCTGCCATACATTTGACCATTCCTCTAACCTTGCAAGTCCCTTCTCATCCTTTCCATCAACTCTGTTGCAGATCTTTGTGTCATCTGCAAAGAAACATACTTTTCCTTCAGTCCCTCTGCAATGTAAACATAAAGTCACTGAAAGAGGACCAGTCCCTAATACTGAACCCTACGGTACCCACTAGTAACCCCCCTTTCTTCCAAGGTGGACGCCATTACTATTACTCTCTGTGTCTATTCTCCAGCCAATTCTTTACCCAGGCTGTCATCTTGGGACCCACTCCCAGGCTGGCTAACTTGTATATTAATCTTTTGTGTGGGACTGTGTCAAATGCCTTGCTAAAGTCTAGGTAGGCACGTCCAGAGCCCCTCCTGATCTACTACTTTGGTCACCCAGCCAAAGAAATCTATCAGATTTGTCTGGCATGACCTTCCACTGTGAATCCATGCTGCCTTGGGTCCTGAGCTCCTCTGGCCTCTAGACACTCAACAATTCTTTCCTTCAAGTGATTCCATCATTTTCCTACCACTGAGTTTAAACTAACAGGTTTGTAGTTTTCTGCTTCTGCCTTGCTCCCACGTTTGTGAAGGAATCACATCTGCCCTTCTCCAGTCCTCAGGTACCACCCCATCTTCCCATGATTTGTTAAGGCGGTAGTCAGTGGTGTCACTAGTTCTACCCTTAGTTCTTTTAGAATTCTGGGATGAATCCCATCAGACCCATTGCTTTGTCCACCTTCAGTTTTAGAGTTATTTCAGAACCCTTTCTTCTGTAAATGGGCTGGTATCAACTTCTGTATCCAGAGTGTTTCTGCTGTTTGTTTTAGGTACCTCCCTCTTCCTTTGTAAATACTGAGCAAAAATATTTGTTTAGTATCTCTGCCTTTCACAGTCACCTCTGCCCACCCTCCCTCCCTCCTCTTTATTAAGCCTCACTAACCCTCCCTTGGTTTTCCTTCTCCCTGATGTACCTATAAAGGTTTTATCCTTCTTAACTGAGTTAAGTCTACACTGCAAACAGCACACTAACGGTATACTCCGCCCTACTGCATATATAACAGTAGGATCTGCATGTCTTAGCATGCCTGAAATCTACCTGCAAACAGCACACTAACAGTACACTCCGCCTCTACATCCATATAACAGTAGGATCTGCTACGTGCCAGCATGCCTGAAATCTACACTGCAACAGCACACCAACAGTGCACTTCCTCTCCACTGCACATGTAACAGTAGGATCTGCATATGCCAGCATGCCTGGAAATCTACACTGCAAACAGCATACTAACAGTACTCCCATGATGTTGGATGCCAGTGATAGAAATGTGCTGTCTATGGGAATCGGTGATCATCTGTCTTACACAGCCAACCACTGATACTGATACTGCCACTTATCACAACTGATAACCAATAATTGTAAATATGCTACCTGATGTAAGATCAAGAAGTCAGTGTGTAACTTCATATAGAGCAGCATATAATTCCAGACTTTACAAGGGAAGCCTTATTCACAAATTGTTACAGTGCATGAAGTGATAATTTGTCTCTAGGTCTTAGATGGCGCCTTTACCGGCATGTCTGTACTTACTGTAGCTATACAGAGAAATTACAAAACAAAAGTGGAAACAATACATGCCACTATTAATTACTGCTGTGAGTAGTCAGGAGAAGCTAACTGAACAACCAAGTGAAAGGTACACTGTTCATTAGCATATTCTCTCATTCTCTCTCTCTCTCTGTCTCTCTGTCTGATATTTGACAGTTTCAAAACATTTCCAGAATTAAGACAACCATTATTCACAATTAAAATATATACAAGTGAGGTAGGAAGTATATTATGGTTTCAGACTGATGTGGGCTTACCCATTTGAGTCGTTTTATTTTTGACTATGATGCAGAATCTCTCTAGAACCTGGCCTTTTTATGGTTTGACAAGTCTTTCTTTTTTAGATGCCACACACTGCTGAGAGTGCGGTGTCATTTTAATAATTAAGGCCACTACATTCCACTCTCACTTGCTCTCCTCGGTGGTGGAAACAGTCTGGCAAACTGCTGTGCCTTCAGATGCAGTTCTTCATTTTTAATTTCATATAATAGATAGCACTCTAATGTTTCTGCATTTTCAAAATGGTAAAGAACAACACTATTTCTGTGTTATTTTTATCTGATGAGTTTAGTGCTGTTACTTGGGATCCATTTGCTCTAGACTAATATTAAAGAACAGCAAATTAAACATTTTTAGACTTGAGGATGGGATGGTTAAAGTTCCACCTACAGTCTTCACAGCTGTAATAACAAGAACCAGCCTTTTCACCATTTAAACAGTTTAGCAAAGCATATTGCAATTAAAAATGTATACAATACATTGGTTTCCATTCAGCATTATGTGGGTCTCACCTGTTTTTTTCTCAGCTGCAAAATCTCTCAAAGCCTAGCTTTTTACGGTTCTTATAAACCTTTCTTTTCCAGATGCCACACACTGCTGAGGAGCACAAGTGCCATTTTCAATAATCAAGACCAGTACATTTCATTCTCGGTCACTCTCACTCACTCTCCTCGGTGGCGGAAATGGTCGGCAAACTGCTGTGCCTTCAGATGCAGCTCTTCCTTTTAATTTCAAATAATAATTCCCCATTTTATTGGGGATCAACATCTATTTTAAAATCCTACTGCTCTGTCTTCTGACTTCCCAGTATGTAAGCTTGCTATTAATGAGTCCACTTATATAATGATGGAAACTGTCCTGCTCCCAATCAGACCAAAATACAGAATCTAGGGTCCTGACACCATCCAAGGATGCTGTTTTACTGCAGCATGGAGCACATACTATATGATCCCAGTTTTTATGGATTTGTTTTCAGGTACTGTGACTTTTCTACTAAGCACAGCAAAGCAAAGCAATAAAGCGTACAATAACTCTAGGTGTTTAACCTCTGAATCATGAGGAGTTTTGTTGAACTAAAAGTATGATCTGCATCAATACACACAACATAAAAAATTAAAACACACAACTTCAAGTACAAATAAACTTTTATTGCTTCAGTTGGTATGCTCAAAAACACAAGACCCAGCAGATGTGGACTGTGGGGACACCTGCTGGAACCTTTCAAATTAGCCAGAAAAAGTTCTCTAAAACAGAGCCACCTGGTACATTTTGGCTACTTATAACCAAGAGCAAATTAATTCATAAGTCTGCATGCTTTGATGTGGTAATGAGTAATGCTTGGCATATCGCATACCCCTCGGTATACAGCGCACTGTGCCTACCAAGGTATCGTCGGTGCTGATAAACTTCTGAATAGCAACACTGTATGTGTAATCAATCTCAATGAGGGACATGCCACCCTCAGACCTTGGGATACATAATCTTGGCATGTACTGTTTTTTCACATATTCACTGGTAGGCATGGAGTCATTTTCTTGTTTTTATATCTAGTTGGTCCAGCATTTTTTGTAGTCAGTCAATCACACTGAAGCTGTATGATGTCACAGGAAGGATGAGTTGATTTTCAGTTTGCACTTTATTTCATGTTGTAAAAGCAATTTTCAGTACAAGCTTCAGCCTTCTGAAATATTCCTTGCTGATTTTGCTCTCATCTGTTCATGTTGTGTTGCTGCGCCTTCATATATTCCCAGATATTTATACACTCCTTGCTCTAGTTCTTCTATGTCACAACCCTCTGTCAAGTTTATATTTTCTTCGTGAGTTAGGTTTTGCACTATAAATGTTGCTAAGGTTCATTTGTCTAAGTCAAATGTCATCAGAGAACATCTCGACTGTGTGTAGTTGTGCTTTCAGATGTTTGCTGGATGAGCTATACAGCTTCAGGTCATCTACAAAGAGAAGGTGAGATGTTAATTGTTGATCATTCTGGTTTCTGCAGCTCACATTGTAGTCATAACCAGCTTATTAATCAGGCTGTCTTAATGGGTTGAGGCAAGGTAGAACAACAGTGGTGACAAGTAGTCACCTTACAAATCACTTGGTGGAACTTGATGCTTGGGGATAGTGATTTGACCTTTCATTTGGTTTAACTGCAGGGTTGCCTGCCACTTTCTCATAGTGGTTGCAGTGAAGTTTATCAGTGTGGGGTATACCCTGTAGTTTTGTAAACACTGAAAGATCCTTACCTCAGAAAGAACAGGGATAGGTTGGAACCAGCATGAGTAACAAAATGATTTGGGGCCAGCTGGGCAGATTCTCTGAGGGTGCCACAAGGCACTAAATACTGTTGTATTCAATGGAAACCAAGGGGAGGGATGATATGATAGGGACCTTCAAGTTCCTTAAAGGAATTGACAGTACCAGGTAATACTGAGAGGTGTTTACCCTGAATATCAACTGAATGTCATGTGATCATAGTCGAAACTTAAACAAGCTAGAAATGATTTTTACATAGTTAAGTGCCTTTCCATGCCAGTTATGTATTCTTGTATGCTTTGATGCTTTTTGATGAATAAATAATCTAGCTTTGGGGTGCCCTCAGATCTACTCTGAGTTCCCTCTCCTCACCAGCTACTGCTCCTGATTTTCATATTTCTAAGACAGTCTATGACATTAAAAACTTACATTCTATTCAATTCATCTGAATGGCCTGGAAAAGTGTTTTTGATGTCACAGAAACTCAGGCAGTATGAAAATAGAGCAGCAACTGCTCAGGAGAGAGGATTCAGGGTCCTCAAAAAGCAACAAAATTAGATTATTAATTTAACAAAGGTTAAAAAGTATCAGAATACTGGGTAGCCAATAAAATAATAACTAGAAAGCTTCTAGAGGTGTAAAAACTGTTTTCTGCCACCTTTAAGAGGAGGAGATTCAGGAGGGTCATGAGTATAACCTTAATATGGAAAGGGCCTTTGAACAATCTGTCGGCAGAGGTGGTGGGTGCAAACACAGCCAGGGGAACAAGCAGGCATAGGATAAAATGAAGGAAATAGTGGTTGTCTGGGGTGGCAAGACCATAGAAACACAGAAGTTATCAGAAGGACCTCTTGACCCACCTATTCTGCCCAGTTTTCCTGCCTGCTGTGCCACCATGAATCCTACTCTATCTCTGGTCATCTCCTCCCTTGTCTTACTTCCAAGGTCCCTTGTATCTGTCACATGCATGCTTGAATCCTGTTACCATTCTGGCACCCACTTCCGCTGCTGGAAAGCTGTCCCAGGCATTGACCACCCTTTCGGTGAAAAGTATTTCATTATAGTTCCTTTGAGCCTCCTCCTGCCAACTTCATAGTGTGAACCCTTGTCCTTGAGCTTTGTTTTCTTTGGAAGATGCTACATTCAGTACCTTATTAATACCGGTTAAGTATTTGAATGTTTCAATCATATCCCCCTTTCTACATAAACAGTACATATTTAGTTCTTTGAGTCACTCCTAGTAGAGCTTTTGATGCAGTAGCGGCACCATTTTGGTAGCCCTCTTTTGTACCTCCTCTACCTTAATGTTCTTCAGAGGTGAAGCCTCCAGAACTGGACACAGTACTCAAGGAAGGGCTTACCAGTGATCAGTACAGAAGTAACAGTATCACCTTCTTCCTACTGGTGATACCCTCCTAGCCACCTGAGCATTCTGACAGCCTTCCCCACTGCCTTATCACACTGCTTGTCTATCATCAGGTCATCAAAATAATTACTAAGGTCCCTTTCCCATTTGGTGGTTGATGGTACTTCCTTCCCAGTTAGTACGTATCCCCAGGTATCTGTACCCCATGCATGATTTTGCACTGTTTTGCAGTGAACCAGCTATCAAACCACTGACCATTCTTCCAGCTTTTCAGATCATACCTCACTGGTGTGTACATTCTGTTGCAGATGTTTGTGTCATCTGCAAGCAGGCACTACTTTCCTTCTAACCCTTCCACAATTTTACTAATGAAGACAATGAAGAGGACTGGGCCTAGCACTGAGCCCTGAGGCAGCCTGCTAGTCACCTTGCCTTCTCCAGTGTAGATAACCTTTACCACCACTTTCTGACTCCTGTTGCTTAACCAACTCCTAACCCAGTTTATGGCTTTTTGACCCATTCCCAGAAAGGCCACCTTGTTTACGTCTTCTATGTGAGTGGTGTCAAAGGCCTTACGAAATCCAGGTAGGCCACATCTACTGTTGCTCCTTGATGCACTTCCCTGGTCATCCTATCGAAGAACTCAATCAGGTTTGTTTGGAAGATTCCCCCTGTAAAACCATGTTACCTTGGATCCTGTAATCCACTGGTGACAAGGTATTCCAGTACCCTTTCCTTCAGCAATGTTCAATTACTTTGCCCACTACCAAAGTCAGGCTGGCAGGTCTGCAATTTCCTGCCTCCTCCTGTTCCCACTTTGTGAAGTGAGGCATCTGCCAGTCCATTAATCCTCGGAACCTCCCAATACTATTGACAAGTTGAACAGAACAGTCAGAGGTGGAGCCAGTACCTCTTAGAGCTCCCTCAGTATCCTGGAGTGCACACAATCATGTCCCATTGCCTTCTCTACTAGTAACTGTGCTAGTACCTTGATAACTTTCTCCTCTGTAAAAGGGCTGGTGTCCAACCCCCTACCATTTATGTCCTTGTCCCTTGTCGTTGGCCCATCACCCACCCTTTATTCTGTAAATACTGAACACATGTATTTGTTTAATATGTCTGCCTTCTTTTGGGTCTCCTCTTTGAAACCATCTTCTTCCTCTTTTATCCTTATTATTCCTCCCTTTGGTCTTTCTCTTTATATATCTAAAGACGTTTTATCCCTTATATTGACTAGGCAATATTCACCTCCATTGTGCCTTTGTGTATCTAAAATCTTTCCCTGCCTCCCTATGTATCTCCTGGTAGTCTTCCCTATCCTTCTTCTTATCTTTTGTACCTTCTACTATAAATGATAGTTCTTTTGCTCTTACTTTTTCTGCTATGTCTTTAGAGAACCACAGCCATCTTTTTTTTCTATTGCCATTGTTAACCTGCCTGACACAAGTTTGTTGTTTTCAATGCCCCCTTTATTTTCACCGATTCCCCAGGAGAGAATGGGGATATGACAGGTAGGGTTAGTATCCTGGAGAAACAAAGATTCCAGGGATTATAGGAATATGGGCAGACTGGATGAACCCTTGGTCTTTTCTGCCACCATGGTCTACATTTCTATGCTGGCAAATACTTCTTTGTAATCAGTTCATGCTACATTAAAATTTGGCATTTGTGCAGCTTTCCATTATGGCTTTGTTCAGCAGGAGCTGCTCCTTTGTACCATATTATTTTCTTTTATTGCATTTTTGTTCTATCACCATGAGTTTGTTGCATTCTATATGGTTGTGGACTTTGCATCAATTCCTGTGTATTGTTTATATGTTGTTGGCAAATGGGTTATTAAGGGATACCTGTTGGGGAGATTGAAGGTTCAGATTTGAGCAGGGTACAGTATTCCCTGTCAGCCATATATTTGAAAGTTTTGATCATATCCTCTCTCTCGTCCTTTAGGGAGTACATGTTGAGCTCCCTCAGTCTGTCCTCGTGGGGTCTGCTCTCACCTGTGATCATCCTGATTGTTCTGTGCTGGATCCCTCCAAAGCTTGACATCTTTAGTAGGGACACCAAAACTGTACACAGTACTCTAGGTTAAGTCTGACCTGCGACCTGTACAGTGGCAGGATAACCTCCCTCTTCCTTCAGGTGATTCCCTAGCAATACACCCCCAAATATTTTTAGCCTTAACTGCTGCCCTCCTGCACTGTGTTGAACTGTGGGTTTGTCCTACGATTAGCACCCCAAGAGCCTTCTCCTCCACAGTAGTGGATAACTGTATCCGCCAGCCTGTAGCCAAACCTTTGGTTTCTGGCTCCCAATTGCATGACTTTGCACTTCTTTCATTGAAACCCAGCTGCCATGTGTCTGACCAGCGCCCCAGTTTACCCAGCTCCTCTTTCAGTCCTAGCCACCTCTCCATGTTGTCCACCACCACACTGATCTTTGTGTCATCTGTAAATAGGTTGATTTTATTCTTAATCCCATCTGCGATGTTGGCAGTAAAGAAGCCAAACAACATCGGGCCCAGCACTGAGCCCTGTGGAACCTAGCTGGTTATAGTCCTTGAAGCTGAGAGTTTCCCCTTATAACCACCCCTGCTGCCTATCCTGCAGCCAGTTTCTGACCAACTTCATCATCATCTCCTTCAAACAGGTTACCCAGTTTACTAACCAACCTCTCATGAGGCACCAAATCAAAGACCTTGCTGAAGTCCAAGTACAGGACATCCATTAACTGGCCCTTGTCAATTGTTCTGGTTACCCAGTCATAGAAGTCAACCATGTTTGTCTGGCATCATGTACCCAAAACAACCCCATGCTGCTTGCTGTCCTGGAGACCATTCTCCTCCAGAAAGGCTACCAATCTCTCCTTAAGGATAGACTTCATGAGCTTCCCTACAATGGAGATGAGGCTGATGGGCCTATCATTCCTGGCTTATCTCTTGGCTGACTTTTGTGGATGGGCACCACATGCACCATCCCGGTCTTGAAGCATGCAAGCAGTCTCCATGGAGGTGCTGAACAAGTCTACTAGTGGTCCTGCCAGAACCTCTGCCATATTCCTCAACACTCTGAGGTGTATACTGTCTGGACCTAGGGCCTTATCCATCCTCAGGGCTTCAGGGCTCTAAGATCTTCTAGCACTCTCTGCACTGGGACTACCCTCTGTCACCTTCACCTCACCCATACTCACTGCTCGCTTCCCATGGGTCAATGCCCCAACTTCTCCCTAGTAAACACAAGAAGTAATCCTGAGCATTTCTGTCTGCTCCATCCCTTCCACCTTGATCTTAACAATCTAATTCTTATAGATTCTTCTGTCCCTTATGTAACCCCCAAACATGTGGGCCACCCTGTGGGACTTCCTGATCTTCTTTGTCACCAGCCAGGGTCCTGCAGCATCCTCCGAGTCTCCTACCAACCTCCACATGTGTTTTCCTACCAAAAGCAGGGCTGGAGGAGCAAAGACATGGCCTGCCAGGTGGCCATATTGTAAAGTGCAAGCTGATGAGTTTGCACATGTGTGGTAGCACGATTTTTGAAATGAAGCAAAGCAGAGGTCCCCCATGACCCCAGACCCTGAATATGCTAATCAGGGTAAATAGTCACAAGTGAGGAGCCCAAGGAACCAGAGAAGCACAATATTGTTTATTTTGAAATGCTAATAAGCACAATATAAGCGTAATAATAATATTAATAAAATTTATTTGATTAAGCACCTTTCAAATATTTCAAGGCACTGTACAAAACATCATTACATTCAGCATAACCATAAAAACACTAACAATACAACTGATAAAATATTTAAAATAAACAATTTAAAATACAGCAGGGAATGCCTGATTCCATAAAATGACTTTAAGGCCTTCTTAAACTTTCCACCATTGTACTTTCCGGAGCTGGCAGGGCAGAGAATTCCAAAGGAGTGGGGCCGCAAAGCCAAAAGCACGGGCTCCAGAAGACTTCAAATTCACCCTCGGAATCTCCAGCAACCCTCGTCAGCTGAGCTTAATCTGTCTCAGAGGGGTGTAAGGCAATTAGAAGCTCTTTCCAGGTAGTCAGGACCTCAACCCATGTAGGGCTTTGCTGGTCAGAAGACCCATTTTGAAGGTGATACGCCACTGTATAGGCAGCCAGTGCATGGTGCACAGCACAGGGGTAATGTGAGACCTTCTAGACACCCCAGTCAACAAGCGTGCTGCAGCATTCTGCACTAGCTGCAAGTGGCGGATATCAGCTCAGCAAGCCCTAGGTATAGGAGTTACAGTAATCAAGGCGAGATGTCATAAAGGCATGGATCAAAACTGGCAAATCGCCAGTGGAGCCAGGTGCCTAATCCTGGAGATGTTTCTGAGATGGAAAAATGAAGTCTTGACTACTGCAGACACCTGACAACGAAGGGTCAAGCCAGTGTCAAGCTCCACACCCAGGTTCTGCGCCCGTTCAGAGGTAGGGATCTGGTCTATCCCAAGAACTAATCCAGAGGGGACCCTAACCTAAACCCTCAACCCTCGACTGGAGTCCACCACCATAACCTTAGTCTTTCTTGGGTTCAACTTTAAACCACTGGTATTCATCCAGTCTTGGATATCAGTGAGGCAATTATTCAGCACTGAGACAGCACTAACCTGGTCAGGTGCAAAGACAGGTAGAGCTGGGTATCATCGGCATAGCAATGAAACCTCAGTTCATACCATCTTACAATGTCTCCAAGGGGTAGCATATATACTGCGAATAACATGGGAAAGCACCGAACCCTGAGGTGCCCCACAAGAAAGAGAGAAATCCCGGAAGAATATAAACCGGAAACCACTGAGTTCTCCCCAGGAGGTAAGATGAAAACCATCTGAGAACAACACCTGAAAGCCCACAGATGGACGCCAGATCGCTCAGAGCAAGATCCCATGATCCACAGTATCAAAGGCTGATGACAGATCAAGGAGAACCAGAATAGAGCGGTGTCTTGATCTCTGCCATCAGGAGATCATTGAGCACCGAACCAGAGCAGTCTCAGTGCTATGCCTCTTATGAAAACCTGACAGGAGAGGCCGTATAAACTATGGATGGTCAAATGGTTATCAAGTTGAGCCCTACAACCTTTTCAATAACCTTCACCACAAAAGGAGGTTAGAATCGGTTGGTAGTTGGCAAGGTCATTCGGTCTAAGGAAGATTTCTTCAGAAGAGTCGCCACCCCTTCTTTCAGAGTGCTGGGAAAACTCCCATCTCCAAAGAACACTGAATAATCCAACCAAGGACCCGGCCAATAAGTTCACTACATCCTATAATCAAGGAAGTGGGACCCAGATCCAAACTACAACAAGTTGGGCGCATCTCAGAAACAATCCTCATAGTGTCCATGAGGTCAGGAAGATCAAAGGAACTCCAGGAAACTCTGGGCTCTGGGACAGCACCCTGATCAACTGCAACAGCCTAGAAGTGAGGTTGGGACACTGCCCGAGATGTCTTATACCTGATTAGCAAAAAAAAATCGGCGATCTCCTCGCAGTCAATCTGCGTAAAACTCGACGGACCTGCCAACAGACTGGGTACATAGTCTGTTAACAGCTCTGAAGAGCTGAGCCGGTCGATTCCGAGCAACAGAGATTTCCTGGACAGGAATTCTGCCTTCTTATGGGAAATTTCTGTTTGATAAACTGTAATGCTCTAGCAAAATAAGATGGTCGGCATCGGGCAGTCTTCCTCCAGCAACACTCCAACCTATGCCCCAACCTCCAAAACCCTCTCAATGCCCCATCAAACCAAGGGGTGACAGGACGGCGTGGAAGGTGGCGAACACGGTTGGAGCAATCTGGTCCAGAGCAGCTGAGATGGCCCCATTATAGGACACCACCAGCCGCTTGGGATCAGAGCACATTTCACACAACGAGAAGTCAGTAACCGCCAACAGGTCTTCAGGGACAACATCCGCAATGGACGGTGTTTGACCATCTCCACAGGGCCGACCTACCGGGGGCCACAAATTGAATCAACTGAGTAATGGTCAGACCAGCGACCCGGTTCCACCAGCAAGTTGGATGCCTCGATCCCCAGGAGAAGACCAGATCAAGAGAGTGGCCTCCTTTGTGAGTAGCTGTGGAAACAACCTGAGTGAGGCCAAGAGATGACATCACCTGGAGGAAATATTGACCATGAGTCGTCGTGACCCAAACGCCATCGCCCAATACAATCAATCTGGGTGATTCCAAGACCATGTTGGCAGCGAAATCTGCTATTTCCTGCAGGAAAAGCTTCTCATCCCCGGTGGACGGTAGATGAGAGCAATCTGAACCCCACCCAGCTGCCACAGTGCACTCAAATGATCTGGCCTCCTCAACTGGAACTTCAGTTGGGCCCAATTGGTCTTGAAACATACCACCACCCCCGTGATCCAATCTCGGGCGATGTATAACAGAGAACCGGTGGGAACAGCGGCCTCTAAAACTGGGCCGCATTCCCATCAACCAGGTCTCAGTAACACAAGCCAGATCTGCCCTAGCAACAAAGTCTGCAATAAGGGCAGTCTTATTGCAGAGCAGATCTGGCATTGCACAACAGCGCCCGAGTTGGGCTGAGGGTGACGAATGTCCCAACCACTTGCCCTCTAAGAAAGAGGTGCCCTTGGGTGTGGGAACTGGAGTGGGATTACAGCTCCAGAACCCAGTTAAGCCCCAGGGCGTCTTAGAGAACCTATACCCCAATAGGAAGCAACACTCACTCCGCTGTCCACAACTTCAACACCCCTGCCTCCCCTCCCCGCCGCAGACAATCCCCAAAGCCCGCAACGATGATAAACCTGAGATGGTAAGGGGGAGAAGAAGGGGCGGAGGTATGGAGAGCGAGCTTAGTAACGGACAACTGGTGGAACTGGCAAGCACATCAGGCTGCTCATAAAAATTAAAACCAAATAAAACAAATAATAAATAAAGAACACTACCATCCACCATAAAACTAAGTAAAACAATATTATAATATAACGATTAAACAATCAAAAAATTATTTTAAGTCCCACAATCCTCTCATGGCCACGAGACAGAAAATAATAAAACAACTATGGCAACTAAAATAAAATACAGTAAATATTTACAGGAAAAAATGTATAAACCACTTGAACTCTCTCACCGGACCAAAAGGGTGGAAAATAAGATGAAAACAAGCACTCTCACTGCTTAAATTTTTCCTTCAAAATAACTAAACATCACAAATCCTAAAAATTAAATACAGACAGTAAAATAAATCAATATTCATCAGCACCTAAATGAAAACAAGATTAAGACAATCAACAGATCACAGGAACCAGCCAGTCTGAAAGGGATAGAGACCCTACTACTACTACAATCGGAGGGGGGAGCCCTTGGCCAGCCACCCCAGGACTATAGAGGAGAGAAGAAAGGACCAGCCTTCTAGCCAATCCCACCCCCCACCGCGTGAGACCCCAGCCCAGGACCACCAAAGCCCAATAGGCCACCAAAAATTAATATCAAAAGGTCTGAGAAAACAATAGTTATATCCACAGTCACTTATCTTGTGGAGACTTCTTCAAGCAGCTTCTTTACACTTCAAAGGTCAGACAATACTGGTCCCACCTCCTTAAAACATTCCCACAACCAAGATGCCAGACAAAGTTCCAGTATAAGGATTCCAATTCAGTCAAATTTCAGGGGAAAAGCATATTTCAACCACGCAGTCCAGCCAATTGACCCAGAGGCAATACTGGGCTGTAGTGGTGACTCACCACTATGACTCCAGGCGGATCAGCCCTTGACTGATTCACTCGGGGTCTAGGGAATAGGACAAAGGGTCAGCTCTCCAGCAGGCCCCAATCACAACCCTGCATAAGTCACTAACCAACTAACGCCTCAATAGTGCCAGAGGCCCGGATAAATGAGCCGAACACCCAGTAAGCAGGAACAAAGAAAACAGCTTCTTAGTGCAATATTTCCAAACGTATGAACTCCACAGAAATAAAACTTGCTCTCAGTTGCTTTAGAACTCACTCCCAACTTGCTCGTAATGGTTCCCAACTCTTGCAAATCCAAGGGAACCTCGAATAAACCAAATAAGATCACACTATTGGGAGACGAGTGAAGGAAAACCACCACTCAACGAGCTGCAGCTAGGTATTCAGTATAAACATTGGCAAAAGCCACACAGTAACTAGCGATGTCAGAATCTGAACCAGGAGGTAACATCCACAAATAGCTCTGGCATCAAAGAAAAAAGTCAACAGCAGGCAGAACAAGGAAGGGGCCAATACAAGAATAAACCCAAACACTCTGCAGCTTTACCCGATCCCAAATTTCAGTATGTCATACACATCAAATGCTCAAAAATACTCCACAGAAAAGCCCCCAGTGATCGATAGCTTTCCAATCGACTTTCCGCTGACCAGACTTCTACG
The DNA here is from genome assembly GCA_016271365.2 of Neoceratodus forsteri. Classification (NCBI taxonomy): domain Eukaryota; kingdom Metazoa; phylum Chordata; order Ceratodontiformes; family Ceratodontidae; genus Neoceratodus; species Neoceratodus forsteri. The sequence continues at coordinate 1,473,041,431 of CM057459.1, forward strand.
AACAACGAGCAGGTAGTAATTTGAAACCGGAGTTCAGAAGTCACCAGGTCCAAACTCAAGGCCTTTCTAAATCTATTTAAGTCCATTGAAAATGACCGTGCTGATTAAAAAATAAAGTTAATAAGATTAACAAATATAAGCGAAACAGTCACGAAGCGAAGCAAAATGAAAATAACGAAATAAAAAGCTAAAACAAATGCAGACAAAAGCGAAGCACAGCAGCAGTCAGGCGGCTAGCCCAGCATGGCTGCCACCTTTAATGCCAATGATTATGTCATATGATAGACCCAGTATGCCTTTCAAAAGAGTTTGCTAGGTGCCAGGGGGTGTTACAAAATGGAACACATGATGGACAAATGGTGGCACCTACAGACTTGATTCTGCCACTAGATAAAAGGGCACAGAAGGGATTATCAAGCACTATAAACAATTAATAGCACAGCAATCTTCTTTGGCTGCAAGATACTTCTAAAGTTGAGTCAACTATAACATGTTTTAGCAGCAGTCTTAGAGGGACCTTATGACCTTTGTAAGCCAATCAGCTGACTTAGAATCCTTTGAGGACGGAGTGATGACTTCTGGGAGAGGGAAGTGATCAATGTGCTGGGTGCCCAACTAAGAACCAATCAGGCACCAAGAAACATGACTGACAGCCCAATCTGCCAATTGTTGAAGAGGAGAAACAAAAGATTTTACAGCTCAAGACTGTTCTTCTTGAGGTCTAAAGTGAAAGAGAGTTCTGTGACAGTAGGAGAGGAGCCCTCAAGCCTGTCAGGGGCTCTCCAGCATAGAATAAAACTTTGAGAAAGAAGAGGTTTAGTCACCTTGAAAAAGACTAATACTGCCTGTTGTTGTTTTGAAAGGTTTGTCTGTGAGTGAATCTCAGCATATACATGTGATATTTCTAACTTGCTTAAGAGGCGAGTTGGGTCAAATTAGTAGGAGAGTGGCCTGCTACAGAAAGATCCTGTGATGTCATGAGTATGTCCTAAATGGCATCAAAACAAGAAAAAGGCATTTCAAAACATTAAATATCTTTTTATTTTGTCAAGAATAAGCACTAAAAGAATCAACAGCTAGATATACAAAGTTATCAGTTATATTGTTTGTCACTTATTTAATTTGTATGTGTCTTTATCTGCCCCAAAAACATGAATGGATATTTTTAACAGAATTTCATAAGCAGGAAATTTTGTTTCCTGGGAAGGAGGACTGGAGTTCAGTCAAAAAAAAACAGGAGTATCTAGCAAAACCAGGATATATCACATGTATAGGAATATCTAGAGAACATGGTCTCCAAAGTTGAGACAGCATGGATTCTTTGGGAGGGAGGAGATCATGTTAAATGAATCAAATTGACTTTTTGACTGTGTCACTAAGACAGCAGACAAGAGTCAAGTGGTAGTCATTATCTTTATTTTAGCAAGGCCTTTGTTTCTGTGCCCCATAGAAGGTTGATCAGTAAGTTGGTAGATCTCAGCATTTTGTTTCCTGGGAGGAGGACTGAGTCAGTCAAAAAACAGGAGTATCCTGGCAAAACCAGGAGATATCACATGTCTGGGAATATCTAGAGGGCATGGTCTCCAGGAGTTGAGACAGCATGGGTTGTTGGGGGATCATGTCAAATGAATCAAATTGACTTTTTGACTGTGTCACCAAGACAGCAGACAAGAGTCAAGTGGTAGGCATTATCTTTATTTCAGCAAGGCCTTTGATTCTGTGCCCCATAGAAGGTTGATCAGTAAGTTGGTGGATCTCAGCATTGTGGGTAAGATGGCCAGATGGAAAACTGTCTGATGGACAGAACTCAGAGGAGTTCATGGTGAGGAAAAGTCATCTGGCACGAGAGAGGTAACCAGTGACTCCTGCAGGACTGGTGCTGGGGTCAGTGTTTGTTCAATGTCTTCATGTATGATATTGGAGATGACAGGAAGGGCAAAATGTGACTATTCGTGGATGACACCAAGCACTGTGGGAGAGTAGACACAGCTGAAGGGTACAGGACCTAGGATGATGTGGAAAAGCTAGGAGGGGTCCAGCATCTGGCAGTTTTGCTTCAAAGGCAAGAATTGCAAAGTTATGCATATTGGAGCAAGGAATCCCAGGACAGAGTACTACCTGGGTGGAGTCCAAGTAGCTGCATCAGAGGAGAAGGACCTGGGAGTGATGATCACTAGTGACCTGAAGCACTCCACGCAGTGCAAGAAAGCAGCAGCAAAGGCAAACAAGATGCTGGATGAAGAACTAGGGGATCAGTAGCAGGAGAGAGGAGGTTATACTGCCTTGTACAGGTCACTGGTAAGGACACATCTAGAGTATGGAGTTTAGTACTAGTGCCCACATCTCAAAAGGACATTAACTTGCTGGGGAAGGTCCTGAGGAGGGCTCAAAGATGACAATGGGTCAGCAGGGTAAGGCATATGAGGAGAGGTTGATAGCACTGAACTATGTACTCCCTGGAGGACAGGAGAGAGAGAGGTGGCATGACTGGGACCTTCAAGTACTTGAAGGGATAAATAAGATAGATAAGGAGAGTCTCTTTAAGCTGAATGGCAAACATAATGAGGGGGCAGTCTTAAGCTGGATGGTGGGAAGTTTAGGAGGAGGGTCAGGAACAACTTCTTCACAGAGAGGGTGGTGGACACTTGGAATACTCTGCCAGAAGAGGTCATCTCATTGAAGACAGTGGGCAGCTTTAAGAGAGACTGGGATACACACAGGGAGAGGTAAGGCTCACGGTAGGGAGGATGAGAGTAGTGGGGAGCGACAGGGACAGTAGCTCAAACTGTGGACCCTGCAATATGAACAGACTAGATAGACCAAATGGCCTTCTGCTGGCTTCTTCAGGTGTTCGTATTTTTAGTAGGTAGAGAAAAAGACAGATTTAAGATGGGCCTATCATTCCTTATCTGCTATCGATGTCTATGTTTCTATGTACCAATCCAGAAATCTGTAAGTTAATCTTGAAAAGCTTAATTAAGCTACCATACGCACAGTTTTAAACAAAACAGATATTAACCAGAACTAATTTTGGAAAGCATCATGGTTACAAATTACAGAAGCATAAAGCATAAAATTAATGTATGTGATACTGGAAACATCTGATTAGATGGATCTGAATGACTTACCACACAATTTTATAACAGATAACCATCTACATTAGAGTAACAAGTAGTATAAACATGGGGCAAATATAAATGTTGGATATTTTTGAAAAAATACCACCAACCGCATTCAAACCATCAACCACAAAAACATAACTCACGCTTATCATGATGCACCACAACAGAAGTCTGTAAAGTGACCTCTAAAAGATTAAACTACTATGAAATAAGTTTTTAGAAAACATCACTGTTACAAATTATAGAAAACATGAAGCACAAAATTAATGCATGTGATACTCAGAAACATCCTAATAGCTCAATTTGAATGATTAACCACAACACTGAATAACATGTAGCCATCCACATTAAAGTAACAAGTAATGTAAAACATGAGGCACACATTCATTTGGGCCATTTTGAAAAAATACCATCAACTGGATTTGAACTGACCACAAAACTAATTCAACACATGCTTGTCTTATTACTGCTGAGCAGAAGCCCTACATGACCCCAAAATGACCAAACAAACAACCAAATGCACAGTTTCAAACAAAACATATTTTACCAGAAATAATTTTTGAAAACATCATTGTTATGAATTATAGCAAAGACCAAATACAAAATTAATTTTTGTTATTCTTGGAAAAATCACAATCTGTTTGAATCTTTGTACCAACTTGGACTGTAAATGTATTAATTGTACAGCATTACATGCGCTTTTTCTGACCCTGGGTAATCCTTGAGCCTTTTATCTCTGTAAATCTAACCATGTTACAGAATAAAATGAATCACTGACCACAAAATTTAATACTATGTAGCCATCAACAATAGAGAAAAACAGTACAAGTGAAAAGCTCATCAACTGGATTTGGACAGTTGAACACAACATGTAATAATGTAGCCATCAAGGTCAGTGTAACACATTGTATAAAATGTCTGGCAACATTTAAGCTACTGTATACTGTACTGGGGATACTTTGACTTTCTTTCATTGCCACCTGATTTCAGGATGCCATCTGGTGGGCATTTCTAAACTCTGCCTCTTGTTTTATATATTCAGGTTTCAGGACACTTTGAACATAGCTCATTTGCAGAGCTTCCACATCATAATATTACAGACATAATAACATTAAGAATAGTGATGAGACAATAGTGTTGCATAATAAATAACAACAGTATTGAAGCAAACATAACAACAGCACATGGTATTGTCACTGATAACACAAGGTTGCACACAGTGAAGGAGGTGTGCAGAATAAAGGAAGTAGCCAGGGAGCTTGGGGCAGGCAGGTACAGTGGGGGTGGGGTAGTGGAAGGTGGGAGGGATGGAAAGGTGACTTGGCCTAGCAGTGATGGGAAGGTGAGAGTTGACAAGGGAAGGTGGAGGGTGGGATGTTAACTAGGGGTAGGAGTAGCTGTATAGGGGTAGAGTGAGGTAGGGAGTAAGAAGCTGACGGGAGGAGATGGGGAGGTGGAAGACTGGATAGGTAAGAACTAGGGTAGTGGAGACAAGTAATAGCAGCAGCAGAGAGTGATAGGAGGGTAGTCTCTTTATGCATGGACAAGGAGTTCCCATTTATAATGCTCAATTCTGCATAGCATTACTTGTGATAGAGAACTTCATTTAGCCAAGAGGTGCATGTCAGCAGAAGATCTCATAGCTTGGCTGGCCTACAAAATGGAACATGGATGGAATTTTTACTCACATTTTTGTCCGGTGTGGATTGACAGTTTGTCAGAGGACAGGCTGTAGTTTGGGAAGTCCTTGCCATGCGGGCTTTCTTTACCATTTAGCAAGACTGGTATTCAATTCCTTGCTCTAGTGGTAGCCAGCTAGCATTGAGTCTTACAAAAAGCATGCCAGTTATAACAAAGAGCAAAACACGTACACCATCTTGTGACCATTCTGGGTGTAACAAAAGGATTGTTAGGATTTTTCCCTAAATTTCATGAAGAAAAATAAGGAATCAAAAATTGCTTGACAAAGTCGCTGCTACTGTATGCCTGAGATGGCAATTTGATCATTCTCGTGGTTTAATTGTAGGGTGGTTTGCCACTTTCTCATAGTGGTTGTGATGAAATTTATTGTGGAATGTAGCCTATAGATCTGTAAGCACTTAATGATCCAAAAGTGTGGGATTCTTTCAAAGCGCTTTTTTGTAGTCACTCCATGCTACACTAAGATTCTGGCATTTCTGTACCTCTCTATTTTGGCTCGGTTCTGCAGGAGATGGCCCTTTGTACCATATTATTTTCATTTATTGCCTTTTTATCACCATGAGCTTGTTACAATTTAAATGGCTGTACACTCTACCAATGCATCAATTCTAGTGTATAGTTCATATCTTGTTGGCAAAGAGGTTATTGGACAATAGCTCTTCAGGAGTTAAGACAGTTTGGATTTGCTCAAGAGTATGGTATTCTCTGTTCTTAGCCAGGTGCCAACTCAGGATGTGCATATAAATAGTTTTTGCAGATGGCCAAGTCATAATGTAGGGATGTTAATGCTTTTAGCCAGAAGCTGGGCACGGCATCAGGAACTGGAGTTTTCCAGCTGGGAACCTTCCTTAGCTTCCTTCTATCTCCTTAGTTGTTAAATTAGACCATTCTATATCTCTGATGGTGACATTTATTAGGCTGTCATTTGCTTCCTGTATCTACTTTGTGTCTCTTGTGTTCAACTGAGTCTTCATGGATACTTCTCCAGAAGTCCTCAATTTCTTTAACTGGTGGTACTGTTATTTGGTTTCTTTCCAGCTCCCTATAAAACTTCTTTGCATTGTCTCTGAATCATCTGTTTTGTGGTTTTTCTTTGTCCTTTCCCATATATCTTCTGGACTTCTTGGCCTGAGCTGAAATCTTGAGTTTAATACATACTGTAAACTTTAGGACCTAGTCTGTTTCACTATAGTATTTTTATAAGAGGGTAGGGTCCCCTTGCATTGGCATCAAGTAATGTCTGTAGCCTCCTCAGCAAACTTGATAACCTCCAAACCTGTATTCAACAACACAATCCTGACATCCTCTCTTGTCAAAACATGGCTAAACCCTAAGATCCCTGACACTTCTGCCGTAATTTCTAGATACTCTGTCTTCAGGCAGGACAGGATTTCAAAAGGGCAGAAGCTGTGCCATCTACCTGAGGATACCCACTTGGGACATGTCATGCCATTTTCTAACTCAGGATTCCAATCTCAGGTCCTTGCCATCAAAGTTTTCCTGGGGCCCATAATAAAAACTTACTATAGTCTCTGTATATACCCCCAAGGACCAGGCCATTGGCTTCAACAACATCATGGAATACCTCAAGGGGCTACGCCAAAACTTGGAGACTATAATTTTGGGTGATTTTAAAACTGGCTTTTCACCGAGGTCTGCACCAACAAGGATGCTGTCACATCACAGCACTTCACACAGTTTGTCCCCACCCCCACATTAGGTGCAACTATGGGACTGGGACTTACACCTTAATTGACTGGATACTGTCAAACCGACCCAAAAGAATCTCTATGGTGTTAGTACTCCCTGATACTTTAAGCCACTCACCCGTTATCTGCTCTTAGGCTAACAATTTTACCAAGCCCCTCCTAAAATAATACACTCCAGGGTACTTAAACAGGGGCACCTTCAGCTGCTAAAATCTCATCTAAGCAGACAGGAATGGTCAAAAATTGACTCATTCAGTGATCTGAACAAAACCTTGGAACTGTTCATCAGCTGCTTTACTCGACCTATGATATCCATGGACCACTCAAAAAGATGAAGTTTAAAGGCAGGTCTAACCCATGGATAAATTCTGAGCTTGCAGCACAGCTCAAACAAAGGACCACCTTTGGCACTGTGCTTGAGCCACATCAGTGCAAGGGGACATTCAAAAATGCAAATATGCAAGAAATGGCTGTACCAACCTATATGCAAGGCTACAAGAAAATATCTTAGGAGACACTCTCCAACTCCTGGGTAAAGGGAAAAATTTTGGAATAACCTGAAGAACCTCACAGACAAGGATACTAAGGCACCACCATGTTCAACATTGATGGAACACCTCGCTAGACCTAGGTACCATCTCCAGTACATTCAACAATGCATTCTCCAACCTGGGCAGTGTCCTTTCACCTGATTTTTCAATGCCCCACCAATTCCCCTTTGGCGCTGCATCCAAAGTACACACAAGCTCCATGGTTGTTCTTCAAGAGATCCCAATGCACTTAGTCAGAACATATATATGCAAGGCCATCTGCAAAACTAGCTACAGTGGTGACTCACTCGACCTGAAGTTGCTTGCACTAATCCTAGATGAGATCCTTGAACCCCTGATAAAGATCTTCAACCTTTCCTAAGATTGGGTCAATTCCCATCACTTCAAAAACAGACCACTATCACACCTGTACAAAAAAGTGGAGATAAGTCGCTGCACACCAACTGCAGGCCCATCTCCATCCTCCTCCCTTTATCTAAAGCTCTGGAACAAATAGTCTCAGACCAGCTTGTTGAGTTCCTGGACAAATATGAAATCAGGTGCCGGAACAGTATGGCTTCTGAAAAGGGCATAGTACCACCACGGCACAGTTGGAATTTAAAGGATTCATCCATGACACGCTTGACCAAGGAAACTGGAGGGCAGTATTCATTGGCCTGACAAAGACCTTTGATACTGTTACCACCACTCCTACTCAGGCAACTGACCACTTTCGGGCTCTCCAATGATGCACTGCCCTGGTTTGCTAGCTACCTAGGGAAAGGTCCAGCGTGTTAGGGTTGCTGGAGTCACCTCTGATGAAAAACAGTCCTCTCAGGTGTCCCTCAGGGGTCTATACTCAGGGCCATTACTCTTTTCTCTCTTCCTGAACAGTCTCCCTAGCATCTGCCAACAGAGAATATTATTCTATGCAGATGATGCAGTACTGTTTACTAGCAACCAAGACTCTAAACAACGAGAAGTCAGTTGCAGATGTGATTTCAGGCATGCAGAGAATGGTCACACAAACTCATCTGAACTATAGCAAACTAAGTTCATGACATTCTGCAACACACGGAGAAAGTATACACCTCTATCCCTCACCATCAAGAACCATGCGGGCTTCACTTGAACATGTTCTTGAGTTTAAATATCTCGGCATCCCTTGGAAAGTTCCCTTTCTTACCGTGGCACATTGGCAATGTAGCTAAGTCCGCCAACATATGGTTTGGCCTGCTCACAAGCACAAACACTACATGACCACCGGTGCCCTTAGACTGACCATCTACAGCTCTGACACCTCCATCATAGACTACGGTCTAGTTATCTATGGCTCTGCTTCCCTACTGTTCTCCAGAGGATATCAGTGATGCTCAACAAGGCCTGTAGGCTTCTAGCAGGTGCTGCCACCTAACACACACCTGTGACCTGTACGCCTAGGTTAGATGGCTACCACTCCGTGAGAATACAATACCAGACCTGCTTGATAACCAAAAAGTTCTTCTTGGGCTCATGCCATCAGGGTGCAAAGCTCCTTATTGTCAACACAGTACCCAGCTTACATGCAGTGCTCAATATCAGACCTTCCAGGTCCCCATCGCCAAGATCACTATGGGTCACAGGTCTTTCATGCACAGGGCTCCTTAGTGGTACAATACCTTACAAAGAAACACAACTATCGATGCTTGATCCTTTTAAAAGGCAACTCTGACTATTCCTCGCCTCTACCACTGCCTCTCTAAGTAACTGTCTTCTCATTTTACCCTAGTCAAAGGTGATCTGTAACCTGCCATAGAGCTTCCACCTTTTGGCACCAGCTTCCCCACTATCACTCCTTACCCCACCACACACCCCTGCCTCATCCACCCCTCTCCTCTCAACTAGCACTTTCAGACATGGGGCTCTCCAGCGCATCCACCTTGCACTTTGTCGCCCACCTCTACACTCCAACAAAGGCCCTATAGCCTGCCTACTTCTTCCTGACTCCTCCTACCCCATACTAACTATAATTGTTCACCCTGAAACTTGTTAGAGTTGGCTTATGTTGTCTTTCTCCATTTTGGCTGTATAATTAATGCTTATTCATCTTTGTGTTTTAAGACTGCAACCATTGCTGACCTTTGCATGTATGTTACCCAACTACCTTTGACATGGAACCTTTGTAAATGAGCAGTTCCTGCTCAAAGGTATTGTAATCCTAGAGTTTAATAAAATAAATAAAAAAATATTTCATCTATTTTCTAAGTTTTGTTTGATCTAGTTCCTTTATGAACTTCTCCAGCAGAGATACTTCTGATCTTAGCTCCTTAACTGTACTCTCTAACCACTAACTCCATGGTGGTGTGTTGCTTTTCCTTTGTTTTTGTTCTTGGGTCTTTGCTTTCATTCCAGTGCTCTGTCTGTTATTAGTCTGGTTGCACAATAGCATATTCTGCTAATGTCATACGAGTCCCTCTGAATGGTTCCAATAATCTTATCTTATATTGTTTCTCTTTCTATACTGTGTTTATATTCCTGTCCTCTGGTGACCTCTTCAGATCAACTCCCCCGTCCCCAGGAGTGGAACCTGTGGAGGTGGGGCTTCTTTCCGTGCCAGAGGATCAATTTTTTATCCACAATACCCATTGCTGAGGGGCACATGCCAGAAATGCATGTGTGAAGGTGTGTACACATCTGCAGAAGTCCCTACAGTACCCTCTTTTCTGTGCGCCTGCAGACCACACTTCCTGCAGGCCTCACCTGGGAAGTCATTCGGTGGAAGGGAGAGCTGTCCTCCGGACGCTCAGTCCTCTCCCTCCTGCAGACCCCGACAGTCCAGGCTTATTCCTGAACCTGGATCACCAGCATGGTGGGAAGAGTGGTGTCCAGTGCCTCACCCTCAGCGCCACCAGGCCAGCTCTTTATTTAGTTTCTTAACTGCCTCTGTCCTGTGTAGTTATTACAGCCTTTCTCCTTGATATGTTTCGATTTGTCTATTCAATTAAATCCAGCATGTCTTCTTTCATGTTTTCTTCCTCTTATTTTCTATATAGGTTTTATCTTCCTTGAGTACGATTGGGAGGCTGTTTCAGCACTGTTCCCACCAGCCACAGCTGTCCCCATAACTTCTCTGTTGTCAGGGACCATTATCCACGACATTTTGCACCCTGCAGCAGGGCTGGGAAAGAGTGCCATCCTCTTCCACATGGGGCACAAATCCAGACTCTGTAATCACTAGGGGTGACTATTTCGATCAACATTGCTACCTTTGTTCTGTTTTCTTCTGCTACAATGTCAGGTTTTCCTGCTTTCACTTTCTTAGCAGTTGGTATCTGGTGATTCCTATGTGATCAATACTTTATTATCTGTGATTCTTTGTGGCTCATGTTTCAAAGTGTTTCTCTGCTACATGTTTGTTATAATGTCTCGCAGTTTCAGTGGATCAATCTTGCTACATTATTGTGTCTTTGGGCATACAGGCCTTCTGCCATGAGTACTTCATATTGCAACATGATGTGCAACTGTTTCTTGTTCTGCATTACAGAACCTGCATTTGTCTGTTTTCTATGGATTTCATATATTATTTTGTAAGTAGTCCACTGTCTTGGGCTCCCATTATCAAGCTTTTGTCTTTTATTCACCTCCTTTTAACCACTTGTAGGTCACTTCTTGATCGACCTGTGGTTGTTCCAGAAGCTCCCTGTATTTTCAACTATAATTATTGGTCTTCTAGTTGTTCTTTCTTCTCTTTGATTTTGCCCTTATATTCTTTTTTCTGCTTCTTTGCATATTTTGTTACTGGTTGTTCCTTATTTACTAGTGACTTAACATCCATCTCTGCTGTTCTGCTCAATGCTTCTCATAATTTGATGATGGAAGTCATTTGGGCTTATTTTCACCATGATGTAGGACCTCAATTAATTAAATTACATATATATTCAATTGTTTAACCAGGTAAGACACACTAAGCTGAAAGCTTGTTTTACAGGTGCAACCTAGGAGCATAGGGAAGTTAAGTGACTTGCTCAAGGTCACACAGTATGCAAGTAGGGGCAATGGGATATAAACCCAGGTCTCCAGATTTACAGCTCAGAGCCTTAAACCACTGCACTATACTGCCTCCCTATTCTGGTCCATGGATGTCTGTAGGTATGTATGCAGTCCCACTATTATGGGTCTGTATAAGTAATCCATCTCAAAGAGTCCTGTGCCTCCCTCAGACCTTGGAATGTATAATCTTGGCATGCACTGGTTTTGTATATTAACTGGTAGGCATGGAGTATTTTTCTTGTTTTAATATCAAGCTGGTTCAACATGTTCTGTGGCCATTTTATATCAAGCTGGCTCAACACTTTCTGTAGCAAGTGTATCACCTTGAAGCTATATGATATTCCAGATTGAATTTCCTGATGTCTTAGGACACCCTTCTGGGCAAAGCTCATTCAGAACATTTATATGGTCTCTTTCGAGGTTTGTGTCTCTAAATGTTTGGGGATTTATAGTGCCATGATAAGAATGGAACCAATTCTTAAGTGAGGCATATTTTAAAATTAGGAAATCAGCACTGTATTAGTCATTAATGTTTGCTGAAAGTGCTCTTCTCAGCACACACATCATCCCAGGATGGCATCCTTATGCAGTTCACAGGTGTCATGCATATTGGTAGCATACTTAGATGTGCCTGAAAGTTCTTTTGATCAGTCCTGTTGCCCGAGCATTAATGGAATGAATTGTGTTTCTTTATTCCACATCAGTTTAGCTTCTGTTTGCATGTCTTTGGTATTGTAATCACTAGGGGTGACTATATGGACCAGCAATGCTACCTTTGTTCTTTTCTTGTATTACAATATCTATTTTTCTTGCTTCCTCTTTCTTGGCAGGTGATATTGGGTGATCTCATGTGATCATTACTTATTCATTCTCTGAGATTCTTTGTGGTACATGTTTCCAGTTTTCTCTGCTACCTGTATGTTATAGTGTCTGCCCAGTTTCAGTGGATCACTCCTTTCTACGGTGTTGTGTCTTTCAGTATACAGGCCTTCTGCCATGGGTACTTCATATCCGGCAACAAGATATGCAACTGTTTCTAATTCTGCACTATAGAAACATAGAAGCTGATGGCAGATAAGGACCGCAAGGCCCACCCAGTCTGCCATTTCTTTTCTACCTTATAGATGTGCCATCAGCCTTTGCTCTGTCAGTGGCCTATCTATTCATACTCATCTGTATTATTCCCATATGTCTATCCATGCCTGTCTGAAGCCCTGCACTCTATTCTTAGCCACCACTTCCTGAGGTAGGCTGTTCCATGCATCCCACTCTTTCTGTGAAAAATAATTTCCTCACATTCCCCTTAATTGGCCTTCCTCTAATCTCATGCTGTGTCCTCTTGTCCTGCTATTTTTCTTATATTCAAACATGTTAAACTCTTTCACCTTGTTAATGCCCTTAAGGTGTTTGAATGTTTCGATCATATCACCTCTCTCCTCCTTTGCTCAAGGGTATACATATTGAGCTTCGTTAATCTGTCCTCATGTGTCTTCTGATGCAGTCCCTGCACCATTCTAGTTGCCCTTCTCTGGACTGCCTCAATTTGGTTAATGTCCTTGTGAAGGTGTGGCCTCAGTACTGCATGCAGTACTCCAGATAGGAGCCTAACCAGTGTCTTGTAGTATTACTTCCATCTTACGACTCGTGACACCCTACTAATACACTCTAGCATCCCCTATCCTTACCTACTGCTTTGAGGTCTGCTTGGATGATTTCATGTCATCTGTGATGATGATGATGCCCAAGTCTCTTTCTTCCTTTGTGACTGCCAGCAACTCCTCCCAGCCAGCAGGTGGCTTCAGGAGTTCTCTTTTCTATGTGCATGATCTTGCACTCTTGGCATTAAATCCCAGTTGCCACTCTTCTGACCATTTGCCAGTTTATCCAGATCTCTTCTCATTCTGCCCACCCCATCTGGATCATCTACTCTGTTGCAGATCTTGGCGTCATCTGCAAACAGACAAACCTTACCCTCTAGTCCTTCTGCAATGTCACCAATGAAGATATTGAAGATGACTAGCCCCAGGACTGATCCCTGAGGCACCCCACTTCTGACTTCCCACCTCTTCTGACTGTACAGCATTTACCACCACTCTCTGTTTTCTGCCCTCAACCAGTTTCCCACCCAGTTGACCAACTTCGGACCCACCCCGAGCCTACCCAGCTTATTTATCAATCTTCTATGTGAAACAGTGTCGAAAGCTTTGCTGAAGTCAAGGTAGGAGATATCAACTGCTCCCCTTTGTCCACAACTCTGGTTACCCAGTCAAAGAAATCTATGAGATTAGTTTGACAGGACCTTCCTTTCATAAACCCATGCTGTCTTGGATCCTGTGCCCTATGGTTCCAGGTGTTGCACTATCCTTTCCTTAAGAGTGCTTCTGTAATCTTGCCGCTACTGAGGTAAGACTGATTGGTCTGTAGTCCTCGCCACCACTCTTGTGGAGTGGGATTACATGAGCTCTTCTCCAGTCTTCTGGGACTTCTGTGCTCAGAGACTCACTAAACAGTTCTGCTAATGGCTCTGCTAGTTCTTCCCTTAGCTTCTTAGGTACTCTGGGATGTATGCCATCAGGTCCCACTGTCTTGTCCACCCTGAGTTAGCAAGCTCTTGTGGGACCCTTTCTTTTGAGAAGGTGTAGTGCTCACCTCCCCCGTGTCCATGGTGCTGAGCTGTGGGCCCTGCTGTACCTTCTCTTCAGTAAATACTGAGCAAAACTATCTATTTAAGATAGATGCTTTTACAGGGTCCTCCTCCTCACATGCCCTTTTCTCCTTTGCTTGGCAATACCCTTCTGGACCTTCTCCTTTCACTAATGTATCTATAGAAAGTCTTGTCACCTTCTTTACTGTTCATGCTAGTGTTTCCTCAGTTTGGGACTTTGCCTGTCTTATTGCCTTCCCTGCTTCTATTAGGGAGTTTGGTATACCTCCTATCTTCATCCTGCTGTGTTCCTTTATATTTCCTGAAGGCCAGCCTTTGGCTCTGACCTTTTCTGCTACTGTATTTGAGAACCAAAGTGGTTCCTTCTTCTTTGACTTCCTTTTCTGTCTAACACAATGGGATGTTGCTTCAAGTATTGCATCCTTAATGCTTGCACACTTTGCCTGTACCCCTCACCTGTGTTTCTTTTTGCCAGGGCTAGCTTAACTCTGTTGACCATCTTATCAAAGTCAGCTCCTCTGAAGTCCCATATTTTGCCTTGGAATGGGATGATTTAGATGTAGTAGCCAAATTGAACCATACCATGTGATGGTCACTGGCAGAACCTGCACTTGTCTGTTTCTCTCATTTTGTCCTATGAATTTTGTGGGCCATCTTGTACACGGTCTACTATCTTGAGGCTGCCATTATCAATCTCGTCTCATGACTTAAATTCACCTCTTTATAACCACTCATGGGTCAGGTCTTGATTGACCTGTGGCTGTTCCAGTAGCTCCCTGTATTTTCTGCTGTAATTATGGGCTTTCCAGTTTTTTTTTTCCCTGTTGGGCTTTGTCCTTATATCCCTTTTTCTGATTCATTGCACTTTTGTTGCTGGCTGTTCTTTATCTACTAGTGGCTGAACATCCATCTCTGCTACTTTACTGGTCTTCTACTAATCTGATGAGTTAAATCACTTTAGGCTTGTCTTCTTCATGCTGCAGGACCTTCACAAAGTCACAGTCACAAAGGAAGAAAGAGACTTGGGCATCATCATCACTGATGACCTAAAATCATCAAGCAGACCTCTAAAGCAGTAGGTAAGGCTAGGGGGTGTTAGTGTATTAGTAGGTATCATATAAGTCGTAAGAGGGAGGTACTAATCCTCTGGTACAAGATACTGGTTAGGCCCTCATCTTGGAGTACTGCGTAAGGCATTGGAGGCCACACTTCACAAGGACATTAACCAAATTGAGGCAGTCCAGAGAAGGGCAACTAAAATGGTGCAGGGACTGCATTGAGAAGACATATGAGGACAGATTAACGGAGCTCAATATGTATACCCTTGAGCAAAGGAGGGAGAGAGGTGATATGATCGAGACATTTAAACACCTTAAGGGCATAAACAGGTGAAAGAGTCTAACATGTTTAAATATAAGAAAAATAGCAGGACAAGAGGACACAGCATGAGATTAGAGGGAGGCCGATTAAGGGGAATGTGAGGAATTCTTTTCACAGAAAGGTGGTAGATGCATGGAATGGCTTACCACAAGAAGTGGTGGCTATGAATACAGTGCAGAGGCTTCAAACAGGCATGGGATAGGCATAAGGGAGCAATACAAATGACTATGAATAGATAGGTCACTGACAGAGCAAAGCCATGGCACATTTATACGAGTAGAAAAGAAATGGCAGACTGGATGGGCCTTATGTCCTTATCTGTCAACTTCTATGTTTCTATGTTTCTATGTTTCTTGACTATGTTTGGTTTCAAGGATGTCAGTATGTACAATGCGATTGTAGTCCCACTACTGTGGACCTGTATGTAATCAATCTCAAGGTGGCCCATGCATCCTCAGAGCTTAGAATGTACAATCTTGGCATGAACAGATCTGTGTGTAGTAACTGGTGAGCATGCAGTAGTTTTTCTTGTTTTTATATCTAGCTGGCTCAACATTTTCTGTGACCAGCTGATCACACCAAAGTTGTACAGTATCACTGGAAGGGTGAGTTGGTTTATAGCTTGCACTTTATTTTGTGTTGTCAACACAGTTTTCAGTATCAGCTTCAACCTTCTGAAATATCCCTTGCTGATTTTCTCTCTTATTTGTTCATGTTGTGTTGTTGCTACTTCATCTGTTCCCAGATTGTATATACTCCTTCTTGCTCAATTTCATTTATGTCACACCCCTACCAGCTTAATGTTTTCTTTATGAATTAACATTTCTGCTTTAAATGCTGCTTTGGTACATTTACCTAGGCCATTAGGCCAAATGTCATCAGTATATCAGCACAAAGGTCTTAATTTGTAGTTGTGCTTTCAAGTGTTTGTTGTATGAACTACAAAGCTTCAGGTCAACAAAGAGGAGGTGGGAGGTTAGCTCTTGATTGGTTTTGTTTCTGCTGTTCAAGTTGTAGACATAGCCTTGGTTACTGATTAGGCTTTTTAATGAGTTGAGAGCAAGGCAAAATAGTGGTGACAAGGGTCACCTTCAAATACCCTGTTGGATATTTATACTTGGGATGGGTGACCTTTCTTGTCATTGATTTGCAGGGTGGTTCATCACTTTCTCATGGTGGTTGTGATAAAGTTCATCAGTGGGATGATGTATCCTGTAGATTTGTAAATAATGATTCAGAAGTACAGGATGCTGTCAAATGCTTTTTGTAGTCAATCCAGGCTAAAAAGATTTTGACATTTTTGCAGCTCTCCATTACAGCTTTGTTCAGCAGGACGTGGTCCTTTGTACCATATGATTTTCTTTTATTATCTTTTTGTTCTATTGCCATGAGCTTATTGCAGTCTAAATGATTGTATACTCGGTCTTCATCGATTCCAGTATATAGTTTATATGTTGTTGGCAAACAGGTTATTGGGCAATAGTTCTTGGGGAGACTAGCAGAGTGAATTTGCTGATGTATTATTAGGTCACTGTTCCAGACAAAAGTCTTGTTACATTCATCACATTTATCTCGACCTCTCTCTGTGTTAGTGTCTCCAAAAGTTCAGGGATTTATAGTGACATGATGAAAATGGACCTCATTCCTAAAGCGGCATTTTTAAAATCAGGAAAGCAGTACTGTATTAGTCTTTGATGTTTGCTGAAAGCTCTTCTCAGCACACACAGCATCCCCAGAATAGCTTCCTTTTGTAGTTCATAAGGTGTCATGCATATTGGTAGCATATTTAGATGTGGCTGAAAATGATTTTGCATTAGCTCCACTGCCCCAAGCACTACTGGAATGATTTGTGTATCCTTATTCCACATCAGTTTAGTTTCTGTTTTCATATATTGGATTTCATGATTTTGTGTCTTTCTGTGTGCAGAACACTGTAATCATCAGAGGTAGCTATTTCAATAAGCAATGTTACCTTTGTTCTTTTTCTGGTTGTTCTTTTTCTTTTTCTCTCTCTCCAAAGTGAATCTGCTGATGTATTACTAGGTCACCCTTCCAGACAAAAGTCTTGTCACATTCACTGCATTTATATGGTCTCTCTCTCGGGGTTAGTGTCTCCAAATGTTGAGGATTTCTAATACGTGGCAGAATGGACCCCATTCTTTAGCCAAGGCATATTCAAAACTCAAGAAATTAGTACTGTATTAACCTTTGATGTTTGCTGAGGAGCTCTTCTCAGCACAAACAACGTCCCAAAATGGCTTCCTTTGAAGTTCATAAGGTGTCACAAATATTGGTAGCATATTTAAATGTGCCTGAAAGTTCTTTTAAATAGTCCCATTGCCCCAAGCACTACTGGACCAATTTGTGTGTCCTTATTCCACATCAGTTTGGTTTCTGACTGCATATCTTGGTATTTCATGATTTTGTGTGCCTCTGTGTACGCAGGGCACTGTAGTCATTAGGGGTGTCTATTTCAATCAGCAATGCTACCTTTGTTCTCTTTTCTTGTATTACAGTATCGGGTTTCCTCACTTTCTTGGCTGTTGGTATGGGTGATCCATGTGATCATTACTTCTTCATTCTCTGTAAATCTTTGTGGTTCATGTTTCCAGTGTCTCTGCTACCTGTATGTTATAGTGTTTGCACAGTTTCCAGTGGATCAGTCTTGCTACATTGTTGTGTCTTTCAGTATACAGGCCTTCTGCCATGAGTACTAGCTTCCAGCCAAGAGACGTGCAACTGTTTCAAGTTCAGTACTACAGAACCTGTACTTGTCTGTTTCTCCTGTTTTTCCTATGGATTTTGTGGACCATCTTGTCGTAGCCCACTATCTTGGGCTGCCATTATCAGTCTCTCATCTCGTGGCCTAAATTCACCTCTTTTAACCACTCATGGGTCAGGACTTGATCGACCTGTGGTTGTTCCAGTAACTCCTGTATTTTCCACTATAATTACGGGCTTTCCAATTGTTTATTTTCTTTTGGTCTTTATCCTTATACTCCTTTTTCTGATTCTTTGCACTTTTTGTTGCTGACTGTTCCTTATCTACTTGTGGATTGACTGCAATCTCTCCTAATTTGATGAGTGAAGTCATTTTAGGCTTATTTTCTTCATGATGCAAGACCTTGACTATATGTGGGTCCAAGAATGTCTGTAGGTATGTATGTAGTCCTAATATTGTGGCTCTATATGTGTAATCAATCTCAATGAGGCCCAGGCCTCCCTCTGACCTAGGGATGTATAATCTTGGCATGCACTGGTTTTTGTATATTAATTCATGAGCATGAAACATTTTCTTGTTTTTATATCTAGCTGGTTCAACACTTTCTGTGGCCAGTCTATCACACCAAAGCTGTATGATATCACTGGAAAGGCAAGTTGGTTTATAGCTTGCACTTTATTTTGTGTTTTCAAAGCAGTTTTCAGAATGAGCTTCAACCTTCTGAAATATTCCTGGTTTATTTTTATTCTCATTTGTTCATGTTGTGCTGTTGCTCCTTCATCTATTCCCAGGTATTTAGACACTCCCTCTTGCTTAAGTTCTTTTATGTCACAAACCTCCTCCAGATTCATGTTTTCTTTATCGTTAACTTTTCTGCTGCAAATGTTGCTTTGGCACATTTGTCTAGGTTAAACATCATCTGTATGTAATCAGAAAAGGTCTTAATTTGTAGTTTTTTCAAATGTTTGTCAGATGAACTATAAAGTTTTAGGTCTTCTACAAATAGAAGGTGAGATGTTAGCTGTTGATTGTTTTTGTTTCTGGGGTTCAAGCTGTATCCATAGCCTAGGTTGTTGATTAGGCTACTAAAGGGATTGAGGGCAAGGCAAATTAGAAGTGGTGACAGGAGTCACCTTGAAATATCCTTGTTGGATGCTTATATTTGGGATAGTGATTTGACCTTTCTCATGATTTAATTGCAGGGTGGTTTGCCACTTTCTCATTGTTGTTGTGATGAAGTTTATCAATGCTGGATGTATCCTGTAGATCTGTAAACACTCAGTGATCCAGAAGTGTGGGATACTGTCAAATGATTTTTGTAGTTGATCCATGCTACGCTAAGGATTTGGCATTTTGCAGCTCTCCATTATAACTTTGTTCAGCAGGAGATGGTCCTTTGTACCATGTGATTTTCTTTTATTATATTTTTGTTCTATTGCCATGAGATTATTGCAGTCTAGATGATTGTAGACTCTGTCTGCATCTATTCAGTGTATAGTTTATGTGTTGTTGGCAAACAGGTTATGCGTGATAGTTCTTGGGGAGACTGGCAGGCTCAGATTTGATAGGAAGTGTGCTATTCCCTGTTGTTAGCCCGATGGAAGTCAACTCAGGATGTGGTATAAATAGTTTTAGAGGTGGCTAAATCTTGGTGTAAAGGTCTCCTCCGAGTTAGTGTCTCCAAATGTTTAGGGATTTCTAATACCATGACAAGAATGGACCCCATTCTTTAGCAGAGCATATTCAAAACTACTCAAGAAATTAATACTGTATTAGTCTTTGATGTTTGCTGAGGCTCTTCTCAGCACACACAATATCCCTAAAATGGCTTCCTTCTGAAGTTCATAAGGTGTCACAAGTATTGGTAGCATAATTAAATGTGCCTGAAAGTTATTTTTGATTAATCCCATTGCTCCAAGCACTATTGGATCAATTTGTGTATCCTTATTCCAAATCAGTTTGGTTTCTGATTGCATATCTCAGCATTTCATGATTTTGTGCGTCTCTGTCGAAGGTCACTGTAGTCACTAGGATGGCTATTTCAGTTCTCTTCAGAGTGAATTTTCTGATGTCTTCTCAGGTTACTCTTATTGCCAAAACTCTTGTCACATTCAACACATTTATACAGTCTCTCTCCAGCATGAACTTGCCGATGTATTATCAGGCCATTCATCTGGACAAAACTCTTATTGCATTGATCACATTTATATGGTCTCTCACCAGAGTGAATTAGCTGATGTATTATCATTAGCCTTCGGACAAAACTCTTGCCACATTCATTACATTTATATGAGTCGCTCTTCAGAGTGAATTTGTTGATGTATTATTAAGTTATCCTTACGGCCAAAACTCTTGTCGCATTCAGCACATTTATAGGGTCTCTCTTTAGAGTGAATTTGCTGATGTGTTTTAGGTGACCTTTCGGACAAAACTCTTGTCACATTCAGCACATTTATATGGTCGCTCTCTCTCGGGTTAGTGTCTCCAAAGTGAATTTGTTGATGTCTTATCAGGCTATCTTCTGCCAAAACTCTTGTCGCATTCAGCACATTTATAGGGTCTCTCTCTAGAGTGCATTTGCTGATGTGTTTTAGGTGACCCTTCGGACAAAACTCTTTTCACATTCAACACATTTATATGGCCTCTCTCCAGAGTGAATTTGCTCATGTATTATCAAGTGACTTTTCTGGCCAAAACTCTTGTTGCATACAGCACATTTAAATGGCTTCTCTCCAGAGTGAATTCGTTGATGTATTATTAAGTTACACTTCTGACCAAAACTCTTGTCACATTGAGTACATTTATATGGTTTCTTGTGAATTTGGTGTGTTATGGTTTTATTCTGCACAGTTAAAGTTATGTCAGTACATTTAACTGTATTTAGCTTGCTTAAACTCCTCTGATATTTGGTGCATTTAAATTGCATCTCTCCTTTATGAATCTGTTGCTGCACTGATACGAGTTGGCGGTCATAAAACTCTTCCTGCACTGAGGTACTGATGAGGTTTCTCTGTTGTGTGACTCAGCTGGCAATTCTCAGCGGCATTGCTGGCTCCCAGTCTTACTGCACTCAAACTTTCTGTTGACTAAAATAGATATTTAATTACTATTTTCTTATAGGAAACAAATATTTCAGTTTTTAATTATTTTGAAAAGATTCATCCACTTTAATAAGATTTTATCTTAGAAATGTGTTTTTCAAGCATTCCCATTTTAAAATACTTTGTATTAAATTATTTGTTCTGCAATATTTCAATTTAGTATTTTTATTGATAATATTCACAGAATTGGACTGACCAATTCTTGCTTCTCATTGGTCAAAATGTGGTTACACAGGAGTATGTTAACGGGTAATAAAACATGACAGGAGGAATATTTTAACCAAAAACAATAATGGTACAGGGTGCGTGATGATTAAGCAAATCACACAGAACCACCTAGAAAATATCCAGCAGAGAAAACAATACATTTTCAAAAGTCAGACAGTAACCAAAGTCACAAGTTAAGAATTAGTAAAATATTAATCTACAGCTACCACCTCCCTGAGTACAACAACAAAATCAATTTTAAATGCAGGCAGTCACCAAAGTCACAAGGCACAATACAATTGCAGCTACCACATCCCTGAGCAGAAAACAAACATCTTATTTTTAATGCAAGTAGACATCAGAGACAGACTGCAATGCAACTGCAGCTACTCACCCAGTAAAACATACACAAAATCACATTTTTAAAAATACAGACAGTCAGAAAAGTTAAACAGAATACAATATAAACAACATTCACAAGCTTAGTGAAGGCAGTGGTAAGTGCTATTAAGTCTGCAAGAGAGAATATTTTATTTGAAAATGAAGGGAACCTCAGGATAAGGCTGAGAGCAAAAGTGCTGTATATTTACAGAAAATGATAACAGGCAAGGGTTGCTCATAATATTTCTAATACTTGCAGGGGATGTGCGGTTAAATCCAGGCCCATATGCAGGCACAAGGAGGCTGCAGACACTTTGGAGGACGGGGCATTTTTATTCATTTTAATGTACATAGTCTGCCCCCCCAAATTAATGGGGTTAGAGAATGGATGCTGGAACATAACCCTGGAGTGGTGATTATTACTGAAACCTGGTTAAATGATAGAATAGATGATTCAGAACTTGCAGTACAGGGTTACCAAAACTGGAGACAGGACCATACTAAGAGGGAGCGGGTGCTGATGTATGTGCAAACCTCTTTGGACCCATCTTTATAGATTCTAACTGTGCCACACACTAGGGATGGAAAATATTGTTATAGAACCAAGGTCGCCTGAAAGGAAAACATATTTTAATTTTGGGTGCTACTTGCCCCCAAAGGGCAGTGAGGAAAACGTTGATATTATTCAGGATTTTCTATATCCATATAGAAGCAACTACAAAATATTGATGATAGAAGATTTAAATGTGGTTGGTCCAGCCCCCAAAGTGGTAAGCTGTTAGACCTGACATTAGGAGTTGGACTGACCCAGTTGATTGAGACCCTGCTAGACTAAATTCTAGAAACACAGATTTAGTCATGAATTCAAAATTTAATCCTAACCTCTGATTCTGATAATTATACAAGCTATTGTGTACTGCTGGGCGCATTCAGTGACCAACAGGTCACATACTGCACCGGAAATGATAGAAAAGGGTGGAAATATTTGTCCTTAAGGAATCATGATAACTGAAACATTTTGATAACCTGAGTTTCATGACTGAGCTGGAGGGTAGGAACTGGGAGACTAGCCATCATTCCTGAGGTAGACAGTGCCTGAGATTATTTTATACTGAATTTATAACAGTGTGTAATCTCAATGCTCCAGTTTTTAAAGAAGGGTGACTAAAGTGCAGAATAGTATAACGTGACTTTATGATTACTTAGGAAAAACAGGGACAGATCATGGGAAAAGGCAAAAAGCTAAAACAAAAAATGCAGGACAAATATTGCCAATTAAGAACAACTACTCAAAGGAGATAAAAAGCTGCTATTTTAAAACCTTATTTGAGACAGAGAGTGCAACGGGTTCTGTGTAGGTTATGGACACTATATTACAAACTAAAGGAGAGAAATCAAACTATTTCCGGTTCATTTAGCATTAATGAAGGAACATTTCCACATCTGATCAGGTGGGAAATGCTATTAATAGTTTTTATAGATCTGGGAACTTCAGTAGAGGGGCTGATAAAGACAGAGTAGGGAAGGACTACATAGTGGGGACATCTAAAGCTGATAGCAAAGAGGGTTTACCGAAAGACAAGAAGAGGAAAGATGAACAGAGAGGAGAAGTCGAACAACCTGGATTTTACTTTTGCAAGATTACAACTGGAGAGTTTATGGATGAATTACTAAAACTAGATGCAAAAAGGCTATGTGTTTAGATGGCAACCCCTACATTGTTACTGAACTATGCATCCCTCATTGTAGGACAACAAATTTCAGACATTTTAATCTGTCTATAGCCACTGGAACATATCCAAGTGCCTGGAAAGTGGTGAAGGTAATTCCTGTGTATAAATCTGGACAAAGAAATGACATACAAAATTACATATCCATATCTCTACTCCCAATAATATCCAAACTTTTGAAAACTTATAGGAAACAGTTACAGGCTCATCTGGAGAATAATAATTTATACAACTTACATCAGTCAGGCTTCTGTTCCAAACATAGGACATAGCACATTAACAGCTTTAAGAAAAGTAACATCTGACATTCAAACTTCACTGGACAGGGCCTCAGGTCAGGGCCATATTTATAGATCTGTCCAAAGCATCTGACATGCTTAACCATCTAGTCTTTTAGACACACTGAAGGATGTTGGCCTAAACTGGGTGGCCCCAAAGTGGTTCAATATATTTGACTGGCAGAACACAATCAGCTACCTTAGGCTGTTTTAAATCACAGTTTATATAAGATCTGGGGTGTTGGGCTTGATATTGTTTAACCTGTATATGAATGGTGCCGGTGCACTCATGATGGGGGTGGGGCACCATTCGTACACAGATGATGTGATTTTGTATGTGGAAGAGGCATCTATTTTGGAAATTCAGAGAATACTTCAAAGTGATTTTGACATCTTGTAGGAGTGTTTTAGATCACGAAACCTAATATTAAGCAATAAGAAATCAGAAGTTATGTTTTTGGCAATAAACAGATAGATGCTTCAAACACACTTCAAATCAAAACATATACACAATAATTATTAACACACGTGAACTCTTAAAAGTATGTAACAGTATGGTTTGACAAACAGTTGAGGTGGGAAGTACATTTAGATAACTTAATTAAAAAATTACATGTTAGGTTGCTGGCACTGTACAGACTGAGGCAGTGTATACCATTAATGCTAGAAAACACATAGTTAATACTAAAATAATTCCATTGTTTGATTACAGCAATGTGGTCTATCGCGGGGCATCCTGGACTGTATTAGATCGGCTGGATATAGCCTTAAATAGATTTGTTAGGTTTGCCCTGACCCCCGACACATCACTGCACAATGTATAGATCTTTAAATTGGATTAACTTAACAGAGCATAGACATTTGCACGTATTGCACCTGATTTAACAATATCTAAAGAAGAAGATGCCACCATATTTGGACAACTTGTTTGAGATACCGTACACACTTCTAGAGCAAATCTGAGACACAGCACAATTCAGAACTAGGAGTCCCAAAATGAGAACAGTAAAGGAAATTCTACTTTAAGGGTCAATGGCCCAGAATTTGGAATGGATTGCCAGTCTACTTGAGAACAAAGGTAACTGTCCCCGGAACAAGATTAAAGGTTGTTATTCAAGAATCGGCACAGTCAAAACTGAAGTCATTAACATTCTGCACTTTCTATGGCTGAGCCACCCTCTGAGGAT
The DNA here is from genome assembly GCA_016271365.2 of Neoceratodus forsteri. NCBI lineage: Eukaryota > Metazoa > Chordata > Ceratodontiformes > Ceratodontidae > Neoceratodus > Neoceratodus forsteri. The sequence continues at coordinate 1,473,066,173 of CM057459.1, forward strand.
AAATGTGATTATTTAAGTGTTTATATATTTATGTATTATATGTATTTTATGTGCTGTAATTTATGCATTGTATACCTAATGAAACTTGTTCTGAATCCTAAGGACCCCATCGAAAATGAGTTGACACTCGATGGGCTATCCTTTTCCTTGGCATGTTATCAGGGAATAAACTTTTACATACATACATACATATATACATACATATCTAGATACCTACATCCATACATACCTCCACACATACCTACATACATCATACCTACATTCATACATCCCTACAAACATGCATCCATACACACCTACATCCAATCAAATCAAAATGCTTTGTTTATCTTAAAAAAAAAAACATCAACAAATATTCAAAGACAGACACAATTTCATACAAAATAGTTATACATAAATATCTTGAATTACGTCTTATTTTAGTAAAAGAGGTGATTTAGACACTTTCATTACAAAGTACTAAAAAGAAAATCTGATGGCCCTGTATCTAAACTTTCAAATTTCTACATATATATATATATATATATATATATATATATATCAACTTAATATTACTAATAGGTTCAGAGGCTTTTCCTTGCATCTTTAAAACCCATCACACTTAATGTAGGGCTGATTCTTTTTTGACTTTATCTATCGTTGAAAAAAAAATAGCAAGTCTAATTATAGTCCATTCATCCTGGGAATGCAGTAAAATGAGAGTCAAAGTTTCTATAGCCATATGATATCTGTTATTAATAAAAGAACCTATCCAATACTGGCAAGCTTTGTCATACCAAGCACAGTACCACATTACATGGATCAGATCTTCCTTCCTCCATTTGCACAACTGCAATTTTCGTTGTCATTTTTTTTTTTATATATCTACATCTTAAGACACTATTATTAAATTGTTTGATTTATATATTGTAAAAATTCTCCACATAGGAGGGTCAATAAGTACATCTAGATATATTTTATATCCAAACTCAAAGTTGTTCTTAGCAAACCATTTGGAATATGATGAATATTTAATTAATTCCAGATCCTACTTTTTCCAATAATTTGCTATTTTCTTGGTCACATACTTTTTATATTTATCACTCATTAGTATTTCCCTTTTCACATACTGTGCTATTGTCCCTAATTTATATGTTTTTAGTAGTTGTGCAATTTTAGGTAGCCAGTATCCATTGGTATATCCCATCTGCAGCCATGTCCACCTTTCTTTCAGTCACATGACTGATATTCTATGTGATGGTAATCTTGTTAATCTAATCCAAAATTAATCTGTTTTACTGCACATAGTGCTCGGATCTATTAATCCAAATTCTGATCTAATATATGGGTCTGGACAAGAACGTCCTACATTCATTATATTTCTTAAATGCTTAAAAGTGGTACTCAAGTTTTTCCATGTATGTAACTCCCACACTTCTGTCCCGTATAATAGCTGTGCTTCATATTTTGATTTTATTGCTGTTATTAATGGTGTAATACTCAGTCCTCGTATCATTTGTTAAAACATGTAAGAGCCAGCATTGTTTTTTAGTACTTCCAGATATTACTGGTAATGGCAGTACTATCAACAGTTTTCACCAAAAACACCACCAAGACATGTATATGTTTTTCAATATCAACTTTTTCTCCTGCTAATGTCCATAAACCCATCTTTTTTTTGCTGTTTGGGCTAAATATTAAAATTTTAGTTTCAGTTAGATTTATTGAAAGCTTTAGTTCTCTGTATTTGTCTTCTAATAGTTTGAGTTTTTCCTGAAGTCCTTTCTTGGTCAGGGAAAAGTACGAGGTCATCTCGTGAGCAAGAACTACACAATGTTGATTTAATATTTTGGTGAATCTGAGTTTTGAATCGCTTAATCATTTAACAAATTATTAATATATAGAGCAAAAAGCAGTGGAGCTGGCACACAGCCCTGTTGAACACCTCTATTAATTTCAAATTTAGCTGAGAGTTGTCCTGTTATTCCCATTCTTACTTGTACTCAAGTGTTGCTATACACAATTTTAGTTATATTTATTAAATCTATATTGAGGCCATATTTTATACATTTTTCCCATAACACCTTTCTGCTCACAGTATTGAAAGTCACTGAGTAATCTATGAAATTTGCATACAATGTTTGTTTTCTTAATGGACATATTTCTCCAATAGATGCATCAGAATGTAGATATTATCCATTGTAGAATAACTGCTTTGAAATCCAGATTGGAAAGGTGATAGATCTCTGGCTTCAGACTGCTTCTCTGAGTCTATTAAGTATTATTTTAGAAAATACCTTTGTTATTGTCTAATAGACTGATTGGGCGATACGTGGTTGGATCATCCTGTTTTGCACTGGATTTATCCGTGTTCTTTCCTTGTATGAGGATATTTATTGTCGTGTATACTTTTATTATATAGTATGGTTAAAATGTTGCTCCATAAACCAGCATTATACTGATGAACTTCAGCTAGTATATTTTCTGGCCCTGGAGCTTTTTTAGTTTTAAGTGAATTTATGGCAAGATAGTTTCAATATTAGTTATTTTTATAGATTGTTACGCTGATATGCAAGACAACATTGTCATTATCTTCTGAATCCTTAAAGAGCTGCGTGTAATAGGTTAGCCATTCTTCTTCTGTTATATAAACATCCATATCTTCTTTGTAATTGGCTGTATCTCTAGCTATTAATCACCAAAATCCTTTCTGATCTTTATTTATAATTACTATCAACATATCATTTCAAAGATTTTAAAGAACTCTTCTTTTCTTTTTAATAAAAGTTTATATTCTTTTTGTTTGATTTATTAAACTCAGGAGATTCTTACTTTTGCTTCCCATATATTGTTTTTTTTTAATATCTTTTTATATTTGATGCATTCTTCATCGTACCATCCTTTCCTTCTTTTTAATATTAACTATATGTTCTAAACTGATCCTTATTTCTCCATACGTAGATATAGTTTTGTGATTAATTGATCTAAACTGTATTTACTTAAAGATTCTACACTTTCTATTAAGAATGACTTCTCAACCATATGTGAAATATTCAAAGGAGAATCTACTTGCCACATTATTTTTGTTGGTTCTAATTTCTATACTAAAAGGTTGTTGTGTTATTGAAACCTGATTCTTTTCTGAGAATTACTAGTCAAAACAATTGGAAAATGGTCACTCTCTGCTCTAGAAGTTATAATTAAACTGTTTCATTTGTCAGAAGTACCTGTCCAAAATATGAAATCAATTAGGATATCCTGGGAGACATATAGGTATATTCCCTCAAGATCTCCACTGAGTCTATCATTAAGGTACAGATTACATTCCTCAGAATTTTAATAAATTCCAAACCTGATTTATTAACTAATTTGTCCTTAGTGATTCTTTTATTCCAGTCATACGGTGGAACTGCTGACTGGAAATATGTATTGTCTCCCAAACCATCGTATGTACCTATGCAAGCATTTAAGTCTACAGCTAATAAAGTTTCAACATCCAGATATCTAGTTTTGGTATCAATTACTAGATTAATTAGTTCTTCCCATACATGCATATTAAATACTGGATACCTCCGGTGGAATATATCCTGTCATAACCAAGAAACTTTGACTCTCATAACACAATAAAATGATTATAAAATGTTTACTTAAAAGTATTACATTTAACTGATGTGATGTTACTTAAATTTACATAAAATGCTATTCCTCCAAAATTCTGCCTTTTATTCGAGTTTGTAGTACCAGGGATTTGTTTTAATTGGCAACCATTTATCTCAATTGAGTCTGAAGAATCGTGCATGTTTCCTGAAGGCAGATTATATCAGATGTTGATATATAATTGATCCAATTCATATCCTGAAGCTTTTCCTTAATTCCTGCAACATTCCATGTAATAAACCAACAATATTCATTGTTTCTAATAGTTGTTGCTAAGTGGAAACTACTGTGGACTCTAGTGGGGATTAAACTTTTCATAGCTTCTTATATATGTCAATCCTCATACCCTGCTACAGAATGTAATTTATTCCTCATAGTTCTCCTTGTTCTATCACACATTGTTCTTTTATTTATTTATTTATGAGTTTTACCAGGAAGGCATACTGAGCAACAATGCTCGATTCCAGATGTAACCTAGGGGCCAAGACCAAATACAAAATAAATCACAGTGTTTGAGAGTGAGATATTCAACAGTGAGAGGTATATACTAAATCCCACATGCCCCCACAATGCAAAGCATCATGGGCTGCATATGCAAATCACCACAGAAAGTTATGCTGGTCCAACTTAAGCAGAATTGCATGGTGCCGAAGGCCTCTCACACAGTGAGAGGTATGCCTAGTTGTTTTACAGACATATGGCAGAATAGCCACATGAGACAGTTAGATACAGCAGAGGAAACAATTGAGATACATAAAACAACTCTGAAGAAACATCACTGCAACATAATCAGTATAGTACACTGGAGTTAAAAAATAGGTGCAGCTGGAGGAGAAATGCATGCTGAGTAGCTGGTTGCGATGACTATGATTTGGTGCATGTCTTATGGTAGCTGGGAGGGCATTCCAGATCTGAGAAATCTGGTAGGAAAAATGGTCTGACCTTTAGTTGTGCACATGACGGGACATGGAGTAGCCTGGGATCTATGCATCTGAGGGAGTAAGCTGGGGAGGTTGTTGGGCAAGGGTAGATGCCAGGTAAGGTGGAAGGGAGAAGGACCAGAATTTGGCAGCGAACCTGGCGCAATGGATTAGTCTGTGATCTTGGAGGGATGGCAGGGCTAGGGAGCTGTAAAGTGAGTAGTGGTGGGTGGATTGAGGCAGTTGAGGATGAAGGACAGAATGAGTTGAATAGGGTGTCGAGGCTGGCCAGGGTGGTTGAGGGAGTGATAGAGTACACTATGTCTCTGTAATCAAGTACAGGTAGTAACATCCTTTGGACTACAGCCTGCCTTGTAGGAGAGGAGGCAGCTTTTGTTCCTGTATAAAGCTCCAAGTTTGGGAGTAGCCTCTTATCCAGGAAGTCAATACGATTGATAAAATCAAGGTGCTGGTCAAGCCAGACACCTAGGTATCCAAAGCTGGAGCATTGGTCCAGAGAGGACCCATCCAAGGTTTTGAAAGGGGGCAGGGGCTTGGCAGGAGAGTCTTTGATGGGAGCCGAAGGTTAATGACACAGTTTTCATGGGGTTTAGAAATAACTGGTTAGACTGGAACCATTCCTGGATGGCGTTGAAATCCTCCTAAAGGAGAGTAGCCATGCTGCTTGTAGTTGGGCCGGAAGCATACAGGACAGTGTCATCTGCATATATCAGGATGCAGGAGTGGCGGCACGCTGATGGGAGGTCATTTAGAAATATGGAGAAAAGCAATGGGCCCAGGACTGAACTTTAGGGATGCCAGTGGTAGCGGGCAGTGGGTCTGAGGTGTGCAAGGTGATTTTGACAGTTTGGAGTCTATCTACTAGGTAGTCATGGAACCATACAGTGGCTGGTATGGACAGCCCGCGCCGGTGAGTTTGGGAGAATAGGGAGTGGGTGAGGTGTCAAAGGCTTTGGCTAGGTCAATAAAGATGGCAGAGGTGATGTGTCCATTGTCCATGCCAGAGAATATATTGCCAGTGACCTGTGAGGAGGGAGGTGATGGTAGAGTGAGATTTGCAAAATCCTGATTGGAATGGGGTGAAAATGAGGCGGCATCCAGATGGGGGTGAGCTGGGAGAGGACAAGGTGTTCCTGCAATTTGGCCAGAATCGGGAGTAGGGAGATGGGGTGATAGTTGCAGGAGGAGGGGTTACCCCTTTAGGGAGGGGTATGACGGTGGCCTTTTTCCACTCTGTGGGTAACTTGCCCAGAGTGAAAGAGAGGTTGATAAGTGCAAGAGGGCAGCAATGGCTGGGGCAGACAAGAAAAGCATCTTGGCATCCAGGGATGGGGGCATTTGCCTTTGTTGGGGTTTAGAGCTCTTAGGGATCTAAAGACTTCAGCTTGGGTTACAGGGTGGAAGGAGAACTGTAGGACTGGTGGTTGTGTGCTGGTTTCTGGGGGCAGATTTGGCTGGGCACAGGAGGGTGATAGAAGCATGTCGGTGCAGCTGGCGAGGGGGTGGTGAAGGCCTCAGTGGCCCATCAGGGTCAGTGATGAGGGTGCCTTGGACTGATAGTGTCGGGGTGGGGTTGAGTGGGGGAGCAGGGATTTGAGCGATTTCCAGAAGTCTGTGGGGTTGTTAATGTTTGCACTAAAAGTCGATAGAAAATAATTCTTTGCCTGGTGAATGATGTCTGTACATGAGTTTCAAGGGCTCGATAGGTAAGGAGGAAGCCGGGAGCCCTGTATCTTGTGGGCTTTCCATGCATGGTCTATAGAGTGACAGGTCCTGATTATTTCAGCTGTGATCCAAGGAAGGTGTGCCCCTCGACTTGTTTAGTTCACAGGGGGCATGTTTATTCCAGACACTGATAAGCAGCAGGAAAATCCCAGCCTCTCCCTACAAAACAGGGTACTAAATGAGAAAAGACAGGTTAGAAAGGTCAGTGGGGATGCTGCAACAGAAGGTAAAGCCATCAAAAATGGAGAGCAATGAGTACCAATGCCCGTAGTCTAAGTAACAAGCTTCCTGAATTAGTGGCCTTGATGGAGGAAGGACATCTGGATATCGTGGCAGTCACATAAACATGGTACACACAAAACCATGACTAGGATGTAAACATATCAGGATACACTATCTACAGGAGGGACAGGAAGGGTAAAAGAGGAGGAGGAGTAGCTCTTTACAAAAGGGAAGGAATCAAAGCAACAGAACAAAAGGGTAAACAGGGAGGAGAAGAAGCACTGGGGTAAATTTGGAGACTGGCAATGGCACCACAATCCACACAGGGGTTAGATACAGACCTTCTCAGGGGAGGAAATGGACAAGGAAATGATAGAAAGTATACTCAGAATGGCAGAAAAGGGAGGTACTGCTGATGGGTGATCTGAATATGCCTGATGTTAACTGGAGTGCAGTTGCAGCAGCCACTTCAAGAGTGGGGTTATTCTAGATGCCCACAGGGGGCATGCCTTAGACAACTAGTATTGAGCCCACTGAGAGGAGCAATCTTAGACCTGGTTCTCTCAAATGGAGATGAAGAGAGGATCACAGATGTAGAAGTGGGTAGCCATCTGGGAACTAGCACCATCGAACAGTATGGTTCACAATAAACACAGCAATTGAGTCACGCCATACAAAGACAAAGGTACTGGATTTTAGGAGGGATGACTTTGTCAAAATGGGTGAGTGCCTAAGGAATGCACTAGCAAATAGGCAGGAAGGAGGGTGGAAGAACAATGGGGAATAATAAAACTGCCATCACAGAGGTAACAAGCCTTTGTGTAAAGCAAATAAACAAAATGAAATGAGGTAAGAAACCACTATGGTTCTCAAAGGAAGTGGCAGGGAAGGTTCAAGAGAAAAGAAAGCATTCAGGAAGTACAAGGAATCACAGAAGGAACAGGACAGAGAACTGTATCAGTTAAAGCAAAGGAAGCTGGGAAGGCAGTCAGAACAGCAAAGGCCCAAACCGAGGAAAAGATAGCCAACCTCAGTTAAGAAGGGGATAAAACTTTATAGGTACATCAGCGAGTGAAGGAAGACCAAGGGAGGATAGTGAGGCTTAAAAAGGTGAGGGAGGGTGGGCAGAGGGTGACTGTGAAAGGCAGAGATACTAAGCAAATATTTTTGCTCAGTATTTACAAAGGAAGAGGAGGAGGTACCTAAAACAAACAGTAGAAACACTCTGGATACAGAAGTTGATACCAGCCCATTTACAGAAGAAAGGGTTCTGAAATAACTCTTAAAACTGAAGGTGAACAAAGCAATGGGGCCTGATGGGATTCATCCCAGAATTCTAAAAGAACTAAGGGTAGAACTAGTGACACCACTGACTACCCTCTTTAACAAATCATGGGAGGATGGGGTGGTACCCGAGGACTGGAGGAGGGCAGATGTGATTCCCCATCACAAAAGTGGGAGTAAGGCAGAAGCAGGAAACTACAGACCTGTTAGTTTAACCTCAGTGGTAGGGAAAATGATGGAATCACTTCTGAAGGAAAGAATTGTTGAGTATCTAGAGGCCAGAGGGGCACAGGACCCAAGGCAGCATGGATTCACAGTGGGAAGATCATGCCAGACAAATCTGATAGATTTCTTTGACTGGGTGACCAAAGTAGTTGATCAGAGGAGGGGCTATGGACATGGCCTACCTAGACTTTAGCAAGGCATTTGACACAGTCCCACACAAAGATTAATATACAAGTTAGCCAGCATGGGAGTGGGTCCCAAGATGATAGCCTGCATAAAGAATTGGCTGGAGAATAGGACACAGAGAGTAATAGTAAATGGTGTCCACTCTGAAAAAAAGGGGGTTAGTAGTGGGTACCGCAGGGTTCAGTATTAGGATCGTCCTCTTCAATGTCTTTATAAGCGACATTGCAGAGGGACTGGAAGGAAAAGTATGTCTCTTTGCAGATGACACAAAGATCTGAAACACAGTTGATGCACAAGGTGGAGTGGAAAGGATGAGAAGGAACTTGGCAAGGTTAGAGGAATGGTCAAATGTATGGCAGCTTAGATTCAATGCTAAGAAGTGCAAGGTAATGCACCTGGGAAACAAAACCCAGGGAAAAGTACACAATGGGGTGAGATACTAACAACAACAAAATGGAAAGGGACCTGGGGTAGTCATATCAGATGACCTAAAGGTGAGCAAGCAATGTGAGAGGCAGCAAGGAGGGCTGGGGAATACTGGGATGCATAGAGAGGCATTACCAGTAGAAAACAGGAAGTTATTATCCCTCTGTACAGACAGCTAGTGAGACCCCATCTGTAGTACTGCGTGCAGTTCTGGAGACCCAATCTCCACAAAGACATAGACAGGATGGAAGCTGTCCAGAGGAGGGCAATTCAAAATGGTGCAGGGTCTGCACTGGAAGACATATGAAGAGAGACTTAAGGAGCTTAATATGTATAGCCTCGAGGAAAGGAGGGAGACGGGGACATGATAGAAACTTTCAAGTACCTCAAGGGAATCAACAAAGTCCAAGAGGGTAGCAGCTTTCAAAAAAAAAAGGTGTACAAGAACAAGGGGCACAATTTGAAGATAGAAGAGGTGGCTCAGAGGTAATTTAAGGAAGTATTTTTCACAGAGAGGGTTGTGGTTGTATGGAACGGCCTCCAGAGGAGGTTGTGGAGTCAAAACAGTGATGGAATTCAAGCATGCATGGGACAGTCATAAGGCAATTCTAGGGGTGGGGGTAGGAAGAAGTAGGCTGCTGGTTAACTAGGACCTGCAGCTTATCCATCGGGTAGGAAATGGGCAGACTGGGTGGGCCAAGCAGTCCTTATCTGCCATCAAATTCTATGTTTCTATGTTTCTATGACACGTGGAAATTGATCTTGAACCCATTGAGCGGGGCATCGATGGGCGAGGCCAAGGAGATGAAGGACCAGTTTATGCATCCTAGGTCCGATAAGAGAGATGCTAGGTCCAGGGAGTTATATGACCTGGTGTGCAATGTCTTGGGGGCGAGCGGACCTGTGCACCTTCCTAATCAAAAAATCATGGTGGTCGCTTAGGAGTCAGAGCAGGCCTGCTGCAGAGAACCCTGTGTGGGTGGGTGGTGACAGCCCAGTCCAGCAGTGTGTGGCTTTGGGTCTTGTGATTTAGCCTGGTGGGGTTGGCTATGAGTTGAGTGAGGTCAGGGCCTTGATTTTAGTCTTGAGGTGAGCTTTGTCGCTGGCTAGCCAATTTGAGTTAAAATTGCGGTGGCATGGAGCTCGCCTCCTGCAGCTAGGGACTGTAAGGTGACCAGGTGGGTAAGGATGTCAGTAGGGGATGTGTTGGGGGGCAGTAGGTGCCAGCCACAAAAATAGGGGTAGAGCATGGAAGAGAGAGTTTAATTAGTGGGAGCTGATGTGGGCTGGGAGTGAGAGGATTTGCACTATTGAGAACTGCTGTTTGTTACATATACATAGTTCCACCTCCACTCTTTTACCTGGGCAGTCGTGTCTGATGATGGTGTATCTAGGTATGGATGCTTCAGCATCAGTATGCTGGTGTTTTAGTCAGGTGTCAGAAATAACCAGGATATCAGGCACTAGGTTAGGACAATAGGCTGTAGCAGAGATATTTTAGATAGTAGGCTGCAGGTGTTAAGGTGCAGGATCCTTAGTCCTTTGGGGAAAGAGAATGGGTTATTTGTGAATTTTTGTCAGATCTATCATCCAACAATCTGATTTCTATTAGATTCAACCCATAGAGTCCAATATAGAACATTCTCCAAAATGTAATTCATTACTCTTTCATTTTACAACAATATCAATTTGAGTGCCTGTTCCAACCCATTCTATATTGGTAATACCATTCCCACCTATCTGTATCTGCAAGAAATTTCTGAAAAGATTACATATTGTTTCTTTATATAGATAGTTAAGCCCAAATAGAGCGAGTCCAACAGGTTCCTGTTCTAACTTCTTCATTTGCATTTGAGCAGTATTATACAGATGCCTATTGGGAAAGGAAACAACAAATTATTGATCTCTAATTAGGGGACATTTAGCCATATATAAATGGCTGTTCTACAGTAGATGATTCAATATAGATGTCTAATAGCATTGCTGAGTGGTTTCTATATTCTTGATAGCAATGATTTCAGCAGGATTGATGGATACATCTAGTACTTCCTTCAATTTTTCTACTAATCTAAATGTCTGATCATCTCCTCAGGTAAGAACCGCATGTAGGGGCTATGATTCTAATTAGTGGAGTACTATCTGTAATCTCCACTTTCTTGGAGGTACTAGTGTTGATCTCCTTTCTAATAGAGTCAGTATTGGATGGGCAAGTTTCAATAAATGGTAAACTATCCAGATCTCTAGATACCAGAGATTCAGTATAATTTTCTCTTTAATTTACCCATTTATCCGATTCAAATGTCCCAGCTGTTTATTTAGCATTACAACTGCTTTCTGTAAATGATTCAATTGATCACCTAATTTACCACTTATTCCTTTTTCTAACTCTGTCTGTTCCTCCCACCACGAAGTTCCTTACATTCTAATTAATTCTGTTGTGTTGTCTCTGATTGATTATTATTGATATTAAATTGGCGATTTTGACTGATTCTTATTGGTGGCAGTAGATGACCTCTATTAACTGACTTAACATTTTGCATGCTGTTTTTATTCTTTTCTTTTTCCCTTTGTAGTCTTTGTTGATTTGCTATTCTTATGTGATTTCTTTCTCTCTATCGGGCTTTCTGGAATATGAATACTATCAAATTCCGGTCTTATCCTTCTTTCCACATTTTAGTTCCTCTTGATATTCTCCACCTTATCATTCATTCATTTCCCTATGATGGATATTCTACTGTGTATTATTTCATTTCTCAACATTTGCATAAAATCCTATTTAATAATAATTGTTCATCAAAAGGGTAGTAGCATTTTGTTGTTTTGATAGAAGATTAACTAATTTTTCACTAATATGCTGGTCTGATAAACACTTAATTGTTCATCTTCCAATTTTTAGTCTATCCCCATTTTTCCATACATTTTTACATAAATCATTAGCACCTCGATTTTCAAATTTTTAAACCAGTAATAATTCCTTGCAGGTCCCTGGATACTTCCTCTAGGATTGTCTTTTCCTTGTCCAGATAATACTCATTTCTCCCTTTAACTGATGTGAACTCATTTTCATTGTAGCATTCATTTGAGAATCACTTGCATTAAAGGAATCAGAGGCTTCCTGTTCTCCCAGTAAACCCTGATTACTAATTTATCTGATGTTACTCTAGTTTGGACAATCAGACGCAGATATTTCATCTACTACTTCAGTTCCTCAAGGTATCTACTGTTTCTAAAGTCTCAAAAGTTTTAACAGCAGTTCTTAATGAGATTTTCTGTGTTAATCTAATAAATTAGATTTATTAGAAGGGTAGAATGGTTTTACTATTACATAAGACTTCCTTGGGTTAGTTTAAGTGTTCTGTAATTTTGGTCTGCTTTGTGCATGTCATATTGACAGACATTTTATTGCTTAATGAGTGTTCTGTAGATTCTAAGTGCCTGATGCATCCTTTATTAATTAAACTGCTTTAAGCTGTTAAAGGTGAGATTTGAGGATCTTTTTGCCTTTGCTGCCTAGTATTAACCATTCTTGTCCCTTTTAATAGACTTATTATATAGCTTATATTACCAGAATTATATTGTAATAAATACACAAATATCAATAGTAGAGAGAGAGAATCTTAATAATACAGACTTCCACTATTCCATAGATCTTAATAATGCAAAATAGTGCAGTAATTCACAATTCTACAGTTTCCACAGTTCAAAACAGAAGTTATATATTTTTATGTCAGTCAGTAGTTCATCCATACATACCTACATCCATATATACCTACATACATCCCTCCATACCCACATACATCTGTACCTACATCCCTACCTACATCCATCTACATACATCCCTACATATCATACATTCTTACATCCCTACATACATACCTACATCCATACATACATACCTACCTACATCCATACATACCAGCATCCATACATACACACCTACCTACATCCATCCATTCATACACATACATACATACATCCATAAAACATACCTACGTCCACACATACAACTGCAATTACCCTTCCTCTTAGTGAAAAATCAAAATCACATTTTTATAGTTCAGCTCACCAGAGCCAGTCAGAATACAATGCAACTGCAGCTATCCCTCCTCCAAGTAATAAACAATGCAATGCATTCTGATTGACTCTGGTAACTAGCTGTGCTACAAAATTGTGATAGCCTGGAAAAAAATCACATTTTGTAATGCAGATAGCCACCAGAGGTAGTCACAATAATAGTACAACTGTACTCTGAATGTCTGGCTCTGGTGACTATCTGCCTTACAAAAATGTGATTCTCACAGTAAAAACAAACAAACACCACCACATTTTAAAATATAGACAGTTAGCTAAGTCAGAGTAAAACAAAAGTGTATTTTTATTTTTTGTTTGTTTTAAAATTACTTTAAGTGAGATAACCCTATGAAATACAGCATCTCGCTTTCATGGCAGTTCTAGAGAGGACAGCAGCAGTCAGCAGGTCAACATAGCCCAGTGTGACTAGTTCCATACAGGGTAAGTTATATGCAGGGAACACAGGCAAACTCTAAATGTAAGCACATCTGAGTAATAATCAAAACGAGTACATAAAGTGGACTCGCTGCCTTTTTATAATACAGACAATAAATTACTAAACCAGATAGCACAATACAACTGTAAACATCCCATGTAACTAATCAAGCATTTGTCAGTGCTCAACATGTTTGCTTGTATAAGGTTACAAGTTAGAACAACAATGTGCAGGAATCACAAAGGACTTGCGCTAGCACATCTTGGATGCCCTGACGCAAATGAGATGTGCCAGCACAAACTGTGATATTCATAGAAGATGCATCAGGGATGCCCTGGTGCATCCCCTGTGAATACAACAGTTGCGCCCAGCCCTGGATGTGCAACACAACCCCTGGCCAGGCTGGGTAGACACGGGGCAGTGCATCTCCTGATGCACTATGCTGAACACCGCCATTCGCAGCCATGGACATGCAAATGGGGCCATTAGGCATGCAAAGTGCAATGGGGCCATTTGCATGGACCTAGCAGGGTTTTGCCTGGCAGAATACGCCTGGCCCCTACAAGGGCTATGTACTGTACAGTGCACCCACGACTGCCAAGACAACTGGCACTCACCCCCACACCTTGCCCGCATCCCCATTATAATGCCGCTGTTTGCAGTGAATATGTTGAATATCCGAACACCTCCTGCCCACGTCCATAAGCACTGCCTAGCGTAAACATGTTGTAAATCAAACCCCACTCCCTGCCTGCATCCACTGTCATAGTCCACTCCCTGCAGTGAATAAGGTGAACTAACAGAACCCACCCTCCCACCCTGACCAATGTACCAGTGTCAACAATCTATAAGCCCCTAGAGTCCAGCAGATCTTCCCACCCACCTCAGGCAACCCCAACAAACCCAACTGCCCCGCCCCAGCAGTGTTCCATCATCAGTAAGCAGTACAACCCGCATCCTCATATCACCACAGCTGCCTGCTGACAGAGCTGTCTGTGAATGACAGCTACTATACAACTGTAGTCCACTGGTTGACCATGTCAACCAATGAGTTTGCAGTGTATATTGTAAGCAGTCATGCACAACTCATTCAAAAGTTGTGCATGACAGCTTATTGCACACACTGAAAGCCCATTGTCTGGCATGGTCGCACCAGTGACTTTCAGTGACAGTAGCTGCATTCACAGACAGCTCTGTCAGTGGGCAGCTGTGGCGTATGGGCTTGTGTTAACCGCTGACAATGGGAACTCTGCTGATATGGGGTGGTGGGTTGGCGGTACCTGAGTGGGTGGGGTGGTCTGCTGGCTACCAGGGGTTGGTGGATTGCCACGTTGGTGGTTTCTATGGCCAGAGTGGGGGACAGTGGGTTCTGTTATTTCACCTTATTCGCTATAGGGAGTGACTTGTGACAATGTATGCAGGCAGGAGGAGGATTCTGATTTGCAACATAGCCGCATTTTGATTTAATACCTCACCATAATTAATAACCAAGCTCATAACCTTCGATTCTCCCTGTGTCTAGTTAATTAGGTCAACTTGTGGATCTCTAATAGAACCCATAGAGTTAGAATAAATGGTTGTCTTTCAAATCCAGGTAGTGTCAACAGTGGTGTTCCCCAGGGCTCCATTTTGGGGCCTTCCTTGCTTAACATCTTTATAAGTGATATGTCAATAAGCAGTTCCAACGTTTTTCCAAATTTGCTGATGATACAAAGATGGGTGGTAAAATGGATAATGTCAAAGTATATCTTCCTTTTATCTGACCTAAAAAGAGTGGAACAATGGCCATTGAGAATGAAATGAAGTTCAATGTGGACAAATGCACAGTTATCCATGTTGGGAGGCATAACCCAAATATAAACTACTTTGTAAACAATAGACTAATTAAGGTATCCTCATGTGAACCAGAGCTTGGTGTCATCATCAACAACAACCTAACTCTTTGAACCACTGTGTTAAAATAACATGTATGGCTAATCAGGTTCTAAAACAAATCAGACCTTTATAACTAGGATGGAACTGTGTCTAATACCTGTATATAGAACTTATGTTAGGCCATTTCTTGATTACGGTTCCCATTTTTGTTTCCATATTTAAAGAGGGACATCAACATGATTGGAAAATTCAGAGGAAAGCCACCAAATTGGTACCATGACTATCAAAGTTAAATTACCAGTCTAGGCTGAAAGAAACTGGACTGTTTTCCTTACGTGATAGAAGATGTAGGGGATATATTCTTTAACTTATAAAACCCTGCAATCCCAACAACTAATAGAGCATTGTGTCTTACATTTTCTAAAAGATGAATTGTTGCTAGATCCCACAACAAATAGTAGTAGATTGGGTTAACGCTGCAAAAAGGATAATTTCTTTACTAGTAGAGCCTCTAAAGCTTGAATTCTTGCACAGAACATAATTTGTTCTGTAAATGTTCATAGCTTCAAAACTAAATTAGATAAATGGTCATATTCCAACCCACCTTAAGGTGAATTAACCACTTTATGTGGGGCAGTCACGATGGGCTGAAGCCTACTTTGTCCTAACTAACCCAAGTAATAGTCACCGAGGAGTAGCTTGTAACAATTGATTCTGGCAGGGATGGGGTTCTGATTTACAATATATTCACCACAGAGCGCAAATATAATGGGAGATGTGGGTGGGGGCACACTGGACTGCAGGGTGGGAAGGTCGTGCTGTCTGCAGTACAGCAGCTTACCTGTGGGTGACAAGAGACTTAATTCTACTTGTTGTAGATTTATCTCTAGGAGGTGCATCTTGACTTTGCCCCAGAGATGCCCCCGGTCGGCTGCGAATGGGGCTGTGTACCACACATGGGCATGCTCCTCACAGCCCCTCCAGATGCACCCACATATTATGGGTGGTATGTGGCATTGGCGATGCTGGCACATCAGGGATGTGCTGGCGTATCAGTCCCCTTTGCAGAATCGTGACAGTGTGCAATTTGGGATGTGTTGTGACATTTTGGATGTGCTGGGCACATCCTTTTGAGAAACCTGCCCAGTATCTTTAGGCTATGAGCAGACCTTACACATGCAGTAGCCACTGTCTTTGAACTTTGGGTTCCACCAAGTTAAGTGGCAAAGATCCCATATTCAGAGGCAGCCATGTGCAGTGTGCTGACAGAAGCACTGTGTGGCAATTTGTGCAGATCCAGCTTGGGGAACATTCAGACAGTTTATACACTCTGACTGGAGTGCACTGTTTGACTATGGGGCCATGTCAGCTCAGTACATCATGACTATGCAGTGCTGAGACAGCCCAGACTGAATATGGCCCACAGGAACTGATAAGGATAGTACAGTCCACAGGATAGCGCAGGGCTCTCATGGGTGACATTCAGCTCTAATATGGTAATAAGACCATTTGGTATGCAAGGTTCTATGAGCCATTTGCATGCAAGCATAGCTCACCATGAGTATTAATTCTGTAGCCATCTTGAATACTGAAAATGAGGCATCAACAGGTGTCTGCAGATTGGCCACAGTCACAAGAGGTTCTACTGGAGAGTCGCAAGAACAGGTAGGATAAAACTTAGTACTGTGTACACTTATCCTATAGGAAGTGTGGTAAATCACAGAATCTTAGAAATCTGATGGCAGAAAAGGACGCCAATGGCCCATCGAGTCTGTCCTTCACCCTCTACTCACCTTGTTTTCCATGGGCCCTCCCTTCCCCCAACTTCTCAACCCCATATGTCTGTCCCATGCCTTCTTGAATCCTCCACCATTTCAGCCCCCACTACCTGCTCTAGCAGTTTGTTCAAGATCTCCACCACCCTCTCCATGAGGGTTCGCCCCTCACAGTGCCTCTATATCTTCCTCCTCCAATCATAGGCTATGCCCTCTAGTTTTAGCCCCTCCTTCCTTTTAAATAAGCTCCTCCTTCAGCTTATTGATTCTCTTCACACACTTAAAAGTTTCAGTCATGCCCCCCTCCCTTCCTGTCTCCAATGTGTACAGATCCAATCCCTGCTCCTCTGCTTGTGTGACTTCACCTGCATGCCGTGTTTATTTTTTATTTATGACTTTATTAACCAGGTAGGTGCACTGATCTCAGGGAGCATTTGCAGGCACAACCCGGCCACGTAAGGCGCACAGAGTAGAAACATCAACATAACAAGAGCAGGTAATACATAGTGAAAAGTTACAGTTGTTAGAGGGGAGTTTGTGAGAGAACTTATGATGGAAGAACTGATGTCAAGGAGTGACCACCACTCAGTATGACTCACATTGGATATGGACAAGGAAGGCATGGAATCTGGCACAAGAGTGCTGGACTTCAGGAGGGCTGACTTTGGGAGGATGGGGAAGTGGTAAACAGGTACCTGGCTCCGAATTCAACCTAGTATGGGCACTAACCAGAGGCGAGAGCTCATAAAGCTGGGGATAGTGAAGGCAACCAAACCTGCTGCAAGGCCCAGAGCAAGAAGGCTAGGGCTAAGAAACCGAGCTGGTTGAGTAAGGAGGTCATGGAAAGGTAAGGAGGAAAAGAGTTGCCTTTAGGATGTACAAGAAAACAGGGAGGGGAGGAGACATGGAGGAGTACCTGACAGAACTGAAGGAGGTGACACGGGCAGTAAGGGGAGCCAAGGCATCTACAGAGCTCAGGCTGGCACAAGGCATTAAGATGGGGAGAAGTACTTTTAGGTACATCAGGGAGAAAAGGAGCTGTAAGGACCACATAGTAAAGATTAGGAAGGAGGGGTTGGATGGAAGCAGGGTGGTGATAAGGCAGAAGCGCTAAATGATTACTTCTGCTCAGTATTTACTAAGAAGAGGGAGGGTAATACCTGAGGGGGAGGGATGGCAGAAACAGGGGAGGGGTGACAGATGGGGAAATCATGGTGGGCAGAGTTCAGGAGGCTTTGAAGGCACTGAGGGTGGACAAGGCGCCAGGCCTGATGGCATCCACCCAGGGTACTGAAGGAGCTGGCAGAGGTCCTGGCGGACCTTTGCAGACCTATTTAATGCCTCACTACACTCAGGGTGTGTACCTCAGGATTGGAGGGATGGCTCATGTGGTGTCTCTTCACAAGAGTGGCCCCAAAGATGAATTGGGGAACTCACAGAACGGTGAGCCTCACATCTATCGTGAGTAAACTGATGGAGACTATTCTGAAGGAAGGGCTGGTGGCCCTCCTAGAGGCCAAAGGGATCACAGGACAGCAGACAGCATGGCTTCATATGGCAGATCCTGCCAAACCAACCTGGTGAAGTTCCATGACTGGGTAACTAGGCAACTGGACAGGGGCCATGCAATGGATGTCCTGTATCTGGACTTCAGTAAGGCATTCGACTTGGTGCTACATGGGAGGCTGGGAAGTAAGTTAGAAGGCACAGGGTGGATGCAAAGCTGATGAGATGGGTAGGAACTGGGTTCAGGGAAGGCAACAGAGGGTGGTGGTGGGTGAGAGCTCCACACTCAGTGGGTAGTGGCGTGGTGTTCCACAGGGCTCAGTGTTGGGACCAGTGTTGTTTGGGATATTCATTGCAGACATATCATTGGACATCAAGAGCAAGATCAGCTGGTCTACGATGATACTAAGATGGGAGTAGTGGTGGATGACCTAGGAGGACGGCAGGGGTTGCAGGATGATCTGGCAAAGCCTGAAACTTGATCAGACACCTGGCAACTGGGGTTTAATGCCAAAAGTGCAAGGTGCTGCATTTTGGGGTGAAGAACCCAAGGAGTAGTTACCAGCTGGGCAGAGTGCATTTAGCCCAGACAGAGGAGAAGGATCTGGGGTGCTCATTACAGGGTCAATGAACAACTCAGCACAATGTAGGAAGGCAGCTGCAAAGGCCAAGAAAATGCTGGGTTGCAATGCAAAGGGTATATCCTTGAGAAGATGATTCTGCCACTGTATAGGTCATTAGTTAGACCACACCTGGAGTACTGCGTGCAGTACTGGCACCCATATCTGAAGAGGGACATTAAGTTACTGGAGAGAGTACAGTGCAGGGCTACAAAGATGATCAAGGGTCTGGGGACTTATATGAGAGGAGGCTGAGGGAGTTGAGCATGTACTGGCTGGATGAGAGGAGAGGAGAGACAGGGGGACATGACTGAAACCTTTAAGTACAGAATAAACAAGACAGGTACAGAGGGCCTGTTCAAAGTCAGGAGGGAGGGACAGCAGGGTCATGATATGAGACTGGAGGAGGGAGAAAGATTCAGGAGGTAGATGAGGAGACACCTTTTTACAGAGAGGGTGGTGGCTGGGTGGAATGCGTTACCTGTAGAAGTGGTATCCAGTAGAACAGTGGACTGCTTCAAAAGGGATGGGACATGACAAAGGGAGGGTCAATGAAGGAAAGGGTGGAAGGGAGGTGCAGCTGCAGAATAAGGGTGCCAGCTGCACATTCGAGCAGACTTGACAGACCTCTAGGCTTTTATCTGCTGGCAAATTTGGTATGTTCATGTGTCACATTTGGCAATACATGGTGGCAGTAGTTGAAGGACATCAAATAATAAAGCAAAGTACAGTTTCAGTAAATAAGAGAACCTATTTGGCCCTACTCCTGGAACTTATACGGGGTAGTCCTTAAAGCAGTGGCAGGTGGATGCCAACAGGAGCCAGTCTTTAAGGTGAGTCTTGAACTGGCAGCAGTATTTATGGTGTGCAGTTCAGTTGGCAGCTTGTTCCATAGTGTGGGGCTGCTACAGACAGGGCTCTAGCACCCATGTTCATGACTACCCTGGGGATTGTCAGAGGGGATACTGGAGCAACATAGGCAATGGTGTGAGGTTTGGATGGTAAGAACGGGAGTAAGAGGGGATTTCTGGCCAATACGGATGGCAGAATCAATAAACTGTACAGTGCAAGGTCAAAGTGGGCTTGTAGTGGGAGCCACCCAGTGTAGTGTAGAGTGTACAGTAGTACGTGGAGAAAGGGGCCAGCAGGGAGAAGTGGCAGGCACTGTTGTATGCTACTGATAGTTTTGCCATGGTGGATGTGGAGGTCCTGGAATAGATGGGGGCAGTAGTCCAGGACAGGTAGCAGGTTTCCTGGATGATGGCATGGCAGGACTCAGGGTGAGGTATTGCCGATATCTGTAGGCAGCCCCTAGTTTTTGCTGAAATCTTGAACCAGGGAGTTTATGTGCTCTCTAAAGGAAAGGGAGGGGTCAAGCACAACCCTAGATATTTGAAGTGTTGGACGTTTCTAGACATGGCCATCAGGGGATGTGATGATTAGGTGGGTTAGATTTGCATTAGTTAGAAGGGCTTAAACCGATCAACATTGTTTTTGTTTTTTTGGCACTGACCAGAAGAAGGCTGCGTGTAGTTTTGTGAGAGAGCTGCAGAAAGGAGGATAGGACACTTTCCGCTGGAGAAGAGCATGAGGTCTTTGGCATAAAGGACTGAGTGACAAGTGAGACTGTCGCTGGAAGGGAGTTAATGAATACGGAAAAAGGAGGGTATCAGGATGGAGCCTGGGCAACCCCAGTAGAGACAGGCAGTTTTAGTGAGCAGGCTGGGCCAATGCACAAAACTGGGAACGCCCTATAAGGTAGCTTCCAAACCAGGTGGTGACCTCTCAAGAGCAGCCAAGGTGATGCGATTTGGAGACGAGGAGTGAGTGATTGACCAGGTTGAAGGTTTTGGAGAGGTCAATGAAGACTGCCAGTTGCATTTCCATGGTCCATGTTTGTGAGGATGTGGTCAGTTAGAGTGCGAGGGCAGTGGTGGCAGAGTGATTCTTGAGGAAGCCATGTTGTTGGATACATAGTAGGTCGATTTGCCTAAGTAGTCAACAAGTTACATACATAGATACATAGACAGTGTCGGGCAGATAAGGGCCTATGGCGCACCCAGTCTGCCCATTTAAGTTTGTAAGTTCAGTTTATGTT
Organism: Neoceratodus forsteri; assembly: GCA_016271365.2. NCBI lineage: Eukaryota > Metazoa > Chordata > Ceratodontiformes > Ceratodontidae > Neoceratodus > Neoceratodus forsteri. The sequence goes on from CM057459.1 coordinate 1,473,087,199, forward strand.
TTCCAAGAAGTCTGTTGCCTCACCCCTGACCTCCAGAATTACTTTATGTCTATCCCATGCATTTTTAAATCCCATGATTGTTTCAGCCCCACCACTTCCTCTGGCAGGGTGTTCCACTTGTCCACCACCCGTTCTGTGAAGAAATTCTTCCTCACGTTTCCTCTGAATCGTCCTCCTCCAACTTCATCCCATGCCTCTAGTCCTGGAACATCTTTTTCGCTTAAAATAGTGCATTCCTGCACCCTGTTCCTCCCTGTAAGATACTTGTATGTCTCGATCATATCCTCTCTCCCTCCCTCCTCCAGGGAGTACATGTTCAGTGCCTTCAACCTGTCCTAATAGGACTTGTGATGCAATCCATGCACCATCTTTGTTGCCCTCCTCTGAACCTTCTCTACCCTATGTCCTTACGTAGGTAAGGTCTCCAGAACTGCACAGTGTACTCCAGGTGCGGCCTCACTAGTGTCTTATATAGTGGAATTATGACCTCCATTTTCCTGCTGGTGATGCCCCTGCCTATGCATCCCAGCATCCTATTTGCTTTACCTGCTGCCTTGTCACACTGTTTCCCTGCCTTGAGGTCATCAGAGATGATAACCCCAAGATCCCTTTCCTGCTTGGTGCATGCTATATCCTCACCCCCAACTGATATATTGTGCCAGGGTTTTTGTGCCCCATATGCATTATCTTGCACTTCCTTGCATTGAATTTCAACTGCCAAACCCTGACAATTCTTCCAAGTTTCTGCAGTTGGTGGTGGACAACTTTTCAAGCAGCTTGCTTAGGTGATGAAAGATGGAGATTGGGCGATAGCTGTCTGTGGATTGTGGGTCCCCAGCTTTATGAATGGGAATGACCTTCACGGTTTTCCATGTATCAGGCATGGAGGAAGTGGTCAAGGCGAGGTTGAAAATGAATATTAGGGGGCGAAGATGGCAGAAGAGATAAGTCTAAGGAAGACGGGATAATCCGTCTGCTCCAGGGGAGCTGTAGTTTGGGAGGCTCTTTAGGGAGTTTAGTTATGTCAGCGTGTGAGAGTATTTTGAAGAAACAGGGTGAAGGGGAGGTTGAGAGGTAGGCCCAGCTGGGTGATGTCGTGGGGCATGCAGAAGGACTGGGTTTTTACATGCCATTTGGGAGTTTGCACAGATACATAGTGAGGTTGTAGAATTTGTCGTTGAGGGCCTTGGCCACCCCTTGGGGATCGGTAATGAGGCCAGCAGTAGTGTGTAGCTGTGTGACAGGCTTACTGGAGGGGGTTAGTAGTGAGCCAATAGATGCCCAGAATTGTTTACGGTCCCTCAGGTTAGTTTGCTGGAGATTGCGAAATGTGTGTTTGAGAGCTTTGGCCAGGTGCTTGCAAAGGTTCCTCAGATGCCTGTAATCATCCTGTAGGGTTGGGGATAGAGATTGGTGAAGTGGCCCCATTTCCGCAATGTGAATCACGACGAAGAGAATTTGTGGAGTGCTCCACAATGCAAAGCAGAGTACTTTGTGTTGTAATAGGTAAAGCAAAGTCCATTGAAAATGACTTTGTGTTACTCTGCCTTCCCAAACCACTACTCCACCAATTCTTAATGCAGAGTACGTTGAAAACAATGTACTTCACCTCACTTCACTTTGTTTTTAAGCTCCAAGGGCTAATTTTGCAGCGATTCATGGGATTTCAGGTCATATGGGTTCTAGATTGTTCTGCATAGCCTCAGTTCAGGGTAGTGTGTGTAGGAAGCTGTAGGAGACAGTCTGCTCTGATAGCTCTCTGGATTCAAACCTTCTAAAAGCTATTATAAAGCCTTTTGAGTAATTTTTTGCTGAAACTTTAGTTCATTGATTGTAGGAACCCTCCTGTGCTCATATGATTGAGCTTTATTGTTTGTGTATGGATTTCGAATGTTAATGTACACATTCAGTCTGTATACTGAGAGGCCGTGGAAGTGTACTTTAGGAAGGGGCGATCTGTGGTGTAGGTAGATTAACGGAAAAAAGATTTCTTTTTGTTTTGATGATATTTTTCTTGTATAGCTGTTAATGTACACACAGTAATATTTTCAATAATTCTTGGCATTTTTTGTGCAGAAGTGCATAATTTTAGTGTGTTTAAAATATGTGGTTATATTACTGAAGTTTTCAATTGCTATGCACTACTTATGTATGTATGTATGTGTGTGACGCTGTCATCAAAATCAGACACCTTTTATTGTGCCAATAGTAATTTCAGCAATATGAATCTGCTATCCACTGCAGCTGTGTGATTTTTGTACTTTTTTGTGGTATCTTTACTGGTACTAGTACTAGTGACTGTTACTGCAGCAGTGCAGTACCTGCCCCCCGTGGCCCGCCTCTAACCTGGCAAAGGTATTTTCCAGATTTGAATTTCTGATGGTGAGCACTGGTTGGGTGTTGTGCCTTTGCATCTGCATCTCTTCAGTGCACAGTGCAATCTTAATCTGTCTGTGCATTTGCATCTCTTTAGGGCTCAATCTCCATCTGTAACTTAAGTCACAGTTGTTTCTTTGGCTTCCCTTTAGAGTACTGGACTGGTGTGATGCATAATACATAGAAACATAGAAACATAGATTTTGATGGCAGATAAGGACTGCTTGGCCCTCCTAGTCTGCCCATTTCCCATAGTACTCATTAATATGCATTTTAAGTCAGGACCATCATCACGAATCACTCATGATACAAATCCTGTTCTTCATCATCACGGTCACAAATGCAGTCACAAATCACGATTCACCATCACATCACGAATCACATTAATTTTTTTACTAGTTACTTAGATGTATTGTAAGCCTGTTTTGTAGTATCTCTCCAGGCTTCACCATCCCACCACTGTACTCATTAATAAATGTTTTAAGTTGGGGAGTTTTGTGCTACAGCTCATTGGGGAGGTACAGCCGTAGGGCATTCACATTCCCAATACAGTTCCATATTGGTTATCTCACACCTTTGACAATCGAATCATGTTCTTCATCATCACGGTCACAAATGCAGTGACAAATCACGATTCATGATCATGTCACGAATCACAAGATTAATTTTTTACTAGTTACTTGGATGTATTGTAAGCCTGTTTTGTAGTATGTCTCCAGGCTTCACCACCCTACCACTGTACTCATTAATAAAGAGTTTTAAATTGGGGAGTTTTATGATACTGGCTCAGCTCATCAGGGAAGTACAGCCATAGGCATTTGCACTCCTTCCTGTACAGCATGTGAGTTACAGTACTTCAGTAGTGGTGGGTAAATGGCCCAATTAGCTCCGTGAAATAATTCATGGAGTAACGCAGAATCCGTGAGTACTGCACAATATGAAGTGGAGTTTTGTGCTACAGTCATCAGGGAAGTACAGCTGTAGGCATTTGTGTTCCCAATACAGTTCCATATTAAATATCTCACACTGTCAACACCAATCACGTTCTTCATCATCACTGTCACAAATGCAGTCACAAATCACGATTCACAATCACATCAGAATCACATTAATGTTTTTACTAGTTACTCAGATGTATTGTAAGCCTGTTTTGTAGCATCTCTCCAGGCTTCACCACCCCACCACTGTACTCATCAAGAGTTTTAGATTGGGGAGTTTTATGATACAGGCTCAGATAATCAGGGAAGTATAGCCAAAGGCATTGGCGTTCCTTCCTGTACAGCATGTGAGTTACAGATACTGTAAGTAGTGGTGGTAGTGGCCCACAATGCTTGCAAAATGATTCACGGAGTAACGAGAATCTATGGAGTACTCACAATCTGAAGCGGAGTACTTTGCTTCATAATGAGGAATGCGAAGTCCATTGAAATCAATGACTTTGCATAACTCGCCTTCCCAAACCACTTCTCCACCAATTTAAAGGTGAAGTACATTAAAATCAATGTAATTTGCCTCACTTTGCCTTGTAATTGAGCTCCAAATGAAATTCTGCAGCGTATTTAAGGGATTGCAGGTCACATGGGCTCTAGATTGTCCTGCACACCTCAGTTCTGGCCTGGGTAGTGTGTGTGTGTAGTGGTAGCTGGAGACAGTCTGCTCTCAGAGCTCTGCAATTCAAAACCTCTAAAAGCTTTTGAAAATGCCTTTTGAGTAATTTTCTTTGCTCAAAATTTAGTGCATCGACTGCAGGAAACCATTCTGTGCTCATATCATCAATTGTTTATTGTTGTGTGTGGATTTTGAATGTTAATTTAGAACAGTCAGCTTGTGTACTGTGAAGTGTGCTTTGGGGAGGGCGTATTTGTGGTGTAGGTACATTAACTGGGAGAAAAAGGCAGTCTTTCTGTTTTGGTTACATTTTCTTCTATAACTGTGTTAATGTACATGCTAATATTTTTAAGTAATTGACATTTTTTCTGATTGTTGTGGTGCAGCAGTGTATAATTTGTTTAAAACATCTATTTATATTACTAAAGGTTTTAATTTACTATGCACTACTTGTAATATGTGTGTATGCGTGATGCGTGCCAATAAATCAGACACCTTTGTTGCATCACAGAGTAATTGCAGCAGTGTGAACCTGCTATCCGCCCGCACCTGCATTAATTTTTTACACTGCTTTGTGGATCTATACTGGTAATGGATTGTTACTGCCATGCACTTACCCCCATTGGCAAAATGTATTCTTTCCAGATTTGGATTTGTGACTTGTAGAGCACTGGTTAGGGTGGTGTTGTGCCTTTTCATATACATCCATTGAGTGTGCAGCACAATCCTAATCTGTCTGTGCATCTGCAGTGCACCATTAATTCTGGAGACTGCATTTCTTATTACGCTCTCATTTCACTTCGTCAGCATTGGGGAATTTTCTGGACACAAGACAGTGGCATTTTGGGGATGCACATTAATTCTGGTGGCTTTTATGTAGACCACTGCATGCCTGACTGAGTACCATTAATTACGTACAGACTCTGCATTTCTTGTTACACTCATTTCAGTTCATCAGCTCTGGGAGATTTCTGGACACAAGACAGTAGCACTTTGGGGATGCACATTAATTCTGGTGACTTGTGGGTGGGATGCTGCCAGTATTGTTGTCACTCCACCTTACTTCCGTTTAAGGCAGAATGACAACACAAAGTGATAATTACAAGGGCAAAGTGAGCCTTTCTCACGGGGCACCCCATGTAGCTAAGCACCAACATGAAGTGGGCCACTTCGCTGCACTTTCACTGGCGATTTTAAATTCGCTGCATCTCTAGTCAGGGATGGGGATGCTTTGCTCGTGATCAGGCATGGTCCTCATCTTCATGAGGGAGGAGATGTACCATCTTGGCTGCCCTTCTCTGAACCCGCCTATCCCATCTATGTCCTTGTGTAGATGCAGTCTCCAGAACTGGACCCAGTACTCCAGGTGTGGCCTCATCATGGCTTTGTAAAGATGCATTAGTACCTCCTCCTTTTGCTAGTAATGTTCCTCCCAATGCATACCAACATTCCACTTGCTTTCCCACTACTTTGCTGCATTGGCTACCCAACCTTAAGGTTGCTTTATATTTTAAACCTCAGATCCCTCTCTTGCTCTGTTTTCAATCCCACCCCCAAAGTGTAAGCTGCTTGAGGTTATTGTTACACCCAGTGCATCACAACACACTTTTTGGCACTGAATTTCAATTGCCAGGTTTTGGACCACCCTCCAGAATCTTCAGGTCCTGCATCATGGCCTCCCTACCCCCGATGTCCACCCTATTACAGATTTTCATATCATCTGCAAATAGGTACACCTTCCCTCCAGCCAGTCCACTATATCATTGATGTAGATATTAAAAAGGAGGGGTCCTAGTACTGACCCCTTGGGCACCCACTCGTCCACCCATCTCACCTTGGGTGCACCCAGTTTACCAACACTCTCTGACTTTTGCACACCAGTTTTCTACCCAACTAGTTATTTTTCAGCCCACTTCTAAGCTTTCTGATTTATTTACTAGGCTTCTGTGAGGTACGGTGATGAGGCCTTACAGAAGTCCAGCTAGGCTATGCTCACTGCCCTCCCTGGTGAATCACCTGTGTCACCCAGTGGAAAAACTTTATCAGGTTCATCTGGTATGACCTCCGTTAGTGAAGCATGCTGCCTATCATCCTGTAGGCTGATATTCACCAGGTAGTCCGCCACCTTTCCTTTATTAATGCCTCCATCACCTTCCCCACCTCCAAGGTGAGGCTGACCAGGTGATCATTCTCTGCCACCTCCTTACTGCCCCCTTGTGCAGAGGTTTCGTGATCTACCTCCTTCAGTCCTTCAGCACCCACCCTGTATCCAGGGACAAGTTAAATAGTCTCACTAGTGGGGCAGCCAGCTCTTCCCTCAGTTTCAGGAGTACCCTCAGATGCAAGCTGTCTGGCCCCATCGCCCTGCCCACCTTTAACCTGCCTGGTTCCTCCCTTACCTTGTCTACACTAGAAAAGGCTAGGGTCCACCTTTTTGTCTTCCTTCCCTCCCTTCAGCTCATGTCTCCTACCCCTCCTATAGAAGACTGAGCAGAAGTGGCTATGTAGCACCTCTGCTTTGTCCCTCCAGCTGTATTCCTCCCTCCCCTCAACCGTACTAGCCTCTGCCTTGCCTTCCTTCTTTCCTCCACATATGTAAACAAAGGTTCAGCTCCCTTTTGGTCTGCTTAGCTTTTTCTCCTAAGTATCAGCTTTAGCCCTCCTTATCTTCTGCCCTGCTATCCTACACTTCCTACAGGCCTTCCTGTCCTCCTTCCTTCATGTCATCCTATAGTTTCTGAATGCCCTCTTGCTCTCCCTGAATAGAAACATAGAATTGATGGCAGATAAGGACCACTTGGCCCATTTAGTCTGCCCATTTCCTACCTAATGCATAGGCTGCAGATCCTAGTTAATCAACAGCTTACTTCTTCCAGCCCCCACTAGAATTACCTTATGTCCCATGCATTCTTGAATTCTCCCACTGTTCTCAACTCCAACCTCCTCAGAAAGGCTGTTCCATGCATCCACAACCCTTTCTGTGAAAAATACTTTCTAACATTACCTCTGAGCCGTCCCCTGCCTTCAAATTGTGCCCCTTATTCTTGCACATCTCTTTTTCTGAAAGATGCTACCCTCCTGTGCTTAGTAATCCCTTGAGATACCTGAAAGTTTCTATCATGCCCCCACTCCCTGCACCATTTTGGCTGCCCTCCTCTGAACAGCCTCTGCTCTGTCTATGTCTTTGCAGAGATGGGGTCTCCAGAATTGCACGCAGTACTCCAGATGGGGTCTCACCAACTGTCAGTACAGAGGATAACAACTTCCTGTTTTCTACTATTGATGCCCCTCCTGTGCATCCCAGTATCCCCCAGACCTCCTTATGCCTTCTCACATTGCTTGCCCACCTTTAGGTTATCTGATATAATTACTCCTAGGTCTCTTCCAAATTTTGTTGTTGTTATTATCTCACTGCCCATTGTGTACTCTTCCCTGGGTTTTTGTTTCCAAGGTGCATTACCTTCTTCTTGCACTGAGTCTGAGCTGCCATATATTTGACCATTCCACCAACCTTGCAAGTCCCTTTTCATCCTTTCCACCCCACCTGTGTATCAACTCTGTTGCAGATCTTTGCTCATCTGCAAAGAGACATACTTTTCCTTCCAGGTGCTTTCCAATGTCACTTATAAAAACATTAAAGAGGACCAGTCCCAGTACCAAACCCTGTGGCACCCTGCTAGTTACCCTCCCTTCTTCACTGTGGATTCCGTTTACTATTATCTTTTTGCGTCCTGTTGTCCAACCAGTTTTCATCTAGGCTACCACCTTGGGACCCACTCCAAGGCTGGCTAACTTGTATATTAACTTTCGTGTGAAAGTGTGTCAAATGCCTTGCTAAAGTCTAGATAGGCCATATCCACATCCCCTCCCTGGTCTACTACTTTGGTTACCCAGTGAAAGAAATCTATTAGGTTCGCTCTAACATGACCTTCCTGCTGTGAAACCATGTTGTCTTGGATCACGTGTCGTAATGGCCTCTAGGTACTCAACAGTTCTTCCTTTCAGAAGTGATTCCATCATTTTCCCTATCACTGAGGTCAAACTAACTGGTCTGTAGTTTCCTGCCTCTGCCCTGCTCCCACTTTTGTGAAGTGGAATCACATTTGCCCTCCTCCTGTCCTCCGGAACCACCCCATCCTCCCATGATTTGTTAAAGAAAGTAGTCAGTGGTGTTACTAGTTCTACCCTTAGTTCTTTTAGAATTCTGGGATGAATCCCATCAGGCCCCATTGCTTTGTCCACCCTCAGGTTCAAGAGTTCTTTCAAAACCCTTTCTTCTGTGAATGGACTAGTAACAACCCCCTATCTAGAGTGTTTCTCTTGTTTGGATGAGGTACCTCCTCCTCTTCTGTTGTGAATAGTGAGCAGAAATATTCATTCAATATCCCTGCTTTTCACTATTACCCTCTGCCCCATTCCTTCCCCTTTATTAAGTCTCTGTATCCTCCCTTGGTCTTTCTTCACTCCCTAATATACCTATAAAAGGTTTTATTCTTCTTAACAGAGTTGGCTGTCTTTTTCTCAGTTTGTGCCTTTGCTATTCTGACTGCCTTCCCTGCCTCTTTCTGTTTTAACTGATAAAGTTCTCTGTCCTGCTCCTTCTGTGTTTCCTTAGATTTCCTGAATGCTATCCTTTTCTCCTTAACCTTCCCTTCCACCTCTTTTGAGAACCACAGTGTTTTTTCCTTTGTTTTGTTGATTTGCTTCACACAAAGGCTTGTTGGCTGTGATGGCTGTTTTGATTATTCCCCATTGTTTCTCCACCTCCTTCTTGCCCATTTGCTAGTGCTTTTGTGAGGCACCCTCTCATTTTCTCAAAGTCAGCCCTCTTAAAGTCCAATACTCTTGTTTTGTATGGCTTGACTCTAGGGCTTTGTTTATTGTGAACCACACTGTTTGGTGGTCACTTGTTCCCAGATGGCTACCCACTTCTAAATCTGAGATCCTTTATCCATCCCCATTTGAGAGAACCAGGTCCAAGATTGCTTCCTCCCAGTGGGTTCCAACACTAGCTGTCTGAGGCATGCCCCTGTAGGGCATCAAGAATGACCCTGCTCTTGGATGTGCCTGCAGCAAAGGTGCTCCAGTTAACATCTGGCATATGTAGGTCCCCTGTTCTGCCATTTTAAAGACACATTCTATCATTTCCTTGTCCATTCCCTCCCGAGATGGGGGTCTGTACCAAAATCCCCATGCAGATTGTGGTGCCATTTCCTGACTCCAGGGAGACCCATAGTGACTCATCAACTTCTTGTGTACGCTTTAGTTCTGTTGCTTTAATCCCTTCCCTTATATAGAGAACTACTCCTCCTCCTCTTTTACCCACACTGACCCTCCTGTAGATAATCTATCCTGGTATGTTGACATCCCAGTCATGGTTCTCTGTGTACCATGTTTCAGTGACTGCCACAATATCCAGGCATCCCTGTTACATCAAGGCTACTAGTTCAGGGAGCTTGTTACACAGACTACGGGCATTGGTACTCATCACCCTCCAATTTTGATGGCCTTACCCTTTTAGTCCCATCATAGATACATAGATACATAGACAGTGTCGGCAGATAAGGGCCTATGGCCCACCCAGTCTGCCCATTTGAGCTTGTAAGTTCAGTTTGTTTTACTAGAAGTCTGTTGCCCTTACCCCTGACCTCTAGAATTCCTTTATGTCTATCCCATGCATTCTTAAATCCTGATTGTTTCAGGCCCCACCACTTCCTCTGGCAGGGTGTTCCACTTGTCCACCACCCGCTCTGTGAAGAAATTCTCTCTCATGTTTCCTCTGAATCGTCCTCCTCCAACTTCATCCCATGCCTCTAGTCCTGGAACATCTTTTTCACTTAAAATAGTGTTTTCCTGCACCCTGTTCCTCCCTGTAAGATACTTGTATGTCTCAATCATATCCCTCTCCTTCCTCTCTTCCAGGGAGTACATGTTCAGTTCCTTCAACCTGTCTTCATAGGACTTGTGATGCAATCCATGCACCATTTTGTTGCCCTCCTCTGAACCTTCTCTACCCTGTCTATGTCCTTACGTAGGTATGGTCTCCAGAACTGTACACTGTACTCCAGGTGGGGCCTCACTAGTGTCTTGTATAGCGGAATTATGACCTCCTTTTCCTGCTGGTGATGCCCTGCCTATACATCCCAGCATCCTATTTGCTTTACCTGCTGCCTTGTCACACTGTTTCCCTACTTGCGGTCATCAGAGATGACAACCCCAAGATCCCTTCTGCTTGGTGCATGCTATATCCTCACCCCCAACTGATATATTGTGCCAGGGTTTTGTGCCCCATATGCATTATCTTGCACTTCTTTTGCATTGAATTTCAACTGCCAAACCCTTGACCATTCTTCAAGTTTCTGCAGGTCGCTCTCATTCTGTCTACATCCTCTGGTGTGTCTACTCTGTTACAGAGCTTTGTGTCATCAGCCGAACAGTGAAATTCTGCCTTCTAGATCCTGCGTAATGTCACTGATGAAGATGTTGAATAGGACGGTCCTAGCACTGATCCCTGTGATACCCCACTGGTCACTCCTCCCTCTGTGGAGTGACAGCCATTTACCACCACCCTCTGTGTCCTGCCACCCAGCCAGTTACCTACCCACCACACTATTGTCCTGCCCACACCCATATTCCCAGTTTGTGTAATAGTCTTCTATGTGGCACAGTGTCAAAGGCCTTGCTGAAGTCCAGATAGGCCATGTCCTCTGCCCTCCCTGATCCACCTCCTAGTCACCCAGTCAAAAATTTAACGAGGTTGGTCTGACATGACCTCCCCTGGTGAAATCATGCTGCCTTGGGTCCTGTAGTCCATTGACAACCAGATGTTCCACCAATCTCTCCTTCAGTAGTGCTTCCATGATCTTCCCCACTACCAAGGTGAGGCTGACTGGTCTGTAGTTCCCTGCTTCCTCTTTGTTCCCACTTTTGTATAAGGGGACTACATCTGCTGTCCTCCAGTCTTTGGGTACCTCCCTGTTTCCAGTGATCGGCTAAACAGGATAGCCAGAGGTTCAGCCACCACCTCTCTTAGTTCTTTAAGGACCCTGGGGTGCACCCGTCTGGCCCCATTGCTTTATCAACTCTTATTACTTCCAGTTCCTTCAGGACCCTTTCTGTAAAGGGACTTGTGTCCATTTCTGCACCATTCTCACCCCTTGTACTCCCTTCAGACCCATTACCCCTCTTCCTCAGTAAAGACTGAGCAGAAATACCTGTCCTTGTCCTTACTGCATTTTCAGCATTTACCCCTGTCCTGCTCCCTACTGACTTATTTACTTGGTGTTTACCTCTCTAATTACTGTATTTGGTGGGGGAAGGCTGGGATTTACCAGCTCCTTTTCAGTGCCCCCCTTGGCTAGTTTGAATGCTTGCCAATGAAGCATTTAAACCTGTCATCTAGGATCCTGGTTACCCCTGGACAGATGTAGACCATCACGTCAGTATAGGCCTGCATCCCTCCAGGTGGCTCCCAGTCCCCAATAAAGCCAAAACCTGAGCTACACACAGTTTTTCAATCATTCATTGAATCTCATGGTATGGAGTACCCTATCAGCATCCTTGCCATAGACAGGCAGCACCTCCAAGGTTACCGTGACATGCTACTTGTCTAAGCCCCTCCCAACTCTACAAACTCCTCTTGCACTGCTCTGATCCCATTTTCAGCCAGGTCATTTGCCCCTAGGTGGATAATGACATCCAGCTCCCTCCCTCATGCAGCTGCTCCCACGATCCTGAGGATCTGCTTCCTGTCCCACCAAGCCATGGCACCAGGCAGGTACTTTACCTCCCTTTCCCCTTCATCCCCACTTCTACACCCCTATGATAGACTCTCCCACAAGGAGTTGTTGCCTTCCCTGTGGGATCTCATGCCACCCTCCTCTGGGTCTCCTTTGTGAAGGTTCCCAGCATCCTCCTTGGTCTCTACTGCAGGTACCTCCATAGAGGAACCACTCTTTGCCAGAACAGTATATAAACTGTGAAGAGGTACAACTGGAGGAATGCACTTCTGCTCCACCACCCCTCTCCTCCCTAAGCCCACCTTGGTCCAACTGCTCCTCTTTCTTGGCAACCTCTGAGGTAGCGGCAATGGCCTGGTGGTCCTGAGTGGAGGAACAGGTTCTACAAATTCTAGCCAAGCCAACCAGGAGACAGGCAACCTCCTCCTCAGACCAGAGAGGTGCATGCAAATAGGTCAGCACTGCAGCCTCCAGAATGTCTCCAAACACTGTCAGCCACAGCCACTGCACTGCATCACTCCCATCTTTACTTATTTTGTGTCCCTCTCTTGTTGCTTTATATGCTTACTGTCTCCTTCCTCTATGGATTTTTACACCTACTTTCCTACTGCCTATGTGCACTTACAACTCTCACCCTTCCTGTTCTAGGACAAGAACTTCCTGTAGTCTTCAGTAGTCTCCTCCTTCCTTGCTCAGATTCAGACCTCCAGCAGCTGGGGGATGGGGAGAAAAGAACTATTTTAGTTTCCTTCAAGGTTACTGAAACTAATGTGTCTCAGTGATCCTTCCCTTCCTACTGCCAAACAGGAAGTTCCTGTTGTCAGTTAAATCCAGTGGCTATAAATGTAGAACTGGCTTAGGGTGGAAGGAGGACAATTAGTTAGAAATGCTGTAGTTTTAGTCAGCTGTTACTTGCTCTGAAAGCAAGAGTCTCCTCTGCCAAAACTCACAGCAGCCCTCTTCCTTTCCTGAATAACAAAAGGTGGTGGTTAACACAGCAGTACTTAAGGCAAGGTTGTTTGATTTATAAGGCGCCAATCCTGAGGTTCTGGGCGCTGGAGCATAAACGAGGATATACAGCAGGATAAAACATAATAAACCCTATTAAAATGTAACAGGATTAAAATTCAGCAAAATAGAGGTTTCAGAAGTCAATCTTCAAGGGACAGATCAAAGCCAAGATGGTATCAGCAGTCAAAGACCAGGCTGTAGAGGTGGACCTTTAGCCTCCCTTAAACATCTCAATCGAGGGAGGCTCCAAGACTGCAGGTGGAAGTGAGTTCTACAGGGATGACCCAGAGACACTAAAATCATGACCTCCTGAGGTCTTGAGCTGTACCTGGGAATGTCCAGGAGGAGCGGAGGGAGCGAGCAGAGGACACCAGTATCAGGAGCTCAGACAGGTAACCAGGACCCAGCCTTAAAGGTGAGAATATTAAGTATAGGTAGCTGCAAGGCGAGGAAAGCAGGACACTCTGTATATAAGGTGAGAGTATAAGTCCATTTTAAGTAAGGTCACAAAGAGAAAATGTACAAACATAAAAATAAGGCAGTAGAGTACTGGGGACGGCAGCTGACAAAAAAAGTGATAGAAGGATAATAGGAAATGCCCTGTCTGGGGCAAAGTAATAAATACATTTCAGGTACTCTAAGGAAGGGAAGTAGGTTATTAAGCACAGGTAGAAGGCAGTAGAGAACAAGATAGCTTCAACAGAGAAAAGGGTTAACAAGCAAAGACATGGGAGTGGTTCAGGGTAACAGATGTGGCATCACAGTCTTTGGGACACCTTCTGGAGACTGGGGTGTGGCCCCATTTGCATTCACCACTGTACGTTGTAGTCAAGAGGTCTCTAGACTCTGAGACAAGCTGGCAAAGATTCAGAGGCCCCACTGCCCCCACCAAGGGGCCCCAAGGATGCCACCACTCTCTCAGAGGATGGCTAAGCAGAGGCATAATGACTGGACATTTGTGGGCCCTGGGAGGGTACTGGTGGCAGGTAGGAGTGCGTACTGGACTACTCAGCCTATGCCACTACAAGATTCCTTCACCATATTAGTAGGATAGGACAGTCGGGAGGAGGTAGTGGCTAGGGAGAATGTGAGGTTCTCAGAAGGGTAGTCCCAAGTTGGGAGGAAGAGGCCCCCAGCTACAGAAGAAGTAGCTGCTGGCAAGGGATGGTCATTAAGTAGAAAGACTTGGGAGAGTGAGATGGCTCAGAGGGATGGTGAACGGATCCAGTAGATTGCTTGGAGGACAGGGCCAAGAGGGATTTAGATGTCACTGTCCACATGGGGACAAATTACATGACAAAGGATAGGGTAGGAGTAGTGCAGGGTAATTTCTGGCAGCTAGGAAGCCTTAAGCAGGTAGCATGTGTACAGCCAAGGGAAGAAAGGGCACTCTTCACTAGAACTTTCAACAATTAGTTGAAGTAGTGGTGCAGGGAGGAAGGCTTTACATTAGAGACTGGGTCCAGTCTGGATCAACATGGGCCTCTACAAGGCAGAAAGCCTGCATTTTAGAAATGTAGATTGTAGTCAGCAGAAATGACAGGCACATCTAGTCGGTCCCATTTCACTGCCTATTTTGACACCACTAATCTTAGTGGGATGCAGGTTGTATAGGAGGGTATCAGCAACAGAAGGAGGGAGGTAGTGTTGCTATGTATAGATCACTGGTAGAACCCCAACTTAAGTACTGTACCTAGTTCTAGAGATCACATCTCAGAAAGTACATAGAGTCGGTCCAGAGGAGATCAACTAAAATGGTGCAGAGTCGGAAACAAAGCCTCTATAAGGAGAGGCTAAGGACTCAATATGTACATCCTGAAAGAAAGGAGGTACAGGGGATATGACAGAGACCATGAAATACCTCACAGGGGTTAATAAGGTACAACATGAGATGATTTTTTCAGAAAAAGTTGTTCTAGCATAAGAGGACATGTTCGAAGCTGGAAAGGGCAGATTTAGGAGAAAGAGAAGTAGTACTTTCTCAGAGACAGAGAGAGAGAGAAAGAGATGGATTCCTGGAACAGCCTTCCTGCAGAAGAGGTATGGGCAAAACAGTCTGGGTTCAAAACTGCCTGGGATAGGCACAAGGAATCATGGAGAGACGATGATCAGTAGGGTCTGCTGCAGTAGGTCAAAAATTAGCAGATTGGGTGGGCCAAGCGGCCCTTGTCTGCTGTTGGATTCATTGTTTCTATGTTTCTGCAGTGCCCATTAACTTTCCCACCCTGGATGTCAAACTGACTGGCCTATAGTTCTAGCTTCCTCCCAGCTACTGCTTTTGACTATATCTGCCCTCCTCCAGTCCTGCAAAACTACTGCCGTTTCTAGTGAGCTGTTAAATAAGTGTGTCCTGAGGTGCAGCCAGGACCTCTCTGAGCACCCTCAAACCCTTGATGTACCCAATCTTGTCCACTTCTAGTTTATAAGTCCCCTCAGGACTCTCCACTGAAAATGGACTAGTGTCTATCTCCTTTCCTCCAGTGCTCCTGATGCCTTTATGTGCTGCCTTCTCCTTCCCTCTGTTAAAACCAGTATTTGTTCAGGATATCAGACTTTCTTGAGCTCCCTCTCCATAGTCCCCCTCTGCTTTCTAACCATACAATCACTACTGTGTTCTACTTTCACTTTTATACCTAAAATGTCATGTCCCATTTTTCTTTCTTTACCCTCTGAGCTATTCTTTCCTGTTTTCAACGTTGCACTCTGCCACTTTTCCTGATTGCTGGTGCAGAATGCAGCGGCCAGGCTGTTAAAGGGTACATCAACATCTGATCACATTGTGCGGTGCTCTGTGGGCTGCACTGGCTGCTGATACGTATGGAGAACTGCCTTCAGGTCAGACTACTGATCCATAAAGCCCTGCACTGCCAGGGGCTAGAATATCTGCAGGACCTCCTGGTCCTCAGGGTCAGACTACTGATCCATAAAGCCCTGCACTGCCAGGGGCCAGAATATCTGCAGGACCTCCTGGTCCTCATTCCCAGTGTGTGCTCTCCATTCCTTCAATGGATGCCTGTTGGTGGTCCACAGGGCTAGGTTGCGCAGTCAGACCACCATGCTTTCTCCATTGCCACACCAGCACTGTGGGATTTACTGCCAGGTTATCTGGAGAGAGGCACCTCAGTGGAAACCTTTAAAAGAGGGCTCAATACATTCCTATTTAACTTAATTGCCGAAAGTCTTTTGTCTCTACTGTCTTGTTATGGCTGCGGATGTATAGAAGAGCCTTCCTGAGGGAGGTTGTGGAGTCAAAAACAGTGAAGCAATTCAAGAATGCATGGGACAGACATAAGGCAATGCTAGTGGGAGGTAGGAAGTAGTAGGCTGCTGGTTAACTAGGATCTGCAGCTTATTCATTAGGTAGGAAATGGGCAGACTAAGTGGGCCAAGCATAGAAATATAGAAACATAGAAATATAGAAGTTGACGGCAAGGCCCATCCAGTCTGCCCATTTCTTTTCTACCTTATGAATGTGCCATCGCCTTGCTATGTCAATGGCCTATCTATTCATACTCATCTATATTGCTCCTTATGTCTATCCCATGCCTGTTTGAAGCCCTACACTGTATTCATATCCACCACTCCCTGAGGTAGGCTGTTCCATGCATCCACCACCCTTTCTGTGAAAAAAAGAACTTCTTTCATTACCCCTTAATCGGCCTCCTCTAATCTCTATGCTGTATCCTCTTGTCCTGCTGTTTTTCTTATATTGAAACATGTTAGACTCTTTCACCTTGTTAATGCCCTTAAGGTATTTGAATGTTTTGATCATATTACCACTCTCCTCCTTTGCTCTAGGGTATACATACTGAGCTCCGTTAATCTGTCCTCATATGTTTTCTAATGCAGTCCCTGCACCATTTTGGTTGCCCTTCTCTGGACTGCCTCAATTTGGTTAATATCCTTGTGAAGGTGTGGCTTCCAGTACTGCACGAGTACTCCAGATGGCGCCTAACCAGTGTCTTGTAAAGAGGATTATTACCTCCTCTTCTGACTTGTTATACCCCTACTAATACAGCCCTACATCCCCTAGCCTTACTTACTGCTTTAGTGGTCTGCTTGATGATTTCAGACCATCGGTGATGATGATGCCCAAGTCTCTCTCTTCCTTGTGACTGCCAGCAACTCCTCTCCCAGCTTATAGGTGGCTTCAGGGTTTCTCTTCCCTATGTGCATGATCTTGCACTTCTCTACATTAAACCCCAGTTGCCACTCTTCTGACCATTTTGCTAGTTTATCCAGATCTCTTCTCATTCTGCCCACCCCATCTGGATCATCTACTCTGTTGCAGATCTTGGTGTCATCTGCAAACAGACAAACCTTACTCTCAGTCCATCTGCAATGTCATTGATGAAGATATTGAAGAGGACTGGCCCCAGAGACTGATCCCGAGGTACCCCATTTGTGACTTGCATCTCTTCTGACTGTATACCGTTTACCACCACTCTCGTTTTCTGCCCATCAACCGGTTTGCCACCCAGCTGACCAACTTCTGACCCACCCCGAGCCTACCCAGCTTATTAATCAATCTCCTATTTGGAACAGTATTGAAAGCTTTGTGAAGTCAAGGTAGGCTACATCAACTGCTCCCCTTGGTCCACAACTCTGGTTACCCAGTCAAAGAACTCTAAGAGATTAGTTTGACAGGACCTTCCTTTTGTAAACCATGCTGTCTTGGATCCTTTGGTTCTGTGGATTCCAGGTGTTGTATTATCCTTTCTTAGGAGTGCTCCATAATCTTGCCCACTACTGAAGTAAGACTAGTTCCACCCTATCTCCTTTAGTACCCTGGGATGTATGCCATCAGGTCCCATTGCCTTGTCCACTCTGGGCTTATCGAGCTCTTGTAGGACCCTTTCTTTGTGCAGGGACTAGTGCACACCTCCCTCCTCCTATACAAATCATTTAATGTCAATTTTTTTATTTTTTTATTTTAGTCTTTGGTAACCGGGTAAGGCCCACTAAGCACAAGTGCCTGTTTGCAGGGGTGACCTGGGAGCACTAGGCGGTTCAAGTGACTTGCTTAGAGTCACACAGTATGCAAGTGGCGTGTATGGTTGATTGGTCCCCGGACAAAATGTTATGGTCAAAATAACGCAGACGTTGGTGCAAGGACAAATAAAAGCTATTCATTTGGTCGATGACATAACGCTGTATATATGTAGTTAGATCGCCAGAAAAGTTACTTGGACAAATAGTCGAGCATAACCGACAGGTGTTCTTGTTTGTGATTGTGAGAACAGACACCTGTCTGTTGAATTCTCCCACTTTTGTTCAATCTTGTGAATTCAGTCCCGTTTATCCTCATATAAACATTTCAAAGCGTTAGACATCTAAAAGAGTACCTTGTTTTAATTGTAATAACTCATCTCCTGTAGTTGCAGTTTTTCATCCTCTTTTGATTTTCCGTGTCACCTCTTTGATTTTCCGTGTCACCTCTTTGATTTTCCGTGTCACCTGCTCCTCAGCATTTGGCATCGTAATCATCTCAGTAAGCGTAGCGGTCAGCCAGACCCTTGTTTTTCTCAGCTGTACAAACTGCTAAGTCTAAAGCCCAAAACTTGCAGCAAAGTAAACAAGTCGGCTACATTAAATACAGATTTGTCATTAGAGGACTTACATGAGGCAGAGGTGGAAAAGAACCGATGCGTCAATTTGCAAATCTATCTCTGGCACAAAGGTAGCAAAAGTGATACCGCATCCATTTTACAAAAGATCTGCCATTGATGGCAAGTAATGCTGATAAAAGAAATGATGACCATGAGAAAAACAAGGGTCTGGCTGAAGCTGCGCTTACTGAGATGATTACGATGCCAAATGCTGAGGTACTAATTAAAAGGAAAAGGGTGCAGGCGCTATGTATATGCAGCTGATCGTGGGGGAGGGGGATTTTATTATACTTTAACAAATTGTCGCTGTACATCAGCGGACAGAATGTAGCGGGTATCTGGTTGCGGTCGCTACATTGTGCCTGCTACCTGTTAACGGCAGCAAGATTACATTCGACGAGATGGGCTACGATTTGACCACGACTAATTCGACGCTGACTGAATGAACCGTATGATACAAGTGGAGGTTGTGAGAATCAAACCAAGGTCTGGTCTGCTGTATGTACCAAACTCGTGCACAGCTTGTTACTCTAACCTCTAGGCTATACTGCCAGCCCCGAGTGGTCCTTATCTGTCATCAGATTCTGTGTTTCTATGTAGACAGATTATGATTCTGCTTTTATAAGCTCTGTAATGTGGTTATGAATATGCCCTCTGTCTGTCTCTCTCCATCTATCTATCCATCCATTTCTCACACTGCACCTCCCTTTCCTCCTCCTGCGTTTCTTTCTGCTTTCTGAATATACACTTTAGTGTTAACATTTTTAGCTCACTTACTTTGCTTAGCTGATGGGTCCCTCAACAATGCTCTTCTGTATCCTTGCGCACTGGTCATCCCTTTACATTAGGAGACATGTTGACTAGGGACTGAAGGTCCTGTTGCCTCTGTATACATCACTGTGAGGCCCCACGTGAGTACTGGCAGTCAGTTTTGGGCACACAAATGAGGGAATAAGATGTCTGAGGTGCAGAAGAGAGCAACCAAGAGATGGAGGTGTGGAGATGTAAGAGATGAAATATGAGGACAGACTGAAACAGATGGAACTTTATTCATTGGAGTATAGGAGGATGAGGGAGGGCTTATGTTTAGTATTTGAGGAGTTTGAAATAATGATTTATGGGACTGTAAGTCTGGAAATCAAGGGGGTGGTAGCTAGACCTTACAGCCTTAAAATACATAGTGAAACTAACAGAACAAAAGATGGGAATGTGGTTCTCACAGAGGGTGGCAAGTGTTTGGAATAGTCTGCCACTGGAGATTGTAGGGAGTGATAACAAGAACAAAAGGAGGGAATGTGGTTCTCACAGAGGGTGGTGAGTGTTTGGAATAGTCTGCCACTGGAGTTTGTAGGGAGTGATAACTGAACAAAATGAGGGGAATGTGGTTCTCAAAGAGGGTGGTGAGTGTTTGGAATAGTCTGCCACTGGAGATTGCAGGGAGTGATAACAGAACAAAAGGAGGGGAATGTGGTTTTCACAGATGGTGGTGAGTGTTTGGAATAGTCTGCCACTGGAGATTGTAGGGAGTGATAACAGAACAAAAGGATGGGAATGTGGTTCTCACAGATACTGTTGGTAGATAAGGGCCTATGACCCACCCAATAAGCCCATTTCAGCTTGTAAGTTCCCTTTACGTTTTTCTAGAAGTCTGTTGCCCTTACCACTGACTCCCAGGATTCCCTTGCAGAGATGGTGTCTCACCAACTGTCTGTACAGAGGGATAATAACTTACTGGTGATGCCTCTCCCTATGCATCCCAGTATCCCGCCAGCCCTCATTACTGCCTTCTCACATTGCTTGCCCACTTTAAGGTCATCTGACATGACTACCCCAAGGTCCTTTTCCATTTTCGCTCTTGTTAGTATCTCACCCCACTGTGTACTCTTCCCTGAGTTTTTGTTTCCCAGGTGCATTAATCTGCACTTCTTTATGCTTGAATCTAAGCCGCCATACATTTGACCATTCCTCCAACCTTGCCAAGTCCCTTCGCATCCTTTCCACCCCATCTTCTGTATCGACCCTGTTTCAGATCTTGTGTCGTCTGCAAAGAGACATACTTTTCCTTCTAGTCCATTTGCAATCTCACTTATAAAGACCTTAAAGAGGACCAGTCCCAGTACTGAACTCTTCGTGTACCCACTAGTAACCCCTTTCTTCAGAGTTGACTCTGTTTACTATTACCCTCGCATCCTGTTTTCCAGCCATTTTTTACCCACACTATCACCTTGGTGCCCAATCCAAGGATGGATAACTTGTATATTAATCTTGTGTGGGACTGTGTCAAATGCCTTGCTAAAGTCTAGGTAGGCTATGTCAACAGCCCCTCCCTGGTCTACTACTTTGGTCACCCACCAAAGAAATCTATTAGATTTGTCTGACATTACTTTCCTGCTGTGAATCCATGCTGCCTTGGGTCCTGTGCCCCACTGGTCTGTAGGAACTCAACAATTCTTTTCTTCAGAAGTGATTCCATCATTTTCCCTACCACTGAGGTCAAACTAACTGGTCTGTAGTTTCCTGCCTCTGATTTGCTTCCACTTTTATGAAGAGGAATCACATCTCCCCTCCAGTCCTCAGGTACCACACCATCCTTCCATGATTTGTTAAAAGGGAAGTTAATAGTGTCACGAAGTTCTACCCTTAGATCTTTTAGAATTTTGGGTGAATCCCATCAGGCCCTATTGCTTTGTCCACCTTTCAGTTCTAAGAGTTCTTTTCAGAACCCTTTCTTCCCTGAATGGACTGGTATCGACCTCCCTATCCAGAGTGCTTCTATTCTTTGATTTAGGTACCTCCTCCTCTTCTTTTGTAAATATTGAGCAGAAGTATTTGTTCAGTATCCCTGCTTTTCACTGTCACCCTCTTCCCACCTCCCTTCCCTTTATTAGGCCTCACAATCCCTCCTTGGTCTTTCTTGCTCCTCAACATACCTATAAAAGGTTTTATCCCCCTTCTTAACTGAGTTGGCTATCTTTTCCTCAGTTTGGGCCTTTGCTATTCTTACCGCTTCCCTGCTTCCTTCTGCTTACCTGGTACAGTTCTCTGTCCTGCTCCTTCTGTGCTTCCTTATACTTCCTGAATGCTACCTTTTTCTCCTTAACCTTCCCGCCACCTCTTTTGAGAACCATAGTTTTTTTTCCTTTGTTTTGTTGATTTGCGTCACATAAAGGCTTGTTAACTCTGTGATGGCCATTTTGATTTTTCCCCATTGTTCCTCCACCCTCCTTCCTGTCCATTTGCTAGTGCTTTTCTGAGGCATTCTCCCATTTTCCCAAATCAGCCCTCCTAAAGTCCAATACTCTTGCTTTTGTATAGCTTGACTCTATGGCTGTGTTTATCATGAACCACACTGTTTGGTGGTAGCTTGTCCCCAGATGGCTACCCACTTCTAAATCCGAGATCCTTTCTCCATCCCGTTTGACAGTACCAGGTCTAAGACTGCCTCTTCCAGAGTGGGTTCCAGCACTAGGCGTCTGAGGCATGCTCCTGTAGGGCATCAAGAATGACCCTGCTCTTGGATGTGTCTTCAGCAAAGGTGCTCCAGTTAACATCTGGCATATTCAGGTCCCCATTAACAATATATTCCTTTTTCTGCCATTCTAAGGATGCCTTCTATCATTTCCTTGTCCACTGCCTCGCCCTGAGATGGGGTCTGTATACACCCCATGCAGATTGTGGTGCCATTTCCTGTCTCCAGGGTGACCCACAGTACCTCCTTTACTCCCTGTTTATCCTTTAATTCCATTGCTTTGATCCTTTCCCCTACAGAGAGCTACTCCTCCTCATTTACCCTCCTGTCCCTTCTGTAGCTTGTGTACCCTGGTATGTTGACATCCAGTCATGATTCTCTGTGTACCATGTTTCTGTGACTACCACGACATCCAGGTGTCCCTCTTCCATCAAGGCCAGTAGTTTGGGAAGCTTGTTACACAGACTGTGGGCACTGGTACTCATCACCTCCAATTTTTGATGACCTTATCCCTTTTAGCCCTATCCCTGCCCTTACTGCCTTTTCTGCATTTACTCCTGTCCTGCTCCTGTTGACTTTTCTACTTTGGTGTTTACTTCTCTAACCACTGTGTTTTGTGGGAGGCTGGGTTTTCCTGCTCCTTTCAGTGCCTCCCCATGGCTGTGTTTAAACGCCACAATGAACATTTAAACCGATCACCTAGGATCCTGGTTCTCCTCCCAGACAGATGCAGACCATCATAACAGTATGAGCCTGCATCCTCCAGGTGAACCCCAGTCCCAGTGAAGCCAAACCCTGAGCTCGCGCCAGTTTTCAACCATTCATTGATCCCATGGTGTGGGTACCCTAGCATCACCCTTGCCATAGACAGGCAGCACCTCTGAGAAGTTTACTGTGCGTGCTACTTGTCTAGGCCCCTCTCCAACTCTCAAACTCCTCTTGCACTGCTCTGATCCCATTCCCAGCCAGGTAACTTGTCTCTAGGTGGACACTGACATCTGGCTCCCCTCGTGAGAGCTGCTCCGTGATCCTGAGGGATTCGTTCCTGCCCCTCAAGCCATGGCACCAGGCAGGCACCTTGCCCTCCTCTCCCTTCCTCCCCAGTTCAACCCCTAATGACCAAGCCCCCACCAGAGTTGTTTCTTTCCTGGGGTCCCATGCCACCCTTCTGTGGGTCTTCTTTGTGGAGGTTCCCAGCATCCTCCTTGGTCTCCACTGTAGGTGCCTCTATAGAGGAATCACTCTCCACCAGAACAGCGTATGAATTGTGGTGAGGTACAACTGGAGGAATGCGCCTCTGTTCCACCATTCTCACCTATAGCCCACCTTGGTCCACCCACTCCTTTTTCTTGGCAATCTCGAGGTAGGATGGTGGCCATGGTGGTCCCTGGGTGGGAAAGGAGGTCCCCGGATGCTGGCCAACTCAATCTGGAGATGAGCAACCTCCCTCTCAGCCCGGAGAGGTGTCTGCTGATGGGACACCGCATCCTCAGAATGCCTCCTGGAAGACTGCTGCTCCACAGCCACTGCACTGTACCACTCCCATCATATCTTATTTGTGGCCCCTTTAGTGTTGTTTTGTATACTTTCTCTTTCTATTTATGTTTTTGTTTAAATTTTTATATAAATGTTTTTTTTCCCTACTGCCTCTGTGCCCTTAAGCTCCTAATCTTCCTGTTCTGTGACAGGAAGTTCCTATTGTCCTCAGTAATCTCCTTCTTGCTTGCTCAGAGTCAGACCTCCAGCAGCTGGGAGGATGAAGGCTACTCTTTCCTTCTAGGATGGCTGAGTCTTTTGTGCCTCTGTTATCAGAGATGATAACCCAAGGACCTTTCCTGCTCGTTGCATACTATATCCTCCCCCACTGATATGTTGTTCCAGGGTTTTTGTGCCCCATATGCATTGTTTTACCCTTCTTTGCATTGCATTTCAACTGCCAAACCTATGACCATTCTTTTGATCTTCTGCAGGTCCCACCTTATTCTGCCCACATTCTCTGGCATGTCCACTCTGTTACAGAGCTTTGTGTCGGGGAACTCTGCCTTCTAGGTCCTGCACAATGACACTGATGAAGATGTTGAATAGGACCGATCCAGCACTGATCCCTGTGGTACCCCATTGGCCACTCTTCCTTCTGTGGAGTGACAGCCATTTACCACCACCTCTGTGTCCTGCCACCCAGCCAATTACCCACCCACCGCACTACTGTCCTACCTACTCCCATATTCCCTAGTTTGTTTAGTAGCCTTCTATGTGGCACAGTGTCAAAGGCCTTGCTGAAGTCCAGATAGGCCACATTCACTGCCCTCCCCAATCCACCTCCCTTGTCACCCAGTCGAAAAATTCAATGAGGTTGTTCTGGCATGATCTCCCCAGTGAAACCATGTGCCTTGGGTCCTGTAGTCCGTTGACAATCAGATGTTTCACAATCTCTGCTTGCATGATCTTTCCACTACCGAGGTGAGGCTGACTGGTCTGTAGTTCCCTGCTTCCTCTTTGTTCCGCTTTTGTATAAGGGGACTACATCTGCTGTCCTCCAGTCTATGGGTACCTCCCTGTTTCCAGTGATTGACTAAATAGGAATGCCAGAGGTTCAGCACACCACCTTTCTTAGTTCCTTTAGGACTCTGCGGTGCACCCATCTGGCCCCATGGCTTTATCGACTCTTATTCCTTCCAGTTCCTTTAGGACCCTTTCCGTGTAAAGGGGCTTGTGTCCACTTCTGCACCATTCTCACCCCTTGTACTCCCTTCAGGCCCATTATCCTCCCCTTTTCAGTCAAGACTGAGCAGAAATATCTGTTCAGTATGTCAGCTTTACTGTTGTCATTCCTCCACGTGGCCCCCGTCCCCCCCTTCACTCTCACTATTTCTCCCTTTGCTTTCTTTTTTCACTTATGTACCTGTAAAGATTTGTCCTCTTTACCCACTGATTTTGTGATATGCTGTTCTATCTGAGCTTTGTCTTCCTTACTGACCTCCTGCCTCCCTTGCTTCTCCTGGTACTTCATCCTATCCCCTTCTGCCTGTGTCTTTTGTACTGCCTGAATGTGATCTTTGGCTTTCACTTTCTCTGCTACCTCCTTAGAAACCATATGGCCTCCTCTTCCTTTTCCCTTGCTAACCTACTTAATGTAAAATTCTGTTGCTCTTGTAATCCATTTTAAATATTGCCAACTGTTCCCTCCACCGATTCCCTCCCCATTTCCATTAGTGCCTCTTTCAAGCATGTCCCCATTTTTCCAACATCTGCCCTCATAAAACCTCATAAAAGGAGGCAGTATGGTGCAGTGGTTTAAGGCTCTGAGCTGCAAATCTGGAGACCTGGGTTTGAATCCCACATCCCCACTTGCATATTGTGACCCTGAGCAAGTTACTTAACTTCCTCAGGCTCCCAGGTTGCACCTGCAAACAAGCTTTCAGCTTAGTGTGTCTCACCTGGTTAAATAATTTGAAAAAAAAACAGGATACAAGTTTTTTGCAGTTTGGTTCCACTCCTGTGATTTCAAATCACAGTGTCCGGTGATCACTGTTTCCTGGTGCTCCCACACTGTCTCAGTTTGTGAACACGAGGTCCAGTATAGCCTTCTGCTGAGTTGGTTCCATGATCAGTTTCTTAAGAAGTCACCTTAAAGGGAGTCCAGGATGAACCTGCTCCTGGTTGATGCTGTTGCTGGGAGGCTCCAGTCCACATCTGGAATATTGAGTCTCCAACCAGCACTACCTCACCCTTGTCTGCCATTCTTTGTATGGCTAGCATTAACTCCTATCTGTCTCTTCCTCTTGTGCTGGTAGTCTGTCAACCACCCTGTGCATATGGCTTTCCCCTTCCTTTCCAGCTTAACCCACAGTGTCCCCTCCCCATTTACTTCCTCCTGGATCTCTGTGGCCTTTATGCCATATTTCACATAGAGTGTCACTCCTCCTCCCTTCCTGCCTGCCCTAACTCTTTTGAATTTGTAGCTGGGTATGGCCATCTCCCAGTCATGGTTATCACTACACCAGGTCCCTGTGATGGCTACAATGTCCAGGTCGGACTGTGCCATAGCAGCCTCTATCCTCCATCATGTTGCTAAAGCTCCTGGCATTGGCACTACATAGCTTTCCATGATGTGAACTCCCTGGACTGTTTAGCTGTTGTACTCCAGCCCCCTCCCAGCTTGTCCTTTATCCCTAGTTCTCCCTGCTGTCTGCCATTCTGTTGTATTATGCCTCCTTCTGCCTATCCACCCCTTGGGTGCCTATCTTCATCTTTCGCATACCGCTTTGTACTGGTTTCACTGCTAGCTATGGGGCTGGGCAATTAGGTATTCTCCTTGCTGGCCTGCACACTCCTTGCCTAGTTTAAATGCTTATCCATGTAGCATTCAAACTTATCACTGAGTGCTTGAATTCTCCTCCAGGTCAGATGCAGGCCATCAGGCTTGAACAAGCACCCATCCCTCCAGGTGGGTCCCCAGTCACCAATGAATCCAAACCCTTCCTCACAGCACCAGTTCTTCAACCATGAGTTAAAGTTCCTGTGCATGCACCTCTATGCTCTCCAATGCCTCTCACAGGTAGTACTTCCAAGAAGGTGACAGATGTAGCTACTTGCTAGAGACCCCTCTCAAATTTTCTAAACTCTTCCTGAACTTCCTTAGGCTTCCCATTTTCCAGGACATTAGTACCTAGGTGGATAATGAAATCCAGCTCACCCTCCCATCTTACCTTCCCAGCGATCCCCAGGATCTTTCTCCCATCCCTCCATGCCATGGCACCTGGTAGGCACCTCACCTCCTTGTCTTCCCCTTGTGTGTTCCTAGCTGGATCCTTCTTATGATAAGAGTCCCCACCAGGATTTGCTTCCTCCTCCTCTGGGGTCCACTGCTCTCCCACTGAGGTCACCTCCTCCGTTGACCACCACCTCCTTCCCTTCCACTTCTCCAGGTGCCTCTGTGTGGTTGTCCACATTTGCCAGTATGGCATACGAGTTCTGAGTGGAACAGGATTTTGGATGTGCCTATGCCTGATCATCCTAACCCTCTCCGAACCCGCCATCATCTGAGTGCTCTTCGTTTTGGCATCCTTTGAGGCAGCGGTGTCAGACTGGGTGGTACTCTGGATAGGGTTGAAGGTACTCCTGACCCAGTTTACTTCTGCTCCAGTCTGGCTACCTTGTCCTGCAGTCCAGAGAGAACACCTACAGATAGGGTAGCACCTCAGCATCTAGAAGGTGTGCTTGAACACGGCTTCCCCGCATCCACTGCATTGCACCACTCCCTGCATTCTACCGCTGTTCCAGAAGTTGTCCGTCACTGAAGCTATCCTTTGAGTTCACTCTTTATTAAATTACTGCCCTGAAACTCTTGCCACCAATCCTCAGATACTTTTATAAAGAAGGAAAACAACAACAAAAATTAGTTAAAACACCTGTGCTGAAGCGGACTTCCTCCCCTTTATGTACCTACACCACCACCCTGTTATTCCTGTGCTTGGCTCATGTCAATTAGATTTAACAGGGCATTTAATTAAGAGTGGGGGTGGGGGGAGGGTTCTCATTGAGGGTGGTGAGTGAGTGGTATAGTCTGCCATTCAAGACTGTACACAGTCTTACTAGAACAAAAAGGAGGGAATGTGGTTTTCACAGAGGGTGGTGAGTGTTTGGAATAGTTTGCCATTGGAGACTGTAGGGAGTGACAATGTAGATGCATTCAAGAGTAAATGATATACATTTTCTAGGAACCAGTAACTGGGGTTACA
Organism: Neoceratodus forsteri; assembly: GCA_016271365.2. Classification (NCBI taxonomy): domain Eukaryota; kingdom Metazoa; phylum Chordata; order Ceratodontiformes; family Ceratodontidae; genus Neoceratodus; species Neoceratodus forsteri. The sequence continues at coordinate 1,473,114,752 of CM057459.1, forward strand.
ATCACTAAAGATAAGAGAGAAGAAAAAGGCCAACTTGCATATCCATGCTCACAGACAACTTATGAAACCTCTGCCAGGCTGTCCCGAAGGCATTCACTCATTTTTTTTTTTAATCTGCCCTCCTGAAGTCCGGGACCCTTGTCATTGTGTGGTTCAAGTCCCCCTGCCATTTTATGTTGAGCCCACTGTACAGTAATTACTGATTCCCAGGTGGCCTCTCACCCTGATGTTTGCAGCAATCTCCTGTTAGCAAGCATGAGGTCCTAGTGCCCCACACAAGTGGGCTCCCTGACTGGTTGTCTGAGGAATGCCCCTGCTGGGAGTCCTGTATGTTACTGCCTCCAGCTAAAAGTGCAGCTGGGAGGCTCCAAGCTGCATCAGGTGGACTGAAGTTCCCCACCAGCTGCACCTCCCTTTCTCTGCTGCTAGGCAAATGATTTACGCCAATACTTTATCTTCAGAGGTCACAGCATTACCTGTTTGGATTCTGAATACTTTATCTCGAATCTCCCCGTGTTGGAGGTCTGTAGATCATGCCAGTGCAAACAGTAAGAAGACTGAGGGAGGAAATCCCAATGGCTGGCACTACAGTAAGGGCAGCACCACAGTAAGTCAGTGACACCTACAAAGACGAAAAAGTAAGGAACAAAACTGGGCAACTGGATCAAAGCAGAAGAAAGGGTAACGGGCACATGGTAAGTAAACTGGTTGGGTCAGCAGGAATAGTAGGTGGCAGTGTATGAGCAAGCAGGGTAGGAAAGCACAGGGCAAGGGTGGGAGGGAGAAGGAACAGAGAGCCATGTGTGCTAATGCCAAGGGCTTCAGAAACAAAATCTGTGACCTGGTGGCTATCATGGCATGGACTCATCTGAATCTAGTTACATTACAGAGATGTGGTGCACCGCACCATGGCTAGGATACAGCCAAAATGGGTTACTTCACTTTTTAGGAGCAACAGGGCTGCAAAAGGAGGAGTGGTAGCACTGTATGAGGGAGGGAAGAAAAATTACTTACCATAGTAATCTTATTTCTTCCTAGTGATGCTCAGATATTCATAACTTTATGCAGTAAGCCTGGAGGGTTGGACTGCCTGGAGAGATGGCACAAATGCAAATGAGTAGAATTCTTTGCACGTAGCATCTTTTAAATACTGCCTCTACCAACTGTAGTGTTCTAACCTCTTCAGATATGTGAGAAGCCTGGAAGTCAGGCATTAGGAAACTAATGTAACTAATATTCTATAAAAGAGGGTTCCCCAATTAAAGCATAGAATTTTAGGAGAAAACCTCCAAAGGGCAAAACCACATCAATAAAACTCTAAAGGAGAACACTGAAAACTCCAGTTTAAAAATGATTAAAACAGAGAAATGCAACAAAATAATATGGCTTGGTGGCACCAGCATGTGGAGTGCAGAGGCTGAAGTTCGAAGGGAGGAGGAGGAGTTATGAATATCTGAGCATCATTGGGAAGAAATAAGATTACTACGTAAGTAATTTTTTCTTCTAACCCCATAATGCTCAGGATATTCATAACTTTATGCAGACTACCAAGCAGTACCACTGGAGGTGGGTACATAACTTATTTTGGAAACAGACTCTGCAGGATTGCTGTGCCAAACCTTAGCATCACCCCTGGATAAAATATCCAGTTTATAGTGGTTTTTAAAGGTGTACTGTTTTCCAGGTAGCTGCTTTGCAAATGTCCACCAAGGAACCTCCCTGGCGGCTGCAAAGGTAGCAGCTGTTCCTCTTGTAGAATGCACCTCAATCCGGTTGGGGCTCTTTACCTGCCTTATGGTAGCAGAACTGAATACACTGGACTATCCACCGAAAATGGATCTTTTTGAGGCTGTTTTACCCTTTTCTACATCCCCATTTGTAAGGAAAAGTTGTTTTCCATTTTCCTAAGGTCTTTAGTGGCTGTCATGTAATAGCTGATTGCCCTTTCACATCCGGACTGTGTAATCTTCTTCAACAGAACTGGTATGGTCTTTAAAAAGACAGAGTGACTGACTGGTTCAGATGAAAGTCTGAAACCACTTTAGGGAGAAACTGTCTGTTAGTTCTAAGGACTACCTTATCTCTGTGAAATGAGATATAGTCCTGGTCAATGCAGAGAGCCTGGAGCTCGCTAATTATCCTTGCAGAAGTAATAGCCACTAGGAAGACTGTTTTCCAAGTAAGGTATTTCAAGTGGGCAGTAGCCATGGGGTCAAAAGGAGGCCCCATGAGCTTGGCTACACACATTCAAATCCCAAGCAGGCCCTGGTGCCCTGTGAGGTGGGTATAAATGCATCAGTCCTTTAAAAATCTTTTGAAAAGTTTATCAGATGCTACTGACACCTTGGTGACCACAGAAAAGTAGGCAGATACCGCTGCTAAATGAACCTTAAGGGAACTGGGTTGCAAGCGTTGTGAATGCAAATGAGTGAGATAGTCCAGGACACTGAAACCTTTTGTGGCATAAGGTTCATGCTGGAACACCAGAGAGAATCTCTTCCATTTGGAAGAATACTTTTGTGTGTGGGTTTTCTATAACCCTTTAAAATATTTAGGACAGCTTCTGAAAGATTTAAATCTGCATACTCTTAATTCCTCAAGAGCCATGTTTTGAGATGAAGGGACTTGAGATTTGAGTATACTAATGTTCCCTGACTGGAAGTCAGGAGGTTGTATCTGAGGGGTAATTGTATCGGTTTTCTGAGACATAAAGAGCAGAAGAGAGTACCATGACTGCCAGGGCCAATCTGGAGCTATCAAGATCAGAGATGTTGAGAGGGTTTTAGCTTCAGTAACACCCTGAAACCAGAGGAAAGGGAAAGCATACAGGCGCCTGCCTGTCCAATCCAGCACCAGGGCATCCAGAGGAACTGTGCCCTGTGCTGGTGGTCTACAGCAATAGTGTGAGGTAGCTGGTGGTTCTGGTGGGATGCGAACAAGTCTATCTCTGGAGTGCTCCACATTCTGAAAATAACCTGTACCACCTGCTTGTTCAGAGTCCATTCATGATGGGCCTGATTGATGCGACTCAGTGCATCTGCAAAGTACTGTCCTTTCCTGGCAAGTGAGTTGCCTGTAAAGAAACCTTCAGAGAGTACGCCAGTGTCCAAATCTTCATGGACTCTGTGCAGAGGAGGCCTGACCTGCTGCCTCCCTGTTATTTTATGTAATACATTGTGGTGGTATTGTCTGTTCTGATCTGTACCACCCTGCCTATTATCAGAGAAGAAAATGCCTTTAGGGCTAGTAACACTGCTCTTAGCTCCAGTAAGTTTATGTGCTGAAGGGACTCTGCTGCTGACCAGATTCCTGAGTCATGTGCTTTCTAAGTGGGCTCCCCAGACCAACAGGGATGCATCTGTTAGAGTACCAGAGGGTCTCTCTCTGGAAAGGCACTCCCTGCCTTAAATTGGATTCCTATTTCCACCGCAAGAGGGCCCTTAATAGTGGCCTTGTCACTGGTATAAGCTTTGAAAAAGGGTCTTTTTCTGACTCCAGTGAGCCCTGAGGTGAAACGGGATGTCTCACATGTGAATCTGGATCCTTGGACTGTGCCTGTGGATGCAGCCATATGACCTAGTAGCTGCAGGACCTGTCTTGCAGTTTTGAGCTGTTCAGGAGGAAGGAATTTGCTACTGACTGAAGACTTTGCACCCTGTCTAAGGGTAAAAGGCTGTGCCCTGAAGTGTGTGGATTTTGCCCTATAAACTGCAAAGTTTGAGCAGGGGTTAGGACTGATTTCTTTTGGTTTATTATGAAACCCAGAGACTCTAAGAGACTTAGGTGATTTTACGGAGTTCCTTACTTGGTCTGGTGAGTTTTCCACCACCAACCAGTCATCTAGGTAAGGAAAACAGTCACTCCCTGTCTTCTTAGATATGCCACTACAGCAGCTAGGCACTTTGTGAACACCCTTGGTGCTGATGAGAGACCAAAGGAAGAGTTGAAAACTGATAGTGGCATGAAGGAGTCTGAATCTGAGATATTTTCTGTGAGATTCCTTTATGGGGATGTGGAAATAGGCGTCTTTCAAGTCCAGTGATGCCAACCAGTCCCCTTTTGGATTGTTGGCAATATTCGAGCCAAAGTTACCATTTTGAACTTTTTTCAGATGCTTGGTCAAAGCTCTCTGAGCTCCAAAACTGGCCACCACTCCCCACTTTTCTTTGTTGTTAGGAAGTATCTGGAGTAAAAACCCTTTCCTCTCAGGTTGGTAGGGACTAACTCCACTACTCTGAGATTTTATAATTTCTGAACCTCTGCTTCTAGCAAAGCCCTCTGCTAGACGAGGTGAGCAGTAAACTCTGGTCTTTTGTGGAGGAAAAGATTTGAGTCCAGAGACAGACCCTGACCCACTACCTCCAGCACCCACATGTCTGTGGTGATGCTTAGCCGAGCCTGGAGGAAGTGGGAGAGTCTGCCTCCGACAGGAGGGAGGGAGGGAGGAGGTGGCCTGATCCTTACGGGTTTTGCTTTGGTTGGGGCTGAGGTTGGGCCTGAGGCCTCCTAGAGCCCTTCTATCCTTACCCCTAGAGTATCCCTGCTGTGGATACTGCTGGTACTGGGCCTGGCTACTGGCTGGAAAAAGGTCTGGTCATAAAGATCTGCCACTGCCCCCTTCCATAGGGCCTAGTGGATGGTGGAGCATGCTTTTAGCAGAGTTGCTTCTATAGGTTGCCTTATATTCATCCACTTTTTCATGTATGTAACAGTGGATTCCTCAAATAGAGAGTTTCCTAGAGGAAAATCCAGGGTCTTGGACTGAGTATCCTGAGTAAGGTTAGTGGACCAGAGCTAGCAAACCTTCTCTGTGCCACAGTGTTAGCCATCCATCTGGCTGCAGTGTCGTAGAATCAGCAGCCATCTGGAACTGGTACTTAGCTGCCTCCAGCTCAAACCTGGCAGTTTCAGCCAGGTCTTCAGACAAGGGTGAGGGGCTTCATGGGCATGTCCAGTACTGACTGCCACAGGGATTTTTGATACTGGGCAGCATAAGCTTGAAAAGTAGCTTCGTCCTCGCCAAAGAGGCTGATAAATAGCTTTTTTGCCATGCTATCCATTTTTCTAGAGTCCTTGTCCAGAGGCTGGGAATACAGGGGACTCTGGCTTTGTCACAGGCTGCCTGCTGTATAACCCCTTGATGGACAGGATGGGGAAAAAGAAACTCAGCTCCCTTCCTGTCCAACTGATACTTTTATCTATTCTCCTATCAATAGGAGGAACAGAATTAGGGGTTTGCAGAAGCTTCAGGGTGTCCTTTCTGAAAAATTTGTATACTGGCAGGAGGAGCAGGGCTTTTGTGGGTGTCAACCCCGTCATATTCAAGTATTCAATTTCCTTCATCCTCAACCTGCTCTGTGGTAGCAATATCCAGAGCATCTGCTATTCTCCTCACAAATGTAAAATGTGAGAGTAGTCCTCTGACACCCTGGGAGGAGAACCAAAATCTTGCTTAGGAGATACCTCTGGAGGAATTGGTTCATCATCCTGAAAAGGATCTTCTTCCTCTTCATAATATTGCTCCTCCTGTAAATGGGGCAACACACCACTGCTGGCCTGAGGACCCCAGGTAAGGCAGGCTGCTGGGGAACAATGTTTTGCAGTGCCTGGATAATTTTAAAAGCCTGGGCTATCTCTTGAGCTGAGGGCATAGCAGGCATCTGTGCAAAAGTCCCTATTTTAGCAGGGGAGCATGCTTGCTTTTTTTTCAGTTTCTTTGAGGGAACCAGAGTCAGCCAGTTCTTTCCTTTTTTGCCCCTTTTCGCACTTTATCAGGGGCAGGGGTAAGCAAACTTGTGGGTTCAGCCACAGCAGATTGGGGTGTCAGCTGGTCAGAGCCACAGGGACCCCTAGGAAATTTTTGCTTAGCCTTTCATGGCTAAAATCCACATTTTTTCCAGGAAAGTTTTACAAACTTCATTCCTGATCCAATGTTGAATCCCAGACAAGCCACACACATAGGATGTGCTTGTCTGTTTTAGCATACATCTCCACATTTTAAACAATTTTTGAAACCAGGTTCTCCAGTTCTCTTTTGGGTTTCTCCGACATGGTAATGTCTAAAACGAGAAGAAACACTAACCACTAAGTAAAAGACAAAGTGCGGTTATTTAAAAGTTAAACTTTTTTTTTGTGGTCGGTTCCGGAACTGATAGGAACCGGAGGAACCAAACCCAGGAGATGACAGGTGAACAAGATCAGTGGTTCTGTGACCCATAAAAAGCGGTTACAAAAACAATACAAAACACTAAAACTAAACTAATAGTCAAAAACAGTATAAAAACAGAGAACTCTGATAACTAAAACAACTAACCCGGTTCCCCACAGTTATTCGAATCCAGAGGAACCGGAAAATAAATGTAATTTAAGCAATAAATAAGATTTACACTAAAATCAGTAGAGACAATAAAAGAAATAGAAAATACTTAAGTTTTTTAAGATGTTAAGTCTTCTTCACAAAAGAGTAACTCAACCACTCCAAGCGACCAGACTTTCAGGCGGAGAGAAAAATCTGAAGAGGCTAAAACACTACAGTTGGTAGAGGCAGATTTGAAAGATGCTCACATGCAAAGAATTCTACTCATTTGCATGTGTTCCATCTCTCGGGCAGTCCAGCCCTCTAGGCTTACTGCATAAAGTTATGAATATCCTGAGCATTACTGGGTTAGAATAAAGCCACTGAAGTGTGGGTATGTCAGCGTGAGAAGGGTCTAGGTGCTGTAGGCACCTGCTACCAAAATTCAAAATGAATAAATAAATGAGGTACTTTACAGGCCACCAACAGAGGGGAGAAGAGGACGAGTCCTCAAGGGCACCATCATCAGGATGGCAAAAACGAAATGTGTTGGAGATTTCCAAAGATGGTTGTGGAGTGGAACATAACAGCTGCCACTTCAGCAAGGAGCAGGGCCATCCTAGACTCCCTACAGGGAAAGCACAGTTATGTAAGAACTTACCTTAACAGTAGATCTTTGAGAGAAGCTCTTGCAGGTATTCACATATCGACTGACCTGCCAGGCGTCAGGACCCCACGAAAAGATTTCTAGGTAGCAGTCTCGGGGACCACCCCCACTTCAGGTGACCGAGTGTCACACAACGTCAGTATAAAGGAGTGGTCCCATGCCTGCTTTCCAACTCCTTTTCCACCAAGGGTCAAACAGGCAAGATGAGAGAGAAGAGCATTTTCCCATGGAATTGGAGCAGAAAAGCTTAGAGGATGGAGGGCGGAAGGCATACTACTGCAAGAGCTTCTCTCAAGATCTACTGTTACGGTAAGTTCTTACATAACTGTGCTATCTTACTTCAAGAGGGCTCTTGCAATAGGTATTCATATAGAACTGGGTCCCAAGCAGTCTGGTACAAGGAAAAGCACTCGTTGGAGGAAAATGTCACAGCATGGATTTTCAGGCTGAAAAGTCTCATGAGAGGAGACCTTGAAGCAGAGCCGACCAAAGCCTGCTCTACGGCAAGAGGCAATGTCTAAACTGTAGCGTTTGTAAAGGTATGGACAGAAGTCCAAGTTGCGGCTGCTCAGATGTCTGCTGCTGACACATTCTTGAAACAAGTCACAGATTTAGCTACTCCTCTGGTGGAGTGACCTCTGACTTGACCTGGCAGGGTCTTGTACTTGTCATAACAGAAAGTGATACAATGAGCCAGCCATTTTGATAGGCATTGCCTAGAAACAGCATTGCCTTCTCTTCTGTGGAGGGAGAAAAAGAGACAAAAAGCTGATTAGTCTTCCTGAGATCCTTAGTCTGAGAGGTGTAGTATCTCAGTATTCTGTGAGCATCCAAAGTATGCAAGAGGAACTCCGCTTGACTGGAATGTTGCAAAGAAAGTGGGCAGCTCAATGGATTGATTCAATGTAGATTCAGCTACCATCTTAGGGAGAAACTTAGGGTTGGTGCGCAAGCCACACATTCTTAGTGGAAAATCAAGTATGATATTTTGCACATCAAGGCCTGAAGCTCAGAAATGCGCCAAGCAGAAATAATGGCCACTAGGAAGAGTGCCTTCCAAGAAAGGAACTTTAGATCTGCTGTAGCTGCTGACTCAAAGGGAGGCAGGGTAAGCTTTCCAGAACAAACTTCAAGTCCCAAGGAGGGGCAGGAATGCGGACGGGGGTCTGAAATGGAGAACTATTCTGAGGAAAGTCTTGAGACTTCCAACTAAGCAAAAGTCCTGTCTCTGAAGGGAATATGGTAGGCTGAGATAACTGCCATGTGGACTTTCAATGAGGAATGACTGAGACCCAGATCGAAGAGGTGACTTATGTAGTCCAGGACTTTACTGGCTGGGCATGAGAAAGGTTTGAAGTCTTTCGAAGAGGCCCAAATAAAGAACCATTTCCACTTCATGGTGTAGGTAGACCTGGTGGAAGGCTTTCTGGCCTCTACCATGATGTCTGCTACAAGCGGAGAAACTCCGAAGTGGGCTTTCGCTACATCTGTAGGAGCCATGCATGTAAGGACCACATAGTAAGGATTAGGATGGGTGGGGTTGGTTGGAAGCACGGTGCGATAGAAAGCACTAAATGAGTACTTCTGCTCAGTATTTACTAAAGAGAAGAGGGGTGACACCTAAGGTGGGAGAAATGGCAGAAGCAGGGAAGGAAGTGGTGACAGATGGGGAAATCATGGAGAGCAGAGTTCGAGAGGGCTTGAAGGCACTGAGGGTGGACAATGCGCCAGGCCCAGATGGCATCCACCCAGGGTACTGAAGGAGCTGGCAGAGGTCCTTGAAGGACCTTTGACAGACCTATTTAATGCCTCACTACATTCAGGGTGTGTACCTCTGACTGGAGGATGGCTCATGTGGTGCCCTCCACAAGAGTGGCCCCAAGGATGAACCGGGAACTACAGACCAGTGAGCCTCACATCCATTGTGGGTAAGCTCATGGAGACTATCCTGAAGGAGAGGCTGGTGGCCTCCTAGAGGCCAGAGGATTACAGGACAGCAGACAGCATGGCTTCTACACGTGGCAGATCCTGCCAAACCAACCTGGTCAAGTTCTATGACTGGGTAACTAGGCAACTGGACAGGGGCCATGCAGTGGATGTCCTGTATCTGGACTTCAGTAAGGCATTCGACTCAGTGCCACATGGAAGGCTGGGAAGGAAGTTAGTAGGCACAGGGGCGGGTGCAAAGCTGGTGAGATGGGTAGGAAACTGGCTGCAGGGAAGGCAACAGAGGGTGGTGGTGGGTGGGGAGCCTCACACCCAAGGGCAGTGATGAGCGGTGTTCCACAGGGCTCAGTGTTGAGACCAGTGTTGTTTGGGATATTCATTGCAGACATATCATGGGACATCAAGAGCAAGATCAGTCTGTTTGCTGATGATACCAAGGTAGGAGCGGTGGTGGATGACCTAAGGGGATGGCAGGGTTGCAGGATGATCTGGCAAAGCTTGAAACCTGGTCAGACACCTGGCAACTGGGCTTTAATGCCAAAAGTGCAAGGTGCTGCATTTTGGGATGAAGAACCCAAGGAGGAGTCACCAGCTAGGGGAGTGCAGCTAGCCCAGACAGAGGAGGAGAAGGATCTGGGTGTGCTCATTACAAGGTCAATGAACAACTCGGCACAATGTAGGAAGGCAGCTGCAAAGGCCAACAAATGCTGGGTTGTATTGCAAGGGTATATCCTCGAGGAGGGAGGAGGTGGTTCTGCTACTGTATAGGTCATTAGTTAGACCACACCTGGAGTACTGCGTGCAGTACTGGTGTCCGTGATCTGAAGAGGGACATTAAGTTACTGGAGGTGGTGCAGCAGAGCGACAAAGATGATCAAGGGGCTGGGGACTTATCATACGAGAGGAGGTTGAGGAGTTGAACATGTACTCACTGGAGGAAAGGAGAGACAGGGGTGACATGACTGAAACCTTAAATACATGAAAGGAATACACAAGACAGGTACAGAGGGCTGTTCAAAGTAAGGGAGGGCCACCAGGGGCCATGATATGAGACTGGGCGAGGAAGGATCAGGAGGAGATGAGGAGACACTTTTTACAGAAAGGGTGGTGGCTGGGTGGAATCGTTACCTGCTCAAGTGGTATGCAGTAGAACAGTGGACAGCTTCAAACGAGGATGGGACAGGACAAGGGGAGGGTTAATGAAGGGAAGGGTGGAAGGAGGGCAGCTGCAGAATAAGGGTGCTAGCTGCATTCGAGCAGACTTGATAGACCTCTGGGCCTTTATCTGCTGGCAAATTCTCAGATGTTCTAAAATGAAGGATTTGAGACATGGATGAACAAGGGTCCCCTGATCCTGGGTCAGCAATTGTTGTGACAGAGGACGAGGAAGTGGAGGTTCATCTGAGAACTGTTGCAGGAGAGAGAACCAAACTTGCCTGGGCCAGAAGGAAGTGATGAGAATCATTCGAGCTCCCTCGAACTGAGTTTGTTCAGGACCCTCAAAATTAAGGAATAGGAGGGATGGATAAACAAATCTGTCCCTCCAATCGAGAGACAGAGTGTCCGCCAAAAATATCTTGCCCTGGAGTGAGGGAGCAGAAGACAGGAAGTTTTGCAGAAAGATGTCGTTTATGACTCTTGCTCCATTCTCATTTGTGGGCCCTGGCTGAGGACCGACTGAGTTGATCTGCCAGTGTATTTCCCACTCCCAGAACGTGAATTGCAGTCAAGTGAAGGTGATGCTGGGTTGCCCAACTCCAGACTCTCATCACTTCCCGGTACAGAGGGTAGGAGCATGTTCCTCCCTGCTTGTTGAGATACCAGACTACACACATGTTGTCTGACTGGATAAGGAGGCGACCGGGAAGGATAATGGAGTGTACAGCCTGAAGGGCATAAACAACTGCTCTCAGTTCAAGCACATTTCGCGTACGCTTTGTTCGAACTTGGATCAACTGCCCTGAGTCCTGTGAGATCTGAGATGGCCCCACCTTCTCCTGATGCATCTGTCTCAACGTCTGAGAGGGACGTTCAATGTTGAAGTGAACTCCCAGGCATAGGTTCTCCTGCACCATACACCACTGTAAGTCCCTGATCATGGGATCGGAAACTAGGACTTCTTCTCCTAGACTGTCCAGTGTTTGGTCCCATTGAGACCAAAGCATCCATTGAGAGATACTCATGGAGCCGAGCACGTGGGACTGTCAGAATGGCAGCCGCCACTGGCCCAAGGAGGAGAAGGACTGACCTGGCAATGGCCCTCCTGCCACCGGACAGAAGACTGGCCTGAGTCTGAAGGGTGTCCACCCTGTCTGGAGGCAAAAGGCTTTGCTGATGGTCGTGTCCAGAATCGCTCCTATAAACTAGAGGTGTTGACAAGGGACCAAATGAGACTTTGCCTGGTTGATGGTGATACCCAGGCTGGTGAAAACCTGCAGGTAAGGGAAAGAGAGTGCAGGAGTTCCTCCCAGGATGGGCCTGCCAGGAGCCAATCGTCCAGGTACAGGAATACCTAAACTCCCTGGGTATGCAGGTGAGCCACTAGCACAGACAGGCATTCAGTAAATACTTGAGGGGTGAAGAAAGACCAAATGAGAGGGCCTTGAACTAGTAGTGGTCCCCTGAAAAAAAAAAAAAAAAAAGGAATTTGCAGTGGGAAGGCATATGGGGATATGCAGGTAAGCATCCTGAATGTTCAAAAGCACAGCCACTGTCCCGCCAAGAAGTGGCAGAAGGCTCTGCAAAGAGAGCAGTCTGAGGCATTTGTACTTCACTTAACATGTTCAGGGAACTGAGGTCTAAGATAGGCCTCACATCTCCAGACTTTTAAAACTAGAAGAAATTGAAATAGTACCCTACCCCAAAGATGGTTGGGAACTGGTTCTATCGCTCCTTTGAGAGAAGGGAGGTGATTTTGTCTAGAACCAGAGGAAGATGTTATGGGAGTGAGACGACTCGGGAGGTCATCGGGTGGTTTCTGAAGAAACTCAATTGAGTGTCCTGCTGATATTAACTGGAGCACCCAAGAATCTCACATAATCCCTCTCCTAACCCGGCAGATGGAGGGAGAATCTCCCCCTACCAGTTCCTCTGGAGCTCCAGAGGCAGTGGAGAGGTGGGGAGTCAGGAGGTGGGTAGTGCAACAGCCAAGGCTCCCACGGTTTTTCTGCAAGGGGAGTCTTGGTTGCTGGAAGGGCCCGACGCTGTGCCCTGTTTGCTCTGCAGTTTTGGTCTTTGTCGGTTCCATCTACAAAAGGACGCCGCTGCCCTTGAGGGGGCCTGTACATAGAATCTACAGACTTGAGTGCAGTGCTTTCTCCTGCAGATCGGTAATGATGTCCTTGACATCACCCCCGAACTGCGCCTAACCCTGAAGGGAGCATCCTGGATAGTGGATTGCAATTTACCAAACCTGACACGTGGAGCCAGGCATGACACCATAAGCCTACAGTGAAAGCCGAGCTCCTTCCAGCTGTGTCCACTCAAGGCCGTAAGGTGGCACGAAGGATGTGCTGACTGGCAGAACGGACAAGATCTGCCACTTCCTGCTTAGTCTGAGACTCAAGAAGGGAGTCTAATTTGGATTCCACCTGACTAAGGATGGTCTTCTGAAAGTCTCCAATATGTGCACATAGTTCAGGACCCTAATATCCAGGATAGAAGAGGGATAGATCTTCTTCCCATATTGGTCCAGAAGCCAGATTCCTTGTCAGGTGGGGATGAGCTGATGTGTTTTGGGTTAGCGGAACAGCTGTGAGTGGTGCTGATGATGACCAAATCCGCCTAGGTGTGTAGGTTCAGGAAATCTATGCCATCGGAAGCCTGACATAGCCGGGTCTGCCTTCCCTCGAAGGGGGCTAACATTGAAGGTTGTTTCCAAATGGAAACAAGGTCCGCGGAGGCCTCATCCAGGGTGGAATCAGCATAGGAGCAGTCTCGGCAGATCCAAATGAGCAGCGAGCTTTTTACGCTGTGGGTCTGGCTACAGTGATTGCCACTGATGGACTTCCTGGTTTTCCTCAGTAACTCCAGAAAGGAGGGATCTTGGCCTGGCGCTAATCTGGAGACGTGACTCATCGTCAGGATCAGACCGTCCAGTCTCTGAGTCCGAGTCAGATGTATCTGATGAAGTGGAAGACTCCTCCCTACGAGGGGAGGGCGGCCCTTTGGGGAGTTCCCTGGGGCACATATCCTCACCTCCCAGGCACCAGAGGGCTCTCCTCTGGTATCAAGAAGGGGAGGGAGTCTCCCATCTCCGAGGGGATCCTGTAAAGGGTCCGCATCGGTAGACAACTTTGACCTCCCTGGTGAGTTGAGCCTTGACCCAGCCCACCAGGATGTTAGAGTTTCCTTCAAGTCCGCCTGTGGCTGGGGAGGGTGGCAGAGAGGAGGGAGATATGGATATTCAGGATATACAGTATGTAAAAGAAGTATCCATAACCTGATGGCAGGTAACCCAACGTAGGGTATTGAGCTGTCGGGTACTGTGGCACCGGATATTGCTGCGGTGGGTACTTGAGGTGCCAGATACTGTGAAGCCGGGAATTGTGGCACCAGATATTGAGGTGTCAGATACCCGGAGCCAGGGCTCTGACAGAGTAGAGGGACCTGGCAGAGGCCCAGCTGGTGGGCCAGGCAGTGGTAATGTTGGCCCGTGGGTGTTGGGACCAGCGTGGATCGCTGCCTGGTAGGGGACGCCAGTTGGCGCCAGGTATGCTGGCATTGGGGCCTGTGTCAGAGGGTCCAGTGTGAAGGAGGGGCCCTGAAAGGCAGCTTCTCAAGGTCCTCCGTGACGACTGGGAAGGGAGGATTAGAATCTCTGGGGTCAGCTGAGGAGTCGGAGGACCTCAGAAGGCAACACAATGTGCTGCAGACAGCCTGGGGCATCAGACTGATCTTATGGTCCGCGAGGCTCCTTGGCTGGGTGGGCATTGAGAAGCTGACGTCCGACCCATCGGATTCCTGCCAGAGGAAGGTCACTCTTGGGATGTGGCCTTGTTGGATGAAGGTTTGGCTGAGTGCCCCTCTGAAGGGCCAGCAGCTTAGCAGCCTTGTCCAGATGGACGCCAGTGGTGCCGCGTCCGACTTCCGGATCTGCTCTGACCCAGAGACCGTGTGGTAGAAACAGCCTTCCTGGGAGTGGAGGCCTTCTTTTCCCCAGAGGCTCTCAAGGGCCCGAGCGTGAGCCAGATGGGAAGGGTGACGCCTTCTTGGATACAACCAAGATGACCGTCAGGAGTGGTCCCCAGAGGGGTGTTACATTATGTCGCGACTCTGGCCAGTCGCAGCTGCCATGGAAGCTGTTTCCCACCCCGATGCTTCTCCTTGTCATGCTTCTTCTTGTGACCTTCGGGGAAGTGGATGCCTGCCTTAATTTCTTTAGCTCCTTTCCATGGATGCCATTCTTTTCTTGAGGGTATGGGCTTTCCGGGACTGCTGCCTTCTTTTCCGGGTAGCGGAGTTACATTTTGGCAGTGTTGGCACTTCTCCACGGGGTGGTCTGGGCCTAGACAGAAGAGGTACAAGGAATGGCAGTCCTTGTGTGGCAGTTGAGAGACACACGAGTCATTCTTATTTTATGCGATTGGGAGGGCGCTAGGGACGACATACACAGTGAATCGATAGGTATGATTGAGAAATAGAGAAAAAAGGTCAGAACATTTGAAAACTAGTGGACCAATGAATGACTGATGAGCATTGAATTCTACCGTGAGAAACTTTCACAAGTAGACAGCGGAAAAGAACTGGAATGGATGGGGACCGCCTTTATATTGATGTCAGAGGACACCGTTGCCTGATATGGGGCGTCCCCGCCAGAGACTGCTAGCTAGAAATTTTCTGTGGGGTCCTGATGTCTGGTGGGTCAGTCCTATATTGTGAGTACTCTACTGCAACAGCCCTTTCACAGTAAGATCTTTTAACAGCAGTTTGTAAAGGAACCTACTAGAGGCAGGGCAGTGTTGGACTTGTTATTCACAAACATGGACAGCACTACAAACATCACGCCAGTACTCCCCTTCTTAACTAGTGATCCCCATGTTGTATATTTAAACAAAGAAAGGAGCTGAAGCAAGTCGAACAAAATGAGGATCTTGGGTTTAGGTCAGATTTCAACGAAACTGGTGAATGCCTCAGAACATGACTGAAGGGGATGGATGGGGATTGCAGGAGCAGTGGAAGGAATAGAGGGAATGAGGGCAACATTAGGACAAAAAGTCTCTGCAAGAAAGAGGCAAAATAGGCAGGAGGAAAATAAGAAATGATGTCTCTAAGGAGGTGGCAAAGAAATGAATAAAAACAGCAACTTTCAAAATGTATAAGTAAACTCAAAGGAATAGGACAGAAAAGTGTGCCAGACCAGGCAGAAGAAACAGGAAAGAAGGTTAGGAGATAAGGCACAGAAGGAGAAAATGACTGCAAGGCAAGTGAGGAAGGGGACAAGACTTTTTCTAACACATCTGTGGGAAATGAAAAGCCAGTGATGGGATAGTGAGGATGAAAAGGTTGGATAGCGGAGACTGAGTGGAGGGAGACAAAGAAGGAAGCAGTCATTTTAAATAAGTAATTTTGCTCAATTTTCACAGAAGAAGAGGAATGGCCCACCAGAGAAGAAAGAACAGAAGTGGGGAGTGAGTGGACACAACACCATTTTTGGAGTACAGTGTACTGAAAGGACTTGCAACTCTGAAAGTGGATAAGGCTATGGGACCAGATGAAATATATCCGGGGGTGCTGAGGGAGCTCAGAGATGTGCTAGCTGCTCCACTGGGAGCCTTGTTCAACTTGTAACTCCTCAGGGGCTTACCATAATTGCCCCATGTCCCATTTTCCTCCCGCTGCTGCTGGTGTCTTGCCCTCATCCCTCCTTTGGTCAGATTCCTTCTGTATGCCCCAGAGATTTGCCCTGACAACTGTTTTGTTTATTTAGCCAAGTTTGCGCCAAGCATCTAGTCGCAAGTTGACAGCCTTGTTTGTGGGCCACTGGTACTTCATGTAGGCACAACTGGCACCTTTGCATTCCAATCTACCATGCGGTCAAACAAGGAATTTACTAGTCCTGGTGCCTCTCCTCGTCAAATGAGGGCTGCTGATCAAGATGCTGCAGCTTAAATGCCATTTTAGGGTAAAAAATTCAAAAGAGTTTAAACGTGGAGCTCTATTAAGAGCTCATTAATATTCATGAGCCACTAATGCTGCCACCTGAGGGTCTATGTTATGGCGGCAGCGACTCAAACACTATTGGGCTATAAATGTGACTGTGGACTCATTTGAAAGGGCACAAAGAGGCTACAGGTGTGTGGGTTTAAAAGTAATAAAGGCAAATACTGGGCTGCAACAGACTAACAAACTTAAGGGACTGAATGATGGAGAGAGTATATTTTTCAGCAGCCACTATTTTGGGAGTGAAACAGCCAAGCATAAGCCAGGATTTCAGACAGGGGCTCATGGAACAAGACCAGTGACTTGTTGGGGGAAAAACAGGGACAAATTCCTGGCACCAAAGGATCCAACTAATTAGAGTGCTCAGACTGAAAATGACCGCTTGCTCAGTCAACTGGATCTCTGGAACCTTGCCCTTTGTTTTAAGGGGATTATTTAAAATAGTTCAGTTAGCAGTTCAGCTAGAAACATCGAGATAAGGGAGCCTATGTGGCTCTGTGCTGCCTTTTCACAGGGAAGGCTCTGTGGAGATTCCTCCAGTCCAAAAGGGATCGGACATTGGAACTGCCTGCCAGCAGACAAGAAAGAAGTGTTACCAGCACTCCTTGTGATTTGGACCAAGAGTTCGCTTCTGAAACAATTGACCCAGCTTTGTGCAAGAGATGTTCTTGGATCAAAAGGTTTGCACAGTAAAGCTACAATTTGCAACTGGACTTAAAACTGTTGTTTAAAGTAGTTAGTGACTTAAATGTGCTGAGTGTGTTTTGTGGGGTCGAGATCAGTTCCCCACAAGAGAAACTGTTACGCCAGCTGGAGGCTGTGACCGGAGCTCCTGCCACTCTTGAGGACCAACCATTTCTTAAATCTGTTGCAACAGTTCTTTATTTCTTAGCCTAATCTATCCTTTACAATTTCTAGTCCATAAGTTGGCCACCTCACGGCACCCCTTTCCTTTCTTGACTATGCTATAGTATCCTCTTTAATTTTCCTTTCCTCTCAGGTCCTCGGACAGGAGGTTATTGTGGTGACCTAGCACATGTGAAACAGGTTGTGTTTATTGTTGTTGAAGTTAGTATGTAATAGCACTATGTCATAAAATACCTTGATGTGCATACCTTACGCTTGTGAAACCTGTATTGCTGAAAATACAATGGCACTAGGTGTTTTGATAATGGTAAAAGTACTAGGTGACTATTATAGAAATTAAGTTAGCTGCTATTTAAATGCATGTATATTGTTGTAAACTTAAGTAAGAAATGTGATTTGCATATATCCCATGATGCACTGCATTATGGAAGTAAGTATGATTTATTTCTTTGAAACTTGAGCTGTTGTCAATGCATTTTGGGGTAACTTTTTTCAGTGCCTCTGCACCGAGGTTCTTTACTTTAGCTTGTTTTATTTTTTTCTTTTGGGCCTTCACTACCCAAACAACGGGCCCACATTGGGATGAAGGGTTTCACTGAAAAGTGGTTAGATCAGAGATCAGTGTCAGTAGGTGCTGGCTAATTGCAGAGAAAGGACATTCATAGTCTGTTGCTGCAAACAGATGTCTGAAGAAGGATATGCCATTGCTTAAGGTTGTATCTTGTATTCGAACAAACACACACAGAGACTGTGTGTTGAACTTGATGCTCAGTGTCTGGTCCATCTGTTATCACACAACCCCTCCACAGAGGCTTCACCAGCAGAAGATACTGAACTTTGCCGAACTGTTCATCCTACCTGGACCTTGCCATCTCAGCTCTAGGGTAATTACTTCCTGCACCAGAGAATCGCTTCAGCAAAAGACTGGCTTGGGATTTGGTCCCCCACACAACACCATCGCGCAGGCTGCAACCATCAAAGTAGCGTTGTGTCCCGCCTCTGCTTCCCTGCCCATCGAGCATCACCACGAGGTCTACATCTCACCTGGTGTGCAGTCAAGTCCTGGTAGCATGAGTACAAACAGGGTAGCATCTTGCAACAGTGGTTTAAATCATCTTTGGTACCATAGAAGTGTTTTATTTTCTTGGGTTATGAAGGAATGAGCCCTCCGGCTTGGGACTACAAATAATTGGTTTGTTTGCATGGTTAACTGCTTTTGTTTCCACCAAAGGACCCCAACATCAGCTGCAATGCCGGTCACCCTCGGAAACACTTCAGGCTAGCTCTTCTGGTACCCAGTGTAGTTGAACTACATGGTTGGGACTTAAAGTGCATGCATGAACATCTTGAACTAAATCAAGTATAGTAATCATTTATCTAAATTTTAGCCCTCCCTTGTTCGCGTCCCCTTAATGAATCTGATTTACAGTTTTAATGTTAATCTGGCTTAGAGCACAGTATTACCTGGTCTAAAGTCACTGAATGTACTGAAAAGCACACAAAGTGCATGCTGGTATTGCTGAAACTGTCTCTTACAGGGAGTTACAGGCACTAGCTAGAGATCCAGACCCTGTTGGTAAGTGAGCCAACAGTGAGCATATTATTAATGGTAAAACTGTTTGGTATTTCAGTTGTTAAACACTGCAACTGTTCTGGTTTCATGAGAGGTCACTAGGTGGGATTGTGGTGGTAATAGCTTCCCAGAGGGCTTTACCTACTGTAGTTACCAATGTAATTTGTCTGGGTGGAGGCACCATAAGTACAGCACTACTACTAGCAGGGACTCTGCCACCCCGCCCCCAATACTAGGTGTAGTTACAAATCCAGGCCCTTCAACCTGATATTAGGGATACAGACAGAGGTAGTAGCTCTTGGTATAATGGTGCCAGGGTTACAAACATATCACCCTTGTTTGGCAAGCCCTTTCTTGAATCTATGCTGTATAGAAACAAAGAATATGTTGCAGATCGACCCTGCTTTGTCTGTCTCTGCACACCCAAAGTGGCCTCCAGCATCCCCTCCTCCCTCCCTGCCTATTTACTAATATTTTCCTATGTCTATCCATGCATGCTCTAAGTCCCTACCTAGTCTGTCTCTGCAGACCCTAACTGCTCTCCAGCATCTCTCCCTCCTCCTGCCTATTTACTAATATTCCCTATGTCTATCCCATGCATGCTCCAAGTCCCTACCTAGTCGATCTCTGCAGACCCTAACTGGTCTCAGTATCTCTCCTTCCTCCCTGCCTATTACTAATATTCCCTGTGTCTGTCCCATGCATGCTTTAAGTCCCCTACTGTTGCCATCTCCACACTTCCAGTACACACATCTCTTTCAGTGAATTAGTTCTTGCTCACATCTCTCAAACTGCCTCCCTTCAGCTGCATTACAAGTATACTTGTCCTGGTACACTTTCTCATTTGAAAGAGATGCTCCTCCAGCACCCTGTTCACCTTTGTGAAGTATGTATAGGTCTCTATCATGTTCCCTTTCACTCTGTTCACTTCCAGGAAGTATATGTAGCAGTGTCAGTGGTTTAGCAGGTTGCATACTCACCTCTGAGGCCAGAAGATCAGAAGGTTGTGGGTTCTATCCCCTCCAGGCACTTGGGCCAAATGCCAATACTGACTCTGTGGTGCAGCATTAGGGGTGCTGCACTCTTGAGTTGCCATGTTTCGGATGAGAGGCGTTGAACCGAGGTCCCATCTGCCTGTTCTGGTGGTAGTTCAGGTGGATGTTAAAGATCACATGGCATTTCTCAAAAGAGCAGGGTCATTTCTGGTGTCCTGGCCAAATTTCCATTCACAAAAAATACCACCAACAGCTTAATCTGGTTCAATGTCAGTTGTTATCCATCTGTATCCCCTCCCCAGGACAAGGCTAAAATAGGCAGATTTGTCAAGTCCTTCTTTTCCGGTCAACACACACTAACTAAACTAAATGTTGAGATCCCTTAATCTCTTTCTTGTAGGGTTTTGTGGTGCAACCTGCACCATTTAGTTGCCCTCCTCTAGACTGCCTCCACAATGTCTATGTCTTTTCTAAGTGCTGCCTCCAGAACTGGACAAAATACTCCGTGGGGTCTCACTAGCGAGTGACACAGTGGCAGCACCACCTCTCTCCTCTTTTGGAGACATAAAAACAAAGACCTTCTTCCTGAATGACCTCTGTTGCCTGCATCTGCGTCCATTCATATGTATGCAGATGATAATGCACTATTTGCCTCTGGCTCCTCCATCCCTGACCTTATGGCCAGGCTTCAGCTGGAATCAATAACTCAGCAATGCTCTGGAAATCAGTTGTCCCTCAATGCCAACAACATGGTTTCCATGACCTCTTAGCACTAGGCTGACCCCCGCCATGCTGTTCATGGTGCCATAATTATGTTCCTCATTTAAGTACTGTACCTTAAGGGTAGGCTTGAGTGGCACCTTGACTTCTCTGTTCATGTAGATGCTATCTACAGAAAACTCCACCCTGACCTCAGTACTCAACATAGGAATAAACTGTTGCCTTCTTTTTCCGTAGGCTAACCTATTGTCATGAAAATGATACTCACTATCTTTGACTATGGTGACATAGTCTTCAGTGCAACTTCAAATCCACCCTCACCTGACTGGACCTACTTCTGTCTTTGCTCTGGATTGTCCTCCCTGTACCCACCACTGGTCCCTATATTCCACCCTCTCACTCCTGTCACTTAAGCCATAAGACTCACAAGCCATAAGGGTCACATTGGAGACAGGGAATGGCATCACAATCCGCACAGGGGTTGTATACAGACCCCGTCTCAAGAGGAGGAAATGGACAAGAAAATGATAGAGGGTATTCTCAAATGGCTGAAAAGGGAGATACTGTTGATGGGGACCGGAATATGCCAGATGTTAACTGGGCAACATGGACGCAGCCACATCCAAGAGCAGGGTCACTCTCGATGCCCTACAGGGAGCATGCCTTAGACAGCTAGTGGTGGAACCCACTCGGGAGGAGCAATATTAGACCTGGTACTCTCAAATGGAGAGAGGATCACAAACTTAGAAGTCAGTAGACACCTGGGAACAAGCGACCACTGCACAGTGTGCTTCAAATAAACACAACCGTGGAGACAATACAAATACAAGGATACTGGACTTTAGAAGGGCTGACTTTGGCATAATGGGTGAATACCTGAGGAATGCATTAGCAAATGGCCAGAAAGGAGAACAACAATGGAGAAAATCAAAACTGCCATCATGGAGGCAACAAGCCTTTGTGTGAAACAAATAAAGAAAACAAAGCGGAATAAAAAACACTATGGCTCTCAAAAGAAGTGTCAGGAAGGTTAAGGAGAAAAGGCAGCATTCAAAAAGTATAAGGAATCACAGACAAAACATGACAGGGAACTGTATCAATTAAAGCAGAAAGACGTGGGAAGGCAGTCAGAAAAGCAAAGGCCCAAACCGAGGAAAGGTTAGCCAACTCAGTTAAGAAGGGGATAAACCTTTTATAGGTACATTAGGAACATAGAAAGGTTAAGGAGGATAGGAAGATTAATAAAGGAGAGGGAGGTGGGCAGAGGAGACAGTGAAAAGGTAGAGATAATGAATGAATACTTTTGCTCAGTATTCACAAAGAAGAGGAGGAGGAGGTACCTAAAACCAAACAGTAGAAGCACTCTGGATAGTGGGGTTGATACCAGTCCATTTAAAGAAGAAAAGAGTACTGAAAAGAACTACAAAACTCAAGGTGGACAAAGCAATGGGGCCTGGCGGGATTCACCTAGAATCCTAAAAAGCTAAGGAGGACCTAGTGACACCACTAACCACACTTTTAACAAATCATGGAAGATGGGGTGGTACCTGAGGACTGGAGGACGGCAGATGTGATTCCCTTCACAAAAGTGGGAGCAAGGCAGAAGCAGAAAACTACAGACCTGTTAGTTTGACCTCAGTGGTGGGGAAAATGATGGAATCACTCTGAAAGAAAGAATTGTTGAATACCTAGAGGCCAGCGGGCACTGGACCCAAAGCAGCATGGATTCAGCAGGAAGGACATGTCAGACAAATCTAATCGATTTCTTTGACTGGGTGACCAAAGTAATAGACCAGGATGGGGCTGTGGATATGGCCTACCTAGACTTTAGCAAGGCATTTGACACAGTCTCGCACAAAGATTAATAATCAAATTAGCCAGCCTGGGAGTGGGTCCCAGGGTGGTAGCCTGGGTAGAAAACTGGCTGCACAACAGGACACAGAAGCTAATAGTGAATGGAACACATTCTGAAGAAAGGGGTTACTAGTGGAATACCTCAGGGCTCAGTACTGGGTCCAGTCCTCTTAACGTCTTATAGGTGACATTGCAGAGGGTCTGGAAGGAAAGGTATGCCTCTTTGTGAATGACACAAAGATCTGTAACAGAGTTGATACACAAGGGGGTTAGAAAGGATGAGAAGGGACCTGGCAAGGTTGGAGGAATGGTCAGACATATGGCAACTTAGATTCAATGCAAGAAGTGCAAAGTAATGCACCTGGGAAATAAAAATCCAGGAGAAGAGTACACAATAGCAGAGGAGGTACTAACAACAACAGTAATGGAAAGGGATCTGGGTGTAGTCATATCAGATGACCTAAAGGTGGGTATGCAATGTGAGAAGTCAGTAGGAAAGCTAGGGGGATACTAGGATGCATAGGGAGGGCATCACAAGTAGAAAAGGAAGTGGTTATCCCTCTATACAGAGAGTTGGTGAGACCCCATCTGGAGTACTGCATGCAGTTTGGAGACCTCATCTACGCAAGGACATAGACAGGATGGAAGCAGTCCAGAGGAGGGCAACTAAAATGGTGCAGGGTCTACATCAGAAACCATATGAAGAGAGACGAAACAGCTTAATATGTATACCCTTGATGAAAGGAGGGATAGGGGGTACATGATAGAAACGTTTAAGTACCTCAAGGAATCAACAAAGTCCAGGAGGGTAGCATCTTTCAGAAAAGAGGCGTGTAAGGACAAGGGCACAATTTAAAGTTAGAGAGGGATGGCTCAGGGTAATGTGAAATTCTTTTCACGGAGAGTGCTGGACGATGGAACCGCCTTCCTGGAGAGGTTGTGGGGTCTAAAACAGTGGAGGAATTCAAACATGCATGGGACAGACATAAGGCAATTATAATGGGGGTTGCAGGAAATAGGCTGTTGGTTAACTAGAATCTGCAGCTTATCCAGTATGTAGGTAGGTAGGTAGGAAATGAGCAGACTGGGTGGGCAAGTGGTCCTTATCTGCCGTCAAAGTCTATGTCTATGTTTCTATGACTCATACACTGTGCCTCCTTTGTCTCTAAATACTGACTAGACTTCTTCCCTCCTCCCCTTACCTCTCTCTCCTCACTCTAATACACCCTTCATAATGCTATCATTCCCTTGTTCTTCCTGTAGGAAATCATCTCGATCAGCCAGTTTTCTCTTACTGCTTTCCGCAAACTATGGGATTGTTCCCTCTATCCATGTGCTCTGCCTCTCAATACTCCCTCTCCTTTCTTCTCTGTGACTTCTATTCTCACTCCTGAAGTGGTACCTGATATATGTCCCTGGCCCTCACTCTCTGACACTCCTTGACATTTTGCCTATTGTATGACTGCTTAGATATTATGATGTTTAGTTCATTTACCTACTACGCTTTTGCTTCTGACTGTTCTTCACACTCTCGTATCCTCCTCCCGAGGATACATCTGGAGATGAGCTGTTCATCTCAATATGTCTTTTTCTGGTAAAAACTTTTGAAAGAAAGAAAGAAATCAATCAATCGACCTCAGTGCCTCTCCCCTATGCATCTCAGCATCCCACTGGCCCTACCCACTGCTTTGTCACACTGCCCTGCCACTTTGAGGTCATCACATATAATAACTCCAAGATCCCATTCTTGCCTAGTCACTGTCAGCACCTCCACCCTATCCTATACTCAGTTTCTGGGTTCCTTTGCCATTGGTGCATGATTTTGCACTTTGGCACAGAATCACACGTGCCATGGTCTTGACCACTCCTCAAGATCCCTATGTATTTTCTCCACCCTCTTCTGAGTGTCCACCTATTACCAATTTTGGTGTAATCTGTAGAAAACATACCTTCCTTCCAGATCTTCTGTATGTCTCATATGAAGACACTGAAAAGGACTGGTCTTAGTACTAAGTTTTGTGGCAACCCAGTGGGCACTCTTCCATCATTAGAGGCGTGCAATAGCCGTCAATCAATCAATCAATCAATCAATCAATCAATCTCTCTCTCTCTCCTTTCTGTTAACTCGCTTTCTAACCCAACTAATCACTATGGATCCCGCCTCTAGGATCTTCAGTTTCTTTATCAGTATCTCCTGTGCAGCACAGTGTCAAATGCCTTGTTAAAGTCCAGATAAGCCAAGTCAACTGCATTTCCTGATCGGCTTCACTGGTCTCCCACTAAAGAAATTCATCAGATGCATCTGGTGTAACTCTCTAAACCCATGAATCCATGCTAACTGCAGTCTTGCAGCCCATTGTATTCATGATATTCTGCTAACCTTTCCTTTAACAGAGTTTTTATGAGTTTCCCCAACTGAATAGAGACTGACCGCCTGTAGTTGCTAGCCTCTTACTGCAGTTATTCTTATGTAGGGGCTCCAAATTTGTTGTCCTCAGGTCCTCCAGAACTGCACCTGTTTTCAGACAGCTACTGAATAAGGCCATCAGTGAGGCAGCCAGCACCTCTTTGAGTTCCTTTAGTACTCTTGGGTATATCCCACCTGGTCCCATAGCTTTGTCTACTTTCAGAGCTGCAAGTCCCTTCAGGACCTTTCTCTGAAAATGAACTTGTGTCCACACCCCATTTGTTCCTGCTGCTCGCTGGTGGTCCTTCTACACTTCCTCCACTGTGCAGACTGAGCACAACTACCTGTTCAGGATGTCTGCTTTTTCTTGGTCCTCTTCTGTGCTGTCCCCGCCCCTCCAGCAACTGCCCACCTTATCCTCAATGTCCTCCTTGGCTTCCTCCTTTCATTTATGTACTTGAAAAAGTCTTGGTCTCTGTTGCTACCCCTTGGCTATCGTCCTCTCTCTGTATCTTTGTTTCCCTCATTGCCTTTCCTTCTTACCTCTGTTTTACTTGGTACACCTCCTTGTCTTCCTCCCCTGTGTTTCCTAATACCTCCTGAATGCCACCCTTTTCCCTTCACCACCTTGGCCACTTCTCTAGAAGCCTAACAGTCTCTTTTCCTCAGCCTTTACTCATTTTCTTCATGCATAAAACACAGAACCCAACAGCAGACAAGGCCACTGGGCCCACCCAGTCTGCCCATTTATTATTATGTTCATTTATCCCAGACCCTATTTGATCTATGGTGCTGTCCCCACCATGTTTCCCTTGCGCCATCCAGGCATTTTTGAACCCCACCACTGTTTTTGACCCCACTGCCTTTGCTGGAAGGCTGTTACAAGAATCCATCACCTTTTCTGTGAAGAAGTACTTCCTCACATCTCTCCTGAACCAACAGTTCAGCTTCATAGTATGCCCCATTTTCTAGAGCACCTTTTCTCTGAAAATATCCCCTCCTGCACCTCATTATTCCCGTGAAGTATTTAAAGGTCTCAATCATATCCTCCCTCCCTTCTTTATTCCAGGTGTACATATTGAGCTCCCTTAGCTCCTCATAGGGCAATTAATGCAGATCCTGCACCATTTTGGTAGCCCTCCACTGGACCATCTCCACTCTATGTCTTTCTGGAGATGTGATCTCCAGAACTGTATACAATATTCCAGGTGGGGTCTTACAAGCGATTTATGGGTGGCAACACTACCTCCTCTTCCTACTGGTGATATCCCTACTTATGCACCCCAGCATCCCACTAGCCCTCCCAACTGCATCGCCACACTGCCTGGCCATCTTAAGGTGATCTGACATGATTACCCCAGCTCTCTTTCCTGCTTGGTTGTTGTCAGTATCATTTCCCACAGTTTGTACTCTGCCTCTGTTTTTAAGACCCAAGTGCATTATTTTGCACTTTTGCATTAAAACCCATCTGCCATACCTTGATTGCTCCACCAGTTTTTCACATCCCTGCCTATCTTTTCTACCCTCCCAGGTGTCACCTCTGTTACAGATCTTGGTGTCATTCACAAAGAGGCAGACCTTCCCTTCTAGCCCCTCAGCTATGTCACTTATATAAAAGACATTAAAGAGGACCAGTCTCTGCACGATAACCTGCTGGTAATCCTCCCTTTCTCAAAGTGAACTCCATTTACTGTGGATGGACTGACAGATGCCCACTACTAGCCTCAGTGCTGCAGGAATCAAAAGCCTTCATCAAGGAGGCGTGGCTACTTTGGAGTCATATTCTATTTATGCAAGTGCTCAAGAATATTAAATTAACAAAAAATGAAAGTGACGGTATAAAAATAATCTACAAGACTAAGAACCTTAGTGCTAAGCACTAGAGGCAAGTGTTAACCCAAAGAGCATTGGTTGGGAAGGCAAGTGTCAAAGAAATACAAAATCACACATACCTCCATAATGCAAATCAACACAAAATATTATTCTGGTTCAGCTTTACAAGAATGCATGGTGCCAAAAGGCCTCTCACATGCTCTGCAAGGATGCCAACAGAAGACACAGACATATGTTTCATCCTACCAGCTGCGGCGATTTCCACGATTTATGGCAGCTTGCGCCAATGCTCTGGTGTAGCACTGTTAATTAGCCTCCGGGTATGATGCTAGACCAAGAAAACTGCGTTTCTAAGGTGCAGTGATCATTGCAAGGGATTGAAAATTTGATCGCTGACAGCAGCATGCTGCAAGTTCCATGTCGTATGTTTGGTGTACCAGGGGCTTGTGGCATCCCTGGTGCTTTGAAAATCCAGCCCTTTGTCTTTTAGCTTGTTTTTATTGGGCTCACCACAACCCAACTTAACCAGATAGACCAACTGAGGTAGCTGGTTCATTCCACTGGGTGCCATACAGATGAGGCACACTGATGAGTCCTGGTAGGATGAAACACGTGGTCTGTGTCTTCTGTTGGCACCCTTTGCAGACAGTATGGGAGGCCTTTGGCACCATTCATTTCTGGTTAAAGTTGAACTAGCACAATATTTTGTGCGATTTACATATACAGTCCATGATGTTTGCATTCTGGAGGTATGTGTGATTTAGTATAAAAATAATTGCACATACAGAATGATACTGCCTGCTATGTCTAAAATACCTAGTTTCTAGTACATTTAATCAATTTCAAAACTAAATTTTTTAGAAATGATTTTAAGACAGAGGCAGTAAGTTCTATACATTTAGGAAAGAAATATTGGAAGAAGTGTACCAAGTGCCATTGTAAAAGTACAGCACACACTCTCTTTACAAAAATGCCATGTCCAAATGGTGAGGTGAGGTAAGAGGTGCGATGAAGGATTGCATACAAACAGTCTTATAAGCAATCACATTTTCAGGTTCTATATTATGATAGCTTTGAACAACAGCGATCGCTGCATAGCGAATGTATGTCGTTGAAAAGCATTTGGCGATATACAAACACAAGCGACCTGACTTCCGGCAAATTACAAGTGTTTATATGGGGGGCAACCCCATTACTTAGGATTGTTAACTCCAGGGGTGCACTATTGGGATGATTTGTGTGTCCTTATTCCACATCTGTTTTGTTTCTGATTGCATATCCTGGTATTTCTTGCTTTGTGTGTCTCTGTGCACAGGGCTCTGTAGCCACTAGGGTAGCTATTTCAATCAGCAATGCTATCTTTGTTCTTTTTCTTGTATTACAATATCTGCTTTTCTCACAGTTGGGTATTGGGTAATCCCATGTGATCATTACTTCTTCATTTCTGTGATTCTTTGTGGTTTATGTTTCCAGTGTTTCTCTGCTACCTGTATGTTATAGTGTTTGCACAGTTCCAGTGGATCAGTCTTGCTGCATTGTTGTGTCTTTCAGTATACAGGCCTTCTGCCATTAGTACTTCACATCCAGCTACAAGGTGCACAACTTTCTAATTCTGTACTAAAGAACCTGCACTTGTCTGTTTTTTTCCCTTTTTCTACAGATTTTCTTTCATTCTCCAGAGTGAATCTGATGATGTATTGTCAGGCTACGCTTTTATCAAAACTCTTATCGCATTCAGCACAAGTATATGGTTTCTCTCAGGGTTAGTGTCTCCAAATGTTTAGGGATTTCTAATACCGTGGCAAGAATGGACCCCATTCTTTAGCCAGAGGCATGTTCAAAACTCAAGAAATTAGTACTGTATTAATCTTTGATGTTTGCTCAGGCGCTCTTCTCAGCACGCAACATCCCAAAATGGCTTCCTTTTAAGTTCATAAGGTGTCACAAGTATTGGTAGCATATTTAAATATGCATGAAAGTTCTTTTGATTAGTCCCATTGCTCCAAGCACTACTGGAACAATTTGTGTCCTTACTCCACATCAGTTTGGTTTCCGACTGCATATGGGATCAGAGCAGTGCAAGAGCTTATGGAGAGTTGGGAAGGGCCTTAGACAAGTGGCGCATACAGTAACCTTCACGGAGGTGCTGCCTGTCTATAGCAAAGGGAGATGCTAAGGCACTTTTCACCAGGAAATTCAATGAGTGGTTGAAAAACTGGTGTGGAGCTCAGGGTTTTGGCTTCATTGGGGACTGGGAGCCACCTGGAGGGATGCAGACCTATACTGGTGCGATGGTCTGCATCTGTCCAGGAGGAACCAGGATCCTAGGTGAGAGGTTTAAATGCTTCATTGGCAAGCATTTAAACTAGCCAAGGGAGGCACTGAAAGGAGCAGGGGAATCCGAGCCTCCCCATAAAACATGGTGATTAGTGAGGTAAACACTAAGGTACAGAAGTTATTAGGGAGCAGAACAGATTTAAATGTAAAAAGGCAAAGCCAGTAAGGACAAAATGGGACTAAAAGGGTAAGGCTATCAAACAGTGGAGAGTGATGAGTACCAATGCCCATAGTCTGTGTAACAAGCTTCCTGAACTAGTGGCCTTGATGGAAGAGGGTTGCCTGGATATTGCGGCAGTCACAGAAACATGGTACACAGAGAACCATGACTGGGATGTCAACATACCAGGATACACAATCTACAGGAGGGACAGGGAGGGTAAAGAGAGGAGGAGGAGGAGCTCTCTATGTAAAGGAAGGGATCAAGCAACAGAACTAAAGAGTAAACAGGGAGCAGATGAGGCACTTTGGGTCACCCTGGAGACAGGAAATGGTACCACAATCTGCATGGGGGTTGCATACAGACCCCCATCTCAGGGAGGGAATGGACAAGGAAATGATAGAAGGCTTTCTTAGAATGGCAGAAAAAGGAGATATTGTTGATGGGGACCTGAATATGCCAGATGTTAACTGGAGCACCTTTACTGCAAGCACATCCAAGAGCAGGGCCAATCTTGATGCCTTACAGGGGCATGCCTCAGACAGCTAGTATTGGAACCCACTCAGGAGGGGCAATTTTAGACCTGGTACTCTCAAATGGGGACGGAGAAAGAATCTCAGATTTAGAAGTGGGTAGCCATCTGAACAAGCGACCACCAAACAGTGTGCTTCACGATAAACACAGCACACAATCAAGCCATACAAAGCAAGAGTATTGGACTTTAGGAGGGCTGACTTTGGGAAAATGAGAGAGTGCCTCAGAAAAGCACTACAAACAGGCAAGAAGGAGGTGGAGGAACAATGGGGAGTGATCAAAACAGCCATCATAGGGCAACAAGCCTTTGTGTAAAGCAAATCAATAAAACACAAAGGAAAAAAAATGCTATGGTTCTCAAAAGACGTGGCAGGGAAGGTTAAGGAGAAAGGACAGCATTCAGGAAATATAAGGAGAAACAGAAGAAGCAGGACAGACAACTTTATCAGTTAAAGCAGAAAGAGGCTAGGAAGGCAGTCAGAATAGCAAAGGCCCAAACCGAGGAAAGGACAGCCAATTCTGTTAAGAAGGGGATAAGACCTTTTATAGGTACATTAGGAGTGAAGAAACATCAAAGGAGGATACGAAGCTTAATAAAGGGAGGGAATGTGGGTAGAGGGTGACAGTGAAAAGCAGGGATACTGAACGAATATTTCTGCTCAGTATTCACAAAGGAAGAGGAGGGAGTTACCTAAACCAAACAAGAGAAACACTCTGAAGACGGGGTCGATACCAGTCCATTTACAGAAGAAAGGGTTCTGAAAGAACTAATAAAATTGAAGGTGGACAAAGCAATGGGGTCTGATGGGATTCACCGAGAATTCTAAAGAACTAAGGGTAGAACTAGTGACACCGCTAGTACTCTTTAACAAATCATGGGAGGATGGGGTGGTACCCGTGGACTGGAGGAGGGCAGATGTGATTCCTCTTCACAAAAGTGGGAGCAAGACAGAGGCAGAAAACTACAGACCAGTTAGTTTGACCTCAGTGGAAGGAAAATGATGGAATCACTTCTAAAGGAAAGAAATGTTGAGTACCTAGAGGCCAGTGGGGCACAGGACCCAAGGCAGCATGGATTCACGATGGAAGGCCATGTCAGACTAATCTAATAGATTTCTTTGACTGGGTGACCAAAGTAGTAAACCAGGGAGGGCTGTGGACATGGCCTACAAGATTTTAGCAAGGCATTTGATACAGTCCCACACAAAGATTAATACACAAGATAGCCAGCCTTGGAGTGGGTCCCAAGGTGGTAGCCTGGATAAAAATTGGCTAGACAACAGGATGCAAAGGGTAGTAGTAAATGGAGTACACAGTGAAGAAAGGAGGGTTACTAGCGGGTACCGGAGGGTTCAGTACTGGGACCGGTCCTTTTAATGTCTTTATAAGTGACATTGCAGAGGAACTGGAAGGAAAAGTATGTCTCTTTGCAGATGACACAAAGATCTGCAACAAGGTTGATACACAAGATGGAGTGGAAAGGATGAGAAGGGACTTGGGCAAGGTTGGAGGAATGGTCAAATGTGGTCAGCTCAGATTCAATGCAAAGAAGTGCAAGGTAATGCACATGGGAAACAAAAACCCAGGGAAGCGTACACAATGGGCAGTGAGATACTGACAACAGTAAAAATAGAAAGGGACCTGGGGGTAATTATATCAGATGACCTAAAGGTGGGCAAGCAATGTGAGAAGGCAGTAAGGAAGGCTGGGGGATACTGGGATGCACAGGAAGAGGCATCAATAGTAGAAAACAGGAAGTTGTTATCCCTCTGTACAGACAGTTGGTGAGACCCCATCTGGAGTACTGTGTGCAGTTCTGCAGACCCCATCTCCACAAGGACATAGACAGAGTGGAGGCTGTCCAGAGGAGGACAACCAAAATGGTGCAGGGACTGCACCAGAAGACATACAAAGAAAGACTAAAGGAGCTTATATGTATACCCTTGAGGAAAGAAGGGACAGAGGGACATGATAGAAACTTTCAAGCACCTCAAGGAATTAAAGTCCAAGGGTAGCATCTTCCAGAAAAGAGATGTGCAAGAACAAGGGCACAATTTGAAGATAGAGGGACGGCTCAGAGGTAATGTGAGGAAGTATTTTTTCACTGAGAGGGTTGTGGATGCATGGAACAGCCTCCTGAGGAGATTGTGGAGTCAAGAACAGTGGGGACTTCAAGAATGCATGGGACAGGCATAAGGCAGTCCTAGTGGGTTGTAGGAGGAAGTAAGCTGTTGGTTAACTGGGATCTGCAGCTTATCTGTTAGGTAGGAAAATGGGCAGACTGGTGGGCCAAGCGGTCCTTATCTGCCATCAAATTCTATGTTTCTATATCTTGGTATTTCATGATTTTGTGTCTCTCTCTCTGTCGCAAGACACTGTAGTCACTAGGGTGGCTATTTCAATCAACAATGCTACCTTTGTTCTCGCTCTTGTATTACAATATCGGGTTTTCCTTCCACTTTCTTGGCTGTTGGTATTGGGTGATCCCAAGTGATCATTACTTCTTCATTCTCTGTGATTCTTTGTGGTTCATGTTTCCAGTGTGTCTCTCTGCTACCTGTATGTTATAGTGTTTGCATAGTTTCCAGTGGATCAGTCTTGCTATGTTGTTGTGTCTTTCAGTACATAGGCCTTCTGCCATGAGTACTTAGCATTCAGCCAAGAGATGTGAAACTGTTTCTAATTCTGTACTACAGAACCTGCACTTGTCTGTTTCTCCTGTTTTTCTATGGATTTTGTGAACCATCTTGTGTGTAGTCCACTATCTTGGGGCTGCCATTATCAATCTCTCATCTCGTGACCTAAATTCACCTCTTTTAACCAGTCATGGGTCAGGGCTTGATCGACCTGTGGTTGTTCAATAGCTCCCTGTATTTTCCACTATAATTATGGGCTTTCCAGTTGCTTTTTCTTTTTGTTGGTCTTTGTCCTTATACTCCTTTTCTGATTTTTGCACTTTCTGTTGCTGGATGTTCCTTATCTGCTAGTGGATTAACATCCATCTCTGCTACCCTCCTGAAGGCTTCTCCTAATTTCATGATGGAAGTCATTTTAGGCTTGCTTTCTTCATGATGCAGGACCTTGGCTATGTTTGGGTCCAAGGATATCAGTGAGTATGTATGTAGCCCACCATTGTGGATCTAAATGTGTAATCAATCTCAAGGAGACCCATGACTTCCTCTGACCTTGGGATGTATAATCTTAGCATGAACTGGCTTCTGTATATTAACTGGTGAGCATGAAGCAGTTTTCTGGTTTTCATATCTAGCTGGGTCAATAATTTCAGAGGCCAGTCTATCACACCAAAGCTGCATGATGATTACTGGAAGGCGAGCTGGTTTATAGCTTGCACTTTATTTTGTGTTGTCAAAGCAGTTTTCAGTATGAGCTTTAACCTTATAAAGTATCCCTTGCTTATTTTTGCTCTCATTTGTACATGCTGTGTTGTTGCTCCTCCTTCTTCTATTCCCAAGTATTTATACACTCCCTCTTGCTCAAGTTCTTTAATGTTACAGCCCTCAGACAGTTAATGTTTTCTTTGAGTTAAGTTTCCTGCTATAAATGTTGCTTTGGCATGTTGTCTAGGACCAAATTCATCTGTATATAATCAGAGCAGGTCTTACGATTTGTAGTTGTGCTTCAGGTGTTTGTCGAATGAACTATAAAGCTTTAGGTCATCTAAAGAGGAGGCAAAATGTTAGCTGTTGATTGTTTTTGTTTCTGGGGATCAAGCTGTATCCATAGCCTAGGTTGTTGATTAAACAACTTAATGGATTGAGGGCAAGGCAAAACAGAAGTGGTGACAAGGAGTCATCTTGAAATATCTCTCGCTGGATACTTATATTTGGGATGGTGATTTGACCTTTTGTGGTTTAATTGCAGGGTGGTTTGCCACTTTCTCATAGTGGTTGTGATGAAGTTTATCAGTGTGGGATGTATCCTGTAGATCTTTAAACACTTCATGATCCAGGAGTGTGGGATGCTGTCAAATGCTTTCTTGTAGCCAATCCATGCTACACTAAGGTTTCTGCATTTTATGCAGCTCTCCATTATGGCTTTGTTCAGCAAGAGATGGTCCTTTGTACCATACAATTTTCTTTTATTGCCTTTTTGTTCTATTGCCATGAGCTTATTGCAATCTAAATGATTGTAGACTCTGTCTGCATCGATTCCAGTGTATATAGTTTATATGTTGTTGGCAAACAGGTTATTCAGCGATAATTCTTGGGGAGACTGGCAGGCTCAGATTTAATAAGCAGTGTGGTTTCCCTGTTAGCCATATGGGTGTCAACTCGGGACAAGTGTAAAGATAATTTTGCAGGTGGCTAAATCATGGTGTAGAGATGTCAGTACTTTTAGCCAGAAGTTGTATACTACATCTGGAACTGGGGTTTTCCAGTTGGGGACTTCTTCATCTTTGCTTCTATCGCCTTAGCTGTTACATCAGGCCACTCCATATCCCTGGTAATGCCATCTCCAACGTTGTCTTTTACTTCCTGTATCCACTTTGCATCCTTATTATGTTCAGCTGGGTCTTCATAGATGCTTCTCCAGAATTCCTCAATTTCTTTCTTTTCTGGTGGTGGTGTTACTTTGATTGTTTTCTTTCCCAGCTCCTATAAAATTTATTTGGGTCTTCTCTAAACCATCTGTAACCCCAGGGGCACTATCCTGAGGGCTACTACCCCTGCCTGCCTAACTGTAACAGGGTGAGGGGCCCAGATCCGTTGGTGGGTGCCTCCACCCAGAGGTCGAGGTTAGAACAGTTGAAGTTGACTCGGTCCAGCCCTCTGGTTGCTGCAACCCCTTTCTTCCCACTAGTGGCCCCAAGTCAGTTACAGTGTCGTTACCATATACACTACCCCCCACTGGCTCAAACCACTCAGCTCACTCAGGGACC
The DNA here is from genome assembly GCA_016271365.2 of Neoceratodus forsteri. Taxonomy (NCBI): domain Eukaryota; kingdom Metazoa; phylum Chordata; order Ceratodontiformes; family Ceratodontidae; genus Neoceratodus; species Neoceratodus forsteri. The sequence goes on from CM057459.1 coordinate 1,473,149,002, forward strand.
CCCTGCAAAGTAAGGTACAGTTACACAATATCCACTGTGCAGTATTTCACCATTAATACACAAACTAGCCAGTGTAATTTTGCAAAACAAGCAAACTGTTTTATTTAAGGGGAGATAACAAGGACGGGGAATCAGGGTGATTGGCTTACCACTACAGTATACAATTATCTACCTAGGGCTCTGTGCACAGGTCGAACCTATAAGTTACTGTCTATAGGTACCCAAACCCTAAAGGCTAGTTCCTCGATGCAGCTGGTTGGGGCCCTGACACAAATGAGCATTTAATTCTACGAAGATTAGATGGAGCCAGCAGGTTTAGTTAGTGTAGTCAGCAAAGTAACCAGAAGATCTTGCCCTTGCTAGGACCATTTAACAGGCGCTACCCTGATTTAGTACTCACGACTCCAGAAGGAAACGCTCTCACACCACTCGCGGGATGAGCCTGAACTTCAGACACTTCTCCACACATTTATATGAAAAGCAACAGAGGGTACCAGACCAGGCAGTTGCTCCTAGGCCCACCAAACTCATAGCTAATCGGAGAGTCACCACAGCTTCACTTTTTCTGACAGACCGGCGCAATTCAGCAAATTCTCCAGTCCTCTACAGGGTGAGCCTGGTAGGTAGCTGTGCTCCTGCACAGCCTCCTCTGACTGCTACCCAGTGGATTTAATCTGATTCTCTGTGACCAGACCACGAATCTGGTCTTCCACCATGTGCTTCCCATTGAAACTCACGCGCACAGGAGCCGGAGCTCCTTCCTCGCTCACAGCCACAACGTCTCTGCCCTCGGCAGTTAGGGCCAAGATCTACCACTCTGGCACCACCCGATCCCATAGGTGGGCTGCAGATGCCAGCCACTTAATGCAGCTCCTACTGGTGCAAACAAGGTGACATTCATCAGAACTCCACTTCCTAGAATCACTAGCCGTATCCCCATTGGTCAGGCGGCTCCAGTTTGAGTCCTAATTCTGATTGGTCACTATATACACCATTTTAAGTGCCCCCTGGCTTCTACTGGACCCTTCAGAACAGTCCAGATCCAAAATGGAGGGCACAGCACCAACTCCAGCTGCAATAAAGGCAAGTTAGTCAAACTGCAACCTCCAATGCTCTACATGTTTTTGGGGACACAATTACATCTTTTAGATGGGCTCCTCTGCACTCTTAGCAACTGCAGAAACAGCGATCAGACAGCAGCCAGGCGGATTGAGCAGAAAACCCCAGTCCCCATTTAAACCACTAAAGCCTGCAGGCAGGCAACTCTTAAAGACAGTACTGGAGGTTTAAGAGCACTCTAGCATCGCATTAGCAGCCTTCGCCCGAACACCAATTAGGCAGGAGCATCTACTGAAGTCCTAGGAAGGCTTTTAGGAACCCACATTTACAGGGGTCACACATTTATTTTGTATTTTCTCTTTGTTCGTTTCTACATATTTCCTAAGCTTCTCAGCTTGAGCAGAGATCTTAAGTTTGTTATGCGAGATGGTAAAATTTAGGTCCGGATCTGTTTTAATGCAGTGTTTTCTTTGATTTCATCCATTTTCTTAATAACTTTCCTTGTTCTATTACCCTTTTAAACTCCTCCAGCAGTGATATTGCTCTTAGCTCCATGATTATCCTCTCTATCAACTTTTCCATGGTGGTATGCTGCATTTCCATCTCTTTTTGTTCTTCATTCCTTTCTTTTGTAGCACTGCTCTATTTGTTATTAGTCTGGCTGCACAATAATGTATTCTGTTTATCTCAGTGATACCACATAGATCCCTCTGATTGGTTCCAATAACCTTATTTATCTATTTTATTTGTTCCTAACTGTGTGTGTCGTGTAGTTTTTACAATTTTTCCCTTTGATGTGCTTTGATATATCTGTCCATTTCAATTAAATCTAGCAGGTCTTCTCTCATGTTTTCTTCCTCTTGATTGAGGGTTGTTCCTATAGTTGGTATTTCCCTCTTCCTCTCTTTGTATGGATTGAGCTGGGACTTCAGTTGTTTATTGTAACATAGCACTTGGTGTTCACTTTGCTGAATATCTTTAGTGAGTGAGTCTTGTTCTGTTACATGTGACTGCTCAGCAAATGCAGTCGTTCGCTGTAGTGTCGTGCCAGATGATACTAGTAGAGTCGAGTCCCTACTGCAAATCCTTCTTTCCTTACCTGTTCAAGGACTTCTGTTTTAAATTTGTTGCTTTTCTAGAACACTAAACTGTGTACTTTTCATTACATTCCACTTCTGGGTGGTTATCCTTTTCTTTGTGATGTTTACCATATCTGGAGGTCTTTGTCTGTATATCTGTTCGAATATATCTGCAGCTTTTGTTGCCATGCTGGTAAGAGCCACTTTCTTTTCTGCATACATGTTGCACCATATCAGGTCCCTTTTCTTTGCCTGGTTCCATGTATCTGCTTTTCAGCTTTGAAAATGTCTGGTAACTCTTCCTTCTCTCTTACTACTACTTCACCTGCTTCTTTCTGTAGTCTGTCCAAGCTAATGTCGTCTACATACTTTTTGTTTTATTTGTCCTATCAGAGATCTAACGTTGGCATCTGTCACATTGTTCAACTTGTCTGTGGCAACTATTTCTCTTTGCTGTAGTTTACTACGTAGTCTCAGTGCATATTCTCTCACTGGAAATTTGGGGTGCGTTGCATAATACAAATGTTACAAATGGTGACTGCTATAACCAGATCTAACAGAAAAACCCTGGCGCAGCAACCTCCTGGACCTTATCCTAGTAAACAAACCTCACACTATCTGCATACTGGAGTATTCTTCAACGATGTAGCGACCATTGTGCTACTGCCCGCATCAGACATCCTGCCCAAATAAAAAGCGGCCTCCAAATTCAAACTGAAAAGATGCCTGAAAAAGTTCTGCCAGTACACTTTCCTGAAAGATCTAAGCAACATTCGTTGGCAGGATTTCTACCTAGCCCCACCTTTAACGAGGCATTTAACGTCTTTCACAGCCTCTTACTGGAGCTAATACAAACACGCCCCACTAAGACTGATCAAATCAAAAATAAAACTCCTGGCTGGTTCTCCCCATCCTGAAGAAAGCACTTAGGGATAGGGACTACTGGTGGAAAAAAGCGAAAATCCCACCTGAGGCTGATTGGTTAGCATTCTGTACCACTAGGAATGCTTGTACCAAGCTAATTAGGTCAGAAAAGCTAGGTACTTCCAAAAGAAGTAGAAGACAGAAAACAACTCTGCCAAATTTTGGAACATCTTCAAAAGTGAAGGTCAGTCCACTGCAACACCTTCCAAATAAAACTGTGTCTGATGGTACCACCTATATGGACAAAGCTGATATACTAGAAAAGCTTAATGATCACTTTGCCACTGCAGGGCTTGCCTTTGACACTTCACCTATCAGCAAACTTAGCCCGGCAAGAGACTACACTGTTGGCTTCACTGATAATCACAACCATAACCAACCACATCCCACCCCTTCAGCTTCCTCACAATTATGTTCAAGCAAGTGAAGGACCTCCTCCTTTCTCTGAATACAAAAAAAAAAAAGTACAGGTGCAGATAATATTGAACCTTATTCCTAAAGCTTGGCCATACCCATCTGACCGCCCCATTACACACTTATTCAACACCTCTCTGATTCAAGGTGAGCTACCTGTCTTGTGGAAAACTTCCCATTTCCTACCATTATTCAAGACTGGAGATCCGAGTGATCTGAACAATTACCGCCTATTTCTATACTATCCGTCCTCTCTAAATTACTTGAAAGAATTGTCAACATCCAACTTAGAGAACATTTGGATTCACAGAAGTTGCTAAACCCGGCTCAGTCTGGCTTCACAGCCAAACACAGTACAATATTGGCTCTTGCCAAAGTAACTGAACTGGCAAATGGTCTTGGACTCTAAGAAGCATGCATTTGCCCTCTTCCTTGATCTAAGTAAGGCCTTCAATACTGTGGATCATACCATCATGCTTACTGCAATGAGCAACATCAGACTTGATAGTCCTGCCATTAAATGGTTCACCAGCTACCTAACCAACAGGTTACAACAAATCAAAGCCATAGGGGATCTGTCCCCACAAAATCCTTATTACGAGGAGTCCCACAAGGCTCCATCCTGGGCCCTATTCTCTTTGCAATATACATCAATAATCTGGACTCACAGCTAGTACAGCAAATGTGCACTTATCTAGATGATACTGTACTCTATACCACAAATTCATCCTTGGATCTGGTCCATGAGTACTTACAGAAAGACTGTCACCCTCAATACAGCCTTCTCACTCATAAGCTCCTCCTCAACGCCAAAAGACTAAAGCAATGATTCTCTCACCAAAGTCTACTTACAGATGTCCACATATCACACAGCTCTGAACACTCTTAGATGAACCCCTTGAAGTAGTTGATACCTTTAAATACCTAGGGTTCTGGCTGGATAATGAGCTCAACTTTCTGTGCCACTTAAATGAAACCTCGAAGAAACTAAGACAGCGATTAGGTTTATTCTATCGCATTAAACACCTACTCACGTTAGAAGCCAGAATGAGACTAGTACAAAGCGACATTCCTACCTATACTGGACTATGCTGACTTCCTTTACAGTCATTGTCCATCAACAATACTAAACAAACTGGACACCCTTTACCACGGGCTTTAACATTTATCTTAAATCTACCCCATAGTACACATCACTGTCATCTATACCAGGCTTCAGGATGGACCTCACTCTCAACTAGAAGAAAAGAATGCTCTCCTTTGGTTTTTAGAGCATTATCCAATAACCTCCTGCATACATCTCAAACATCTTCAAACAGACTAAAGGTTCCTATGGCCTGAGGCGCTTCTCCTTAATCTGCTTCCAAGATTCCTAGAGGAAAACTACCCTTGGCTCAGCAGCAATCAATTTCTCCCTTCCATCACTTTGGAACACTGTGCAAGACTCATTAAAATTATCCTCACTTCCAAGCATTTTCACATTCAAAGCTCTATTAATAGATTATCGAGCAGATCATGCAACTGTTTCAGATGCGATGACCCATAAGCCTCGGTGCCACTCTCAAATCCTCGCCTAAGTATCTCATCCACCCACATTCCTAACAACAGAAACCTAGGACCTACAAGCTAGTTCTCTTAATCCAAGATGATCCCTGCCTATTCTCTACCTTTTACTTATTCTGGGCTCCTTTTGGCTGCCTACTCTTTCACCCCAGTTTCTACCCTATTCCTTAATACCTCCTTATTTTTTTATCATTTAGGTATGAGCTCTTACTCAGCGGAGACTATATGGGATTGTTGCCTCTTCTCATTTCAGTAAAGCTTATCATTATGTACCTTTGCATATTAATTATGTTGACGGTATGTATAGGCCATATTGACCAGCACCTTCACAATGTTTTCTTTTTTTTGCACCATTGTCCACCGTAATTGTAATCTTATGAAGTGTACTGTATTGTATTTATGCCCAGGACCACCTTGAAAATGAGCTTGCTCAATGGTGTTTATGCCTGGTTAAATAAAGTGATTGATTGATAGATAATAGTAACAGTACATAATTTCTAGCTTGTCCTCATAAGTCCACTTAACTGTTTCCAGTCCTCTGGGCTGGCCTGTGAATCTTTTAATTTCTGTGGCCAAATTTCCCCCATTCACTAAAAATACCACAACAGCTTAATTTGGTTCAAAGTCTGTTGGTATTCATGTATATCCCCTCTAAAAATAGGCAGAATTTGTCTAGTGCACTTACCGGTCAACAAAAATGAATAAATAAATAATGTGGGACAAACTGTCAGACAGGCACATTCAGAAAACTGGAAGCTATCCTTGGTCTGCATTAACACTAACTGAAAAGCCTAACAGTGGGATGCTAATTAGTATTCCCTCTGATGCCTTTGTCCTTGAATTGCCACATAACTGCTGCTCTTAATGAGCTGTCAATCACACCAGGTCATCTGGCACATTGAGAGAGAGTAACTAAGGACTACAGACTACTACTATAGGTAGTTTTAACAATTTTCAGCAAAGGAAAACTTGCACTATTCAAGACGAACAAGTAGACAGTAAGCTGCAACAGCCCTGGTCAATTTACACTAGGTCTTGGGCTAGTAAAATAATGTTAAAGTCAACCCTGCCTCTATACATTGGTATCACCAGGAGCCAGAAGCCCGGCAGCTGAACAGCCAAGGCAAGTGCAGCAGGGCTAAATACAATTCAAAATATGGCAAGAAAAGTGAACCTCTGACAAAACTAACACATGCGGCAACATCTGAGGCACATTATTTCATAAATCGACTACAAGAATAATTTTTAGGACCATTTCTGACCACTCTTTAAGCTTCCCATAACTGAGTCAACACAGAACCTGTACAGAGGAATTGTTTTGTTTTGAATTAACAAAAGAGAATCATTGCACCAGGTCACACATCCTGTCACACCACTACTCAAACAAGATAGTTTACAGGCCACTAACACAAGGAAAAAGATGAACAAGTCTAAGCCAGGTTATACAACCTTGTTGACTGCTGCGCTCCACGCATCATGCTGCACTGCCCTGCACTATCTGTGTATCTTGGATTACTCCAGTTTTGCACATTTTATATAGCCTGTTATTATGTATTGTTTCTTATTTATTGACTACTGTGCTAAATGCCATTACCTCCATTTTTTTTTGCTTCCTTCCTTTAAACTAGTCAATGGGAGAGCCACTGACAAGCAGCAGAAAAATCCCAGCCTCTCCCTACAAAACAGGGTACTAAATGAGAAAAAGACCAAGGTAGAACGGTCAGTGGGGATGCTGCAACAGAAGGTAAGGCCATCAAAAATGGAAAGCAATGAGTACCAATGTCCGTAGTCTAGGTAACAAGCTTCCTGAATTAGTGGCCTTGATGGAGGAGGAACATCTGGATATCATGGCAGTCATAGAAACATGGTACACACAAAACCATGACTGGGACGTAAACATACCAGGATACACCATCTACAGGAGGGACAGGAGGGTAAGAGAGGAGGAGGAGTAGTTCTTTACATAGGGAAGGAATAAAAGCAACAGAACAAAAGGGTAAACAGGAGGAGAAGAAGCACTGTGGGTAAATTTGAGATAGGCAATGGCACCACAATCCGCATTGTGGGTTAGATAGGACCTCTTCAGGGAGAAATGGACAAGAAATGATAGAAAGTATACTTAGAATGGCAGAAAAAGGGAGATATTGCTGATGGGTGATCTGAATATGCCAGATGTTAACTGGAGTGCAGTTGCAGCTGCCACTTAAGAGTGCAGTTATTCTAGATGCCCTACAGGGGCATGCCTTAGACAACTAGTACTGGAGCCCACTCGAGAGGGAGCAATATTAGACTTGATACTCTCAAATGGAGATGGAGAGAGGATTACAGATGTAGAAGTGGGTAGCCATCTGGGAACTAGCGACCATCGAACAGTGTGGTTCACAATAAACAAAGCATAATGAAGTCAAACCATACAAAGACAAAAGTACTGGACTTTAGGAGGCTGACTTTGCCAAAATAGGTGAGTGCCTAAGGAATGCACTAGCAAATGGGCGGGAAGGAGGGTGGAAGAACAATGGGAATAAAAACTGCCATCACAGAGGTAACGAGCCTTTGTGTGAAGCAAATAAACAAAACAAGGCGATGTAAGAAACCACTATGGTTCTCAAAGGAAGTGGCAGTGAAGTTCAAGAGAAAAGAAAGCATTCAGGAAGTACAAGGAATCGCAGCAGGAGCAGGACAGAGAACTGTATCAGTTAAAGCAAAAGGAGGATGGGAAGGCAGTCAGAACAGCAAAGGCCCAAACCGAGGAAAAGATAGCCAACTCAGTTAAGAAGGGGATAAAACCTTTATAGGTACATAAGGGAGCAAAGGAAGACCAAGGGAGGGATAGTGAGGCTTAATAAAGGGAGGGAGGGTGGGCAGAGGGAGACTGTGAAAAGGCAGAGATACTAAACAAATATTTTTGCTCAGTAATTACAAAGGAAGAGGGAGGTACATAAAACAAACAGTAGTAACACTCTGGATACAGAAGTTGATACCAACCCATTTACAGAAGAAAGGGTTCTGAAAGAACTCTTAAAATTGAAGGTGGACAAAGCAATGGGGCCTGATGGATTCATCCCAGAATTCTAAAAGAACTAAGGGTAGAACTAGTGACACCACTGACTACCCTCTTTAACAAATCATGGGAGGATGGGGTGGTACCTGAGGACTGGAGGAGGGCAGATGTGATCCCCTTCACAAAAGTGGGAGCAAGGCAGAAGCAGGAAACTATAGACCTGTTAGTTTAACCTCAGTGATAGGAAAATGATGGAATCACTTCTAAAGGAAAGAACTGTCGACTATCTAGAGGCCAGAGGGCACATGACCCTAGGCAGCATGGATTCACAGCGGAAGGTCATGCCAGACTAATCTGATAGATTTCTTTGACTGGGTGACCAAAGTAGTAGATCAGGGAGGGCTGTGGAACATAGCCTACCTAGACTTTAGCAAGGCATTTGACACAGTCCCACACAAAACATTAATAGACAAGTTAGCCAGCCTGGGAGTGGGTCCCAAGATGACAGCCTGGTAAAGAATTGGCTGGAGAATAGGACACAGAGAGTAATAGTAAATGGAGTCCACTCCAGAAGAAAGGAGGGTTACTAGTGGGGTACATGAGGTTCAGTATTAGGACCAGTCCTCTTCAATGTCTTTATAAGTGACATTGCAAAAGGACTGGAAGGAAAAAGTATGTCTCTTTGCAGATGACACTAAGATCTGCAACAGAGTTGATGCACGGGTGGGGTGGAAAGGATGAGAAGGGACTTGCAAGGTTAGAGGAATGGTCAAATGTATGGCAGCTTAGATTCAATGCTAAGAAGTGCAAGGTAATGCACCTGGGAAACAAAACCCAGGGAAGAGTACACAATAGGGGTGAGATACTAACAACAACAAAAATGGAAAGGGACCTGGGGGTAGTCATATCAGATGACCTAAAGGTGGGCAAGCAATGTGAGAGGGCAGCAAGGAGGCTGGGGGATACTGGGATGCACAGGAGAGGCATCACCAGTAGAAAACAGGAAGTTATTATCCCTCTGTACAGACAGCTGGTGAGACCCCATCTGAGTACTGTGTGCAGTTCTGGAGCCCCAATCTCTGCAAAGACATAGACAGGATGGAAGCTGTCCAGAGGAGGGCAACTAAAATGGTGCAGGGTCTGCACCAGAGGACATATGAAGAGAGACTTAAGGAGCTTAATATGTATAGCCTCGAGGAAAGGAGGAGAGGGGACATGATAGAAACTTTCAAGTACCTCAAGGGAATCAACAAAGTCCAAGAGGGTAGCATCTTTCAAAAAGAGGTGAAGAACAAGAGGGCACAATTTGAAGATAGGGGGGCGTGCCCAGAGGTAATTTAAGGAAATATTTTTCACAGAGAGGGTTGTGGATGCATGGAATTGCCTTCTGGAGGAGGTTGTGGAGTCAAAATCAGTGGTGGAATTCAAGCATGCATGGGATAGTCATAAGGCAGTTCTGGGGGTGGGAGTAGGAAGATGTAGGCTGCTGGTTAACTAGGATCTGCAGCTTATCCAGTAGAGTAGGGAAATGGGCAGACTGGGTGGGCCAAGCGGTCCTTATCTCCGTCAAATTCTATGTTTCTATGTTTCCGCATCCCCAGATCGCACCTGGAAATTAGCCTTGGCTCAGTGTACTCTCCTGGTCACCAAACTTTAAATAAAATAAAACACTAGCTAGACTCCCTCCCTCCTACATTATCTCTTCTCCCCTCCCTCCTCATTCACCCATCGTAACTATATCATTTCTTTGCTCTTTGGACAAGAAAATCCTCCGCTGGTCAGGCTGCTTTCTCCTACCTCATCCCCAAATGATGGGATTCTGTCCTCATGGGTGTAGGCAGGCATACTCCATGGTGTATAATTTTATTTCAGGGGCAGCAAATAGGCTCTGAACTGCTTCCTTTGTCCATGAAAAAAAAAAACAGAACCAGCAGAACCTTTCTGTAATTTTATTCATATTAGTCAAAACTAGCAGGATTGGTCACTGATACTGTCTTTGCATCCCAAACACTATACAGATTTACAGACTCTGGGCTGACATATTGGTGTCTTAAAGAGCAATGTATGGCATCTGTATTTACCCATGCATGGGCGGAGGGGCAGCAACCAGTGCTGTGAGGTATAAAGTTGTCTTTAGTGTGCCAAATGGGCAAAAAACATGGTGCTGGTATACATATTTTATATTGTCGGCTACACCCTGCTCTCCCTCTATCCATCTGCTCTGCCTCCTGCCACTGCTCACTCTCCAGTTCTTCGTGACTTCTAGTCACCTCCTGCAACAGGACCCGTCCGCTGTCCCGCTCTTCACTCTCCTTTTTCCTTTAAGAGTTCTATTTACACTCCTGCAACAGGACCAGATACGCAGTCCCGCTCTTCATTCTTCTCTGACTTCTATTTACACTCCTGCAACAGGACCTGATATCACTATCCCGCTTCTTCACCTCCTTGACACACCTTGACTTTTTTGCCTATGATATCACTGCTTAATTATTATGATGCTCATTTCTTTTACCTACTATGTCATTTTGTTTCTGAATGTTCTTCCACACACCCTTTCCCTCCCCCAGGAAACATCTGGAAATGAACTGTTCATTTCAATCTGTCCGTCTTAGCAAAACTTTTTAAATACACCACATACACACACACACACACACACACACACACCTACACACAATCTGCATATGTATTATATTATACGATAGTGCCCTATAGTTAGGGTTCAACAGCCATATACATGCTAAACTCAAAATATTGCACTTCAATAACCTGGTAACTGTTGAATCAATTTGAAGGAAATTTTGCATGTGCCATCAGGGACGAAGGGTCTCCTGTAAGGCCAGGTGTCATTCCAGTTAGATGCACTGATGTGGAGATATGGACTGTAAAAAATCAGAAAATTTCTTTGTCATGCCACAGGACAAAACTGGCTTGGGATATTGCTCTGAAATGTTTAGGGTAGAAATGTCTTGGGTCCTAGATGTGTCTTTTGAAGGTTTGGTGAAAAAAAATACAGATACATAGACAGTGTCGGCAGATAAGGGCCTATGGCCCACCCAGTCTGCCCATTTGAGCTTGTAAGTTCAGTTTGTTTTCCTAGAAGTCTGTTTCCCTTACCTGACCTCTAGAATTCCTTTATGTCCTATCCCATGTATTTTTAAATCCGTGATTGTTTCCAGCCCCCAAACTTCATCTGGCAGGGTGTTCCTTGTCCACCCGTTCTGTGAAGAAATTCTTTCTCATGTTTCCTCTGAATCGTCCCTCCCTCCAAGTTCATCCCATGCCCTCTAGTCCTGGAACATCTTTTCGCTTAAAATAGTGTTTTCCTGCACCCTGTTTCTCCCTGTAAGATACTTGTATGTCTCTATCATATCCCTCCTCTCCTCCAGGGAGTACATGTTCAGTTCCAAATATTAATCTGTTCAAAAGTTTTTACATTTTAACATTCTGCATTATTTTCAAAGGAAACATTAGATGTCCTGCTCAAAAAAGGATCCTTTTTCACAAATGAGTAACCTTTTTCAAATGGGTGAGCCTGTGTCACAAATGGGACATCTTTTTTCATTGTGCCACCATTTTGTTTTTAGTTAGTGAGGGAAACAAAATAAAATCCCCCACAATAATGCAGTGTTTTGTAGAAACCAACAATGTGTTTTGCTAATCAGGACCCATTTCAGTCAATTCTAGTGTTAGTTTTGGGAACAATTACCTGGAAACATTTTTAACAGGTTGAAAATCATTTTGAAACAAATTTCAAAAACATTAAAAAAATGTGTTTCACAATTTGCAAAAATTCCTTTTCACTAACTGAAAAAGAAAGGCGAAAATGGATCCCGTTTCAGAAATTGTGGAAAAAGAACTGGCAAAGCATTTAGAATACAGCCCAGTTTTGTCACTAAACAGTAAAGAACCAGTTTGGACTTTTGGTGTGAAATTTTCAGGGTACAATAGAAAGGGCTTGCCCATGGATGTGCCTTTTGCTGGTTTTGTGACAATGTATTAATCCTGACTGCAGTTGGATTTGCAATATCCTTTTCCTTAGGCTAGCACTGTAAAGTGAGCCATTTCTTAGTCGCCCTACAGCGCAGAATCGGGTTTGAGTTTTGGTATGACATTTCAGGGTAGAAAGGGCTTGCCTCATACATGTACCTTTTGCTGGTTTGGTGAAAGATATTAATTTGGATTGGAGGTATAAGATTTTAAATTCCAGGTTCTGAGCATGCTCACTAGTACTCTCATACAATTATGGAGAGACTGGAGAACAGGGCACTCTAAGGCCTGCACTCCCACAGGAAAGAAGGAGAATGACAAATGTGGATGGATGGATACAATTATGGAGATAGTGGAGAACAGGGCACTCTGGGCCCTGTGCTCCCACAGGAAATAAGGAGAGACGTGAAATGTGGATGGATGGATACAATTATGGAGGGATTGGACAGCAGGACACTCTGGACCCTGCACTCCCACAGGAAATAAGGAGAACAACATAAATGTGGATGGATGGATACAATTATGGAGGGGACTCAACAGCAGGGCACTCTGGGCCTGCACTTCCATAAAAACAAGGAGAACAACATTAATGTGAATGGATGGATACAATTATGGAGACTGGAAGCAGGGCACTCTGGGCCCTGCACTCCCTAGAAATAAGGAGGACAACATAAATGTGGATGGATGGATACAATTATGGAGGACTGGACAACAGGGCACTCTGGGCCCTGCACTCCCACAGGAAACAAGGAGACAACATAAATGTGGATGGATGAATACAATTATGGAGGATTGGACAACAGGGCACTCTGGGCCCTGCACTCCCTGAAACAAGGAGAACAACATAAATGTGAACAGATGGATACAATTGTGGAGGGACTGGAGTGCAGAAGAGGTTCCTGTGCTCCCACAGGAAATAAGAATACCATTATACTACCACAAGAAGTAAGGCAAATTCTTCTTGCCTTTGTCACTTTCTCCATTTACCCCCAGTCCCCAATGAGCCAAATCCTGAGCTCCACACCAGTTTTCAACCACTGATTGAATCCCATGGTGGGAACACCCTAGTCTCTCTATGCCATAGATGGGCAGCACCTCCGAGAAGGTTACCATGCATGCTACTTGACTAGAGCCCCTCCCAATTCCACAAACTCTTCTGCACTTCTCTAATCCCTTTCTTAGCCAGGTCATTTGTCCCTAGGTGGACAATGACATCCAGCTCCCTCCCTGTGCAGCTGCTCTGGCAATCCTGAAGATTCTCCCTGTCCCTCCAAGCCATGGTGCCAGGCAGGCACCTTGCCTCCCTCTCCTTCCTCCCCAGTTCTACCTTCCTAACAATGGAGTCCCCCACAGGAGTTGTTTCCTTCCCCTGCAGGGTCCCTGCCACCCTCCTGTGGGTCTCCTTTGTGGAGAGTTCCACAGCATCCTCCTTGGTCTCCACTGCAGGTGCCTCCATGGGGAACCACACTTTGCCAAATGGCATAGGAGTGTGCAGAGGTACAACTGGATGGATCGCCTCTGTTCCACCACCCTCACCCTCCCTGAGCCCACTGTGGTCCAACCGCTCCTCTTTCTTGGCAACCTCTGAGGCAACAGCAGTGGCACTGGTGGTCCCTGGATGGAAGAGGAGGTCCCACAAATCCTGGTCAACTCAGCCTGGAGATGAGCAACCTCCTCCCTCAGCCCAGAGAGGTGCCTGCAGATGGGACAACACCGCATCCTCCAGAACGTCTCCCGGAAGACTGCTGCTCCACAGCCACTGCACCACTCCAATCATGTCTTATTTCTGGCCCCTTAACTGTTTTCAATCCTTACACTTTCCTCTGTTTTTTTCTCTCTCCTCTTTCTTTCTGCCTGTTGTGCCCTTTAAGCTCCATTGTCCTGCTCTGAGACAAGAATATCCTATATTTCTCAGTAGGCACTTACTTGCTCAGAGGCAGACCTCCAGCAACTAGAGGGAACCGGAGGCTACTCTTGCCCTTCTAGGATGGTGGGTCTTTGGTGGTTCTGTGATCACTCACTTCCTGCTCCCAAACAGGAAGTTCCTGTTGTCAGTCAAATCCTGTGCCTATAAAATAAAACTAGCTTTGGGTGAGGGGTGGAGGGAGGAAGGAGGGCAATATAGTCCTAGTGGAGAAGTCCAGTCACACAGCAGTCCTTTCTCCTGGTGTGTTCTGCCAAGATATTAGCAGAATCTTTCTAAGGCAGTCTTTAAATGTAGCTTCCTTCTAGCTAAGCCACTCCCCTACTTACTAGATCTTTCTACCAGTAATTTAAACCTCACAGCAGTTAAGTCCTTCCAATCACCTGATATTTACACCTATAACTGTTCAGATACCCATTCAGTTCAGTTAACCCAGACAGACACAAATACACACTTTTTTTTGTTTTGTATGCTAGTTTTTTTTATTACCCTAAATTAAAAGGTCCAAGTACAAAGTTCTTCTACTTTACTCCCAGCAGAGAAGTCCAGTCACACAGCAGTCCTTTCTCCTGGTGTGTTCTGCCAAGATATGCCGTGGCAGTGTGGCATCTGGGTACATGGAAAACTTGAGAGGCAGATGTTCTGGTAACTCTGGGCCTTAGAGGCAGGAACAGCAGGTTCTGAATCCCAGATGGTAGAAGATTCAAGGAGAGTTTTTAGGTTAATAGGCAGGTTTGATACGGGTTCTGTCCTTCAGTTGAAGCCAGCCAGCAAGAGTGGATGAGTCTCCATGCACCTGTGAGTAGGCGGCAGGCTTTGTTTAAGGTAACTGCAATGCAATGAAGTGCAGTGTCTGTTGCAGATCCATAGACAGCCAGCCCATAATCTATGAGGAAGAAAATGGAGCTGTTGATTGCCAGGTCTAGAGCTTCATGAGTTAGTGTGTCTATGCCGGTAGAGGGTACGTAATCTTGTATTAATAGCCCTGCACAGATATCAATTTGCTGGGAGAAAGATAAGTGGAGTCTATTGTTATCCCAGGTATCTAAAATGAGAGACTAGTTCCAGAGTGGTGCCAGTGTCATTCCTTATTGCCAGGGTAGATTTTGACCTAGTTTTGTGCTATTGAGAAAAGCGTGGTCTTAGTTTTTTATAGTTCATAACCAGCCTTTGTTCTTTGAACCACTCTTCCATGGATGTGACACCTCTTTGCAGATCTGTCTCCAGAAGTTCAGGACATGAGTTGCTGGCAAAGATAACCACATTGTCAGCATAAAGGAGCACACGACAGTGATAGGAGTCTGGAAGACTATTTAGAACATGCTGAACAAGAGAGGTCCTAAGATTGACCCTTGTGGTACTCCAGATTTGACAGCCTGGCTGTCTGAGAGGACATCCCAATCCTGACTTACTGGGGGCAATGCTCAAGTAGCTTCAACCATGGCCACCACTGCAAGGCACTTTATAAAGACACAGGAAGCTGAGGACTGACTGAAATGCAGTGCTCAAACACCGTAATGGTTCCCTTAGAAGCAAAAAGCAAAGGAACCTTCTGTGAGGTTGGAACACCAGGATGTGTGATAAGTGTCCTGCATTGTCCAGATTGCACAGCCAATCCCCATGATGAAGAAGGGGAGAAAGCCAAGGAGAGTAACCTCCTGAAGCACCTGTACTATATGTACTGGTTCAGATGGATGAGAGCTAGGATACAGCACAGGTCCCTGTTCTCTTGGAACTACAGCAGGATGAAATGGGAAAAGAATCCCTTCTCTCTGAGCTGGAAGGATGGGTTCTGTGGTCTGCTTTTGCAGAAATACTTGAATCTCCTCCTGGATAAGGGCAATGTGTGGCTGAGGATAATGGAAGGGTAAGGGAGAGTTGTTCAGGGGCATCTCCAGTAACTACAGAGTATGCCCTCCTTCCACTAGCTGGAGAAACCATTGGTCTGAAGATGTCCTGTGCCTTCTAGGTACAAGGAAAAATGACCCACTACCACTTTCCCCAGAGTCTCTGCTCAGGGAGGGTCAGGCTGAAGTGTACAGGACTGTCAGTGACCTGGGAGGTTCTGGGGGCCAGGGGAGTTGTACCTTCAGAGGCATCGGTGGCTGCTCTGTGTTTGTATCCAGTTCTTGGCTGCTGGCCCTTGGACTGTTACTTGGAGCACTGGCAAATGGACTGACATGCTGGTTGAAGCCATTGCTGAGAATGGTGCATGGTGTGCACTGAATGGATGGCCTTGCTGGACTCCTGAAGGTGAGTTAAGATGACCAACCAGTGTCACTCAGGGTCAAAGTCCTCCGTGTTCCTGCTCATCATGTTAAGTGCCTCAAGGCGTCCATGAAGGTGGGATCATCTGGAAGAGACCTTGGGAAATCCTTGGCTCCTCTGGCTTAGAAGGCAGCTCAGAGTCTTCAGAGTCACCAAAGAAGAGGAGGAGGACCAGCTGTCAGACTCTCTTGAATCTGGACAGGAGAAGGTGAACACCGGTGCTTATACCAGTGAAACCTGTGACAGATGGTGACAGTCTTATCTTGCAAGGGAGTAGCTTCCTTAGGAGGAGATGAAGTTGTCCTCCTGGCAGTACACATAGGCATTTCCTTGTCCCGGAGGGTCCCTAGAAGAAGAAGAAGAAGTAGTAGAGGGGTCTACTGGGAATATCATGAAGTATACCCACCAAAATGCAAACAGGGCATTGAGCTCTCTAAATGGATTCTGAGGTGGGGTGGCCAGAGCTGGCATCAAGGGGAACAAGTTAGAGGTGTCGGCATCGGGTCTTGAGGCTGAGGGAACCCAGGCATTGCTTTCGGAGGTGCTAGGTTAACTGGCACTGGCCCTGAAATAAAGGGTTATCTGGCATCAGCCTAGGTGAAGCTGGCATATTGAGCACTGGTTTCTCGGGTGTTGGCTGAGGGACAACAGGGTCAGTTGGCAACTGAGGAGCATCAGGAAGTGACAGTTGAGGAGTCATTGGTGTCCATGTCAGGGTACAGCACTGACCTGACAGGCATAGGCCAACTCTGGTGAAGCAGCTGGCACTGGCTGAAGAGAGGAGGCCCATAATGGGGAGCTGGCTCCTGAGGGGGCAGAGGCATCACTCTCGCTGGAGAGGCGACAGCAAGCCCCTGGCTGGATCAAGTGGCAGCTTGAGGGGTCCACGTACCAAGGCTGACAGGGGCTCAAGTGTTCCCTACCACTCTGAGGTGAATAAACAGAAATTGAACAAAAATGTTTAAAATAAATGAATCTGGTGCTTTGTTTTTCTTCTAGGATTGCTGAAATAAAAATTGTAAGTAAGGCATAAATGCTATCTATAAATGTGGAGCAAAATTCAATTGTGAAACCATCCGACTCGGACACCTCGAGACATGGATTTTATTGTAGGTTTTATTTCTTCCTCTGAAATTTGGTGAGATGTATTGCCTGCCATTGTGAATAGATGGCAGAGTTGGTAGCCCTCATTAGCATACCCCACACCCTGGAAGTTGCCGGATGTTCAGAGATGGTTGCAGACAGCTTGGTGACATGACAGTGTGGGTCTTTCAAAAAGATAAACTAAGCCTTCATTTATTTATATTTTTTTTATTTTTTTTTTTTTATTTAGTTGTTTAACCAGGTAGAGCACACTAAGCTGAAGCTTTTTACAGGAGCGACCTGGGAGCACAAGGAGGTTAGGTGACTTGCTCATGGTCACACAGTATGCAAGTAGAAGCTGTGGGATTCAAACCCAGGTCTGGTCTTCTGGATGTCACCAGATTTGCAGCTCAGAGCCTTAGACCACTGTGCTATACTGCCTCCCTAACCTATCCATACCTTGATCTGAGATGCCCACCAGAGGAGTTACCTACTACAATGTCTGTACCTGGGGAGCCTATAGAGGGACCTACCCACTGGATGGTAAACAACTGGCGCTATCCCAAGATGAATGCTCCATCAGCGAATTTGCTGAAGTCACACAGCCTGAATAGTCATGCATTGATCCTGCTATGCCTGCAGATGTAGAGTGGCCTAACTAATTTATGGAGTACCGACTAAGAAAGATAATATCTATAAAGCCCAAAACTGAAACAGGTACTTCTATTTAAAAATGTTACTTTAATGCCAAAAGTACCAATGGGTGTTTCTGCAGCAACTGTTCCCTGTTTTGATTAACTTGTGATTCTTTATGTCAAATGACAATGTTTAGCAAACCAGTTTGCTATTTGGTGAACTTTATCGGTTCAACCACCAAAGTTCATGCAGTCAAACTTTGGGGAGATGACATAGCCCTAGACAACCTCCTGCACTGCCACCTTGGAGACTCAAGATTGAGAATAGGCTCAGACTTCCCACTCAGACTGTCAGGGCTTCTCAGCATCTGTGTTACATGCAACATTTACCGACCACCTACTTACTGTTGATCGCGATTTCTTTAGGAGACTGCTGACATATGGTCCCATGCTTATTCACGGACTCCAGAACTGAGGAATCGTCATCTTTTGCAATCAGTGTCACCTAGTTTGGGGGCATGATCAACCAACAAGCATGATGGGCGCTTGATCCAACTGCCCCAAAGCCCATCCGACCAATATCTTCATAATCCTCCTGTCTTTGCAGTTTTTGGCAGCTGGTGACTGTACTGGGTTTCCTAACGCTACTAGCACTAAATCAACGCACAAACAAATGCAGCTTACTTTTAAAAATGTGGGAGACCTCTCAAGGGCTCCAGGCCTAGAATATCCTGTTAGTTAAGCAGCTTCAAATATAGCATCAGATACGCTTCTGGGAAGTCGGTCCAGTGAGATTCCGTGCATGCAACGCTGATCACAAATTTGAGCCCCTTTTATCAATCCAAAATACAAACTGATGACCCAAATGCAGCTGGATTTATTAAATGCCCAACTCCCTCATTTGTAGCTCACAATCATTGGTATGGGGAGAGACTGGATACACATGAGGAGAGGCTGAGAGAGCTGGAAATACATGTAAGCCAGAACAAGGACACAGCAAATCTAACAGATCCACTTCTGCAGCACGCTCTGAAGGAAATAGATTTGTTGAAGGCCACCCTGGATAAGCATGTGAACTGTGGCCCAATGCAATGTTAGGATTGTCGGCCTCCAGGAAGGTACTAAAGACAAAGGCTTTGTCGCATTTATGAAGTCATGGCTGGAGAAAAATCTGCCTTTCGGACAACACTACTTTTCAAATTGAAAGGGCACATCACCCCCTGGGAAAAGGTCTGGCCCTAATGAGTGCCCTAGACATCTGCTTATCAAATTTCTTCACTATCAGGACCAGCAGAAAGTACTATCTGCGGCCTGGAAGGCAGACTAAATAAAAGTCAATGGAAGCAGAGTCAAGATCTTCCCGACTTCTCCTAGAAATTGCAGCAAGACAGGAGGGCATTTCAAGAAGTCAAGAAAAAATTACACACCTTACATTGCCCTTTTCTCTGGTTTACCCAGCAAGGCTTCTCATCAGAACCCCAGACAAAAGCACCAAGGCTTTCACAGACCCTAAGGCAGCCCTTCAATACGTCACAGCTGAATTGGAGTTACATGGACCTCTGGAAGGCAGGTCGAGGCATCCCATCACCACCTGATATGTTTGACCACATTAGCTACTTTTAAACATTTAACACGTTGGAAGCTCGGGGGTACCAGTCCATAACTGGCATAGCCCAGTCTATAAGGGCAGTGGCTGGCGACCCCTCTGCCCCCTATAGTCTCCATCTGGAACTATGCCTAGGCCATTATGACAGATTTTGGGCTTTTTCAATTTTGCTTAAAGGGCCTTTAGGTTCTTGGAACTGGTGATCGGGATGATTGAAGTACAAATATACCTGTGGCACTACCAGATGAACTATGTCCGACTTTAATACAATAAAAGGACCTTATTATGGCAGTCCAGAGTGTCCTCGGTTATAATGGTCAGTCCTGCAATAAAGACTCTGGTGTTTATGAAAGTCTGGCAAGGTTTGGCGGGCTGTGGTTGTGAACAGTTCTCTGCCTCTTTCGTTTTCTTTCATGGCTATGGGACTTATTGATTCTGGATTGTTTTCATCAAACCTGCTCAGGGTTATGAGCAGATAGAAACTTTCGAGTTCTGCCAACTAGAAAGATGGATGGGGAAATTAACGTAGTTTGTCTGTCTCTGTGGTTGGGAGAGGAGGACTGTAGTACGAACTTTTGGGATGCATAAAAGCAGGGTGATTCTAGTACATTAACACAAGGGGGATAAAAGAGGTGTGTGTGGTCCTCTTGAATGGTGAAGGAATTAACGTACTGATGTAAGATGGTGGTTAAAGGAATACCGAGAGCAATATTCTTACATACTGACAAAATGGGCCTGCAAGTTTGAACTCTTGTAGGTAATGCTGAGAGATACATAAGGGTGGAGGTGAGGGATCGGACGGAGCATGACTCAGGGTGCTCCAGCAGGTCATCCCTGCCCCACCACTGCAGCCCCTGAAATAAGCAGAGTAGCTGGTGGCTCCAAGAGTGGGTGGCCTTGGTCTGCCTGCTGGTTCTGCCCTCCTGGGAGTTTTAGCCACAGCCTCACCTGGCTGGGGGCACTCCCAGACTGCCCCGCTGTGGCCCTGGAAGGCTGAGTAAAACAGGAGAACCATTGGGATTTGAGGTTATAGCTCAGGTTGGATAGGTTCACAGCATAGCTCTTCCACATGCAGGAGTGAACCAAATTTCCTTCCTATGACACTGGGAGGTATTGGGGAAGGAATAGTTATGGGGAGGTAAGCCTACTACTGGACCCCTTGGTAGGGACCAGGCAGTTTGGCATATGGGGAAGGGAAGTGAGGGAAATTGGGCTTGGGATGCTTTGTAAGTCGTCGTTTTATTATATGACTTAGAAGAGAGGGAAGTTGGGGAACTTGTTCATTGGGGAAAGTTTATTCTTGTTTCAATTTCAATGTACCTCTTGACTTAAAGCACAGCAAACAACAATGGCTTATTTAGAGACAGATGGAATTATGAGCATGTGTAGCATCCATTTCATGTTACGAGGAATATGGGTTTCTGAAAATCCTTTCATGGAATGTTAATGGGCTCAAAACTTTCACCAAAAGAAAGATGGTGATACGTTTGTTATGAAACAGAAGGGTGACATCCTGCTGCTACAAGAGACCCACCAAAACAGATGAGTGACATCATGTTGCTTCAAGAGACCCACTAAAACAGAAGGGTGACATCCTGTTGCCACAAGAGACCCACCGAACAGAAGGGTGACATCTTGTTGCTACAAGAGACTCCCAAAACAGACGGGTGACATCCTCTTGCTACAGAGGACCCACCAAAATAGATGGGTGACATCCTGTTGCTACCAGAAACCACCAAACTAAATTGGAGGTGGAAAGGGTAATAAGAGTGGGGGGGACAATGTTAACGGCAGGGTTCAACTCAAAGGCATGGGCAGTGACGATTTGGTTCAGACCAGGTTTGAGGATGCAGCTCTCTCTTAAGGAGGATCCCCAAAGCAGGTACATAATAGCAGAGGCCCTTGTGGAAGGAAGAAAGCTTAAATTAGTGTTGATGCGCACCCTAACTATGATAGCCCTAAATTCTTCCATGGCTTAGCGATGCTATTGGCATCGTATGGAGATAACTTTATACTGGGAAGAGGGCTTCAATACATTCTGGGATCCAGTCAGGGATCATTTGGGGTCAGAACACCCCTTACAAGAGTGTAGCCACTTTGTACCTACTTGCACAGGACAGAACTCTGGTGCCGGTTGTACTGGATGACTCTGAATTTTCTTTTATTCTTATGCACATAAAATACACAGAGAATAGAGCTTGTGCTGGCAGTGAGATCGGTAAAGTGTGGACCAATCTCCATTCTGATCATGCCCTCAGTGATGGAACTGCAGATTACCCTACCCCACACCTACATGGCGGCTGGTGGTTGCATATTATTCTCCTAAAGGATGCAGCCTATAAAGACCACATCTTTATAGGGGTGGAGGAACAATGGGAAAAATCAAAACAGCCATCACAGAGCAACAAGCCTTTGTGTGAAGCAAATCAACAAAGCAAAATGAAGGAAAAACACTATGGTTCTCAAAAGAGGTGGCAGGGAAGGTTAAGGAGAAAACGGTAGCATCCAAGAAGTATAAGGAAACACAGAAGGAGTAGGACGGAGAACTGTACCAGTTAAAGCAGAAGGAAGTGGGAAGGCAGTCAGAATAGCAAAAGCCCAAACTGAGGAAAAGATAGTCAACTCAGTTAAGAAAGGGATAAATGCTTTTATAGGTACAATAGGGAGAAGAAATATGAAGGAAGGGATAGTGAGGCTTACTAAAGGGAGGGTGGGCAGAGGATGACAGTGAAAAGGCAGAGATACTGAATAAATACTTGCTGCTGCGATTCACAAAAGAAAAGGAGAGGGAGGTACCCAAATTAAAGAATAGAAGTACTCTGGATAGAGAAGTCGATACCAGTCCATTCACAGAAGAAAGGGTCCTGAAAGAACTCTTAAAACTGAAGGTGGACAAAGCAATGGGGCCTGATGGATTCATCCAAGAATTCTAAAAGAACTAAGGGTAGAATTAGTGACACCACTGACTACCCTTTTAACAAATCATGGGAGGATGGTGTAGTACCAGAGGACTGGAGGAGGGTAGACATGATTCCCCCTCACAGAAGTGGGAGCAAGACAGAGGCAGAAACTACAGACCTGTTTGACCTCATGGGTAGGAAAAATGATGGATTAGCTTCTAAAAGGAAAGAATTGTTGAGTTCCTAGAGGCCAGTGGGGCACAGGACCCAAAACAGCATGGATTCACAGCAGGAAGGTCATGTCAGATGAATCTGATAGATTTCTTTGACTGGGTGACCAGTGTGGTAGACCAGGGAGGGGCAGTGGACATGGCCTACCTAGACTTCATCAAGGCATTTGACGAGTCCCACAAAAGATTAATATACAAGTTAGCTGGCCTTAGAGTGGGTCCCAAGGTGATAGCCTGGGTAAAGAATTGGCTGGACAACAGGATACAGAGGTTAATAGTAAAAGTTAGTAGTGAAGAAAGGGGGTTACTAGTGGGGTACCGCAGGGTTCAGTACTGGGACCAGTCCTCTTTAATGTCCCTAAGAGACATTGCATAGGGACTGGAAAGAAAAGTATGCCTCTTTGCAGATGACACAAAGATCTGCAACAGGGTTGATACAGAAGGTGGGGTGGAGAGGATGCAAACAGACTTGGCAAGGTTGGAGGAATGGTCAAATATATGGCAGCTTAGATTTAATGCAAAGAAGTGCAAAGTAATGCACCTGGGAAACAAAAATCCAGGGAAGAGTACACAATGGGGGTGAGATAACAACAATAGAAATGGAAAGGGACCTGGGGATAGTCATATCAGATGGCCTTAAGGTGGACAAGCAATGCGAGAGGGCAGTAAGGAGGGCTGGTGGGATACTGTGATGCATAGGGAATGGCATCACCAGTAGAAAACAGGAAGTTGTTATCCCTCTATACAGACAGTTGGTGAGACCCCATCTGGAGTTCTGTGTCCAGTTCTAGAGACTCCATCTCCAGAGGACAGAGAGGATGGAGGCTGTCCAGAGGAGAGCAACTAAAATGGTGCAGGGTCTGCACCAGAAGACATAATGAAGAGAGATTAAAGAAGCTTAATATGTATACATTCGAGGAGGGGGGACATGACAGAAACTTTCAAGTACATCAAAGGAATCAACAGAGTCCCAGATGGTAGCATCTTTCAGAAAAGAGATGTGCAAGAACAAGGGGCACAATTTGAAGATAGAGGGGACGGCTCAGAGGTGATGTGAGGAAGTATTTTTCATGAAGAGGGTTGTGGATACATGGAACAGCCTTCCTGAGAAGGTAGTGGACTCAAAAACAGTGGGGAGTTCAAGAATGCATGAGACAGACATAAGGCAATTCTTGTGGGGGTAGGAGGAAGTAAGCTGTTGGTTAACTAGGATCTGCAGCTTATCCATCAGGTAGGGAAATGGGCAGACTGGGTGGGCCAAGCAGTCCTTATCTGCCATCAAATTCTATGTTTCTCTCAAAGCATTAGAGATTTCATGGACCCAAACAATCTTGCAGACACTAGTGTCCTAACCACCTAGGAAGATTTAAAGGCTTACTTGGGTGGGGGTAACATTCTCTTATGTATCCCGAAAAAGGAACACCAGGAGAAAAGGAGTTGGAATACCAGCTGGATACTTCAGAGAAACAAGCTATGTTGGGAACTGGAGAGGTGGCTCCTGGGAGATCCATAAACTCAAGAGGAAATTGGCACAATTATCAGAAAGGTGGTTAGAATGTGATGCACTATTAAATAAGGCAGGCATTTTTTTTTTTTTAGGAATTAAGCGGGCATTGGCCTTCCTGGTTAACAAAACAAAAAAGAACAGGACTTCTGGTTCCAACCTTGGATTGAATGGCTGCTTAGGGAGTTCACTAGTTCTACTTCCTCAGTTAATCCCCTCTATTGCCACAATTTAAAACAAATAACATTTCTAAAAAGATAAGTAAGAGGGAAGCAAAGGACCTGAACCACTGAAGACTAAAAATGGAAGAATACATGCTGGATGCTGAAAGATCCGAATCAGAGGCCTCAGAGTCAGATACCGGCCAGCACAGCAGGCCCGACCCAGTTAAAACTAATGCCTCACGACGCCAAAGGGCAAAGCCAACAAGAAAATCAAACTAGACATGATCTATAATGAATTGGGTACATTTTGGCGGATATAAAATGACTTTAAGGTGAAATGAGAAAGGATATTACTTCTTTGGAACAACGGGCTAGCGATAATAAGTACCAACTTACCGCTCTCGGAGAAAATAAGGGTAGACAATGTGGAGACCCTAGTTAAGCTAACTACAGGACCAGCAGGAGATGTTAGCAGCCCACAAGAAAGACTCAGAGAACCGGGCACGGCGTAAGAATACACACATTTACTGCATACTGGAGGGCGCTGAGGGTGTGAAAATAAAGGATTTCGTCATAAATCTTCTTCAAAAATCCCTTGACCTGCCAGACACCATGCCACTGGATCTAGAAAGAGTTCATAGGGCTCTTGCTCCCAAACCCACCTCGCCAACTGCCAGCCCACGCTCAATAATTGTCCGCTTTTAAGAATTATGTGGTTAAAGAGTAACTGTTGCTGACTGCATGGTGCAAACAAAAGATCTACTATGGCCAAATTGATAGTATATCGATCATGACTATGCTCCCCAAACAATGAGGATACATAGAGCCTTTCCTTTGCTCCTACATTGAAGGCTCAAGGGATAAAATTTAACACACCATATCCAGCAAAACTTGTGGTCTTCGTGCGGACTAGTGTTGCCACCTGTCAGGTTTTTACCTGGTGATCAGGTTTTCAGGGTCCCTATCAGGTAATCCAGTTTTGCTCTATGCAGGTCAGGTTTATGAGCCATTTTAAGTGCTCACATACTTTTTAAACAAATGTTGTCATATTACTCATTGTTTCAGCTAAATGTCCAGATTACAAACAAGTTCTGTTGTCAATGTCGCTTTTGTTTGTGAATGCAGTCACCCTGGGAGGTGTAAAGTATGCCATTAACACTTACTTAACCTAATCTTTCCACTGCATCTTAAAGTGGCATAGCAGCACAGCTGCCCCCACCTTTTGTAACAGTAACAGAGCCAGTTGTCCTCCACTTTCATTTGCTGGTAAACATTTTAATCTCTAACAGAATTTAGGCATTTTAAAATTTTTTTCCTCAAGAAAAAGTATGGTCACTTCTTCGGTTTTGAAATAGTACTGTGGACAAGAACAGGAAATGGAGGCAAAAAAGATATAAAGTATGTATACTGTTGTATGCTATTTACAGTATTTCCCTTGTCTCCCCAGATCATATCTGTAAATCAGATTTATTTTATCTCTGTATGTTAATTTGGTTAACCAATGTCAATAAATAAATACATAACTAAATAAATAATTAGAAAGAACCTAGGAAAGTAACTTTAACAGGCGCAGTACAGTATCTTAATATTTTATTTAACTGCTGCTTTAAGTGTTGTCTTTATTGGAGGAACAGTGCATATGAGTCATGAAAAGGGTGAGGCTGGGGTGGAGCTTAGGATCCGATTTTGCCTCATCCAAAGGTGGCAACCCTATGCGGACGGGAAGCAAGAATTTTCTTCAGCTGCTGAAGCAGGAGGCATTGTCGGCTAAAAGGCACGTTTTTTGTTTTGTTTTTCCTGACAGAGTGTGTACTCCTGCTCTGCAACCACTGTGATGGCAGAACACTCACAAGGCAACGAACACCAGGGAGAATAATTTTACTGATCCTGAATCCACGTGCCGCTTGGCTGAATTTCGGGAGACAGCAGCAATTAAAAATGCTTGAGCAGCGGGTTGTAGAATTTCTTCACAATTTCAAGCGCACCCAGCTAAGACTGAGGTAAAGAGTCAAGGGTGTGGGGGAGGACAGGGAGGCAAGGATTACTTTTTCATCACTGTTGATCCTGGCTCGGGGGACCCGACTCTAGACCGCATAAACACAAGGTTTACCCTTCTACATTTGGGAGACCTAAGGTCACTTGTCGGGGTCCACTCCTGGAGCCACATTGTCTCCTGAATGTCCCATATCCCTAACCTGATAATTGGTCTGTGACCTTTGTTTAGCTGTAATTACTAAATCGTATTTAATGGACACAGAAGAGGACTACACTAGAAGATTTATTATGGACTCATCTTCAACTTGGAGTGCACAGATTGAGAGACCCTCTTTTCTCTTCTGCTCTCACGAGGGATATGGATGTAAACACCGTGGTTTGTTTGGCTTTGCTTTTCTCAAAGGACCAGTCAATTGGACTACCGGTTTATTTTATTATATACTGTTTTAGTTGTCTAGCTAGCAATATTTCAGCTTAATCTGTGCTGCTAGTGGTTCATCCAAGTTTAAATTACCCCAGCAGAAATGAGGAGGTGGAGAGAGTGGAATAAAGAGTTCTCTGGTCACCATTTCTCCTGTCTATTATTATTAGCTGTTTTAACCTGATATACCTTTTAATTATTCCACTAGCATTTTGGTTTATTCTGGAGTCTAATTGGCTCGGAGGGCTCGGGCATATGATACCTTGGAGTTGGCGCCCACCCTGGGATGAAGCTTAGTTACCTCCATGCTTCCCTAGGTCACATAGGAAATGGATAATAGTTTCCCCACTTTGGAAGCCTTTTATGTTTGGTTAATGATTTTACTTATGGTTTAAATGTTTTATTTTACAAAAGAACATTATGTTTAAATGCTTCCTAAATGTTCCTGTTATTCTCTTAACTTCTACCATTTTCTGTTGGCATGGCAGTTATTGTTACACAGTTTTGCATATGCCATACTATTCAAACCTATTCATATCAAATAGCTGGTATTAGATGGGAAAAATTATTTGATAGCATTCAAGGTGAGATATGGAAGCAGCGACTAAATGATGGAACTTATTTGGTAGCTATAATCCACCTGGTATCTTTGATTGGATGCAGCTGAGAAGGGAGAAAGATGACTATATGGGGGATGTCGCCATTTAACAATAATAATAGCCGATACTTCACGTGTCATGTCATTCAATGTTAATGGCATACACAACCCTATAAAGCATAAGCTTAGTGAATTTTTTAAGCAAACTATATCTGACATCATTCTTCTCCAGGAGACACATTTGTCACAAACTGAACATTCTAAATTAGGGTCACTGAGGTTTCAGGCGGTAATAGCCTCTTCGCACACCTCAGGAAGAAGACTGGGTACTGCAATCTTGGTACCACATGGGGTACATTTTCATATCCAGAAGCAACTCATGGATAATGAGGAACTATGCAATAGTGGTGGGCCGGCTATTAAGCTGCAAATTACACTCGCATTAGTGTACCTCCCAGGTAGCACACCTCAAAGGGCACAAACATTTTAGACAAACTTTTGCTGGTGGTTGAGGGTCACTGTATAATTGGAGGCGATCTTAATGTGACATTGAATATGAACCTAGATACCTCTACCCCTCTAGATACAGGGCCTCGGCGCTTCAAAAATATCTAAGGCAACTCTCCCACATTGGGCCTGATGGACATCTGGAGGCATTTTTTCCCCTCTGTTGGGGCTTATACACATTATGCCCAAAAACAAACACATCGGCGTGGCTGGATTATTTTTGTCCTCCGTGGAACACCTGGAATCAATTAGAGATATTTCCATTGGGATCTCGATTTTGTCGGACCATGCTCCTTTATTTTTAAACAGAGGTTGCAAAACCAAAACAACAGGCATTCTGGAGATTGAACTTACTTAGCCTCCAGGACCCAGAGTTCCTATTGATGGTTAAAAAGTAGATCCCACTTATCTTGGCAGAAAACACCCGTCCACCACATCAGCGCCTATTGAGTGGGACACACTCAAGACTGTTCTGGGGGATTATCGATATTCGGATCATCAAAGAGAAAAGAGACTTTTAGGGAAAGAACTGGAGGGAGCTTTAACTAAATTACAAAAACAACTTTATCAAGGGGACTTATCAGTTAAACATCAATTGCTGGTTACCAAACAAAAATTCAGAGGCTGACAGACCAAAAATAGAACAGCAACTATATTATTTAAAGCTCAACTACTTAAGAAGGGGCCCCAGGGAGTTCGAATTTGTGAGGTACCTGAGAGGTAGGTGATAGACAGCAGGTGATGGTCACAAAATACTAGACCCAAGGACCAAATGTTTGCTGCTTCAGCCTAGGGAAATTAGGAAGGCTATGGCTGATTTTTACCATACTTTATACTCAAGGAAATCCATCCATCCCCCAACAGATAGCTGAATTCCTGCAGACCTCTCTTTGCCACGTCTCTCTGCCCAGCAAGCAGAAGAACTGCTCTGTCCCATTACAGAAGAAGAAGTCAAAGCTACTCTTAAACTAACCAAATATCAGAAAGCCCCAGGACCAGCGGATACCCAAATGAATTTTATAAGAAATTTCAGAAATTATTCATCCCTGCAATGCTGTCGGCCTTCCGGGAGATACAGGAAGGGACCTCCCTGGAGATATGCTGAAATTGCAGCAATCCCCAAACCTAAAAAGACACAACTTTAATGTCTTATACCTTCTGATTTCAAAACTAAACTGTGATTACAAAATTTTGGCGTTAATCCTGGCTCATAGGATAGACAGTTTCTTACCCCAGCTTGTATATCCAGACCAGGTGGGATTTATTAGGAGATGTCAAGCACATGATGCAGTACATCAAGTCCTACTGCTCACAGAATATGCTATGAAAAGAGATACCCCTAGTCCTTCTCACGCTTAGATGCCGAGAAGGCTTTTGACAAGTGTCATGGCCCTTTTATGGGCTACATTAAGGCAACGGCTTTCCCAGAGAGATCAATCTCTGAAATCCAGGCCATGTACGCTCCCCAGTAGCCTATCTTAAGTTGGATGGATCCCTTTCACCCCTTCCCTCTATTCAGAGGGACCAGACAAGTTGCCCACAATCTCCTTTACTTTTTTGTCCTTTACTTGGAACACCTAGCTGCCAATATCAGAAAAAAAGCTACTATAGAGGGGATCCCATTGGGGAGATCATATAAGCTCACTCTTTTGCGGATGACATTCTGTTATCTCTGGCTGCACCTGAAACATCTGTGCCAGCGGTTTGGGAACAACTTGATCTCTTTGGTAAAGTTTCAGGATATAAGATAAATAACTCTAAGGCAGAGTGGAAATACAAAAAGAATCCCGCACTCAAAAGCGGAATAAAGGACTGCTTCACCAATATCTGAAGGTGCTTCATTTTATTTAAGTGCCATATCTCGAGCCCTGATGCGTTTGGAACAATTTCCTTTCTCAAAGAGACTCTCTGAGAAGGAGGGGTAGTTCAACAGCATCAAGCTTCATTTATAACATAAATAAATGAAAGCAGCAAGTGGCTCATACCCCCAATCCAGATCTGAGAGATCCCCTATATTCTCTGTTATCCTGCCCTTTGTTCCATGTGCAACCTCTGTTTTGAATCTTCTTCTAAGGCAGAAGTGCTTAACTTCTCATTTCCCTCTAGTAACCTGAAAAATGCATTCACATTCCGTTGGAGCAGAGTGGAATACGGTACCTGGGGATCAAAATCCCTCCAATATGATGCACTTGAGTTAGTGAATTTTGAACCAATCACCCAACAAATTACGGCAGATTTATCCAAATGGTTGCAATTGTACCTAGGAATTCTTAACCAAGCAGAAACTATACAACAAAATATCTTACCTCGTCTGCTCTTCTATCTGCAAACCCTTCCCATTACCCCTTCCGAGGTTTACTTTAGATCCTGGGACCAGCTTATCTCTAGATTTATTTGGGGAGGTGGGATACCACGAGTGAAGCTTACCCTATTACAACGTCCTAGGGTGCAAGGAGGCTTAGCATACCAAATTTAAAGGACTATGCATTAGCAGCACAAACTTGCATAGCCCTCTTGCATGCATCTATCCATTATGCTGCACACTGGAAGGATACAGAGGTGACTATTAACAGACTGGAACCATTGCCCTTATCTGGTGGGACCCCCAAAGATGTTTACCCACAATGCTTTTTAAAATTTACAGGAGAGTTTTTTAAGTCCTGGACATATCTAGCCAGATATATTCTCTCCACATCTGAGAGATACTACTTAACAGCTATGACTCACGTCCCATACCTCTGCACACCTCAGTTAATTAAATTGTTAAAGACTGGGAACAATACTCTTTATGCTTTATTTTCCAGATGGTGGGCCCTCTGGGCATTTACTCATTTTCTTACTTACAGTCTATATATAAATTACCTTCAAAACATTATACGACTTACCCATCACTTAAGGAGCTTCTTCCCTAGAGGACTCACTAGTTAAAATAGCGGAATCCCCATTGGGCTTGGTGTCACTCATTACCTCCATTTCAGGGGTGAAACTTCAGGACATATTATTAGTGGCCTTTATAAAGCATTGCAGCTTTATAAAAAGATAACCTGGATGCAGTCAGGCAGAGATGGGCAAAGGATTTGGACTCTCCAACTGAGATAGAGACTTGGCAACAAGCAACCTCCCTTATTATAAAATCACCTTCACAATGTACTGGAAAGAATTTGCATGGAAGGTTAGAGTTAGTTTTTAAGACTCCAGACATCTCTGCTAAAAATTCAAGGGCCAGAGCAGGGGATCCTGCTGAAGCAAATGTGGGTGTTCAAGTGCAAGTACTGCACATATATTTTGGAATTGCCCTCTTACTGGATACTGGAAAGACATTATATCAGAACTGTCAGACATATTTGGTATATTAAGTGGTGTAAACCATATTTCATCCTGACTGCAACTCCTCCCTCTGGAATTAAAATAAATTGGATACAGTATAAAATGGTAACACTTCTAATTTTGATAGCCAAGAAGGTACTTACTTGGCTCTGGCTCACTGATAAAATCCCAACTAAAGAGACATGGAAAAGCCTAACATATGAGGTATATAATTTAGAATGCACCTCATCTAGACTTGAATAATAGAAAGAAAAGCTTTGATAATAAATGGAGGCTCTGGACCTCTTACCAATTAGAACATTACCCTGAATTAGTTCCATGATGGAGTTATGCTCTCAGGATAATTTACTTCAGCACATTTTGACCCAAACCCTACTTTTGGTCAAATTTATGTTAAGATGTGGTCCCTAGACTTAACAGGGACAGTAATCCGTGAACAGATTAAATGGTATTTATATAACCTCAGCTGGTTTACGGTAACAAACTTGACTGTGACTGAATGTAAAGGACCTGGTTCCTCTTTCAAAATGATAAGATTCTGCTATCAATAATATTACCTATGCTATGTATTGAATGTCTAAAATGTATTCTCTTGTATTATACAATGTATGGCTATGTTTTATGTAAAATACAAACAATTAAAAATTAAAATTTAAAAAACAAAACAAAACAGAAAGGCAGATATTGGAGCTGCAGGGCCAGAATGGGCAACTAACAATGGATTCTAGGAAATGAATGGAAGTTCAAGAACTATTATCAGTCCCTATACCTCTGAGGCGCCAACAAAGATCCAGAGGAATTTTTGAAAGATGCTTCTCTTCACCTTACACTGGACAGTGAAGCATAACTAGACCACCCGTTACTTTAGAAAAATACGTACAGCTAATTGGTCATCCAATGCAGGTAAAGCTTCAGGGCGGATGGAATTCCTATGGAATTCTACAGGAGTCTTTAGGAGAATTGAAACAGATGCTGGGTTTAATGGTCTGGGAAGTTTTCAAGCAGGGGTCCTTGTTAAAATCCCAACAATTGACAGTGATAACCGTCCTCCCAAGCCAGGGAAAGACTTAACAAAAGGAATTCCTATCAGCCAATTTTACTTTTAAATGTGGACTATAAAATTATAGCAAAACTTCTGGCCTTAGAATTCAACCAATTATGCCCAGTCTCATTCATCAAAACCAGGAGGCTTTGTGGTGGTCACCAGGCCAAACATAACATTAGGAGGACCCTTAACATTATCCAGTTTTAGAGGACACAGAGGGTGGAGGGATCAGGACCTTCGCACTTGATGCAGAGAAGCCTTTGATCATGTTGAGTGGCCCTTCATGTTTGCAGTTTGAGTAAATATGGCCTGAGGCCAAAGATTAGATCCAGGATAGGGCACCTATGAATCCCCATGTGCCTAGATATTAGCAAATAACACCCTGTCTGGTCCTTTCCGGCTGTTTTGGGGACCAAAGAAGGGTGCCCACTGTCCCCACTGCTATATGTTTTAACTATTGAGGTACTGGCCCAGGCGATTAGGAATAATTCAATATTAGGGGCCTACAGGCATGGCATGGCGGCACATGATCTTATGTTTTGCAAATGATACAATCTATGGATCAACATACAGTACATCTTCTTGAGCAAATGAAGTCCGGGACCATCTCTGGCATTGCGCAAGATTGACTGGAACCCAGGCAGACATGCAAGCTTCAAAGCAAAGAGAAATCCTATACAAGAGCAATTTGGAACGAGAAGGCCAGGTACTACAGGAGCACCCAATCCAGCACTGGAAGAACGGAAAGAAGTTTAGGGCCAACCTTAGAGAACTTACAGGAAAGATCCCAAAGTACCACCTTCCATGATTACCCTAAATGGCATCACCTCAGACCAAGTCACCATGGCAAATGTTTTTAATGCAGCCTTTACTGACCTTAGTCATGTGCTACCTCAACCTTCTTTGACCCAGTACCAGACACACTAAAAGCGGACAAAGCTAACCCCAAAGGGAACCACAATTCTATTTTAAAATCATCACCAAGGCACAAACAAAAAGCATCTTCTTAAAGTGCTTGTGAAGTCTAGATCTAGTGGTGACTCCTTGATCTAAAACTCCTTGCCCTCACCATTGACAAAGTCCTTACCCTGCTCACCAAAATCCTTAACTGGTCTCTCATGCTCACACTTCCCCAAAATAGGAAATCTGCTGTGGTGACATCAATCCACAAAAAGTGGCAATAAGACCATCACTAGCAACTACAGACCCATCTCCATCCCCTCCCCAAAACACTGGAAGAATAATTGTAGACCAGCTTGCAACTACCTTTGCAAGCTACAACCTGCTATGTCCAGAACAGCATGTTTTGCAAGAGGCACAAAACCATCACAGCTCTCCTAGTATTCACCTTCTATATCCACAACACCCCTGGACCAAGGACAACTTGTCGGCAGCACATTCATAGATCTGACAAAGGCATTCGATACGTCAATTACTCCTTACTGATTGAACAACTATGTCACCTAGGACTCTCAGTTGACACAACTCATTGGTTCCACAGCTACCTCAGAGATTAGACCCAGCAGGTTAGAATTGGTGAATCCCTCTCAACCCACTCCCTGTCCTTTCAGGAGTTCCCCAAAGTTACATCTTGGATCCTATGCTCTTCAGTATTTTCCTAAAAGGTTTCCTTTTCCTGCACTGAAACAGTCCTACTTTACACAGACAATGCAGTTGTCTTTACTTCCCACCCTGAGCCAACCATTCTTCAGTCACAGTTGCAATCAAGATTTTGGAAGTGAGACATGGTTTAAAACTCATAGACTCATTCTGAACTACAAAAAGCAAAATCAATGTTGTTTCATGGCATGTACAGCAAATTCAAAACAAAGGTCTCTCTATCACAAACAGTAGCAGGACAATACTTGATCAGGCTGATCTGTTCAAATACCTGGGGTGATCCTCGACTGCACACTAGCTTACTTTGAACACATCGATAACATTACAAAATCACAAATACCCACACATCGGCTGCTCTATAGACACAGGAGGTGCCTCATGGCCAAAGCCCTCAGTAATGCTATTTAGAGCTTCCTTATCTCAATAACTGATTATGGACTAATGATTTACGGTTCTGCCACTGTCACTGCTCTTTGAAATATTGCCACAGCCCTCAATAAAGCCTTCCACCTCCTGACTTCAACTCCTCACCTTTCACCCATCTGTGACATCTACAAACAAGGAAACTGGCTCCAACTAACTGGCAGAATTATCTCCCAGACCTGCATCCTTGTCAAAATGATCACCCTGGATCTCCCTACCCCCAGGGGTGAGAGACCCGCTGGCTCTTCATTGTGGTCCCTGCCTAACCAGGAGATGGGAAAATCTTACCTTTTCTGTCCCTCCTTGCACAAACCACCCAAGGTCAGTGCTCTTTCAAATCCAGAGCCTCTTCCTGGTACAACTCTCTCCCTCAAGAAATTATTGACAACACCACTTTGGGTGCTTTTAAGTGCAGTTTACATCAACACCTTGTCTCCACGGCCTCCTGTGACTGCTTCTCATAAGTTTACAATTTCACTCTCCACCACCAGCACCTCCCCTATTGTCCCCCAATTCTGTCCCTCCCTTCCCATCCCTCCCCAACTCCTGAAAAAGCCTTATGTGCTGCTCTCTTCCCCTCATCCTCCCCACCTCAACCTTGTTGCTTTTGCCTTCTGTTCTCCTCTGCCCATTTCTCCACCCCTCTACAAACTGGTGACCCATACAATCTTTTAGTTTACAAAACTTGTTGTGTACATGCTAATCAGTTGTACCCGACAATGTTTCTGGCTGCTCTTAATGTAATTACTAACGTAATGTATTTTTACCCTAATCACCTTCTTGACTGTAGCCTGTTCTCGTGTTGTTTGGCGTGGAACATTTGTAAAGGAGCCTTGGCTTAAAGGTGCCTCGAAATCATTAATAAATAAATAAAATGATGTTCTTTTAATCATTAACAACCTGGCAGAGACCTTTTCAGCATTGTAAGCACTTTTCCAGCAGTATGGAATACTATCCAGTCTTAAAATTAACTGGGCCAAGTGTGAATGTTTGCCAGTGGGAGGAGGGATGGGGACAGTAGATTGGGAAACCATAAAAAGCCCTCCCTGTCTATAAAGTAGATGGGTGTTCAAATCCCTAGGAAACTTTCCATGCTATGTAATATTAATTACAAGCCCCTTTTGGCCAAGATTAGAAGCAATTTTGAAAGATGGAAAAGACTTCCCTTCTCCCTGATAGGTAGGGTAAATCTAGTGAAAATGTGAATACTCCCTCAATGCTTGTACATGTTCCAGACCCTCTCATGCGGTACAAAAGAAATACTTTAAGCTTCCAGAGTTCAATTCTGAACTTACTCTGGAGAGGTGCAACCCAGAATTAAGCAGGAATCTTTGTTGTAGCCAGTGGATGGGGCTGGGCTTGGTTTACCAATCTATATCTCAATCACAGGCAGCTCAATGTGCCTTTGTGGCAGATGTAATGGTGAATGCTGAGAGCAAATGTGAGTGGGACCTCTTAGAAGAGGCTATGTATGAGGGCCCCCTCTGTACTGTACTGTTTGCAGCATCCCTATACCACAAGGTGGTGAAATTTCTGAAAAACTGATGCACCCGAGCTACAGCTCGAGCCTGGATGGGAGCTCACTCCACTCTTAAGTGTATTTTTCATTGTCCCCAGAGGTTTCATTGAACCCACATTATGGGGTGGTAGAGACCTGTACCTGCGCTCCAAATGGTCCTAAGACGATAGGCAAGTAGGAGGCTACAAAAACTCTCACAGCTTTTAGTGGGTGATGATCTTAAGCCTTTTTCAGTGCTAATGGAGTATAATCTACCACCTAGTTATTTTTCACCTACCTCTATGTTAGGGGTAGATTGCTAGGAAAAGACGGGAGTTCAGTAATATGTTGGAACTGAAGCGTTCCCCAATTGAGAAGACTCTCCTCAGAGAAGGGAAAAAGCCAAGGACATGGATGGTGGACAAGATCTACAGGACTTTACTGAGAGGACTGCCGGACCCTTTGAGGGAATCAAAAGAAAAAGGGCAGATTTAGCTCCAGATAGTGTAATGGCGGGTGACTGGGACTTGATATGGAAAAGGGAATGGATTGCTCTAAAATAACAAATTTAGAGCAATACATTACATATATACTGCAGAGGGCATATTGTACCCCTCATTAGCTCATAAAATATGAGCAGAGCATTCAGCTTTGTGCCCAAAATGTAAAGTCCAAAAGGGTACTTTTATCCACTTGGTTTGGGGCTGCCCCAGAGTTTAGAGGTTTTGGAGTGAGATCATTAAGTTGCTTAACTGAACCCTGAACACTCATACAGAGATGGACCCAGTGACTGTTTTATTGGGATTGCTGAGATACAGTGAGGAGCCAAGAAGACTCCTCCTATATGGACTATAGGGGTGGTCATAGCAAGCGGTGTCTTGCCCTGGAGTGGGGCACTGACCAGGCACCCAGAATAGCACAGTGGGTTGCTACTCTCCTTCATGCTATGAAACCAGAGCATATTCAATATAGGGTGGTGGGCCAGTGTGACAGGGTTGAATAATACCACATCCTAGTTCTTATGCAGAAAGAGTTTAAATGCAGAGATCGGTTCCATTCTCTCATTTCCTATCTCTTGTCTGTCTGATTGTGCAACCATATTTTCTCATGAGACCTAGGACTTGATCACCCTGACGGTCTTGCAATTCTTCACTTGCTGTTTGTCTCACCCCCGCATATCTGCTGGTATAAAAATATCGTGAATCATTATGTGAAACTATGTAAAACTGAGACCCCTTTGTTTAAAATGTATATAGTTACACTGTTGAAATGATTGTAAACAGCTACAATACTGGGAACTCAGGGGTTATCCAGAAATTCAGTTTACAAGCGCTCTGGAAAGCTGTAAACAAAAGCTCAGTTCTGAGCCATTATGTTCGGTTTGCTGCATCTGCTAAAACTGACAAGGACACTGTGAAGAAGCAGCATGTTCTCTAAAAAGTAGGGCTTGCAAAGACTTGAAAGAAAGAACTGCAATGTTTTGCAAGGAGACACAGACAGACTCAGATGGACTTTGTCTGTATATACTGCCTTTGTAAATAATTATGCTGAACAATTTTAATTTTTTTATTTTACTGTTACTGATAATAAATCACTTGTTGCAAATTTACAACTGCTCCTTGTTTTTCTGTGCTCCTTGACCTGTGCCTTGATGATATGGGAACACAAATATGATCAGATATGGCACCTTGAAGCAGGCCTTGGAAGCCCATTGGTTCCTAGATGGTTAAAAGTTTGAGGCAGAGAGATAGCCCCGAAGAGTACTGGTTAAGAACCAACTACTGTTCTATGT
Organism: Neoceratodus forsteri; assembly: GCA_016271365.2. NCBI lineage: Eukaryota > Metazoa > Chordata > Ceratodontiformes > Ceratodontidae > Neoceratodus > Neoceratodus forsteri. The sequence goes on from CM057459.1 coordinate 1,473,186,569, forward strand.
GACGCCCTTGAGGTGGGTTTCTCATCCTTAATTTAATGTATGACAACATTGGAGGCCCATAGGCATTTGCAGATGAATTCCCTGTATACTGTGAGAGAGGATATGCCTCAATACATAATCGTCTTTTTGTTACTATATTTATATATAGCTGTGCTATATGTATGTTGTATTGAAAAGGAGAAAATAAAGCTTACAAAACAGAATGTCACAGTTTTCTGGGACGGGAAAATCATTATTGTTGAGAGAACAAAGGTAGATCATGATGAGGACACAACCACTGTAATTAGCCCTGTGATACAGACACATAACCTAATGCACTGCAACTAAGGAGATCAGAGTTTAAGAATGGACTCGGTTTCCCACAATGATACCAATGATACAGACAAATCCCTGCACTGCCACCTGAGAGTCACAGATTTGAGGATGGACTCACGTTACCCACCCTGATATTATACATGTAACAGTTTCAGAATGGACTAAAGTTTCCCACCCTGCTGTTAAACCAGCGATACAGACATAACCCCTGCATTGCCAGATGGGAGTCCCAGGTTTGAGGACAGACTCAGGTTTTCCACCATGCATTATAACAATGATGCACACGTAAACCCCTGCTGCCAAGGGAGAGTCCCAAGACTGAGTATGGACTCAGATTTCCCACCTTGGTATTATACCAGTGATAAAGCCATAACTCCCACACTGTCACCTGGGAGTCCTTGCTTTGAGAACTAACTCAGATTTCCCACTCCGGATCATCAGGGCTTCTCTGCATATATTTTACATATAACATGTATCAAGTCATCTACTTACCATGTGCCTTCTTCAGGGTGCTGCTTATATACAGTCTCATTCCTGTTCATTGACTCCAATACTGAGGGTTCTTCATCTTTCACAATCACCGTCACATAGTTTTCTGGGACTGGAAATTCTGCTTCTGAGACAAAAGAGGTAAGGCACAACCACTGGCATTAGCCTTGTGATAAAGATATAACCACCAGTACTGAAAACAGGGTTACTCGAGTCTGAGAATGGATTCAGGTTTCCTACCCTGCAACTATACCAGTGATACAGACATAACTCCTGCACTGACACATGGCAGCCCCAGGTGTGAGAATGGTCTCAGGTTTCCCACCCTGCTCTTATCTGAATCATACACACATAATCCCTACACTAGACTGACCCCTGATTCAAAAGTAATGGGTCAGATGCCAAACATTGGGGGTTAATGTGTCAAACAATCATGAACTGTTGAGAAAAACATAATCTCTCTGATTAAAACATTTTATATGTGCCATGCTTGTCTTTTCTGGTCAAAAAATTATTTCAAATGATTTGATGTATGCCCCATAAGGTCAGCATTTATAAAAGTGTCACAGATATACTTCTCTCCCTGTCTGTTCAGTGTAGCACAGATGATATTATATTTCAGAACAGTATTCTGCACATGTGCAGGAGTGAACTCCAACTCGATTACCGAACACTGACAGAGAGGGTAATTAGTCTAGTAGTAAGCTAAGCGTTTTCATTTCCCTTTGTTTTGAGCTACAATAATGTATCTTTGGAGGCAGGAGCATGGTGCAAGTCCATTTTGTTTCCAGCTGAAATGACCTACGGTGTGGAGAGACAGTGAGTGGAGGAAGGACAATTAATAAAAGGAGGAACTTTGTTCCTTTAACAACAAATCCAGCTTTGGCATAATATCTCAGAGCCACAGATATATGAAAAACTGAAGTAGGGAGATCAGGAGGCTACAGAGATGTCCAAAAGATCCAGACCTGTGGCTCCGAGATGTCATGCAAAGCTGGATTCGTTGTTAAAAGGAACAAATTTTCTCCACTATATCTTACCTCCTCCACTCACTGCTCTCACTGATAGATCATTTCAAGCTGGAAACAAAACAAGCTTACAGCATGCTCTCTGCCTCAAAGATCAGAAGACTTCGTTCCCAATCTCAGTCTAGTGAGCGCATACAAAACCAGATGATAAGTGATTTGCACCTTGCAGCGACATGTACAAGCACTGAACCACCAAAAGGTCAAAGGAAAAGGGTTTTATTTTTCAAAGTAGCACAGAAGGACGTAACTTCAGCAAGATCAAATGAGAAGGTTTTTTTTTTTTCCAATGTAGAACAGTCACAAATCAGTTAAATAAAAACAGAAGCACTGCATCAATCTAGATGCACTAAAGCTGGAGAAGTGCGTTGAAAATGATAAATTTCACTGAGGAGGACATCACTAGTGCATTAGCGTGAGCCCTGCTACCACCGAGTCCCGGAATTAAGGATGTACTCAGGTTTCCCACTCTGGTATTATACCAGAGAGGCAGCACACACACACACACACACACACACACACACGCCTTGCATTGCCACCTGGCAGTCCCAGGTTTGAGAACGGACTCAGGTTTCCCACCCTAGTACATACCAATGATATCTTCATAACCCCTGCAAGATCACTTCAGAGTTCCTGGTTTGGAAATGGACTCAGGTTTCCCCACACAGGCATTATACCAATGTTACAGACATACCACCTGCCCTGCCACATGGGAGGCTTGGGTTTGTGAAGAGACTCACGTTTCTCACCTTGTATTATATCAGAGATACACACGTAAGCCCCTGTACCATACCACCTGCCCTGCCACCTGGGAGGCTTGGGTTTGTGAAGAGACTCACGTTTCTCACCCTTGTATTATATCAGAGATACACCGTAAGCCCCTGTACCATACCACCTGCCCTGCCACCTGGGAGGCTTGGGTTTCTTGAAGAGACTCAGGTTTCTCACCCTTGTATTATACCAGAGATACACGTAAGTCCCTGTACCATACTACCTGCCCTGCCACATGGGAGGCTTGGGTTTGTGAAGAGACTGGGTTTCTCACCCTTTGTATTATACCAGAGATTTACATAAGCCCTGTACTGCCACCTGGGAGTCCTGGGTTTTAGAATGGACTCGGGTTTCCCACCTTGGTACCAAGAATGGTTCAATGTTATCCGCTTTGGCACTTTTTTCGTGTCCAATGCCAAAGGAGGTTCTCTACTTGCTTAAACAAAATTGTGGAAAAGCTGAATAAAGGAGGGTATGGTTGATAAGGATAAGGAATAGCATTTGGGCTAATTGAGCTATCACCTGCAGGGCTAAACTTACTGATGGACGAGGTGCCAAAGGCAAGTCCTGCCATGGAGAAATGATTGTTGAACTGCTGTAGTATGGCAGCTCTATCAGTATATCTAACTCCGTTGACCACAATTCTGGCTGGCAGGGAGGCGGCAGATGCTAACCTCAATTTCCTTGAGGATACTCCAGAATTTGGCAGTGTTGTTTTGTTGTTTCAAGTTTGCCTGGAAGTACCCAACTTTTAGAACCTAGTAATTTGGTGCAGGCATTTCTGGAATCATGAAAAGCAAGCCAATCTACCTCCAGTTGAGATTTCCTCGTCTTTTCCACCTGGAGTCCTTTTTTGAGTGCTTTCTTCAGGTTAGGAGAGAACCATCCAGGAGATCTCTTTTCGACCCTAATCAGCCAAGGGGGCATGTTTGTCGATTAGACCCGTTAATAGACTGTGAAAGATATTAAAAGCCTCACTAGCGATGGGGCTGGGTAGAAGTCCTGCCACCTAATGTTGCTAGATCTTTCAAGAAGGCGTGCTGGCAGAAATTCTTCAGACATCCTTTCAGAATGAATTTGGGGACAGTTTTATTTGGGGAAGAGTGTCTAATGCAGGCTATCGCACAATGGTCACTTATGTCACTGAAGAACACGGTGTTATATCTGCTGTTAAATCAAAATGCTGGGAAATTGTTTTCCAACTTACAGTGAGCTTATAAAAGCCCTACCTCAGTGCTGAGAGATGGATGGATAGATAGGGTGGTCAGTTGAATACTGACTGAGGAAGGTGAAAGCCCTCCGGTAGTATGTGCTTTCACTGTTTGATTCATGCTAGGCTGAAGAAAAGCCTTAGAAACTGTTGAAGCTAAGCAGTTGCCGACTTACCATTTTGCTTTCTGTACATTTTACTTGATAAAATAAAATGATAAATGCAACTGCACATTTTCATACACCTGACTTGTGGCCTGCCTGAAATTGTGCCATCCTAAACCCATGCCCGGTGACACCTGCGCTCTCACTTATGCATCCCAGTATGTACAACTGGGAGCTTCAGGGGAGTGGAGGGCCCGGACTTCCTCCCCCACAAACTCTCAATATTTTTAAAGCATAAGGGTCCTAAACTTGCATATTGTTATGCCCCCAAAATGGAGCCTTGATCGGGGAGCACAGGGCCTGCCCTCACATGTGCATTTCAGTATGAATAAATGGGAGTTGAGGAGCGAGGCCCATGCTCCCTCTCAAAGTCTCTGTGAAGCTTCAGGCCCAGAGGGCCCATTCTCGATACGCATACCATTCCAAACATTTATAGGTTTAGGGGAGTGAAGTCCAAATGACATACTACTTACTATTTTCAAGTTTTCAACTTTATTGCAGTAATAACTCCACTCAGCAAGCCCATTCACAAGGAGGTCCTGAGAACATGTAACAGGTAAATATATCATACAAGGCAAGTAAATGTAATTCAAGTAAATGTAAACGTAAGTAAATGTAATTCACCAAAAATACCATCAACAGCTTAAAATCTGGTTCTATTTTAGTTGGCATCCATCTGTATCCCCTCCCATGACAAGGCTAAAAATAGACAAAACATTTTCTAGTCCTCCTTCCTGGTCAACAAAACTAAATAAATAAAATACAACCAGTCAAATTCCAAACAGTATAAGATACATATAATAACAAAATGTACAGGAAAATGTAGCAAATGTAAAATCTGAAAACAGAACATACAGAATGCATTGTAGTGAGAAAGGGTAGCAGCATTCCAGAACACATAAAAGGGTACATATGAAATAGGAAACAGGTAAGAGAATATGAGTGTGGGAAGAAGAAAGGAGGAGGACAGACAAAGGAGGTCCAGATAAAGGGAAGACAGTGTTCAGAGGTGAGGCATGAGGAGGCCAGTGGGGTGAAGGTGAGGAGGGAAGGTACGTGGGCAGGCAGAAGGAATAGCAAGGGAAGGGACATATTGATTATGGGACAGTGGTCAAAGATGAGACTAGTGACAACAGGTTTTATTTCAATTTGGTTGCAGCTAAGGTTTTAAAGGAGGTGGCGGAGACCAGGCCGGAGAGTTTAAATACAGACTGAAGCCGATTCCAGGCAGCAGGAAGGGCACAAGAGATGGCATGTTTACCAAAGGAGCTACGAGTCCTGGGCACATCTAAGAGGATAAAATTGGAGTTCCTAAATGAATAAAACTGTGGGAGATGCGAACGAGAGGACAAATATTCTGGGAGCTTGTTCAGTAGAATTTTGAGTGTCCAGGTACCGAGTGGATCAGGCGTCTGGTGGCGAGCAAGATCCAGCCAACGGCTGCATACAAACACAGTGGCGAATACGGAAGGGGAACTGGTTATAAAGCGTAAGGGCACAGTGACGAAATCGGAAGGGGAGCAGGGTTATAAAACGTAGGGCACAGTGACGAGTACGGAAGAGCGGGTTATAAAACGTGAGGGCACAGTGGACGAGTACGGAAGGGGAGCGGGTTATAAAACGTAGGGCACAGTGGCGAGAGTACGGAAGGGGAACGGGTTATAAAGCGTGGGCACAGTGGCAGTACGGAAAGGGGAACTGGTTATAAAGCGTGGGGCACAGTGACGAAATGGAAGGGGAACTGGTTATAAAACGTAGGGCACAGTGACGAAGTACGGAAGGGGAACTGGTTATAAAACGAGGGCACAGCGGTAAAGAGGACATCCAGTTTGTTCAAATGCATGGCAGGGGAGAACTGTAGATTTACGCCACCGTAGTCAAGTAAGGGCAGGAATGTGGCCTGGAGGAGCCCGATTCCAGCCCGCATTGGGAAAAGAAACCCATCCCTAAACATAGAGCACATTCTAGATTTCAACTTACCGATCAGGTAATCAATGTGGGTATTAAGCGTAAGTTTATTAACTCCCCAGATGCCTAGTTATTTGAATTTGGGAACAACGTAGAGAGGCTCACCTAGAGCGGTAGAAATAAATTTGTTAGGTGGGTGAAAGGACGAGGAGGAGAAGGAGGAGGAGTTATTCAGTGTAAAGATCATTGCCTTTGATTTATTTATTTATTTATTTAGCTTTTGTTGTGGTAAGTGCACTAGACAAATCCTGCCTATTTTCAGGCACGACCCAAGGGAGGGATACAGATGAATGCCAACTGACCTTGAACCAGATTAAGCTGTTAGTGGTATTTTAGTGAATGAGAGAAATTTGGCTAGGACACGGGAAATTCCCTACTCTTTTCGATAAGTGCCATGGGATCTTTAACATCTACCTGAACTACCACCAATCCAGGCAGATGGGACCTCGGTTTAACGTCTCATCGAAGAGCGGCACCTCAGAAGTGCAGCACCCTCTCATGCTGCACTACAGCAGTGTCAGTATTGGGATATTAACCCAAATGCCAGATGTGGGAACTGAACCCACAGCCCTCTGATCTCCGGCCTCAGAGGCAAGTGTGCTACTACTGAGCCACTGACACTGCTATATTGACATTTATTGGCATTGAGAAAAGTTTACCAGTTACAAGGTTCTGTTCAAGCTGTGCAGCGTCAACTTTATGCGGGCCATTGCCAGCTAGGGTTTGTCAGGTTTCAACGACCCCCCACTTGAACATCCCATTTTTTTTGTGTTTTGTTTTGTGTGTCCTTTAAATCCCCCACCACGCCGCTGCCAGCAGACTTGCTGTGTGCCTTACAATTGTGCCCTGCTCCCTCCTCCATCACCCTACCTCGGTCATGACTGAGCCAGTCAGAATGCAGCTAATCTCCTCAAGTCACGCTGATAGGTACAGCCTGAGAAGAGCACAGTTGAGCTGTGACCTGAGAGTGCGGCTACAGCGTGAGAACAGCACAGAACTGAGCTGCAGCCTGAGAGCGCACCATCAGGCAAGTGGCGACAATGAAGAGGACTAGCAGTGCATGAAGACAAAGTATAGAAGGAGAGCAAAGAACTGACTGGTAAGCCTTTCCAGATTGCTGCCCTCCCTAAAAAAAAAAAAAAAAAAAAAAAAAAACAAACAAAAAAAAACACTATTCTCTGGTGCTCACCGTTGACAAACGGACACAAAGTCACATTCCTTCACTCATGAATAGTGCTGCCTGGGACACCTGTGTATTCATCTGGCTGCTGGGCCATTAAAAACTTTTTAACTAGGTCAGAAATGTTTTAATGGCCCAATGGGGAACATGAATACACAGAAGTGTCCTACCTGGCAGCATTTCTAATGAGTGAATGAAAGAACTGGGGTGTCATAATGTCCCGGACAAAATGTGCATACTGTATCCAGGATAGCCCAGCCAACCTGCAAGGCAATACCCCCTATTTAGTGTGGTCCATTTTCACATATTTTATAATGTAACATTGCTGACATGATATCCCGTTTTCAGAGTCCTGCTTTGTTACATTCTACAAATAGCTAAGCTGAGATGATTGGTTTTATTCTTTTTTTTTTTTTTTTTTCATAACCTGATAGGTCACTGAGCTAAAAAAAAAAAAAGTTAATTTTCAGGGAAGAACATTGACATCCTGTTCAAATACAAAAATAAATAAGAAACTGAAATAAAATGATGTATAATTACATAGGTTGTATGCTAACAGGACAACTGTTTAAAATTTGGCAGAGACAGAGAAGGCAAAACTGACAATAGCAGCGTATTAAAGAGCCATATGAAGCAGAGATCTTTGAAAATGAGTAACGTGCGTATGTGGTACAGAAACATGATTTGCAGAGACGGACCTGGTATATACTTCATTTCTAACCGACTAGAAAAACTTGTGACAATGTAACATTTTTAGGAGCCCTCCAGCCTGATAATAAAAGGATGCTCACTAGAGGGCACCGTAAAAGCAGATTAGGTTCAGCGATGGGTGTGGGCAAGCATGAGGTGACAACGTGGTCCAACTTGTTTTATTGTATTCTCACTCAGATTTCATTTTAGTAGGGTCCTGCCTTTAACCATTTTAAAACTGTGGCTACACAGCTTAAGAGGGTCCTGATTTTATCCATGTTTACGCAGTATTTTCCAAGAGCAGTCTAGCCCAGATGAATTGCGATACAACAATTCATTTTCAGTAGGTCCTGCTGTTATCCATTTTACAATGTATTTACCCAGAAAACTCAGCAGCAATGCAATCTCTCATATCTTGTTTCTAGCAGGTGCAAACCTGCCCAGGTGGGATTTTGTTGTCAGCGGGGTCCTGCCTTCACAAATTGTTTCATACTTTCTATTTAGGGCACCGTTTCTCCTGATCCAGAGTTTCCTTCCACCAGCTGATGCCTTTTGCCTGCTGCAGGAGTCTCCAGAGTCCGGTCCAACTTTAGACTGCTCAGTAACCTCTCCAGACTCTCGACTGTGGTCCACAGCTTGTCTCCTGTGGGTGGGAACCTCCAATTCCCCAAGCCTAGAAGACTCTGAATCTGATCTTGAGGTCTGGGGAAGGAGCCAGTGAAGTGTGAGGAGAAGTCTTGGGGCCCTGCTGTGGTGTGGGGAGGTGGATTCATCTGCTTATAGCCGCTGTGGTATTTTTATTCAACCGTAGTCCTCCCTTATTGCTCCCCAGGGTGTGATCCTGAGCAGCAAGCCTGCTAAGCATCTATCTGAGCCATCAGAATGAGGAGTGAGCCTCACACTGTATCTTTAGCAATCCCACGCTAGACATGCTCGACTGTACGACACCCCCACATAACTCAGAGGTGAACAGGGCATGGGCACGAGGCCAGTCCGGAGGGAAGCATGCATTTTCCACATGACATACCCTCCACTGGGTCACCAAAGGACAGCTGTGCAGTAGACAGAGGTGCACTCCCACCCAACAGCAAAGGGGCCCAAGATGAATGCCAGAAACCTGCCTTTCCTGTCAGCTCGGACATCCCGGCTCAGGCATAAGCCACGTAGTCAGGATGGCAAGCAGTGATGCTACTTCTCTGCTTGCCAGCCGCCTTCACCATTTATATTGTACAGTAGTTAACCACGGGTGTCCGCACAGCTGTTATACACCATCTCATTTTCAGTGGCTCCTGCTTCTACCCAGCATGCTCTACTCAGATTAGCACAGCTGAGATGCACTATATCTTGTTTTCGGTGGGATCTGGATTATACTATCTTTTACAATGCATTTACTAAGCATGGCCCTAGTGCGATACATCATCTTATTTTCCATGAGTCCTATTGTCACCCATTTTTTATATTGTGACTATTTATTCTTTAAGTCATAACAGCATCAACGTTTACACCTGCTGTTCTGGCAGCTACATTTAAATCCCTTTTGAATGTAAAACATTGGTTTTTAATTTGTGTATGGTGGTGTTAAAATGTGTGTTTTATTCTATTTTTATATGTGATAAGTTGCATTTGCCTTGCGCTAGCGTGTTTCCACACACACTTTGTGTTGTCATTATGTCTGTAGTCCTCGGTATTAGGTGGGTTGATGCAGACACCGACTGATGCCATCGGGTACTTTTTGCACTTCAGCCTGCTGATGCCCTTGATTGTGCCACGTGACCTATAGTTGTCAAGTCTGTCCCTGATTAAGAGGCATTTACCCCTTAAAACTGCCATGACCCTCCTCCATCCCTCATAGAAAAGGAGCTGCCCACACCGAGAATGTGTTATGAATTCACACTAGAGCAAACTGTCACAATATTTCTAGGATGCTAACTAAAATACAAGTAACCCCATGGTTTTGAGCATCTGTGTCCTTCATTTCAGTGACAAAGGTTGAGAGGTATGACTTGGCTTCTGGATTTTAGACACCCGGATGTCAAATTAACAGAGAAGTTGCAAATGTACCAGTTAAGTTGAGTTACCTGTTGTGTGTAGATAATTTTGCAAATGATTATTCTGTGTATGCAGAAGCAGTCTTACTTTTGTTTTGTTTTTTTAAGATGATACAATACCAAACTACTGCATTGGTGTGTTTGTATAAAATAACTTTACACATTATCGACAAAAGGCCAGAGAAGCAAATACATTTGCTCAAGTGTTATACAGTAGTCCTCCACCCACCTCTGGCAATGTTGGGCAAACGGGATTTTCTGGGATTTCAGCCTCTTATCTGTCTCAGGTCAGGGAGTGTGGACCCTGGGATTTTTATGCTGTTTCTTACCTCCACCCCTCAGGTATCTTATTTTTATAATATCCCACCATTCCCTGAGGTTGTGGGGTTATATCGACTACTGAATTAGGGATTATGGCTCAGTCCACTAGCCAGATAATGATACTTTTCCTTAGGGTAAGGAGTGGAGGTGGAGCTCAGATCACGAGTTATTTAGCTTCAAAATAAGCCACAAAATGCACTACAAAGCACCTAAGACCCTAGGGCTTCTGGGGCTGGCTTTTTTTTTTTTAAATGTCAGACTCAAAAAAGAATCTCCCTTGCAAGAATCCTGGCAACAGCCTTGTTGTTATATATTTCTGCTTCAGACAGAGTTGAGCCAGAGCTGTACAGGACTGTGTCATCAGCAAAAGAGAGGAGTTTGGATTTGGTGATATTATAGTCAAGGCTGTTTATATAGAGGGGAAAAAGGATACAACCCAAAATAGAGCCTTGTGGAACACCCTTGAATCAGGAGGGTGGGGTTGAGAAAAAACATCAGCTTTAACTTCATGAACCCTGCCTGACAAGCAGCTGCTAAACCATTGGGCAGTGGAAGGAGTGGCTCCAAAGTTAATAAGGCTGCTGACAACGAGGTTATGATCGACAGAGTCAAACACCTTACTCCAATGTTTTCTCAAAAGAAGGAAATTCTTTGCAAAAACTCCAATATTGCAGCAGTTAGGGTTGATTCCATGCCAACAAAAGTTTGGAAATTGGACGTTACGGTTGCCACCCATCCCACCCACACATCAATAGGTGTCAGGGTGTGCATTGGAGTCGTTAGCCCATATAAAATAAAACATTTACCAGGCTATATACAGTACTTACTGATGATGGTGCTTTCTGTAAGAGGTTGCTGATGAACAGTCTCACTCATGATCCCAGAGTCTAGTACTGTGGATTCTTCATCTTTCACAATCAATGTCCCATAGTTTTCTGGGACTGGAAATTCTGTTTCAGTTAAGAGAACAAAGGTACATCAGAGGTAAGGGCACAACCACTGGCATTAGCCCTGTGATACAGACAGACATAACCCCTGCACTGCAACCAGGAGATAAGAGTTTGAGAACAGACTCCGGTTTCCCACCGGAATTTTGTTTATTTTATTGATTTAAAATTGATGACCAGGAAAGGCACACTGAGCCGAGGCTCATTTCCAGGTGTGACCGGTACAAAGTGTACACATAAGTGGAGTTTGTGTGATTTTGTATTTCTTTTTAAGTGGAACAGCATTACAAGATGAGCAGATTACAAGAGTGTGTACACGGATATTTATACAATACAATATATACATAGTATATGTACAGGAGTAAAGGCAAGATAACATTTGGCAGGCTAGAAATTGTATATTGAGAACAATTGAGACCCTGATGCAGGGTTATTAGTGAGCAGGAGTGGATTACAACAGGGGAAAGACAACTCTGGTCAGCATGACATGAGAAACACAGAACAAGGGGCTGGAGAACAAACGGTTTATATGGGAGAAACACAGGCGGGGGGCTAGGGAAGAAAGGTTTGAGTGGAGCTAAGGAGCAGGTGGGAGAAGCACGCTGGACCCTTAGGAGCATCTGGGGTGGGGGGGGGGTAGCTGTCTAATAGATGAAAGAGGGAGGCCAGGCGGAGGTCAGAGGAAGATTATTCCAAGGGAGGGAGACAGTGCAAGAAGGCAAACTGGCCAGTACTAGTGTGAGTATGGGCGATGTGGAAAGTACGTGAATCCTTGTGATGGAAAAAGTAATTAGGGATTTTGCTGGGGTAAATGGGAAGTAAAGTGGGGGAGGAACCAAACCAGCATTTTGCTATGAGGAGAGGCACTGTGGATGGTTCTCCTGTGGGAGAGTGCGCCAGGAAAGTGGAGCATAGAGGAGACAGTGATGAGTAGAAGAGGCGAGTGGCAAAGCGGCAGAAGGAGTTGAGAAGGATGTCTAGTTTGGAGGAGAAAGGGTTGGGGCCATACCATAGACAATGTCGGCATAGTCCATCACTGGCAAGATTGTTTTGAGAATGAGCTTCGTCAGATGGGGAGAGGAGGCTGACTTTGTGATGATACAGAATCATGAGTTTGGGCCAGAATTGGGTGCAGATAGCCTAGACATGAGTGGAGAAGTTGAGATGGCTGTCTATCCAGACTCCCAGGTACTTAAAAGCTGGGACCAGCTCAAGGGTGTGCCGACCAGGGTGGTGAACGCTGGTGGGGCAGGGAGGGAGGAGGTAAGCTTCTGTCAGGATCCAAAGACCATGGTGACAAGTTTTTCAGCATTCAATTTAAGCTGGTTTTCAGGAACCAGTGCTGAACTCTGTTGAAGTAATTTTGGAGGCTGGGGAGAACACTGTCGTGGGAAGGGCCAGAGGCATAGATTATGGTCTAGTCTGCGTAAAGGTGCACACTGGAGGAGAAACAAGCAGAGGAAGGTCATTAATGAACAAAGAGAAGAGGATGGGGCCAAGGATGGAGCCTTGGGGGACCCTGTTAGGATAGGGAGAGGAAGAAGGCGAGTGAGTCACCTATTAGGACTGACTGCTGTCTATTATGGAGGTATGAGTGAAACCAGGCACGCGGGTTTAGTGATGCTGAAGAAGCAAAGTTTATGGAGAAGCAGAGAATGGGAGACAGAGTCGAAAGCTTTGCCAAGTCGATGGAGATGGCGGCAGTGATTGGGCTATGTCCATGGCAGTGAGGATGAAGTCTGGAACATGCAGCAGAGTGGTGATGGTGGAATGGTGTTTGAAATCCTGACTGTATGGGTGAAAGGAGTTGTTGGAAGAAAAAGTCTGAGAGCTTGGACAGTATGAGGCATTCCTGGACTTTAGATAGGGAGGAGGAGCGAGATGGGCCTGTAATTCCCTAGTGAGGAGGGATCACCATCTTTGTGCAATGGGAAGTACCTTGGCCGATTTCCAGGTTATGGGAATGGTGGCTGTGGATAGAGAGAGATTCAGTGTGTACATCAAGGAGCAAAGATATGGAGCAGTCTAGGTGCATACCATCAGGGCTGGATTTAGACTGATTCAGGGAGGTGAGTGCATTGTAGACTTCCAGTGGAGTGAAGGAGGAAAGAAGAAGCGGTGGAAGAGCAGGATGGTTCAGGAGAGTCGGGAGAGAGGACAGAAGAGGGTGTGGGGAAGTCGGGCAGGACACAGGAGACAGAGAACTTATTGAAGACCTCAGCAACAGAAGCAGGGTCCAAGACAGAGCTGCCATTGCCATCAATCTTTAGGACTGGACATGTTTGTTGGGGGGGGGTCTAGAAGGGAGTAGATCACCATCCAGAAAGACACAGGGGAGTTTTGGTTTTGGGTAAGTTGGGCTTTAAAATATGAGGACTTGGACTGCGGATGGCCCTGGTGCATTTATTTCGAGATGTTTGTAAGACTGAGAGCTCCTGTAGCAAGGGAAGCTTTGTACAGCTTCCAGGCCTTGTCCCTGGAATTGACACATGGCGATGAGGTCAGAGGTGATCCAGGGGTGGTGATAGTGTTTACCCTGTTTTTTCTAAAGGGTGCATGGAGGTCCCAGATACACTTGAAGATGTCGCAGAACTAGGATCAGGCAAGGTCTACATCCGATGTGGAAAAGATTGGTAGCCAGTCCGCACTAGTGAGCTCTAGCTGCAGGGCAGGATCGTTGAGGAAGTGTAGGGAGCAAGACCAACTGAATTTGGGTTGGGAGTGCGGGAAGTGGATTTTGCAAATGCAATAGGCAAGACAGTGGTTGCTAAGGGCATCGGAGAGGATGCCTGAGTTAGAGATCTGGTGGGGATGTGTAGATAAAATCAAGTCCAGAAGGGAGTGGTTTTGGGACTGGTGGTTTAGGTGGGTTGGTTCCTGGGTTAGCCAGGAGAGACTGAGGGCTTCTGTCCTTAAGGTGGTAGGTTTGGCGGATGAGAAGAGTCAGTCAAGACTGAAGTCGCCAAAAGCAAGAGTTCACCATTTGATGTGCGGAGGAGGTAGAAGAGACAGCCTTGATAATGGAGTTTGGTGAGGTCTTTGGAGGGCATACAGAGCCCCAATGTAGAGGGCAGAGGAGGAAAGGATAGGTGAACAACAATGGATTTGTGGGAGGAAGGGCAGGATTCCTTGAAAATTATTGAGCTCGAAATGGTTTGCCTAATGTACTGGGCTATTCCTCCACCTCACTTGCCTCTGTTCTGGCAGAACAAGTTGTAGTCAGGAAAGGCAAGGTAGGAGGAGTTAGAAATTTTGGTTGATAGCCAGGATTCAGAGATGCAGAGTATGTCAGGGTGGTATTGGTTGAACCATACATTGAGGGCATCTATTTTGGGGAGGAAGCTCCTGGCATTAAGATGACAGATGCAGAGGCCCTTTGGAAGTGACCATGAGGTCTGGCAAGGGAGCGGTCCTGAGAAAGTGGAGGATAGGGGGACAGTGGGTTGAGGCACGGAGAGACCTGGGTTAGGATGTATGTCACCAGCCAGGAGCAAGAGAAGGAGGGAGAGGTGGAGAATGCTTAGCTCTGCCAGAACAGCGCATGGAGGGTGGTGTGGAGGTATAAACACGGAATAGCACCTCGAGGTTAAGGAGGTGGGAGGGAGCAGAGAAGGGTGTATGAAAGGGGAGAGAGGGATGGTGGGGTGGGACAATGGAGGAGAAGAGAGGAGAGAGGGAGAGTCTAGCATACTGGTGGACCATAAGGGGGTAGGAGGGGGAACTCCTGGTGAAGAAGGAGAGGGTGGATAAGTAGGTGAGGGGAGAAGGGTCCAAAGGGGGTTAGAGGAGGGATGATGGTAGGGGGAAAGGTTAGTTAGTAGGAGAAGGCAGCATATTATTAGGCAGCATGGTGGCACAGTTGTGAAAGGGATAACCAGAAATTATAGCGGCCACTAGAGGCAAGAACTGATAAACTGCTAATGGGAAATATGGCTGATAGGTTCTAGCTGTCACGTGACAACTGCTATATTAGTCTGTGTCCACCAAGGGTGGTGGTGGGACAACCGCAGGTTCAAGCCATCATGTGACAATTGCTATATTACTCTGTGTCCACCAAGGGTGGTGGGCGCTGACACGGAGCATCGAGGGTCCTCTCTCCCATCTGGGCTGAAGACTCCAGAATGTACCTGTATGCTGCCTCTCGACCATCAGAGAGTCAACTACTGCAGAGGAAATGACTTTTAATACAGGTAGGGTTGGAGGAGGGGCTGGGGAAATGGGGTGGGTGGCAGGGGACAGTGCCTGCTGGAGGTGTACTCTGAAAGAACTGCACTAAAGTAAGTGCTATGAGGCTATATTTTTCCATTTTAGCTCAGCTACTGGCATGAATTTAAAATGTGCTTATACCAATGATGCACACAACACCTGCTAGCTTTTTGGAGTACCGGTTTGGGAATGGACTCACGTTTCTCATCAGTTCCCCAGACTTTATACCAATAATATCGCACAAGATCCTGTACTAAGATGTGAAGTCCCAGTTTTGAGAACAAGCATGATTTCGCACCTTGGATCAGCAGTGCCTCTAGAATCTAGTTGACACAACATTCACCAGGTGTCTGGCCCAGTGGCACAGAGGGTTGAGGCTGGATGCCACAACTTGTGCTACACTTGCAACGGGCTTGGGAGAAAGCTTGGGATTACAGGTGGAGCGGTAGGGAGAGAGGATCAAAGATCAGATGGATTACTCTCCTCTCCCAGGGAGGAGGAAAGGTTGTTTCTTCCTTGGTTGCCTCTTGGTGGAAGTTGGGGAAGCACTGAAGTTAGGGAGACACACAGTGTGGCAATGTGACACATGTGTACCTCCACGCGGCATGTTCATGGCCACGAGAGGGAAAGGATTGAAAACCAAACAGAGACGTGACCGCAGGCTAAGTGATGCCCTGCCTGCCGATCTGCGTCCGGTTTTGCTCCTGGGTCTCTGGAAGCCAAGCTCTGGATGAAAAGGGAGGGACAGAAAATGCAAACAGGGAGGTGATCACAGACTCAGTGATGCCCTGCCTGCCGACTGGCATCCAGCTCCACTCCTGGGACACCAGAGCTCCAACTCTGGGTGTTGTGCCCTGGGCAGGGGAGGATGAGCCTTCCATCCGGCCCCTCTCATATGGCAGAAGACACCAGGAGGAAGGACTGCTGTGTCGACTGGACTTCTCTGGGATACAACAGTGGGGCTCTTGGCACTTGGACCTGAATTTTGGGTCAAAACAACAAACAAAATAAAACTGCATCTGAGTTAACTAAACTGAATGGTTATCTGAACGGTTATCCAGAATTAAATCTCAGGTGATAGAAGGACTTGATAACTGTGCCATTTAAATTACTTGTAGAAAGATCTAGTAAGTGGGGGAGTGGCTAGCTAGAAGGAGCTACATTTAAAGACTGCCCTAGAAAGATTCTGCTAGTAGCTTGGTAGAAGACACCAGGAGGAAGGACTGCTGTGTGACTGGACTTCTACTGGGACTATACTGTCCTCCATCCCTCCACCCAAAGCTAGTTCTACTTTAATAGGCACAGGATTTGACTGACAACAGGAACTTCCTGTTTGGGAGAAGGAAGTGAGTGATCACAGAGCCACCAAAGACCCATCATCCTGGAAGGGCAAGAGTAGCTCTCCGGCCCCATCTAGCTGCTGGAGGTCTGCCTCTGAGCAAGTAAGGAGTCTACCAAGAAATATAGGATATTCTTGTCTCAGAACAGGACAATCAGGAGCTTAAAGGGCACACAGGCAGAAAGTAAGTACAGAGAGAAGAGAAAAAAAAAACAGAGGAAAGAGTAAGGATTCCAAACAGTTAAGGGCCAGAAATAAGACAAGGTGGGAGTGGTGCAGTGCAGAGGCTGTGGAGCAGCAGTCTTCCAGGAGACATTCTGGAGGATGCGGAGTTGTCCCATCTGCAGGCACCTCTCTGGGCTGAGGGAGGAGGTTGCTCATCTCCAGGCTGAGTTGGCCAGATTTGTGGGACATCCTTCCATCCAGGGACCACCAGTGCCACTGCCATTGCCTCAGAGGTTGCCAAGAAAGAGGAGGCGGTTGGACCACAGTGGGCTCAGGAGGTGAAGGTGGTGGAACAGAGGTGCATCCCTCCAGTTGTACCTCTTCACAATTCTATGCCATACTGGCAAAGTGTGGTTCCTCTATGGAGGCACCGCAGTGGAGACCAAGGAGGATGCTGGGAACTACAAAGGAGATCCACAGGAGGGTGGCAAGGGACCCCACTGGGAAGAAACAACTCCTGGTGGGGACTCCATTGTTAGGAAGGTAGAACTGGGAGGAAGGAGAGAGGAGGTAAGGTGCCTGCCTGGCACCATGGTTTGGAGGGACAGGGGTGAATCCTCAGGATTGCCGGAGCAGCTGCACAGAGAGGGAGCAGGATGTCATTGTCCACCTAGGGACAAATGACCTGGCTAAGAAAGGGATTAGAGAAGTGCAGGAAGAGTTTGTGGAATTGTGGAGGGGTCATGAACAAAGTAGCACACGATAACCTTCTCAGAGGTGCTGCCATCTATGGCGTAGGAGACTAGGGTGTTCAGCACCATGGGATTCTATCAAATGTTGAAAAACTGGTGCAGAGCTCAGGGATTTGGCTTCACTGGGGACTGGGGTCTACCTGGGTGATGAAAGCCTACACTGGCATGATGGGTTGCATCTGTCCAGGAGGGAACCAGGATCCTAGGTGATAGGTTTAATGCTTCATTGGCAAGCGCTTAAACTAGCCAAGGGGAAGGCACTGGAAAGGAGCAGGAAATCCTAGCCCCCCTAAAAAAATCACGGTAGTAATGCGGTAAACACCAACACAGAGGTGTCATAGGAGAAAGGCAGGGGTAAATGGGGAAGTGACAAAGGCAAGAAGGACAGGGATGGGGCAAAAGGAGTAGGGCCATCAGGAAATGGAGGTAATGAGTACCAATGCCCGTAGTCTGGGCAACAAGCTCCTGAGCTGGTGGTCTTGATGGAAGATGGATGCCTGGATATTGTAGCAGTCACAGAAACATGGTACACAGAGAACCATGACTGGGATGTTAACATACCTGGGTACATAACCTACAGGAGAGACAGGCAGGGAGAAGAGGGAGAGAGTAGCTCTCTATGTAAAGGAAGGGATAAAAGCAACTGAACAAAAGAGTAAACAAGGAGGAGAGGAGGCACTGTGGGTCACCTGGAGACTGGAAAGAGCACCACAATCCACACAGGGTTGTGTACAGACCCCATGTCTGGGGAGAGAATGGACACGAATATGATGAAGGCATTCTTAGAATAGCAGAGAAAGGAAATACTGTTGATGGGAGACCTGAATATGCCAGATGTTAACTGGAGCACATTTGCTGCAGCCACATCCAAGAGCAGGGCCATTCTCGATGCCCTACAGGTGGCAGGCTTCAGACAGCTAGTTTGGAACCCACTCATGAGGAAGCAATCTTAGACCTCATACTCTCAAATGGGGGCAGTGAGAGGATCTCAGATGCAGAAGTGGGTTGCCATCTGGGAACAAGTGACCATCAAACAGTGTGGTTCATGTTAAACTCAGCTACAGAGTCAAGCCATACCAAAGTGATGGTACTGGACTTCAGGAGGCTGACTTTTGTAAGGTGGGACAGTGCCTCAGAAAAGCACTAGCAAATAGGCTAGAAGGAGGGGTGGAGCAACAATGGGAATCACCAGAACTGCCATCAGAGAGGCAACAAGCCTTGTGTGAAGCAAATAAACAAATCAAAGCGAAGAAAAAGCCACTATGGTTCTAAAGCGAGGTGGCTGGGAAAGTCAGGGAGAAAAGATAGCATTCCGGAAGTATAAGGAAACAAAGAAGGAGCAGGACAGAGAGCTGTACCAGTTAAGGCAGAAAGAAGCAAGGAGGAAGTCAGAATAGCAAAGGCCCAAACTGAGGAAAGATAGCCAACTCTGTTAAGAAGAGGGATAAAACCTTTATAGGTACATCAGCGAGCGAGAAAGACAAAAGGAGCAATAGTGAGGCTGAATAGAAGAACGTGTGGGTGGGCAGAGGGGACAGTGAAAAGCAAGGATACTGAATGAATATTTCTGATCAGTATTCATAAAAGAGGAGGGGAGGTGCTAATCCAATTAACACAAGCACTCTTGATAGAGGTCGATCCCAGTCCTTTCGAAGAAGAAGAGTTCTGCAAGAACTCTTAAAACTGAAGGTGGACAAAGCAATGGGGCCTGATGTATTTCACTCCAGATTTCTAAAAGAATTAAGGGGAACTAGTGAAACTGCTGGCTACTCCTTTTAATAAATCATGGGAGGATGGTGTGGTACCCGAGGACTGGAGGAAGGCGGATGTGATTCCTCTTCACACAAGTGGGAGCAAGACAGAGGCAGGAAACTACAGACCTGTCAGTTTGACCTCTGTGGTAGGAAAGTGATGGGGTCACTTCTGAAGGAAAGAACTGTTGAGTACCTAGAGGCCAGTGGGTCACAGGACCCAAGGCAGCATGGAGTTCTAGCGGGAAGGTCATGTCAGGCAGATCGGATAGATTTCTTTGACTGGGTGACCAAAGTAGTAGACCAGGGAGGGGCTGTGGACATGGCCTACCTAGACTTTAACAGGCATTTGACACAGTCCCACACAAAGATTAATAGTCAGATTAACCAGCCTGGGAGTGGGTCCCAAGGTGGTAGCCTGGGTAAAACACTGGCTGGACAACAGAACACAGAAGGTAATTGTAAATGGAGTTCTCTGAAAGAAAGAGGGGTTACTAGTGGGCTACCGCAGGATTCAGTGCTGGGTCCAGTCCTTTTTAATGTCTTTATAAGTGACATTGCAGAGGGACTGGAAGAAAAGTATGCTCTTTGCAGATAACACAAAGATCTGCAACAGAGTTGATACACAAGGAGGCGTGGAAAGGCCAAGAGGAGCTTAGCAAGGTTGGAGGAATGGTCAAGTATGGCAGCTTGGATTCAATGCAAAGTGCAAAATAATGCACCTGGAAACAAGAACCCAGGGGAAGAATACACAATGGGGAAGGTAGTAATGGCAACAAAAAGGAAAGGACCTAGGGTAATCATATCAGATGACCGTAGGTTAGGCAAGCAATGTGAGAAGGCAGTAGGGAGGGCTGGGGTTATACTGGGATGCATAAGGAGGCATCACCAGCAGAAAACAGAGAGTTGTTATCCTTCTCTACAGACATTGGTGAGACCCCATCTGGAGTACTGCATCCAGTTCTGGAGACCCCTTCTCCGCAAGGACACAGACAGGATAGAGGCAGTCCAGAGGAGGGCAACTAAAATGGTGCAGCATCTGCAAGAGAAGCCATACGAGGAGACTTAAGGAGCTTAATATGTATACCCTTGAGGAAAGAAGGAGAGGGGACATGATAGAAACTTTTAAGTACCTCAGTGGAATCAACAAAGTCCAAGAGGGTAGCATCTATCAGAAAATGAGACTTGCAAGAACAAGGGACACAATTTAAAGATAGAAGGTGGGTGGTTCAGGGGCAATGTGAGGAAGTATTTTTCACAGAGAGGTAGTGGATGCATGGAACAGCCTTCCTGAGGAGGTTGTGGGGTCTAAAACTGTGGGAGAATTCAAGAATGCATGGGACAGGCATAAGGCAATTCTTCGGGGGGTAGGAAGAAATAGGTTGTTGGTTAACTAGGATCTCGGCCTATCCTGTAGGTAGGGAAATGGGCAGACTAGATGGGCCAAGCAGTCCTTATCTGCTGTCAAAGTCTATGTTTCTATTAGGTAAATCCATGGGGACAAGGGCGTGGCAGTACTGGGGGAGCAGTGTCAGAGCAGGGTAGAGGTACCCACCTGATCCCACCATGGGAGAATCCATGGTGGATAAGGGGCTCTGTGGTATCAGGCAGAGCAGTGGATGGACACAGGTGGCAGAGCATGGGTGGAGTTACCACTTGGCCCTTGCCATGAGGAGGAAACAAGGGGCTCAGTGGTACCAGGGGGCAGTGGATGGACACTGGCAGCAAAGCAGGGGTGCAGCTACCTGCCTGGCCCCCGCCATGGGGAATTCATAGGGTGCTTGGCAGTACCAAGGAGAACAATGGATGGACACAGGTGGCAGAGCAGGGTGGAGGTACCAGGCTGGCCCCCACCATGGGCATTATACCAATTATACAGACATACCACCTGCACTGCCACCTGGGAGGCCTGGGTTTGAGAACAGACTCAGTTTCTCACCTGTGTTTTATACTAATGATACACACCAACCCTGGCATGATCACATTGGAGTTCCAGGTTTGGGAAGGAACTCAGGTTTCCACCATGGCATGATAAACACACAACCCGCTGCACTGCCACCTGGGAGTTTGGGTTTGATAATGGACTCGGTTTCTACCTAGTACTATACCAATGATACATACACATAAACCCTGCACTGCCTCCTGGGAATCCTTGGTTTGGGAATGGACTCAGGTTTTCACCCTGGTACCATACCACTGATACACACATAATCCCCTGCACAATCAGTTGGGAGTTCCTGGTTTGAGAATGGTCTCAGTTTTGCCACCCTGGCATGATACACACATAATCCCCTGCCACCTTGCAGTCCTGGGTTGTAACTTGACTCAGGTCTCCTACCTTGGTACTATACCAATGATACTCACATAACACCCTGAACTGCCACTTGGGAATACCTGGTTTGGGAATGGACTCATGTTTCCCACCCTGGTATTATACCAGAGATATACATACTGTACAACCCCTGCAATGCCACCGTCAAGTCTTGGGTTTGACAATAGACTCAGCTCCTCCAGACTTTATACCAATAATATGCACATAAGACCCTGCAGTAACACCGGAGTCCCGGTTTTGAAAACAGACTTAAGTTTAGCATCCTTGGATCAGCAGGGCTTCTCAGCATCTATTTACATATAACATTTACCTGGCAGCGGCCCACTGGCACTGAAGGTTGAGGTGCTGGATGCCACAGCTCGTACCATGCTGTGACCAGAGATTGGGAGCGAGCTTGGGTTTCTTGGGGGGCAGGGAGGAGACAATCAAACAGAAGGACTACTCTCCTCATCCGGGAGGGAGGAAAGATGCTTCACTCCTGGTTGCACGCTGGTGGAGGTCGTGGGAAGCACTGGAGTCAGGTAGACACTCATGTGGCGTGACACATGCGCACCTCCACATCCGTTGATGGTCTGAGGGAAGGGATGGAAAACTGAACCAGGGAGGTGGCGCAGGCTGAGTAATGCCCTCCCTGCCGACTGGCATCAACTCTGCTAATGAATTACCGGAAGACCCAACTCACGATGCTGTGCCTGGGTAGGGAGGATGTCCCTCCCTTCCTGGCCCCTGCCATGGGGGTAAATTCTTTTGGGACAAGGAACCTGCAGCACCGGGGAGCACTGGATGGACACAGGTGGCAGAGCAGGAATGCAGGTGCCTGCCTGGCCCCACCATGGGTGAAATCAATGGGAGGTGAGGAGGCACTGTGGGTCACCTAGAGACTGAAATGGCACCAAAATCTGCACGGGGTTGTATATAGACCCCCATGTCAGGGAGGAATGGACAGGATATGACAGAAGGCATGCTTAGGATGGCAGAGAAAGGAGATACTGTTGATGGGGAGCTTAACATGCCAGATGTTAACTGGAGCACCTTTGCAGCAGCCACATCCAAAAGCAGGGCCACTTTTGATGCCCTTCAGGTGGCATGCCTCAAAGAGCTAGTTTTGGAACCTACTCATGAGGAAGCAATCTTAGACCTCGTACTCTCAAATGGGGACAGTAAGAGGATCTCAGATCTAGAAGTGGGTAGCCATTTGGGAACAAGTGGCCACCAAACAGTGTGGTTCACGATAAACTCAGCTAGAGAGTCAAGCCATACAAAGTGAGGGTACTGGACTTCAGGAAGGCTGACTTTGGTAAGATGGGACAGTGCCTCAGAAAGCACTAGCAAACAGCCTAGAAGGAGGGTGGAGCAACAATTGGGAATCATCAAAACTGCCATCACAGAAGCAACAAGCCTTTGTGTGAAGCAAATAAACAAATCAAATCAAAATGAAAGAAAAAGCCACTATGGTTCTCAAGAGGTGGCGGTGAAGGTTAAGGAAAAAAAAGACAGCATTTAGGAAGTATAAGGAAACAAAGAAGGAGCAGGAGAGAGAGAACTGTACCAGTTAAGGCAGAAGGAAGCAGGAGAGTAGTCAGAATAGCAAAGGCACAAACTCAGGAATAGATAGCTAACTCTGTTAAAGGGGATAAAACCTTTTATAGGTATATCAGGGGCGTAGAAAGACAAAGGGAGGGATAGTGAGGCTGAATACAATGGATGGTGGGTGAGCAGAGATTGACAGTGAAAAAGCAGGGATACTGAATGAATACTTCTGTTCAGTATTCACAAAAGAGGAAGTGGGAAGTGCCTAACCCAATTAACAGAAGCACTCTGGAGAGGGGTTGATCCCAGTCCTTTCACAGAAGAAAGGGTTCTGAAAGAACTCCTAAAACTGAAGGTGGACAAAGCAATGGGGCCAGATGGAATTCACCCAGAATTCTAAAAGAATTAAACAGAGAACTAGTGACCCCACTGACTACCCTTTTAACAAATCATGGGACGATGGTGTGGTACCTGAGGACTGGAAGAAGCGGATGCTGATTCCCTCTCACAAAAGTGGGACCAAGACAGAGGCAGGAAACTACAGACCTGTCAGTTTGACCTCTGTCATAGGGAAGTGATGGAATCACTTCTGAAGGAAAGAATTAAGTACCTAGAGGCCAGTGGGGCACAGGACCCAAGGCAGCATGGGTTCACAGCAGGAAGGTCATGTTAGACAAATCAAATTGATTTCTTTGACTGGGTGATCAAAGTAGTAGACCAGGAGGGGTTGTGGACATGGACTACCTAGACTTTAGCAAGGCATTTGACACAGTCCCACACAAGAGATTAGTAGTCAAATCAACCAGCCTGGGAGTAGGTCCCAGGGTTGTAGCCTGGGTAAAACACTGGCTGAACAACAGGACATAGAAGGTAATTGTAAGCGGAGTCCACTCTGAAGAAAGAGGGGTTACTAGTGAGGCTACAGCAGGGTTCAGTACTGGGTCCAGACCTATTTAATGTCTTTATAGTGACATTGCAGAGGGACTGGAAGAAAAGTATGCCTCTCTGCAGATGACACAAAGATCTGCAACGGGTTGATACACAAGGAGGCATGGAAAGGATGAGAAGGGACTTGGCAAGGTTGGAGGAATGGTCAGAAGTATGGCAGCTTGGATTCAATGCAAAAGTGCAAAGTAATGCATCTGGGAAACAAAATCCCAGGGCAAGATTACACAATGGGGGAGGTAGTAACAACAACAAAAATGGAAGGGACCTGGGGGTAATCATATCAGATGACCTCAAGGTTGGCAAGCAATGTATGAGAGAAGGCGGTAGGGAGGGCTGGGGATACAGGGATGTATAGGGAGAGGCATCAGCAGCAGAAAACAGGAAGTTGTTATCCCCTGTACAGACAGTTGGTGAGACCCCATCTGAGTACTATGTTCAGTTCTGGAGACCCCATCTCCGCAAGGACATAGACAGGATGGAAGCAGTTCAGAGGAGGGCAAAATGGTGCAGGGTCTGCAAGAGAAGCCATATAAGGAGAGACTAAAGGAACTTAACATGTATACCCTTGAGGAAAGGAGGGAGAGGGGGACATGATAGAAACATTTAAGTACAGTACCTCAGTGGAGTCAACAAAGTCTAAGAGGGTAGCATCTTTCAGAAAAAGAGATGTGCAAGAACAAGGGAGACACAATTTGAAGATAGAGGGATGGCTCAAGGGCAATGTGAGGAAGTATTTTTCACAGAGAGGTGGTGGACACATGGAACAGCCTTTCTGAGGAGGTTGTGGGGTCTAAAACTGTGGGAGAATTCAAGAATGCATGGGACAGACATAAGGCAACTTTTGTAGCGGGTAGGAAAAAATAGTCTATTGGTTAAATAGGATCTGCAGTTTATCCTCTAGGTAGGTAAATGGGCAGACTAGGTGGGCCAAGCGGTCCTTATCTGCCACCAAAGTCTATGTTTCTAATGGGGACAAGGGGCTCAGCGATACCAGGGTAGGCACTGGACAGACACAGTTGGCAGAGCAGGGGTGGAGGTACACACTGACCCCACCACAGGGGAACTCCATGGGGGATAAGGTGCTCAGTGGTACCAGGCAGTGCAGTGGATGGACATAGGTGGCAAAGCAGGGGTAGAGGTACCCACCTGGCCCCTGCCATGGGGGGAATCCATGAGGGACAAGGGGCTTGGAGGTACCAGGGGAGCAGATGATGGACAGATGTGGCAGAGCAGTGGTTCAGGTGCCTGCCTGGTCCCTGCCATGGAGGGAATCCATGGGGAACGAGGGCTCTGCAGTACCAAGGAGAACAGTGCATGGACACAAGTTGCACAGTAGGGGTGGAGGTACCCAACTGGCCCCACCATGGGAGGAACTCCATGGGGATAAGGGGCTTAGTGGCACCAGGGAGAGCAGTAGATCACAGGAGGAAGAGCAGGGATGGAGGTACTTTTTGTCCCCCACCATGGAGGAAACTCATAGGGAACAAGGGTTTGGTGGTACTGGGGAGCAGCGGATGGACACAGGTGACAGAGCAGGGGTGGAGGCACCCAACTGGGTTCAATCAGAGCAGAAAATTTACCAGGCTATATACTTACTGATGGTGGTGCTTTCTGTAAGAGGTTGCTGATATACAGTCTCATTCATGATCCCAGAGTCTACTATTGGGGATTCTTCATCTTTCACAGTCAATTTCCAATAGTTTTCTGGGACTGGAAATTCTGTTTCTGTTAAGAGAACAAAGGTCGTCAGAGGTAAGAGGCACAACCACTGGCATTAGCCCTGCGATACAGACATAAACCTCTGCACTACAACCAAGGAGATAAGAGTTGGAGAACAGACTCAGGTTTCCCACCCAGGCATTATACCAATGATACAGATGTACCACCTACACTGCCACCTGGGAGGCTTGGGTTTGAGAACTGACTCAGGTTTCTCACCCTTGTTTTATACTAATGATACACACACATAATCTCCTGCATGATCACTTCAGAGTTCCTGGATTCTGACTGGACTCAGGTTTCCCACCCTCTCATGATACACGTCGCCGTGCACAGTCACTTCAAGTACCTGATTTTGGAATGCACTCATGTTTCCGATCCTGGTATTATACCAGATACACACACTGTAAATTCCCTGCAATGCCATCTTGGAGTCCTGGGTTTGAAAACAGATTTGAGGCTCTTCATACTTTATACCAATGATATACTCATAAGACCCTACAGTAACACCTGGGGTCCCAGTTTTGAGAACACAGTTAAGTTTAGTACCCCTGGATCAGCAGGGCTTATCATCTGTTTACATATAACATTTACCAGGTGGCTGGCGGTGGCGTTGAGGTGCTGGATGCCACACCTTGTGCCACGCTACTGACCCGGGCTTGGGAGACAGCTTGGGTTGCGGGGAGGGCAGCATGGGAGGAGAGCATCAAACATTAGATGGACTACTCTCCTATCCCAGGGAGGGAGTGAATGTCATTCCATTCCTTGGTTGCCTCCTGGTTGAGGTCAGGGAAGCACTGGAGCTAGGGAGACACCGTGTGGCAACATGACATGCACTGCAACACATGCATGTTCATGACCATGAGGGAGGATGGAAAACAGAAACAGGGAGGCAACCGCAGGCTAAGTGATGCCCTGCCTGCCAACTAGCTTCGGCTCCGCTCTTGGATCACCATAAGCCTGAACTCTGGATGTTGTGCCCTGGGTGGGAAGGATTGTCCTCCCTTCCTGGCCCCTACTATGGGGGTAAATTCATGAGGGACAAGGGGCTCGGCAGTACTGGGGCAGCAGTGGATGGACACAGGCAGCAGAGTAGGGGTGCAGGTACTCACCTGGCCCCACCATGGGGAAATGCATGGGGACAAACGGCTCAGCAGTACCGGAGAGGATTGGATGGACACAGGTGGCAGAGCAGGGGTGGAGGTAGCCTCTTGGCACCCACCATCCCACCATGGGGAAATCCATGGGGAAAAGAAGATTGGTGGTACCAGGGAGAGCAGCTGGACACATGTACCCGCCTTGCCTGCCATGGGGGAATCCATGGGGGACAAGGGTGTTGGCAGCACCAGGGGAGCAGTGGATGGACACAGGCAGCAGAACAGGGTGCAAGTACCACCTTGCCCTGCCTTGGGGTAAATCCATGGGGAACAAGTGGCTCAGCAGTACTGGGAGAGCAGTGGATGGACACAGGCAGCAGAACAGGGTGGGTAACAGCAGGGTCCCCCACCATGGGAGGGATCAAGGGGTGCAGTGGACAGACCGAGTCAGCAGAGCAGGGTAGAGATAACCGCCTGGCCCCCCACCATGGGGAATCCATGGTGACAAGGGCTCAGTGGCACTAGTTAGAACAGTGGATGGACACAGGAGGCACAGCAAGGTGGAGTTACGCACCTGGCCCCCACCATGGGGAGAAATCAATGGGGAGCAAGGGGCTCAGTGGTACGGGGGAGCAGTGGATGGACACAGACAACAAGCAGGGTGGAGGCACCCAACTCGTTCAATCAGAAAGAAAATTTACCAGGCTGTATACTTACTGATGACGGTGCTTTCTGTAAGCAGTTGCTGATGTACAGGCTCATTCATGATCCCAGAGTCTAGTACTGGGGATTCTTCATCTTTCACAACCAATGTCCCATAGTTTTCTAGGACTGGAAATTCTGCTTCTGTTAAGAGAACAAAGGTACCTCAGAGGTAAGGCACAACCACTGGCATTAGCCCTGTGATACAGACATAACCTGCTTCACTGCAGTCAAGGAGATAAGACTTTAAGAATAAATTCAGGTTTCCCACCTAGGCATTATATCAATGATACAGGCATACCCCTGCACTGCCATCTGGGAGGCTTGGGTTTGAGAACAGACTCTGGTTTCGCCTTGTTTTATACCAATGATACATACTTAACCCCTGCATGATCATTTCTGAGTTCTTGGTTTCTGAATGGATTCAAATTCCCACCCTGAGATGATACACACATAAGCCCCTGCACTGCCAGCTGGGAGTTTTGGGTTTGATAACGGACTCAGGTTTCCTACATTGGTACTATACCAATGATACACACATAAACCCCTGCACTGCCACCTGGCCGTCCCTGGTTTGGGAATGAACTCTGGTTTCCCACCCTGGTACCATACCAGTGATATACACACATAACATCCTGCCCAATCACCTGGGAGTTCCTGGTTTGGGAATGGACTCAGATTTCCTACCCTGGCATGATACACAAATAACCCCTGCACTGCCACCTCATACTCCTGGGTTGTAACGGACTCATGCTTCCTACCTTGGTACTATACCAATGATACACACATAACACCCTTGTAACATGGTAGAATAGGACCCTGTCCCATTTGTTATGGAGAAAGGGTTTAAATGCAAAATCTAGTTTTCCTTTTCTGTCTCTTCTTTGTCTGGTTGCTTAACCAAATTTTTCTGAGAGTCCTCGGACTTGATCAATCCAAAAGTCTCACAATTCTTTGCCTCTCACTGTCTCTCCGTTTGCTCTTGCTGTCTGTTTTCCTCCCTTGCATGTCTGCTAATATAAAAATATGTGCAAATCAGTGTATGGAAATGTAGTTGATATTGGAATCTCTGTTTAGAAAATATTTAGTGTTACTGTTGAAATGCATTTTATGTATTTTGCCATAACTTGAAAAAGCTAGAGGTTACTTGAGTGCAAATGCCTGAGTCTTGCAAGGGCTGTAGGCCTCGAAGCTCACCATGTTCTAGCAGCTCCTGATATTTATGAGAACAGAACATTTTGCAAAACAGGATGCTTGCTAAGGATGGGGGTTGAAAAGACTTTAATAGCTAAACTGCAATTGCTTAGAGAGAATTTGTTTTGGAAGAACAGGGAACACAGATTATAAGAAAGATTTTATTTTGCCTCTGTAGATAGTTATTATAACAAGTTTATATAGTTTTTATAATACTGCTACTGTAAATAAATATTTTGAATGCTACAACTGCTCCTGGTTTTCCGATTCTTCCTGGCGTGTCCCTCGACAACAGATGAGTGTAAGAGGTGGGATTTAAGCCATGTGTACTGTTACAGCCCCAAAAGCGGCAGTAGAACTTGCCAAAATTTTCAACAGAGTGGGCATACTGAAAGAAATCATTACTGATCAGAATAGTAATTTTGGTACTGTACTGCTTAAGGAGCTGTACAGACTGCTAGGTATCACTGCCATAAGAACTTCCCTGTATCACCCTCAGACAGACGGGTCTTGCTGCGTGTTTTAACAAAACCTACAACGCATGTTATAAAGGTTTGTAAAGGGAGGGAAAGACTGGGACCAATACTTGCCTTACCTACCTTTTGCTTACAGAGAAGTGCCACAGGCATCAACAGGGTTTTCACCATTTCAAACACTAATGGTAGGCAGCCAAGAGGGCCACTGGATGTGATGAAGGAAGCGTGGAAGATAACCCCACTCAGAAACAATCTATATTTTCTTACATCATCGTGCCCTAAGAAAGAAGCTGTCAAAATATGTTGAAATTGCCCATTGTAATCAGGAAGAGGCTCAAAATTAGCAGAAGATGTATTATGACCATGGGGTAAAAGAAAAAGGTTTTTGAGCCAGGTGAAAAGGTTTGTTACTGTTACCCACAACAGAAAATAAGCTGTTAATGAAGTGGCAAGGGCCATAAAGGTTCTTAGATGCACTGGCACTGTTAAATATGAGCTTGAGACCCCTGACAAGAAAAATCCTACTAAGATATACCATGCTAACCTCCTCAAGAAATGGGTTGAAAAAATGCCAAAAGCTGTTTTGCTAGTTTTACCAGAAACTGATAAGGAAGATATTGATGTAGCTTATGATAGACTGGAACAAAGAGAAAATGCTGATGCTGTAAAGGTGAGTGTTTATTTAACCTTAGAACAAACTGCAGACATTAGTAATGTGCCTAAGACATTTAACAGTACTTTTACCATGGTAGCAGGCCAAGCAAAAGGGGTTGAAACACGTAATAGTGACTAAGAATGCTGCGTCCTATTAGGCAAAAGTCATATAGTTTGCCAGAAGCGGTTAAGAGCGGATGTTGTTAAGGAAATACAAAAAATGAAAGAACTGGGTATCATAGAGAGTTGAGGAGTGCTTGGTCATCTCCATGGTAACTGTAAACAAAAAGGGGGTGTTAGAATCTGCCTTGATTTTAGGAAACTTAGTCAAGTGTCAGAATTTCACAGTTATTCTATACCCAGGATAGAAGATTTTGTGGACAGCCTGGGAATGCAAAGTATATCAATACCCTCAATCTCACCAAGGTTACTGTCAAATACCTTTAGCTAAAGAATCCAGAGATAAAACTGCATTTTCCACCCCTATAGGAGTCAGTAAGTTCACCACCATGTCATTTGGTTTACATAGTGCACCAGCTACATTCCAGCGATACGTGGATGTAATTTTATCTCCTCACACTGGTTATTGTGCTGCATACCTGGATGATGTTGTGGTGTACAGTCCAGAATGGAAAAGTCACCTGGAACACCTACAAGTAATTATCCAAGCTATCAAAAATGCAAGTCTGACTAGTTATCTTACTAAATGTGCATTGGGCATGCAGGAAACAGATATTTGGGCTATGTGTTGGGAAATGGAGAAGTCAAACCAGAGATTTCTAAAACAGAAGCTGTGGCTAACAGCCTTGTACCTAAAACAAAGAAACATGTCAGATCATTTTAGGGCTGGCGGTTGTTATTATCAGCGATTTGTTCTAGCTTTGCTGGAGTTAGGTACTCCTCACTGAACTCACAAAGAAAAGGTACCCAAATAATATGAAATGGACCCGAGTGTAATGAAGCTTTTCCCATAAAGGCTGCATTATGTTCAGCCCTTGTTTTAAGAAGCCCAAACTTGAGAAAACATTTATGTTACAAACAGATGCATCTGAGGTAGGCCTAGGTACTGTCCGAAATCAAAATACAGATGGGAAAGAACATCCTATTCTGTTATATACTGTAAGTAGAAATTACTGACAGAGAGAAAAGGTACTCCACTATCGAAAAGGAGTGTTTAGCAGCAAAATGGTCCATGGAGTCCCTCAAATATTATTTGCTGGGAACTGATTTTGTTCTTGTAACTGATCACAGTCCTCTCTGTTGGCTTAACCAGATGAAATATAAAAATTCCAGAATCACACGATGGTACCTGGCACTGCAGCCATTTAAATTCTCTGAGAGAGTAGCAATGCTGATTTTCTGTCAAGGTATGGATCAGGAATTGAGGGTTCTGATTGTTGGAAAAAAAAAACCACTACTGTAGGGGTCTGAACTATACTTTTGCTGTACTGTTAAAACAAGATAACTGAGTATCTTTATTTTTCTTTTAGTTGTTTTGGTTGTTTACTGTGCATTCTTTTACTACCTCTGTATGTATGCTGACCCTCATCCTTTGACGTGGAACCTTTGTAAAGCGAGCAGTTTCTGCTCAAAGGTATTGTAATCCAGAATTTAATACATAAATAAATAAAAATAAAATGGATGTAAATGTGCTTAATTTCTACAAGTAGAAAATGTTAGTAGAGAATAGAAAGTTTGGAAACTTGTTAAAATAAAACAGGTTCCTCTTAAGGGGGGTGTATATGTGACAGGGTGAATAGGACCCTGTCTCATTTGTTATGGAGAAAGGGTTTAAATGCAAGAATCTAGTTTTTCCTTTTCTGTCTCTTTCCTGTCTGGTTCGCAACCAAATTTTTCTGAGATCTAGGACTTGATCAACCTGAAAAGTCTCGCAATTCTTTGCCTCTCACTGTCCCTCAGTTTTCCTCCCTTGCATATCTGCCAATATAAAATATGTGCAAATCAATGTATGGAAATGTAGTCGATAATGAGATCTCTGTTTAGAAAATATTTAGTATTACTGTTGAAATGTGTATTAATTGTATTTTGACAGGACTTGAAAAAGCTAGAGGTTACCTGAATGCAAATGCCTGAGCCTTTTGCAAGGGCTGTAGGGGCCTCCAGGAAGCTTCACTGCAGTTCTAGCAGCTCCTGATATTTATGAGAACAGAACATTTTGCAAAAACAGGAAGCTTGCTAAGGATGGGGGTTGAAAAGACTTAAATAGCTACACTACAATTGCTTAGAGAGAGATTTGTTTTGGAAGAATGAGGGACACAGAGATTGTAAGAGATTTTATTTTGCCTCTGTACACAGTTATTATGAACAAGTTTATATGTGTTTTATAATACTGCTAGTGTACATAAATATTCTGAATGATACAACTGCTCCTGGTTTTCCTATGCTTCCTGATCTGTGCCTCGACGACAACCCTGCACTGCCACTTGGGAATACCTGGTTTGAGAATGTACTCCTGTTTCCCACCCTGGTATTATACCAGAGATACACATACTGTATAATCCCTGCAATGCTACCTTGGAGTTCTGGGTTTGACAACAGACTCAACTCCCCAGACTTTGTACCAGAGATATACACATAAGACCCTGCACTAACACATGGGAGTCCCAGTTTGAGAACAGAATTAAGTTTAGCACCCTTGACCAGCAGGGCTTCTTAGCATCTCACACCAGAACAAAACACCTTGGCTATCCTTCCAGGATCCAGTTAGATTTTAGAGACCACTTCATTTGGACACAATAAAATGAAAAAGTAAAATAAGCTTTAATAAATACTGTACATCCTCTGTAAAAGGTACACAGCACACCGTGGATACAAACATAGCACCCTCCTCATCACAGCAACGTTTCATGACCTAACTATCACTTTTTCAAGATGTACTCAGTACATACTCACATTCAATTTTATAACTCAACATCACCACCATGTAGTACATCTCCACCAATACATACAGTGTCTAAAAATCCAACTGGATCCTGGAACGGTAGCCAAGGTGTTTTGTTCTGGTTTGTGTTTCAAAATTACGACTCCTTCCTATCTGCCCTGAGCCTCTGTAGTTCTCGTCTGGTTTACTTCTTAGCATCTATTTGACATATAACATTTACCAGGCCGCCTGCCCAGTAGCACTGAGGGTTGAAGTTCTGGATGCCACTCCTGTGGCGCGGGCAACCCAGGCTTGTGAGCCGAGCTTAAGTTGTCGGGGGTAGCAGTGGAGGGAGAGGATCAGATGGATTTCTGCCCGGGAGGCAGTGAAGGTCATCCCACTCCCAGGGTTTTATTTAACTCTAAAAATTGATTAGCGTTTTGCTCATAAAGTTCTAAAACTTTGTGAAAATGCATAGCACTTGCCTCACTGTGTTTAACAAACATAACACTTCTAGAAAACCTACATAAATACTTTCTGTACAGTTAGTATTGTCTCAAGAAAAAATGCTAATCAATTATTTAAAACCCTGCACTCCTAGTTGCCTCTGGTGGAGGTCAGGTGGAATGACTGGAATTAGGAGACACACAGTGTGCAACGTGACACATGTGCACCTCCACACATGCATGTTCATGGCTGTGAGAGAGGGGAGGGATGGAAAACAAAAACAGAGAACGACTGCAGGCTAAGTGATGCCCTGCCTGCCAACCCACTTCCAGCTTTGCTCCTGGATCTCTGGAAGCCCTAACTCTGGATGCTGTGCCCTGGCTGGGAAGGGACAGACCCCAACTTCCTGGCCCATGGCATAGGCAGAAATCCATGGGGTCAAGGAACTTGGTGGCACTGGGAGGAAATCAGTGGTACAGGTACCCACCTGGTACCCACCACAGGAAATCCATGGAGGTCAAGGGGCTTAGTGGTACCAGGAGAGCACTGGATGGACACAGGTGGCAGAGCAGGGTGGAGGTACCCACCTGGGGTCAACCATGGGGAACAAGGGCTCAGCAATACCAGGCAGAGCAGTGGATGGACACAGGTGGGAAAGCATGGGTGGAGGTGCCTGCCTGGTCCCCACAAATTGGGGAATCCATGTGGGACAAGGGGCTCCAGCAGTACTGAGGGAGCAGTGGATGGACACAGGCAGCAGAGCAGGGTGGCAGGTACCTGCCTAGTCCCCACCATGGGGTAAAATCCATGGGGACAAGGGGCTTGATGGTACCAGAGAACAGTGGATGGACACAGGAGGAAGAGCAAGGGTGGAGGTACCTCCTGGCCCCCACCATGGGGAGAATCCATCGGGGGACAAGGGGTTCGGTGGTGCTGGAGGGAAAGCAGTGGATAGACACAAACAGCACAGCAGGTGGAGGCACCCACCTGCATTTGATCAGAGGAGAAAATTTACCAGGCTATATACTTACTGATGATGGTGCTTTCTTTAAGAGCTTGGTGGTGTACAGTCTCATTCAGGATTCCTGAATCTAGTATTGAGGGTTCTTCATCTTTCACAATCAATGTCCCATAGTTTTCTGGGACTGGAAATTCTGTTTCTGTTAAGAGAACAAAGGTACATCAGAGGTAAGGGCACAACCACTGGCATTAGCCCTCGATACAGACATAACCCCTGCACTGTGACCAAGGATATAAGAGTTTAAGAACAGACAAGTTTCTCACCCAGGCATTATACCAATTATACAGACATACCACCTACACTGGCTTCTGATTGGCCAGTTGGTCGAACCCGGCAGGGATGTTATCCTGGCATCACATCCCTGCTGATGTCTTGGAGCCTTTTCTCCTTTTCTTAAGAAACAAAATATTTTTACACAAACAATATTCTTAAAAATATTTTTTATTCTACATATAACAAGCTATTGTATAATAGAATAATGCCCTCAGTGTGGGTATGCTGGGATAACATCCTTCTCAGGTGTTGGATGCCCTTGTCCGGTGGCCTTGGCCCAACCACCTGAGGTGGATGTTATCC
This sequence comes from Neoceratodus forsteri, assembly GCA_016271365.2. Lineage (NCBI taxonomy): Eukaryota > Metazoa > Chordata > Ceratodontiformes > Ceratodontidae > Neoceratodus > Neoceratodus forsteri. Next base: position 1,473,221,487 of record CM057459.1, read on the forward strand.
TAGCATTAACACACACACCCTGTTGAGCATTATTCCTTTATATACCACCCCAGAACCAGAAACCAACCTTTAATGTTATTACCACCTATCTATCCTAACTGCCAGGTAATGCTGAAATCTTGACTATGGGTGATTTCAACTTCAGTTGGCAGTCACCCATGGCCCACCCTTCAAAGGATACTGTAGCAGCTATAAACCTTACCCAAGTAGTAACTTCCCAACAAGGCTGAATCCTAAAACTGGAACAGACACACTACTGGACCTTATACTCACAAATTGCCTGGACACACTCCAAGATCACTGTACTCCCAGATGCTCTAAGTGACCACTCTCCCCAACTGTGCATGTGGTCCAATAAAAGCCAGTAAGTCCCCCTTAAATTCATTTATCAGCATCGCCTAAAAAGGGATCCCTTCAGCACTTCAAACACTTCCTCAGGAACTGTGATTGGACTCTGTTGACACTGCCAGTTCTGTGGGCGCTGCCTAGCCTACCTCATTTCCACCTTTAAGCTGCCTGTGGCCACTTTGCCCAATTACTAAACAGGTTGTCAAAGCCCTAACACACCCTGGATCACACAGACCTTAACCTTTGGCATAAGGCCCTCAATTCTGGTTTACCTGCTGACAGGCAGCAATACAGGGTGGCCAGAAATAAATGCACCTGGACAATTCAAAAGCCAAGGCTGCTCACTACCAGGAAACACTCTTGTCCATGTGGGATCAGGGTGAAAATTCTGTAACAACTTAAAAGAGCTCAACGGAAAACTACAGTATGTCCCCCACCATCGTAACTCATTGTTGATGGAGCCTTCCCAGGACCCCCTAACAGTAGCCGACACCCGTAACACCACGTTCTCAGACCTCAGCAGTGTGCTGCCTCCCAATTATTCGACCCTACCATGCATGCTTTTCACCCCCACCCCAAATAATGTTCCACCTTTCAGATTGAGGATGGTCTCCCCATAAGGCTAGGTCCTATTTATCAAGAGTACTGGGTAAAACAAGGGAAAGTGGAGACTCCTGGATCTGAACTCTTTTGCCTGGCACTGGATGTTGTCCTTACACCTCTCACAAGATTCTCAACCTCTCCCTTTGTCTCAGCCAATTCCCCTTCCTCTCAAAATCAGCTGTTATCACCTCCATCCATAAAAGGGGTGATCATATCTATCCCAACAATTACTGCCTCATCTCTATCCTCCCCCCTTTCTAAGGCTCTTGAAAAATTGTCTCAGACCTACTTACTGAGTACCTGTCAAACATGACCTCCTATGCAGGAACCAGCATGGTTTCAGAAAGGGACACAGCAACAACCACCACCCTTCAAGGGTTCACCAATCACCACTTTCATTTATAAAGCCTTGGAATGCGGACACCTAATCAGATCTGTTTACATAGATCCGATTAAGGCATTTGATACAGTAAATCAGCCCTCCTGCTAGAGTCTCTACCATCCCTGGGCTAAGTACTAACACCATGACCTGGTTTGAAAACTACCTCAGTGGAAGATCGCAATGTGTCAGATTAACCACCATCCTATCCATCCTTCTGCTTGCCTGTCCAATCTGGCGTTCCAAGGATCAATCTTAGAGCGCTTCTTTTAGCCTTTCTGAACTCCCTTCCTAGTGACTGTTCTGGTTAACTGCTACTGTATGCCAATGATGCAGTACTTTATTGCAGTCACCCTGAACCTCCACCCTCTACAACATGCCCTCAGACCTTGTTCACGAGTCTGAAGCCTGGTTCAGTGAACATAAACTGGTCTTAAACTGCAAAACAAACAAGGTTATGGTCCTTGCACAACACCAAATAAATGCAGTAACACTCTCTTCTGCATCCTGAACTGCCAGCACCCCCACCGAACAAGTAACCTCCTTTAAATACCTAGGAGTCACCACTGATTCCTCACTTACTTACCATGATCACATTCACCACCTTAGCTTGGCCATAAATAGCAGACTAGGCTTTCTCTATAGGCACAAATGGTGCTTGCCTCCTGAGGCACTCCATCTGGCTGTAACCTCCTCTGTCCCTCCTTGGTAGACTATGGGATTATCTGTCATGGGTCTGCTGACCACACTACCCTGCCATGGGTTAAAGCTGCTATGAATAGAGCCTGCTGGCGTGTGACAGGGTGTGACAGATTGACCCACGTGTGACCTCTATCAGATCGCCAACTGGTTGAATTTTGATGGGAGGCTCAAATATCACACCTACCTCACAGCCAAAAGGTCATCCGTGGCCTCCTACCAACTGGCCTCAATAGCCTTATACTACCTGCCCTAGTACCCTGTGCTACTAAGATCCACCAAAACCCTTTGTTAGTGCCTCACTGCAGGACATCGTTGGGTCAGCGTGGCTTCTACTATAGGGCCCCACTATGGCTAAATGAAATGCCCACTGACATCTCGGCTGAACCTAAACTTGGCCCCTTCAAAGCCAAGCTCAAGACCTACTTCTCTCCTCCTCTGTCTGTGACTGCACATGACACTGCCTTCCAACAACCTAGTCCACCCTCCTCCCATAGAACAATAACTCCTCTGACTGCGCCTTGTATCTGTAACCTCTCTCCTAGCATTCCCTATTATTTTGTCACAGAAATTGGTGAGACCTACTCCGACAAATTAAATTATACTGATCTTTGTTTTATTTTTATTTATTTATTTTTTAACCAGAGAGAGAGAGAGAGAGAGAGACACTAAGCTGAAAGCTTGTTTACAGCTGTGACCTTGGAACACAGGAAGTTAAGTGACGTGCTCAGAGTCACACAGTATGATTGTTTAACCAGGAGAGACACACACTAAACTAAAGCTTGTTTACAGGTGCGACCTGGGAGACAGGGAAGTTAAGTGACTTGCTCAGGGTCACACAGTATGATTGTTTAACCAGGAGAGAGAGAGAGAGAGAGAGAGAGAGAAGAAAGAATCAGTCATTTATATAGCACTTTTCATACACAGTGTATCCCAAAGTGCTTTACAAGCAATGCTAGCCTGGTAGTGAAGTGACTGAATGTGTAGTGGCAGCCACATTGCATCATCACCCACACACAGCCTGGACAACTGCATGAACCAGTTTATGGAAGGGAATGTTGACCAGGAATGTTCCCTACTGTTTCAGAAGAGTGCCCTGGGTTCTTTTATTTCCACCTGGACATCTGCCAGAACAACACCAGGATGGGCAGAAGGGACCTTGGTTTAACATCTCATCCAAGGACGGCACACCCCAGCAGTACAGCACCCCTAATACTGCACTCAGATGCCAGCGATTTTTAGGTGAAAGCTTGTTTGGAGTGCGACCTGGGAGCACAGGAAGTTAAGTGACTTGCTCAGGGTCACACAGTCGATTGTTTAAACAGGTGAGACACTAAGCTGAGCAAAAGGGTTCGAGCATGTAACAGTGCCAGAGAATACTTGTCCTATCAGACAAAAGACATAAGGATTACAGAGCAATTACGAGTAAATGTGGTTACAAAAGTACAACAAAATGAAAAGAACTGGCCATCACTGAAGAACTGAGAAGTGCCTGGTGCTCATCAATGATGACTGTAAATAATAAAGAAGGGGTGTAAGAATCAAGCGGATTTTAGGAAACTTAACGTGTCTGTATTGGACTGCTATCCTGTGCCCAGGATAGATAATTTAGTGAACAAGTTGGGAGTTTCCAAGTGCATTTGACACTCTGTCTCAGCAGGGGTTACTGGCAATTACCCCTAGCTAAAGTTCAGATGCAAAACTGTAGGTTCCACTCCATTTGGATTCTGAGAGTTCACCACCATGCCATTTGGTTTACATTCAGAGGTACATGGTGCATTTCGAGCCTCGACACTGGTTACTGCGCTGCTTACCAGTATGACATTGTGGTGTACAGTTCAGACTATAAAACCACCTGGAACTTCTATAAGCAGTTATCCAACCTAGCAAAAGTGGAGGTCTGACCATTAATCCTCTGAAGCATGCCTGAGGTATGCAGAAAACCAGATATTTGGATTATATTTTGGGAAATGAAGAAGTAAAGCCACAGGTTTGTAAGACAGAAGCTGTAGCTAACAGTTCTGCCCTAAAAGCAAAGAACGTAGCAGGTAATTTTTAGGTCTGCCTAGTTACTGCAAGAGATTTGTTCCCACTTTTCCTAATTAGCAACTCTGCTCACGGAACTCACGAAAAAATTGAGCCCAAATGATGTGAAATGACCCCAGAGTGTGATGAAACTTTTCAGACCATCAAGGCTGTATTATGTTCAGCCCCTGTTTTAGAAGTTCAGACTCTGACCCATTTCTGTTACAGATAGATGCATCAGAGGTAGGCCTAGGTGCAGTCCTGAGTCAGAATATAGCTTGAGAGGAACATCCCATCCTGTATATCAGTAGGAAATTGCACAGCAGGAGAAAAGGAACTCCACTTTTGAAAGAATGCCTTGCTGCAAAATAGCCAATGAAGTTCCTCAAGTTTCATTTGCTGGGAGCTGACTTTGTACTTACAACATACTATAATCCTGACTGTTTACTTAAAGCTACCCATCAACTATAAATTTACTAAGAATCAGGGTAATGAATTCCGCTAATTATGCTGCTCTTATAGTGAAAAAGTATAGCATTTTATTTCTCTTAGCCCTTTGTACCATGAGTTGCTTATTATGGGACCTTAACTGGGTGTTTCTTTCAGTAAATGTTTTATTTTTTTTTGTATTTAGTCTAGGAATCACAACCCTTTGAGTCAGGGACTCATTTACAAAGGCTATGCTCAATTGCATTAGTTAGACATAAACAGAGTATGAATACTGTACAGAAACAACCATGGCTAAAACATTACAGGCACCACCAAAAGAGCAAAAACGATCTATGACACTATGATTTACAGAGTTTTGATTGTAACAGAGAAGCCTAAGCTATATAGAGAAGTTTAAAATTAGCAGTCGAGTAGCTTTTATAGGTAGACAACACTGGCTTAAATGGCCCTATCTTAGGGATATCGAGGGCAGCATCCTGGAGGGAGTTCATCCAATGTGGGTCCTGTAGGAAAAGGATATTTGGCTGGTAGTGTTCCTTGCGTGGGAATGCGGAAAGTAATAGTACTAGAGCTTTTAGTGGCCCTTGTCAGCATGCACTTTGAAGGAGTGATAGACAGCCCGGGGAGCTAACCTAGTTGCATTTTTTGGCCGTTAGGCGGGACTGATAGAGAAGCCCTGGAAATTTTGCCAGGATGACTGTAGGTAGAGGTCACAGGTATGTGTAGGCGTATCACAGCCTGTAGCCAGCCGGGCAGGCTTTGTTGAGTGCGCTTTTATGCTGGACAAGGAAGTGTTTGAGGCGGCGCCATATATGATTATGCCATAGTCTATTAGGGGAAGGATGGCGCTTGAGATGGCTAGTCTAGGGCAACAGGATGGAGATAGGGTCTATATTTGTAGAGGAGGTCAATTCTAGTGTTAATGGCAGAGCAGGTCAATGCAATATGCTCATGGAAAGTGAGGGCAGAGTCAAGAGTGATCCCTAGGTATTTAAAAGTGGAGACTGTGTCCAACATGGCACCCTGTGAGTGAAGTATGATAATTTCGCCATGCTGTTTTCACGATGAGTGTGGGCAAATAGTATGACCTTTTTTTTTTTGTAGTTGAGGACACGCTGTGGGAGGTGAACCATGATTCTATTGCGTTGAAGGAGCCCTGTAAGGAGTTTTGAAGCTGAGTAGGTCAGGGTGCCGCTGAAAATTACAGCATCATCAGCGTAAGGAGCAAGTGCTCAGTGGAGGCTAAAAGGAGGGAGTTTAAGCATAGGGAGAAAAGAAGAGGGCAAAGGATGGACCTTGAGGGACACCTGAATGGACTGGGAGGCTGGTAGAGAGGGTGCTATTTATTTTTACTTGCTGGGTACAGCCATTGAGATAGCTAGTGAACCAGACTGCAGTTTCTGGGAGACTCAACAGAGAGGATGGTGTTTATTAGCAGGCTGTGGCTGACGGTATCAAAGGCCTTGTACAGATCAATGTAGACAGATCTGGCCAGGTCTCCCTGGTCAGTGCTTCATGGAGGAAGGAGGTAATTCGAGCAGGGCAGTGGTGGTATTGTGCCCTTTATGGAAACCATGCTGTTGATTGCACAGTAAGTGTGTGTCCAAATATTCTATGAGTTGAACTGCAGCTATTTTCTCCAGGGCTTTGAGGTGGGGGGAGATAGAGATGGGACTATAGTTACTGGGGAGGTGCGGTCACCATTGTTGTGAACCAGAGTGATGATCGCTTCCATAAGGTAAGGAACTGTCCAAGGCATAGGGACATGTTCAGTATTGTTGTTAGAGGGTAAGGACTGCATCAAGGGTTATGAGAGTAGCTTGGCATCCACTGAATCACCACTATGTCTTGACTTTCCAAGGAACTTGGCAAGATATGAGTGAGCAACACTCGGGAGATTGTTTTGAAGTAGAAAGGTGGAGCACTGGGGGTGGTGGAGAGTGTCCAGTGGGAGCGTTAAAGAAGTCAGGAGGGAGGATAGAGCTGAGGTCTGAGAAAGAGACATTTAAGGCATTAGCTATCTTGTCAGGGTCTTGTGGTGACACCGTCAATGATAATCATGGAAAGAGGAGGGGGAAGACTTTCCACTTAGTTCCTTCATATTGTCTCAGAACCTCTTCCCATCGCCCAGGTGGCAGTGAGGTTGGATTGATAGAAAGCTGCCTTTAGCCTTGCGATTGCCCAGGTGCATAAGTTTCAGGCAGCACGGTACAGCTGACGGTCAGAGAAGCAACCCACTCAATGTCATGGTGCGCAGGTTATCTCGAGCCTTCATTTGGTCGAGTAAGGAGCTGTTTACCCAAGGGAGGATTTTGTTTTTCTAGTTGCTTAACAAAGGGGCAAAGATGCCCAGGCAGCTTGGTAGGAGCTGGTGAAGAAGGACAGGCAGCGCTCCACTGACGCCTGGTGGTCAAGAGGGGACCAGTCAAGGTTGAGAAGATGGTTTTGAGATGAGTCAGGGACCCCTTCTTTAGCTGGTGATGCAGGAGATCCAGTGATTGCCGAGTGTGTCAGGGAGGACCTGGATATCATGGAAGTGCCAGGGTGGTTTGTAAGGATGAGATCAATAGGGAACTAGTGCCTCTCATGGTAGTCCGAGTAGGGCTAAGGACCATTTGTGAGAGATTTAGGGTTGTGGCTGCATCCCTGATAGGGGATGTGGAGCGAGCCAGTCTGTGTTGAAGTCACCTAGGCAATGACCTCTGACTTTTTGAAGTTGTGCAATGAGGTTCAGAATGGAAGAGAAAGCTTCCTTTGGTGGCGGGGGTATGTAGACTGACATCAGGTAGAGATTTACCTGATTTTTCAACTGGTACCCTAAGGGTGAGGGATCGCACCTGCAACAGGGTTTAAAGCAGGAATCTGGACACCTTGTAGGTGAACCTGAAGGTGAGTACAACCACCACCCAGTCTCTTCAATCTGTCTGATCTGAACAGTGTAGCCCGGTATGAAAACAGATGAGTCAGGGATGTTGGGGAGAGCCATGTTTCAGAGACTGTGGAGCGCCAGGGAGGGAGGCAGACCCAGGCTTGAAGTGGGGTGAGATTTTGGAGGCTGCATATATTTATGGAGCCAGTTGTAGCCCTTTGATTGCGTGAAAGGCAAGGGCCAGGATTGGGGTGTATGTTGCCCATCAATAGCAGAAAGATGATGAAGGTCCTGGTAGGGCACTTTTGAGGGTCAGTTTATAATTACACAGTGTATGGCCAGTACGATGGGGTAGCTTGTTGATAGGAAGGAGCAGATAAAACGCAGAATTTCCTGACTATAGAGCATAGGGGTAGCCACGGTTTCTGGGGTGGGTGGCTAGGAGCAAGTGGGGGTGGGTGGGAAAGGCATAGCTACAGAGGGAGGAGGAGCACAGGGGAGGTTTCAGGGCTTCCATATCTACAGGGATTCCTGTATTTACAGGATTTGGAGGCATCTACAGGAAAACTCTTCCCATAGACTTGCATTGGTTATACAGGAAAACAGGGCAATCTAGCTTCCATAGGAAATAACGTAATCTACAGGAAAACACAGGAATATCACCCTGGAGTTACAGGAAAATGCCAAATCAATATGGGAGCACTGAGGTATATATGGGGCTGAAGTGGTGGTGAGGTGTTTTACCGGCACAGAACAGCAGGGTGTGACACTGAAGGAGGGGTAATGGGGAGGATAAGGAGTAATGACATCATTTTGCGATAGAGAAAAGTTATACTAAGCAGTATGTGCGGTATATGTAATGTAGGGTGAAAGGTGACAGAGCTATAATTACAGACAGCCTATGTGTGATATGGAGGGAAAGAGAGGTTAACCAGCTGGCAGAGAAAAGAGTGGATAAATTAGGGAATTCTAGGCAACATACAGCATTCAGTGAGTTTCACACCGGTAGTGCAGAGGAACGCTTAAGAGATATAGCAGTTACTAGCGTGTAGGTGCAGAAACCTGCAGATGGAAAAGTGGCTGGATTGTTTTTCTTTTAACGCCACCTGATACGCAGATATGCAGCATAAAACAATGAGTCGACCAAGAGTGGTGGTGGGGCGGTGGACAGCTGACGGCAGCGCCAGCGGGCTCCTACTGCGAGGCTGGAGGCAATTTCAGGCTGATTTTCCTTATTTAGCTGCACACTTTGGCAGTCGCTTTACCTGATGTGGCCAGTCCTTTGCTCGGGAGGGCTCTGTGCCCTCATGACCTTCACCCACGAGGGGAGCTGGGGAAATACTGCAGAGAGAGAGGAGTTAAGCAGTTGGAGACAAAAGGTGACGTAGGTAAGGGGAGGAGGTAAGGTCTGATGCCAGTTTTCTAAAGGTTTGGATGTAACAACCGAAATTAAATTAAAACTAACATGTACACTAAACTATATCAATTGCTAACAGAGGTACTGTTTGCTAAGAGGAGAAGGGAGATTAGAGCTCTGTTTTTTTTTGGCAGTGGGGTAGGAGCAGTTTCACGCTCCTGCAGTTTTGAAGCGGAGGAAATGGCCAAAAATGCTACAATCTGGTGGGCAATAAGTCTGAACAGTCAGAAACAGGGTCACTTTAAACAAATTTTGGAAAGTATAGATGCAGGATTAAATACTGGTTTGCCAGGTCCTTCGCTTTAAACACTAAGAGTCCTGTTTACATGCAGGATTAAATGCTGGTTTGTTTAGACCTCACACTTTAAACACTAAGAGTCATGTTTACATGCAGGATTGAATACTGGCTTGTTTAGACCCTCACACTTTAAACATTAAAGGCATGTACAAATGCAAGGTAAAGTACAACCGATCACAGTAGCATAGCAGTAAAAGATGAAACTGGGACATAGTGAGGCTAACAGAAAGAGAACAAACAGTGGTGATTTTCACTTTTCCCCGGCACATAGAGGTGCAATGCAGTCACTGAATTTGATGTGAGGCAGTGGCACAAAACGGCTCTTAAGGCACACACTATGAGAGTTTAAATGGTCACCAGTTTGAAACAAAGAGCCCTGAAAGAAACTATCTCCACATGTATGGACAAAAACCTTGAAGTTCTTAAAAGTCCACTGCGAGGTTGGAGGCAATTTCAGGCTGATTTTCCTTATTTAGCTGCACACTTGGCAGTCTTTTACCTGAAGCAGCTGGTCCTTTGCTCAGGCGGGCGCATGCCCTCACGACCTTCACCCATGAGGGAGCTGGGGAAATGCTGATCGGCCCGTTCTTTGCTGGGGAGGGCACTGTGCCTCACGACCTTCACCCATGAGGGAGCTGGGAAATGCTGATTTTGAAATATGATACCTATTTTTTCATTAGGGTCCTCGTCTTAAGTATGCTATAGAGAAATAGGAGGTCACCTCTCTCGCTCCTCTCATGTAAGCTAAACAGACCCGCTTAACTAGTCTGTTTTCACAATCCATGTTACCATAACTTGTATCATTTTTGTTGTTCTTCTCTGGGCCTTTTTCGTAGTTTTACATCTCTTCTTAATTGGGGCACCAGAAGGGAGAACTATAGTTGAGGTGTGGAATTACAAATGTTTTGTATATCTAAACAATGCAATCGGGCTGTCTCTCACACACAAACCCCTAATAGCTTGTATTCGATCATTTGCCTTCCTGGCTAACAAGGCACAATGATCAGAGTTGGAAAGGGCATTACTGACAGTAAACCTTAGCTCTCGCCTTATATACTGATTTAGAAGGACCCCATTCATGAAATAGTTGTATTTGATTATTCCTTCCAAAATGCAACACCGCACTTTTCAGGTTAAAGGACATTTTATTACTGTTTGCCCATTTTTGTATTGTGATTAGTTCATTATTCAGAATTGTATGTTTCTCAAAACTATCCATTTCACTCCAAGCTTGGTGTTGTCTGCAAACTTCATCAGGTGACTAACCTAAATCAGAAACCACACCTCCGATAAATAGTCCAAACATTACTGGCCCCAACACAGAGCTCTGCAGCGCCCACCGCAGACATATCACCCCTCTAGATAGGACACCATTTACTGGACTCTTTGGTTTCTGTTAGACAGCCAGTTCCTAATCCATCTGACAATGCAGGTGTTACTACCCATACTAGAATGCTTGCTAACCAAAACATCCTGGGGTACCAAGTCAAAAGCCTTTCCCAAATTTAATATGATCACATCATACAACATGTACTTTCATCAAGACTTTTACTGACCTGCTCATAAAAAGTTATCAGACTACTATTACATGAAAAGCCCTTCTGAAATCCATGCTGAGAGATGCTGTGTAATTTCAATGCTATTATTTTGTCATCAATCAAAAGTGTCAGTAATCGTTCCATAATTCTGAAACACATGGGGATAAGCAGATTGGTCTGTAATTCCCTACTTGGTTTCAATTCCATTTTATGGATGGGGATCTCTACTGCCGTGAGCCAGTGTAGGGGAACAGTGCCAGATTTCAGGAATTATTAAACAAACTGGATAGTAGAAGAGCCAAAAGATCAGCCATGTTTTTCAGGACAGCAGGCGATATCATCAGGACCCAAGGTATCACCCTTTATAGTTTTTAATTCTTTAATAATCTGACTTGGTGAGACGTCCATAGGATGAAGACTACTATTTGGTGTTAAATCACCAGAATCTTGACATTATTAAACACAGAAATGACAAACTCAGTAAATGCCTGAGCCATCTCTCCAGAGTCAGTTATAGTTTAATTACTTAGTAGTAAGGGCCCTAATGCACAGGTAGCAGTTCTATTACTGATTATGTTGGTAAAGACTGCTTTGGTTTTGTCTTTGAAAACGCCAGCCTACGCTCCAAATTAGACCTCTCTTTTTAATCAGGTGTTTAAAATTTTATTTTATTTAATAATTTGTTCTGCATTCTCTTCAATAGGACACCTTTTGGATTTCTTGTATAGTTTTTCTTTAATTTTTATTTATTTATGGACAGAATTGGTTAGCCATACTGGGATATGGCCTTTATTGTTGCATTTCTTAACAACGGGTACAAATTCTTCCTTTAATTCTAGGACTATATTCTTAATAGTTTCCCACATAGTGTCAACATCCTTGTTTGTTGGAAGGATCTGCCAGTCAATATTAGCACGGGAGTTTTTAAATCATTTCCCAATTGGATCTTTAGTCATTCCTAAAAGTAGTGGGATTTCATTGGGGTATTTCTTGCCACTAAGGATTCAGTAAGTCTATAGTGGTCATTTGATCACAAAAGGGCTCACATTCTATGTAGTATGTTTAAATTTGCCTACTCGTATACAATACCCCGCCTCTTTTGTTTCTGTCCTGTCTCCACATCTGACAGCAAGGGTTCAAAATTCTCAATACCCTACTCTTTTATTCAGTCAGGTTTCAGTAATAACAACTTAACTATGGTTAAGTTCTAACATCCATTCCTAACTGCATTTATTTTAGGAGCCAAACTTCATGCATTAAAATGGACAAAACCATGCTCTCCATTTTTCAAAATGTCACCTGTAATGTCTACAGCCAGCTGAGGACCTGGATTTAACTGTACACCCCCAGCTAGTAACCATAGCCAATTTGCTGGTAAAATAAGATTT